>JAGTTD010000011.1:19021425-20221425 GCA_018398585.1 Simmondsia chinensis
AGTTTTAATTGGTTAATTTTTCTCAGTTTTGTATCTCGTTTTACCTTCTCCCAGCCTTAACGGCTGGGGGCTTTAGTTAGTTTTATTTGGTTAATTTTCCTTAGTTTTGTATCACGTTTTACCTTCTCCCAGCCTTAACGGCTGGGGCTTTAGTTCGTTTTAATTGGTCAATTTTCCTCAGTTTTGTATTACGTTTTACCTTCTCCCAGCCTTAACGGCTGGGGGCTTTAGTTAGTTTTATTAGGTTAATTTTTCTCAGTTTTGTATCTCGTTTTACCTTCTCCCAGCCTTAATAGCTGGGGGCTTTTGTTAGTTTTAATTGGTTAATATTCCTCAGTTTTGTATCTCGTTTTACATTTTTCCAACCGTTAGTTAGGTTTATTTGGTTAATTTTCCTTAGTTTTGTATCTCATACTACCTTCTCCCAGCCTTAACGGCTGGGGGCTTTATTTAGTTTTATTTGGTTAATTTTCCTTAGTTTTGTATCTCGTTTTACCTTCTCCCAGCCTTAACTGCTGGGGGCTTTAGTTCGTTTTAATTGCTCAATTTTCCTCAGTTTTGTATCACGTTTTACCTTCTCCCAGCCTCAACGGCTGGGGGCTTTAGTTAGTTTTAGTTGGTTAATTTTTCTCAGTTTTGTATCTCGTTTTACCTTCCCCCAGCTTTAACAGCTGGGGGCTTTAGATGGTTCTAATTGGTTAATTTTCCTCAATTTTGTATCTCGTTTTACATTTTCCCAGCCTTAACGGCTGGGGGGCTTTAGATGGTTGTAATTGGTTAATTTTCCTCAATTTTGTATCTCGTTTTAATTTTTCCCAGCCTTAACGGCTGGGGGCTTTAGTTAGTTTCATTTGGTTAATTTTTCTTAGTTTTGTATCTCATCCCGCCTCCTCCCAGCCTTAACTGCTGGGGACATTAGTTAGTTTTATTTGGTTAATTTTTCTCAGTTTTGTATCTCGTTTTACCTTCACCCAGCCTTAACGGCAGCGGGCTTTAATTAGTTTTATTTGGTTAATTTTTCTTAGTTTTGTATCACGTTTTACCTTCTCCCAGCCTTAACGGCTGGGGGCTTTAGTTCGTTTTAATTGGTCAATTTTTCTCAGTTTTGTTTCACTTTTTACCTTCTCCCGGCCTTAACGGCTGGGGGCTTTAGTTAGTTTTATTTGGTTAATTTTCCTCAGTTTTGTATCCCGTTTAACCTTCCCCCTGCCTTAACAGCTGGGGGCTTTTGTTAGTTTTAATTGGTTAATTTTCCTCAGTTTTGTTTCTCGTTTAACCTTCCCCCGACCTTAACAGCTGGGGGCTTTTGTTAGTTTTAATTGGTTAATTTTTCTCAGTTTTGTATCTCATTTTAGCTTCTCTCAGCCTTAACGGCTGGGGGCTTTGGTTAGTTTTATTTCGTTAATTTTCCTTAGTTTTGTCTCTCATCCTACTTTCTCCCCGCCTTAACGGCTGGGGGCTTTATTTAGTTTTATTTATTTAATTTTTCTTAGTTTTGTATCTCATCCTACCTTCTCCTAGCCTTAACGGCGGGGGGCTTTAGTAAGTTTTAATTGGTTACCTTCTCCCAGCCCTAACGGCTGGGGGGCTTTAGATGGTTGTAATTGGTTAATTTTCCTCAATTTTGTATCTCATCCTACCTCCTCCCAGCCTTAACGGCTGGGGACTTTAGTTTGTTTTAATAGGTTAATTTTCCTCGGTTTGGCATCTCGTTTTACAGTTCTCCAGTCTTAACGGCTTAGGGCCTTACTTGGTTTTAATTGGTTAATTTTTCTCAGTTTTGTATCTCGTTTTACCTTCTCCCAGCCTTAACGACTAGGGGCTTTAGTTTGTTGTAATTGGTTAATTTTCCTCAGTTTCGTATCTCATCTCACTTAGTTTTGCATCTCGTCTTACCTTCTCCCAGCCTTAATGACTAGGGGCTTTAGTTTGTTTTAATTGGTTAATTTTCCAAAGTTTTGTATCTCGTTTTACCTTCTCCCAGCCTTAACGGCTGGGGGCTTTAGTATGTTTTAATTGGTTAATTTTTTGCAGTTTTGTATCTCGTTTTACCTTCTCCCAGCCTTAACGGCTGGGGGGCTTTAGATGGTTGTAATTGGTTAATTTTCCTCAATTTTTTATCTCGTTTTACATTTTCCCAGCCTTAACCGCTGGGGGCTTTAGTTAGTTTCATTTGGTTAATTTTTCTTTGTTTTGTATCTCATCCTACCTCCTCCCAGCCTTAACGGCTGGGAACTTTAGTTAGTTTTAATTGTTTAATTTTTCTCAGTTTGGCATGTCGTTTTACATTTTCCCAGCCTTAACGGCTGGGGGCTTTAGTTTGTTTTAATTGGTTAATTTCCCTCAGTTTTGCCGCTCGTTTTACAGTTTTCCAGTCTTAACGGCTGGGGGCCTTAGTTAGTTTTAATTGGTTAATTTTTCTCAGTTTTCTATCTCGTTTTACCTTCTCCCAGACTTGACAGCTGGGGGCATTAGTTAGTTTTAATTAGTTAATTTTTCTCAGTTTTGTATCTCGTCTTACCTTCCCACAGCCTTAACAGCTGGGGGCTTTTGTTAGTTTTAATTGGTTAATTTTCCTCAGTTTTGTATCTCGTTTTACCTTCTCCCAGCCTTAATGGCTGGGGGCCTAAGTTAGTTTTAATTAGTTAATTTTCCTCAGTTTTGTATCTCGTTTTACCTTCTCCCAGCCTTAACGCCTGGGGGCTTGAGTTAATTTTAATTGGTTAATTTTCCTCAGTTTTTTATCTCGTCTTACCTTCTCCCAGCCTTAACGGCGGGATGCTTTAGTTAGTTGCAATTGGTTAATTTTCCTCAGTTTCGTATCTCATCTTACTTAGTTTTGCATCTCGTCTTACCTTCTCCCAGCCTTAACGACTAGGGGCTTTAGTTTGTTTTAATTGGTTAATTTTCCTCAGTTTTGTATCTCGTTTTACCTTCTCCCAGCCTTAATGGCTGGGGGCTTTAGTTAGTTTTAATTGGTTAATTTTTCGCAGTTTTGTATGTCGTTTTACCTTCTCCCAGCCTTAACGGCTGGGGGCATTAGTTAGTTTTAATTGGTTAATTTTTTTCAGTTTTATATCTCGTTTTACCTTCTCCCAGCCTCAACGACTAGGGGCTTCAGTTAGTTTTAATTGGTTAATTTTCCTCAGTTTTGTATCTCGTTTTACCTTCTCCCAGCCTTAATGGCTGGGGGCCTAAGTTAGTTTTAATTAGTTAATTTTCCTCAGTTTTGTATCTCGTTTTACCTTCTCCCAGCCTTAACGGCTGGGGGCTTGAGTTAATTTTAATTGGTTAATTTTCCTCAGTTTTTTATCTCGTCTTACCTTCTCCCAGCCTTAACGGCGGGATGCTTTAGTTGGTTGTAATTGGTTAATTTTCCTCAGTTTCGTATCTCATCTTACTTAGTTTTGCATCTCGTCTTACCTTCTCCCAGCCTTAATGACTAGGGGCTTTAGTTTGTTTTAATTGGTTAATTTTCCAAAGTTTTGTATCTCGTTTTACCTTCTCCCAGCCTTAACGGCTGGGGGCTTTAGTATGTTTTAATTGGTTAATTTTTCGCAGTTTTGTATCTCGTTTTACCTTCTCCCAGCCTTAACGGCTGGGGGGCTTTAGATGGTTGTAATTGGTTAATTTTCCTCAATTTTGTATCTCGTTTTACATTTTTCCAGCCTTAACGGCAGGGGGCTTTAGTTAGTTTCATTTGGTTAATTTTTCTTTGTTTTGTATCTCATCCTACCTCCTCCCAGCCTTAACGGCTGGGAACTTTAGTTAGTTTTAATTGTTTAATTTTCCTCAGTTTGGCATGTCGTTTTACATTTTCCCCGCCCTTAACGGCTGGGGGCTTTAGTTTGTTTTAATTGGTTAATTTCCCTCAGTTTTGCCTCTCGTTTTACAGTTTTCCAGTCTTAACGGCTGGGGGCCTTAGTTAGTTTTAATTGGTTAATTTTTCTCAGTTTTCTATCTCGTTTTACCTTCTCCCAGACTTGACAGCTGGGGGCATTAGTTAGTTTTAATTAGTTAATTTTTCTCAGTTTTGTATCTCGTCTTACCTTCCCACAGCCTTAACAGCTGGGGGCTTTTGTTAGTTTTAATTGGCTAATTTTCCTCAGTTTTTTATCTCGTTTTACCTTCTCCCAGCCTTAATGGCTGGGGGCCTAAGTTAGTTTTAATTAGTTAATTTTCCTCAGTTTTATATCTCGTTTTACCTTCTCCCAGCCTTAACTGCTGGGGGCTTGAGTTAATTTTAATTGGTTAATTTTCCTCAGTTTTTTATCTCGTCTTACCTTCTCCCAGCCTTAACGGCGGGATGCTTTAGTTAGTTGTAATTGGTTAATTTTCCTCAGTTTCGCATCTCATCTTACTTAGTTTTGCATCTCGTCTTACCTTCTCCCAGCCTTAACGACTAGGGGCTTTAGTTTGTTTTAATTGGTTAATTTTCCTCAGTTTTGTATCTCGTTTTACCTTCTCCCAGCCTTAACGGCTGGGGGCATTAGTTAGTTTTAATTGGTTAATTTTTCTCAGTTTTGTATATCGTTTTACCTTCTCCCAGCCTCAACGACTAGGGGCTTCTGTTAGTTTTAATTGGTTAATTTTCCTCAGTTTTGTATCTCGTTTTACCTTCTCTCAGACTTAACGGCTGGGGGCTTAATTTAGTTTTAATTGGTTAATTTTCCTCAGTTTTTTATCTCGTCTTACCTTCTCCCAGCCTTAACGGCTGGAGGCTTTAGTTAGTTGTAATTGGTTAATTTTCCTCAGTTTTGTATCGCATGTTACCTTCTCCCAGCCTTAACGGCTGGGGCCTTTAGTTAGTTTTAATTGGATAATTTTTCTTAGTTTAGTATCTCGTCTTACCTTCTCCCAGCCTTAACGTTTGGTGGCTTTAGTTATTTTTAATTGGTTAATTTTCCTCCTTTTTGTATCTCGTTTTACCTTCGCCCAGCCTTAACGGCTGAGGGCTTGAGTTAGTTTTAATTAGTTAATTTTTCTCAGTTTTGTATCTCGTTTTACATTAACCAAGCCTTAACGGCAGGGGGATTTAGTTAGTTTTAAATGGTTAATTTTCCTCAGTTTTGTATCTCGTCTTTCCTTCTCCCAGCCTTAACGGATGGTGCCTTTAGTTCGTTTTAATTGGCTAATTTTTCTTAGCTTTGTATCTCGTCTTACCTTCTTCCAGCCTTAACGACTGGGGATTTAGTTAGTTTTAATTGGTTAATTTTCCTCAGTTTTGTATCTCGTCTTACCTTCTCCCAGCTTTAACGGCTGGGGCCTTTAGTTCGTTTTAATTGGTTAATTTTCCTTAGTTTTTTATCTCGTCTTACCTTCTTCCAGCCTTAACGACTGGGGGCTTTAGTTAGTTTTAATTGGTTAATTTTCCTCAGTTTTGTATCACATTTTACATATTCCCAGCCTTAACGGCTGGGGGCTTTAATTAGTTTTAATTGGTTAATTTTTCTCAGTTTTGTATCACATTTTACATTTTCCCAACCTCACCGGCTCGGGGCTTTAGTTAGTTCTAATTGGTTAATTTTCCTCAGTTTTGTATCTTGTTTTACCTTCTCCCAGCTTTAACGACTGGGGGCTTTAGTTAGTTGTAATTGGTTAATTTTTCTCAGTTTTGTATCTCGTTTTACCTTCTCCCAACCTTAACGGCTGGGGGCTTTAATTAGTTTTATTTGGTTAATTTTCCTTAGTTTTGTACCACGTTTTACCATCTCCCAGCCTTAACGGCTCGGGGCTTTAGTTCGTTTTAATTGGTTAATTTTCGTCAGTTTTGTATCACGTTTTACCTTCTCCCAGCCCTAACGGCTGGGGGCTTTAGTTAGTTTTATATGGTTAATTTTCCTCAGTTTTGTATCTCGATTTACCTTATCCCAGCCTTAACAGCTGGGGGCTTTTGATAGTTTTAATTGGTTAATTTTCCTCAGTTTTGTATCTCGTTTTACCTTCTTCCAGCCTTAACGGATGGGGGCTTTAGTTAGTTTAATTTGGTTTACTTTCCTTAGTTTTGTATCTCATCCTACCTTCTCCGAGCCTTAACGGCTGGGCGCTTTATTTAGTTTTATTTGGTTAATTTTCCTTAGTTTTGTATCTCATCCTACCTTCTCCCAGCCTTAACGGATGGGGGCTTTATTTAGTTTTATTTGGTTAATTTTCCTTAGTTTTGTATCTCATCCCACCTTATCCTAGCCTTAACGGCTGGGGGCTTTCGTAAGTTTTAATTGGTTAATTTTCTTCAGTTTTGTATCTCGTTTTACCTTCTCCTAGCCTTAACGGCTTGGGGGGCTTTAGATGGTTGTAATTGGTTAATTTTCCTCAATTTTGTATCTCGTTTGACATTTTTCCAGCCTTAACGGTTGGGGGCTTTAGTTAGATTCATTTGGTTAATTTTTCTCAGTTTTGTATCTCGTTTTACCCACCCCCAGCCTTAACAGCTTGGGGCTTTTGTTAGTTTTAATTGGTTAATTTTCCTCAGTTTGGAATCTCGTTTTTCGTTTTCCCAGCCTTAACGGCTGGGGGCTTTAGTTTGTTTTAATTGGTTAATTTTCCTCGGTTTGGCATCTCGTTTTACAGTTTTCCAGTCTTAACAGCTGGGGGCCTTAGTTAGTTTTAATTGGTTAATTTTCCTCAGTTTTGTATCTCGTTTTACCTTCTCCCAGCCTTAACAGCTGGGAGCATTAGTTAGTTTTAATTAGTTAATTTTTCTCAGTTTTGTATCTCGTTTTACCTTCCCCCAGCCTTAACGGCTGGGTGCTTTTCTTAGTTTTAATTGGTTAATTTTCCTCAATTTTGTATCTCGTTTTACCTTCTCCCAGCCTTAACGGCTGGGGGCATTAGTTAGTTTTAATTGGTTAATTTTCCTCAGTTTTGTATCTCGTTTTACCTTCTCCCAGCCTTAACGGCTGGAGGCTTTAGTTAGTTGTAATTGGTTAATTTTCCTCAGCTTCGTATCTCATCTTACTTAGTTTTGCATCTCGTCTTACCTTCTCCCAGCCTTAACGACTAGGGGCTTTAGTTAGTTTTAATTGGTTAATTTTTCTCAGTTTTGTATCTTGTTTTACCTTCTCCCAGCCTTAGCGGCTGGGGGCATTAGTTAGTTTTATTTGGTTAATTTTCCTTAGTTTTGTAACACGTTTTACCTTCTCCCAGCCTCAACGGCTAGGGGCTTTAGTTAGTTTTAATTGGTTAATTTTTCTCAGTTTTGTATCTCGTTTTACCTTCTCCCAGCCTTAACGGCTGGGGGCCTGAGTTAGTTTTAATTAGTTAATTTTTCTCTGTTTTGTATCTCGTTTTACCTTCTCCCAGCCCTAACGGCTGGGGGCTTTAGTTAGTTTTAATTGGTTAATTTTCCTCAGTTTTTTATCTCGTCTTACATTCTCCCAGCCTTAACAGCTGGGGGCATTAGTTAGTTTTAATTAGTTAATTTTTCTCGGTTTTGTATATCGTTTTACCTTCCCCCAGCCTTAACAGCTGGGGACTTTTGTTAGTTTTAATTGGTTAATTTTCCTCAATTTTGTATCTCGTTTTACATTCTCCCAGCCTTAACGGTTGAGGGCTTTAGTTAGTTTTAATTGGTTAATTTTCCTCTATTTTGTATCTCATTTTACCTTCTCCCCTGGAGGCTTTAGTTAGTTGTAATTGGTTAATTTTCCTTAGTTTTGTATCACGTTTTACCTTCTCCCAGCCTCAACGGCTAGGGCTTTAGTTAGTTTTAATAGGTTAATTTTCCTCAGTGTTGTATCTCGTTTTACCTTCTCCCAGCCTTAACGGCTGGGGGCCTGAGTTAGTTTTAAGTAGTTAATTTTTCTCAGTTTTGTATCTCGTTTTACCTTCTCCCAGCCTTAACCACTGGGGGCTTTAGTTAGTTTTAATTGGTTAATTTTCTCAGTTTTTTATCTCGTCTTACCTTCTCACAGCCTTAACGGCTGGAGGCTTTAGTTAGATGTAATTGGTTAATTTTCCTCAGTTTTGTATCTCATCTTACCTTCTCCCAGCCTTAAGGGCTGGGGCCTTTAGTTAGTTTTAATTGGATAATTTTCCTTAGTTTAGTATCTCGTCTTACCTTCTCCCAACCTTAACGTTTGGGGGCTTGAGTCAGTTTTAATTGGTTAATTTTCCTCCTTTTTGTATCCCGTTTTACCTTCTCCCAGCCTTTACGTCTGGGGGCTTGAGTTAGTTTTAATTAGTTAATTTTCCTCAGTTTTGTATCACGTTTTGCCTTCTCCCAGCCTCAACGGCTAGGGGCTTTAGTTAGTTTTATTTGGTTAATTTTCCTTAGTTTTGTATCACGTTTTACCTTCTCCCAGCCTCAACGGCTAGGGGCTTTTGTTAGTTTTAATTGGTAAATTTTCCTCAGTTTTGTATCTCGTTTTACCTTCTCCCAGCCTTAACGGCTGGGGGCCTGAGTTAGTTTTAATTAGTTAATTTTCCTCAGTTTTGTATCTCGTTTTACCTTCTCCCAGCCTTACCGGCTGGGGGCTTTAGTTAATTTTAATTGGTTAATTTTCCTCAATTTTTTATCTCGTCTTACCTTCTCCCAGCCTTAACGGCTGGAGGCTTTAGTTAGTTGTAATTGGTTAATTTTCCTCAGTTTTGTATCTCATCTTACCTTCTCCCTGCCTTAACGGCTGGGGCCTTCAGTTAGTTTTAATTGGATAATTTTCCTTAGTTTAGTATCTCGTCTTACCTTCTCCCAGCCTTAACGTTTGGGGGGCTTTAGTTAGTTTTAATTGGTTAATTTACCTCCTTTTTGTATCTCGTTTTACCTTCTCCCAGCCTTAACGGCTGGGGGCTTGAGTTAGTTTTAATTAGTTAATTTTCCTCAGTTTTATATCTCGTTTTACATTCTCCAAGCCTTAACGGCTGGGGGTTTTAGTTAGTTTTAAATGGTTAATTTTCCTCAGTTTTGTATCTCGTCTTACCTTGTCCTTGCCCTAATGGCTGGGGCCTTTAGTTCATTTTAATTGGTTAATTTTTCTTAGTTTTGTATCTCGTCTTACCTTCTTCCAGCCTTAACGACTGGGGGCTTTAGTTAGTTTTGATTTGTTAATTTTTCTCAGTTTTGTATCTCGTCTTACCTTCTCCCAGCCTTAACGGCTGGGGCCTTCAGTTTGTTTTAATTGGATAATTTTCCTTAGTTTAGTATCTCGTCTTACCTTCTCCCAGCCTTAACGTTTGGGGGCTTTATTTAGTTTTAATTGTGTAATTTTCCTCCTTTTTGTATCTCGTTTTAACCTTCTCCTAGCCTTAACGGCTGGGGGCTTGAGTTAGTTTTAATTAGTTAATTTTCCTCAGTTTCATATCTCGTTTTACATTCTGCAAGCCTTAACGGCTGGGGGTTTTAGTTCGTTTTAAATGGTTAATTTTCCTCAGTTTTGTATCTCGTCTTACCTTGTCCTTGCCTTAACGGCTGGGGCCTTTAGTTCATTTTAATTGGTTAATTGTCCTTAGTTTTGTATCTCGTCTTACCTTCTTCCAGCCTTAACGACTGGGGGCTTTAGTTAGTTTTGATTGGTTAATTTTTCTTAGTTTTGTATCTCGTCTTACCTTCTTCCAGCCTTAACGACTGGGGGCTTTAGTGAGTCTTAATTGGTTAATTTTCCTCAGTTTTGTATCACATTTTACATATTCCTAGCCTTAACGGCTGGGGGCTTTAATTAGTTTTAATTGGTTAATTTTCCTCAGTTTTGTATCACATTTTACATTTTCCCAACCTTACCGGCTGGGGGCTTTAGTTATTTCTAATTGGTTAATTTTCCTCAGTTTTGTATCTTGTTTTACCTTCTCCCAGCTTTAACGACTGGGGGCTTTAGTTAGTTGTAATTGGTTAATTTTCCTCGGTTTTGTATCTTGTTTTACCTTCTCCCAATCTTAACGGCTGTGGGCTTTAATTAGTTTCATTTGGTTAATTTTCCTTAGTTTTGTATCACGTTTTACCTTCTTCCAGCCTTAACGGCTGGGGGCTTTAGTTCGTTTTAATTGGTTAATTTTCCTCAGTTTTGTATCACGTTTTACCTTCTACCAGCCTTAACGGCTGGGGGCTTTATTTAGTTTTATTTGGTTAATTTTCCTCAGTTTTGTATCTCATCCTACTTTTTCCTAGCATTAACGGCTGAGGGCTTTAGATAGTTTTAATTAGTTAATTTTCCTCAGTTTGGTATCTCGTTTTACATTTTCCCAGCCTTAACGGCTGGGGGCTTTAGTTAGTTTTAATTGGTTAATTTCCTTCAGTTTGGTATCTCGTTTTACATTTTCCCGGCTTTAACGGCTGGGAGCTTTAGTTAGTTTTAATTGGTTAATTTTTCTCAGTTTTGTATCTCGTTTTACCTTCTCCTAGCCTTAACGGCTGGGGGCTTTAGTTGGTTTTATTTGGTTAATTTTCCTTAGTTTTGCATCTCATCTTACCTTCTCCCAGCCTTAACGGCTGGGGGCTTTAGTTAGTTTTAATTGGTTAATTTTCCTCAGTTTGGTATCTCGTTTTTGGATTTTCCCAGCCTTAACGGATTGGGGCTCTAGTTAACTCTATTTGGTTAGTTTTCCTTAGTTGTGTATCTCGTTTAACGTTTTCCCAGCCTTAATGGCTGGGGGATTTAACTAGCTCGAATGGGTTAATTTTCCTCGGTTTTATTTTCCATTTCATCCTTTCCTAATCCTATCAATTAGAGACCTTATGCCACATCAAGCTGGTCACTTCCATCTCCTTAACGATACAAGTTCCATCTAACGCAGGAACTAAAGGCAAACCTTGTCAACCAAGAAGCCTTAACGGTGCATGTTACATCTAACACCGGAACTAAAGGCAAGTCTCGTCAACAGACAAGCCTTAGCGGTACAAGTTCCATCTAACACAGGAACTAAAGGCAAACCTCGTCAACCGAGAAGCCTTAACGGTACATGTTCCATCTAACACAGGAACTAAAGGCAAGTCTCGTCAACCGAGAAGCCTTAGCGTTACAAGTTCCATCTAACACAGGAACTAAAGGAAAACCTCGTCAACCGAGAAGCCTTAACGGTACATGTTCCATCTAAAAAAGAACTAAAGGCAAACCACGTCAACCGAGAAGCCTTAACGGTACAAGTTCCATCTAACACAGGAGCTAAAGGCAAACCTCGTCAACCGAGAAGCCTTAACGGTACACGTTCCACTCTAACACAGGAACTAAAGGCGAGCCTCCTCAACCAAGAGGCCTTAATAATATAAAATTCCACCCAACACGAGAACTAAAAGGAGCTCCCACCAACTGTGAAACTTTAACGGTAGGCGTTCTACTAAAAAGCATATCTCGTAAGCCTCAACAACATGAAGTCGCTAACATAAAACCACCCAACTGCAAAAACAAAAAGTCATACGACAAGCAAAAGTCCAATAGAGTAATTTATATAAGTGCATTCCGAGAACCCTACTATAATCTACAAGACCATGAAACTAACATCACAAAAGAAAGACGATTAGGCGGAAGCCGTAGCCAAGTCGGTGCGCACAAAAACCCAAAAAGAAAAGGTCTTGCTGAAAGCCTATCTCACATAAGAACAGCAAAGGGCGCCATAGGGTCATCACCACAACGGAACAGAGAGCCCGAATAAGAGAAAAGCTGCGCCTGCACCGTACAATGATGGTTTCGCGAATAAACTATACGACCACGCTGCTCTCCGTGAAGTGCGCACCGGAACATTTGATTATGGGCTGTAAAACCCAAGTGGTCTCTAGTCACCGTAAAACTGGTAATCACCGGGTCCCATCTGGCTCCAGACCAGGGCAATCGCACGTGCAGACGAAAACGTCTCTCCTAAGAAAGAGAGTCCTCTGAGCAAGACAATGTCCACACGGTAAAAACCGGGCTTCGTAATGTCACCAAGCAAAGAACGGGAGAATCTGAAGAAGTATCCCACCACTTGGAAAGCTTAGCGTCATGACAAGTGATAAGGCTTTCGCAAACTGGGTCTGGGAGCGACCTTCTATGAGAAGTACCGGCGGCGGTATCCCAACGAACTATGTAAGGGCAAGATTGAGCATCACCCAGGCAATGTCCCCAATCAGATAGGAAGTATAGCTCTCCACCCAAGCAAACATGATCTATAAGGGAAACATTCCTAGGACATACGTCTAGACTTCCCCACAAATTCCAACCACCTTCCCAAAAATACATGTGATATACACTAGGCCAAGGCCCCCAATAAGGCTTCGACAAATCAAGTATCAGCAAATAAAGATAGAAGCCAAAATCCAAGGCGGTATCGAAACACCCAACACCAGGTTCAAAGGAGAATCCGCATAGCCCATATAAATCCCGTCAGGAAGAGGAATCACTTGACGGGTTCCCAAAGCCGAGTTACAAACAAATAAGTGGGAAAGATTGTAGTCGCGACATAACAACAAGCCCCCTGCGACACCCATTACACAAACATTGTCGGTGAAAACCTCTAGTACCTCAATAGGAATAACCGGAGAAAAATCTCATGAAAAGGAAAAAACATCCAGGTCATCCCGACGCGCATCAGTCTCAGGCTGCAAAAAGAACCCATCCGCCGTACTACTCAGGGAGCGGAAAGACTACCGCCTAGCAAAATCATAGTCAAACACTAGGTCACGGACAAAAGACAACACACAAGAAAACTTTAAAATGGACTTAACTGGAAGACGCAACCAAACCTCGTAAGTACCATCGTCGATGACAAAGATAAGAAACGGTAAAGAAAATTTCTTTAAGAAAATCTTTTTGTGACACTTAGTTAGGAATACATCCCATTATGAGCATACCTTTTGGACCATGGGACATGAGAAATATCAACCCTCACGTGCAGGGATATTTATAGCAAGACACTTTAGGAAAAAAAGGTATCCTTTTTCCCCTAAAGTGGGGGGCTAACTATTAGGGAAAAGCCCTATTTGGCCAATTATCGCTAGCCCCCCAAAGAACCATCACTGGTGCCGCTACCCTTACCCTAGCGGCACCCCTACCCTAACGGTACGCCAACCCTAGCGGAACCCCTGCCCTAGCGGCACCATTACCCTAGCAGTACGCCTACCCTAGCGGCACCATTATCCTAGCGGTACACCTACCCTAGCGACACCCCTACCCTAGCGGTATTCTTACCCTAGCGGTTGCCCTCCCCTAGCGGTACCATTACCCTAGCAGTACGCCTGCCCTAGCGGTACACCTGCCCTAGCGATACCCTTACCCTAGCGGTATCCCTGCCCTTAGTGGCACAACCCTACCTAGGCCATCGACAAGCTCAACCATGCCACTAAGAAAGCCCTTCCCTATAAATACTACCAGACCTATAACGCAAAGGGGGACTTGAGCTCGGTCCTCCTTAAAAGAACCTACCAAAAATCCCCGAAACACACACGATTTTTAATGTGGTTCGGTTCTAAATGACTTACTCCACGGTCCCCCTACCACTAGAGAGATCTATATTATTAATTATTGTAAACCATATTACAAATCATGTAAATGTTACAAGGTGCTTTCCAAAATAACCTAAGCTATTATGTTACAATCCTTTCTCAAACCAACTTTGCAAACCAACACAGTAAAGTAAGAGAAAGGAGTAAGAAGTTATACTGACTCCGAGCTAGCGGCTGCGAGTCTCACGATCCCAGGTCTCACCGTTGGACAAGCATTCGTGGTTCCCAGCTCCTAGCAAGTCCTCTTCTTACCGTTGCGGGTTTGGTCTGAAATCCCCTAAGCAAACCCTAGAAAAACACCTTGAAAGGGGAGGAGGAGAATCGGTTATGGAGAGAGAAATGGATGAAAAAACCCCAAAAAATGAACTTCACTATTCTCTCTCTCGGAACCCCTCATATAAATAGGCAAAGGACAATCCATGTGCATCAAAGGAGAGCCGTTGATCAGGCTTGATCCAACGGCTGAGATTCACCAAAAACAAACACACACAGGGGGGGTCCGGAAGAGGGACGTATGCCCCCCCCCCCCCCCCCCCCCCCCCCCCCGCAATAATAACCACACGATCCAACCCCTGATCAACGGTTGAGATGATGCCTCCAAAACCAACGAATCACAGCGCGCCACATGTCCTCGTTTGGTGGGAAAAGTAAACGGGCCAGGAAGCTTCCCTTGGAAGTTTATCCGGGTGGGGTACAGCTGTACCCCACCAATTTTTAATAGTAAAAAATGGTAATAAATTTAACTGTTAACATATTTAATTAATTTATTTATTTTGCCTTAATTTAAAACTAATTTAAATTATTTTTAACAAAACAGTGGTTGTAACGTTAATAACTTAGATCTTATGCCTTGTTTCAGGACATAGTTTAGACTATATAGAAACCTAATTCTAACAATTCTCCACCTAGTTCCTCTATGGTCTAACTACTGGATTCACTCTAGTAATAGGGGGGGAAAATATTTTGGTTTTGATCCATCAGCCTCCTCCTGGATTCCAGGAGTCCTAAATTAAGTTAATACACTTTATTAACTGATTCAAGGGTACGGCCTTGGTTCCCATGTCTGCCAGGTTATCATTTGTACAAATTTTCCGTAGGTCCACCTTTCTTGACTCTATCTGTTTAGTAACAAAATGTCTCCTGATAGCGAGATGCTTACTCCTATCATGAAATATAGGGTTCTTACTTAACGCTAGGGCTAATTGGCTATCCGTATATATCGTTGGTGCCCCTAGGCCTAAGTTTAATTCATCTAGAAGTCCACTTAGCCATATCACCTCCTTAATGGCATCCGTTAGTGCCAAGAGCTCGGCTTTAGTCATTGACAATGCCGTCAATGACTGGAGCTTGGATCTCCAACTAATGGCCCCGCCATTCAAAGAGAAGATGTAGGAGCTCGTGGACTTACGCTTGTCAAGGTCTCAACTGAAATCACTATCAGTGTATCCTACAAATCTTTGGTCCATATCTGTTCATCCAAACGTATGTCATAGCTTCGTGGTACCCTTGATATATCTCAAGAGCCACTTAACCCCATTCCAATGCTCTTTCCCTGGATTCATCGTGAGTCTAGAGAGCACACTAATGGGATAAGCTAAATCAGGCATAGTGCATGTCATGGCATACATAATTGAACCTATTACATTAGCATAAGGAACATTAATCATTTCAACCACCTCCAGTTCATTTTCTGGACATTGTGATACTGAAAATTTGTGATGTGTGGCAATGGGAACTCTAACAATTTTAGCATCTTTCATGTTAAACCTATGAATGACCTTTTCTAAGTATGAGGTTTGGGATAAGTTTATTGTATGTTTAGTACGATCCCTACTGATTTCCATCCCTAAGATTTTCTTAGCTGGACCTAGGTCTTTCATTTCAAAGTTCCGGTTTAACATGTCTTTCAATTTCTCAATCTCAGTTAAATGACGGCTAGCTATCAACATATCATCCACATAAATCAGCAGATATACCGCAGAATCAGAATTTTAATTTTTTGCATAGAAACACACATCATGTACTAACCTAGATAACCCAACTTCAGTCATGAAGTGGTGGAACCGCTTGTACCATTGCCTCGGGGACTGTATTAGTCCACACAAGGACTTCCTGAGTCTACATACAAGGACAGCATTCTCGAGCCTCACAAAATCCTCGGGCTGAGCCATGTAGATCCCCTCATCGAGCTCCCCATGCAAGAAAGAGGTTGTCACATCTAGCTGTTGCAATTCTAGGTCAAACTGCGCTGTCAAAGCCATCAACACCCTAATGGTAGTGTGTTTGACCACTGGCGAAAATATTTGTTATAATCCACGCCTTCTTGCTGCGTGAAACCTTTAGCTACAAGCCTAGCCTTCAACCTAGGTTTTTTAGAAGGTAAACAAGGTTCCTTAATGTTAAGATTTAGGTCGTATTCCTAGGGTTTAAAACTTATTATCTTTAGATCTCGAAAAACCGACAATAACAACAATCATTCAACGCGTCAGATCTAGTTCAAGAAACCAGTAACTGTAGTAAAGCAAGATTCCATCCAAACCGAAACACATGCAAAAATCATAATGACAACAACAAGATTTTTACGTGGTTCAGCTTTATAATAAGGACCTACTCCACGGCTCCCTATTTCTAGGGAAGTCTATCCACTATTAAGTCAAGTTCAAGTATTACAGACCAAAGATCAACAATATACAACTCAGTACATACAGATCCTTCAAGGCTTCTAAGACAGAAACCTAAAAAACGAACGAAAATAAGAGTAAGGGAAGAGAAAGCTCACAACCGAAGCCAACAAGGCTTCATAAGTGCTCCAAACTACCAAGGATTGAACAAGAAAGCCTTAACACCCAGGGATTTACTCAATCGCCTTCGATCGCCTCAAAAAAACCAGAGGAAAAATGAAAGAGGTGGTGGCTGATGAAAAACAGAGAGAAAAAGCAAAGGGTACGTCAAACACTAAAAGGGGTCGGTATATATAGGCAACAGATACCCGATCCGTGGCAAGGCCCTTAGCTTAATCTCGGCCGTTCGTACATTCAAGATCAACGGTCCATAAACGCCCTCAAGAAACACCAACAGTGGCGCCGGATGGCTGACGCGTGTCAGCCATCAATAACTGATTTACGTAGCTTCCTTGAGAAGCTTCGGGCAGTGTGGCACGGGCAGGTAAATTGAGCACACGGGCAGGGACATAAATGTCAAATTACGAAATGACCTTATTTAAATGTGAATTTTAACCTGCAGCTTTACTAATAATTTTTACATAAAAAATTACAACATATGCCACTAAACATTTACACCTTTTGATCTATAATATTTGAACATTTCTTGACTTAAATTTTCTTGACATAGTTAAGTCATATAGGGACCAATTTTACAACAATTCTCCACCTTGGTACCTATATGGGTTAACTACTGGACATTCCCTAGTAATAGGAGCAAAACACATTGGGTTCGTCATCCATGATCCCAATTACTTTGGACTAAGTTAATACATTTAAGTAACTTGTCCAAAGTTACAATTTTTGTGCCCATATCCACTAGATTTACATCAGTACAGATTTTTCGCAGTTCAACAGTGTTCCTTTCAAGCATGTCGTTTACAAAATTCCTCTTGATAGCTAAGTGCTTAGTCCTATCATGAAACACGGGGTTTTTATATAAGGTAAGGGCCGATTGACTGTCCGAATACAGTACGGGAGGTCCGTTATCGAGGTTAATTTCTGACAGTAACCCTCTCAGCTAGACAGCCTCTTTTATGGCTTCTGTGAGGGCCTCAAATTCAGCCTCAGTGGTTGACAGTGCAGTCACAGGCTGCAACTTAGACTTCCAGCAGATAGCTCCACCATTTAAGGTGTAAATGTACGCACTAGTGGACCTCCTTTTATCTATGTCTCCCCCAAAGTCAGAATCGGTGTAACCTATCAACCTAAGGTCTGTTTTTGTCCTGCCAAAAGTAAGTCCCAGTTTATAGGTTTGTTTAATGTACCTTAACAGCAACTTAACTCCATCCCAATGTTCCTTTCCTGGGTTACTCATAACCTAGACAAAACACTTAAAGGGAAAGCTAAGTCTGGGCGTGTACAAGTCATAGCATACATTAAGGAACCTATAACATTAGCATATGGGACTCTTTCCATCTGTTTCTTTTCTATCTCATTCGAGGGACACTGTTGAACTGTATACTTGTACTGACTTGCTAAGGGAAATTTTACAGGTTTACATTCAAACATGTTGAATCTAACCAATACCTTTTCCAAATACCTTTGTTCAGATAAGTGCACTGTTCCAGCTGCTAGATCCCTGGTAATTTCCATACCAAGTATCTTCTTGGCCTTCCCTAGATCTTTCATATCGAACTCAGCACAAAGCGTTAGTTTCATATCATTAATATGGTTCATGGATTTACTGGCCAGCAGCATATCATCCACATAGATCAGCAAATACAGTGCATCAACAGTATCAGCATGTTTATAATAAAAACAGGTGTCATGTATTGATCTACTAAACCCCCTACTTCTTATAAATTGGTCAAAGCATTTGTACCATTGCCTAGGGGATTATTTCAAGCCACACAAAGACCTCTTAAGTAGACAAACATGGTTCTCACGGTTTGGCTCAATAAAGCCCTCAGGTTGGGCCATAAAGATTTCCTCATCCAGCTCACCATGAAGGAAAGCTGTTGTAACATCCATTTGTTCCAGAAATAGGCTAAACTTAGCCGTTAGTGCCATAAGTATTCTTATAGTTGTGTGCTTAACAGCGGGAGAAAAAATCTCATTATAGTCTACCCCTTCTTTTTGTGAAAAACCTTTTGCAACTAGTCTAGCCTTGAACCTTGGCTGTCCAGATGATGTATCGGGTTCTTTTACCTTATAAATCCACTTAGAACCTACCAAGTTCCTACCCATTGGTTTAGGAACCAAAACCCAAGTTTTGTTCCTTTTGAGGCTCTCCATTTCCTCTGTCATGGCTTTGAGCCACTGCTCAAAGGCAGCCGCACTTATAGCCTGAGTATAAGTGAGAGGTTCTAATTCTACATACTCTAGGGCAGTCTCTAGGGCAAATGCAATACAATCAGCACTGCCAAACCTGACTGGTGCCCTAATTTCTCTCCTCTCCCTATCCCTAGCTAGTTGGTAGTTTGATAGGTCCATTTGTTCAATGGTTTCTTGAGGGTCAGTGCTCCCTTCAGCACTGTCGGTTACCTCTTCTTCAGGATCTAAGGTCTGGATTTCCTGGTTTGTAGGCTCTGGTGGGCTGATCTTGAACTCATAGAGTTCAGGATCAAACTTCCTAAGGTTGGAGGAAGTGGCTGTTGTACGAGCAGCCACTGTTTTCTTCAAGTAGGGCATTTCCTCTTCATTAAAGGTCACATCCCTACTAATTATGATTTTGGTCCTGTTTCCATCCCTAACACCCACCCTATACCCCTTTACACCATCCGGATAGCCTAGAAAAACACCTTTTACAGCCCTGGGTTCATGTTTTCCTTCAGATTGATGTGCATACGCAGCACATCCAAAAACCTTTAAAATAGAATAGTCGCTTGTTTTTCCAGTCCATTTTTCCTCAGGGGTTTTAAAGTCAATTGCAGAGGAGGGAGTTCTATTAATTAGATAACATGTAGTAGCTACAGCCTCCCCCCAAAAGTTTCTACCAAGTCCTGATGCAAATAACATGCATCTTACTCTATCTAGGAGCGTACGGTTCATTCTTTCAGCTAGTCCATTTTGTTGGGGAGTTTTCCTAACAGTGTTGTGTCTTTTAATACCATTTTGAGCACATAAACTATCAAATTCAGAGTTTATATTTTCAAGTCCATTATTAGTTCTAAGTACCTTAATCTTCCTACCTATTTGATTTTCTATAAGGTTCTTCCACCTAACAAAGGCACTAAAACATTCATCCTTTGTTTTAAGTAGGTAAACCCTAACCTTCCTAGAAAAATCATCTACCATAGATAGGAAGTAGTATGCTCCACCTAAAGTGGGTACCCTTGCTGGTCCCCACAGGTCAGAGTGGATATAGTCTACCGGTGACTTAGTTATAAGGATTCCAAATTTGAAAGATAGCTTATGATGTTTTCCAAATATGCATGACTCACAGAAATTAGGTTTAGACACATAACCACCCCCCACCAACCCCCTCTTGTTTAGCTCATTCAGGCCCCTCTCTGATACATGTCCTAATCTTTTGTGGCAAAGGTTGGTTAGGTCAGTTTTCTCTGCAATAGAGCAGCCAGCAGGAACTACGTCACCTCTAAGCACATATAGACCGTTCTTGACCTCTCCTCTTAGCATTACAAGGGAACACTTAAGGACCTTCATTACCCCCTGTTGTGCCTTTAAGGTCATACCAGCCTGGTCTAATTGTCCTAGAGAAATTAGGTTCCTTCTAAGTTCAGGCTCTTGCCTAACTCCCTTTAGGGTCAAGTCAATCCCATTTGACCCTTTAACCCTAACTGACCCTATCCCAACTACTTGGCATCCATGGTTATTTCCCAACAGCATCTTTCTCCTAGCTATAGTCCGGTATTCAGTAAAGAAGGATCTATCTGAAGTCATATGGAAGCTACACCCTGAGTCTAGAACCCATTCATGTGTAGTTTGGTCTATGGATGCTACTAATACTTTAGCGGAGTCATATCCGTCATTAAATTCAGTGTTGTCAGTTGTGCCATTAAATTTTCTTTGGTAATCTGGACAATATCTTTTAATGTGTCCAAGTTTACCACACTCATAGCATTTTACTTTACTACAATCTCTTCTGGGTCTTGAACTAGATCTGTTTCGACTCTTACTTCTTCTCCGATCTTTATTGTTGTAATTATTATGGTTGTTATGATTGTTATGGTTGTTATGGTTGTCTCGAGTCTTTGTCCTACCCCTAACTGACAGCCCTTCCCCACTGTTACTGGTTGGTGGGTACTTCCTTTCCTTCCTAAGTTCAAGGATCTTGGACCTAAGGGCCTTCATTACATCTTTCAGTGCTATAGTGTCACGACCATATCTCAGGGTGCCCTTAAAAGCCCTAAGGTATTTGGGTAAGGCACACATAAATATTACAGCCAGCAATTCATCAGCAACAGTTACATTAACAGATACCAAATCTTGACAAATTCTATTGTAGTCATCTATTGCGTCTTCTAGGGGTTTAGTCTCACTCGCCTTAAAGGTGGAAAGGGATTCCATGCACAACATTCTATTAGACAACGACTCAGACTTATAAATTTCCTCTAACTTAGCCCAGATATCTGCTACATTCTTTTCAGAGCTGATCTGATTAAGTACTGTGTTATCAAGACCAAGCAATAAAGAAGCATAAGCTTTATGTTCGATTTCTACTTTCTCCTTTTCAGTTAGATAAGTTGGTTGATCTTTTTTGGGCAAAAGTGCAGCTCCAGCACCTTGTGCCTTAAGGATTGCTTTCATTTTTAGTTTCCATAGATTGAAATCATTCCTACCGTCGAATATTTCAATATCAACCCTAGTTGACGCCATATTAAGACTTCTGAACAAAAGAACCTAAGGCTCTGATACCACTTGTTAAGATTTAGGTAGTATTCCTAGGGTTTAAAACTTATTATCTTTAGATCTTGAAAAACCAACAATAACAACTATCATTGAACGCGTCAGATCTAGTTCAAGAAACCTGTAACTATAGTAAAGCAAGATTCCATCCAAACCGAAACACATGCACAAAAATCACAACGACAGCAACAAGATTTTTACGTGGTTCAGCCTTATAATAAGGACCTACTCCACGGCTCCCTATTTCTAGGGAACTCTATCCACTATTAAGTCAAGTTCAAGTATTACAGACCAAAGATCAACAATATACAACTCAATACATACAGATCCTTCAAGGCTTCTAAGACAGAAACCTAAAATACGAACAAAAATAAGAGTAAGGGAAGAGAAAGCTCACAACCGAAGCCAACAAGGCTTCATAAGTGCTCCAAACTACCAAGGATTGAACAAGAAAGCATTAACACCCACGGATTTACTCAATCGCCTTCGATCGCCAGAGGAAAAATGAAAGAGGCGGTGGCTGATGAAAAACAGAGAGAAAAAGCAAAGCGTACGTCAAACCCTAAAAGGGGTCGGTATATGTAGGCAACATATGCCCGATCTGTGGCAAGGCTCTCATCTCAATCTATGCCATTCGTACGTTCAAGATCAACGGCCCATAAACGCCCTCAAGAGACACGAACAGTGGCGCCGGATGGCTGATGCGTGTCAGCCATCAATAACTGATTTAAGTGGCTTCCTTGAGAAGCTTCGGGCTGCGGGCAGTGTGGCACTGGCAGGTAAATTGAGAACACGGGAAGGGACATAAATGTCAAATTACCCAATGACCTTATTTAAATGTGAATTTTAACCTGCAGCTTTACTAATAATTTTTGCATAAAAAATTACAACATATGCCACTAAACATTTACACCCTTTAATCTATAATATTTGAACATTTCTTGACTTAAATTTTCTTGACGTAGTTAAGTCATATAGGGACCAATTTTACAACACTTAATCTTGAAGATCCACTTAGATCCCACTGGCTTCTTGCCTGCCGTCTTGGGCACTAGTGACCAAGTCCTATTCTTCACTAAGAAGTCCATTTTTGACTTCATATCAACCAGCCATTCTGCTGAATACTGGCTGTTAACAGCCTCCTTGAAGCTTAAAGGTTCTGACTCAATATACTCTAATGTTGTATTTAGGGCATAGGCTACGCAGTCCGCATATCCTAACCTCTTAGGGGGTCTCATGTTCCTCCTTGCCCTATCTCGCGATAATAGATTGTCACCGAGCTCGTTTTTAGGAATTGTCTCAGTTTCCACTATTGTTTCTGGTTCGGCGCCTCTCTCAGCTCCACCTTCATCCTGAGATTGATCTATCCGGGTTTCTAGCATTTGTTTGGGTTCTACCCTATCTGGTTCTGGTTCTGGTTCTGGTTCTGTTCTTGCCTCATATTGGTAATCCGGTTCAGGTGGGTTCATCTCAAATTCATAGTGTTCTGGCTCAAACATACGCTTTTTAGGAGTTAAGTTCTTATATAAGTAGGGCATTCATGTTCATTAAACTTCACATCTCTACTTATGATAATTTTTGGTTTGTTTCCATCTTTAACTCCTATCTTGTATCCCTTTACCCCTTCAGGGTAACCGAGGAACACATCTTTGACTGCTCTTGGTTCCAGCTTGCCCTCTGCTTGGTGGGCATAGGCTGCACAGCCAAAGACTCTCAATAGTGAGTAGTCTGCCGGTTTTCCTGTCCACATTTCTTCAGGTGTTTTTAGGCCAATACCAGATGAGGGCGTACTATTCACTAAATAGCAGGCTGTATTAACAGCCTCCCCCCAAAACTATTTACCCGGGCCTGATGCGAACAGCATACAGCGAACTCTGTCCAACAGGGTTCGATTCATACGCTCCGCTGCACCATTCTGTTGGGGTGTTCCTCTGACAGTGTTAACATGTATGATTCCGCTTTTTGCACATAACTCATCAAATTCGCTGTTTATGTATTCCAGCCCATTGTCAGTTCTTAAGTATTTCATTTTTCATCCTGTTATATTTTCTATCTGAGTTTTCCACCCATTAAATGTGGGAAAGCAATCATCCATATTTTTCAGCAAAAAAGGTCCGAACTTTGCGTGAGAAATCATCAACAATAGATAGAAAGTATAACGCTCCACCTAAGGTCGACACCAGGGCAGGCCCCCATAAATCCGAATGAATGTAATCTAATGGCCTATAAGTTATGTGTTTACCTACGTTGAACACCAACCTGTGATGTTTACCAAAGATGTAAGATTCACAGAAACTTAGTTTTGAGATATCATCTCCACAGAACAGGCCTTGTTTGGCTAACTCTTTCAGACCTCTCTCCGACACATGACCTAACCTCTTATGCCATAGTTCTGTTGGGTCTGTATTAACCTGCATTAGACTTTCCCGACATTATTCTACCCTTTAACACATATGACCCATTTTTCAGGTCACCTTTCAGAACTACCAAGGATCCTTTCATGATCCTCAGTTCTTAGTTCATGGCCCTAAATGACATTCCCTTCAGGTCCAATTGACCTAGGGAAATCAGGTTCCTACGAAGGTTGGGTATGTCTCTTACATCCTCAAGTATGTATGCAGTCCCATTAGTTAATTGTATCTTGACAGACCCAACTCCAATTACTTTACATCCCAGATTATCTCGTAGTAGCACCCTTCCCCCATTAACAGGTTTGTAATTAATGAAATTTGATCTAGTGGTAGTCATATGAAAACTACACCCTGAATCTTACACTCATTCATGCTCTAATGTATCAGACAAAATATTAACATGATCAGAAGTACTACAGTCAGACATATCACGTTCAGGCAGCTCACAATTGGCATTTGACTCGCACAAATCAACCGAAACAGTAAGAACTTCAGCATTTCCAGATTCAAATGAAACCACATTGTCTGCTGTTCCTGGTGTTTTGTTTCTATCAGGGCAATTCTTTTTCATTTGTTGCACCCATAACATTTCATTTTTGTCATGTCTTTCCTACTCTCGACTTAGAACGATATTTACTCTTGGATCTTTTCTTGTAATTGTTGGATTGTTTATCATTTGTTCTTTCTCTCATCACTAATCCCTCACCACTGAGTCCATATTTTCCCTCCCTTTTTAATTCTAGAATTTTACTCCTAAGTGCTTGCATCATTTCGTTTAAAGTGATTTTTGTTCTACCATATCTTAATGTGTCTTTAAAGGCCCTAAAATACTTAGGTAAAGCGCACAATAAGACTATAGCTTGAACCTCATCCTTAATTTCAACGTCTACGTTTTTTAAGTCTTGTAAAATTCTGTTGAATTCATCTAATGAATCTTCTAGGGGTTTATGTTCTAACATTTTATAAGTGAAGAAATATTCCATATAAAGTATTCTATTTCTTAAGGATTTGGCTTTATATATTTCTTCTAACTTAGCCCATATCTTAGCTACAATGGTTTCAGCAGAAATTAAGGGAAGAATAGTTGTATCCAAACACATAACAAGAGTACCATACGCTCGCCGTTCCATGTCTACCGTATCCTTCTCAGTCAAATGAGAAGGTTGTTTGTCAGGCTCCAGCAGCGCGTATCCCACACCCTAGGACATCAGGAGGGCCTTGGTCTGCATCTTCCAAAGAGTGTAATCGTTCTTCCTGTCAAATTTCTCAATCTCAAACTTAGCAGCCATTGTCTTTTAAACGGTTTTCACAAAGGGTTTGGTTTTTGACAGAAAACACAGGTCTGTTTTATAACATGTTTTTCATGCTCAGTTAAAGAACCACGTCCGTATTTTCACAAGCCTTAAGGCTCTGATACCACTTGTTGTGATTTGAGGGTCCAGACAAACAGATTTTATCTGGTTAAAGTTCTCAAAATACTTCCTTTAATGTTGATCTTTGAGAAAACCAAACCTATTAGCAACCTAAGTTCAAAACCAGTTGTTTTAACTTTACCGATTTGAGGTTATCTTTATTAAATCCGGTTTTATCTTCAACGCTAACTTAGTTTATTAAAGGATCGGGGAAAAGGGTGGTTTTAAACTGTGACTTTAAGATTTGAGTTGAGATTACAAACGACGAAAGAAGACATAAACGAAAAATAGAGAGTATACACGATTTTGAACGTGGTTCGGTCCTAAATTATGTACTTCACGGTCCCCCTACCAATAGAGAGATCTATATTATTAATTAATTCAAGCCATATTACAAATCACGTAAATGTTACAAGGCGCTTTCCAAAATAACCTGATCTATTATGTTACAACCATTTCTCAAACCAACTTTACAAACCAACACAGTAAAGTAAGAGAAAGGAGTAAGAAGTTATACTGACTCCGAGCTAGCGGCTACGAGTCTCACGATCCTAGGTCCCACCGTTGGACTAGCCTTCGTGGTTTCCAGCTCCTAGCGAGTCCTCTGCTTACCGTTGCGGATTTGGCTCTGAAATCCCCTAAGCAAACCCTAGAAAACCACCTTGAAAGGGGAGGAGGGGAACCGGTTGTGGAGAGAGACAGGGGGAGAGAGAAATGGATGAAAAAACCCTAAAAAAATGAACTTAAGTATTCTCTCTCTCAGAACCCCTCATATAAATAGGCAAAAGACAATCCATGTGTATCAAAGGAGAGCCGTTGGTCAGGCTTAATCCAACGGCTGAGATTCACCAAATACAAACACACATAGGGAGTCCGAATGAGGGACGCATGTTACCCCCCCCCCCCCCCCCCCCCCCCCCCCCCCCCCCCAATAACCACATGATCCACCACCCTGATCAATGGCTGAGATGATACCTCCAAAACCAGCGACTCACAGCACGACACGTGTCCTCGTTGGGCTGGAAAAGCAAACGGGCAGGGAAGCTTCCCTTGGAAGCTTGTCCAGGTGGGGTATAGCTGTACCCCACCAATTTTTTAATAATAAAAAATGGTAATAAATTTAACTGTTAACATATTTAATTAATTAATTTATTTTGCCTGAATTTAAAATCAATTTAAATTATTTTTAACAAAACACTGGTTGTAACGTTAATAACATAGATCTCATGCCTTGTTTTGGGACATAGTTTAGACTATATAGGAACCAAATTCTAACAGATGGGTGTGCTAGAAATTACTTTAAGGACCCAACCAATGACATGAAAATTAGGTATTTAGAGTATAAAATTAGGGTACAAGAGAGCTCATTGGTTCAAGAATTTCCATTGGATAGTGCAATTTTTAGGGACCTCATGTTATTACAAAGGCAGGGACGGGGGGCAGTGAAGTCTATATATATTTGAACAAACATAATGTAAAGTTTAATGTCAAGAGGTTCAGGCGCATCCTTGTATAAGCTCTGAAGTTTCTCAAGAACTAGAGGTGTTTTTGCCTCGTGAAAATTATAAAAAGTTAAATAATGTAAATACATGTTCTTTCTGTTCTAGTTCATAACTTTTAATTATGTTTATTATTTTTATTTCTGTTTTCATAGTCTGATTCTTATGGAGCCAAAAATCAGGAAAATAGTAATGCTTTTTCCTTCTCTTTGATTCTATATTTTAGTGTTTGTCCGAGCATTATAAAAACTTAAGTGTAAAAGAGAGAAGAATTACTTTTCACTATCAGGTTTTTTTATTCTCAAATAGTAGAAACTTAAGAAAACTGCAAACATGAAAAATAAGATCAGTTCAGGGAGTTACTCTGGCTGGAAATATAATGCAAATGGGAAAAAGAGAACAAACTCGAGATAGACAAAACTAACTCAAGATGTGTTAAAACTCAAACCTACTAACCGAAAGACTTGAAATGAACCAACTCAACCGCGGAATCTCGAACTTAAACGAAATGACCTCAAGCAAAGACAATTAAGTAACAGATGAAACAAGAATTAGAAAAATAGGATCAAATTGATGAATTGTTGGCGCCGTGGGGTTCACCACTATTCCTAGAGTCGTCGTTCAAATGGCACATCATGAATCACTCATTTCCAATAGTAGTTTAGAAACAAGTAACTCACATAATCCAACTTAGTGTATTAATCTTATTAAAAACAATGGCGGATCCGGGAACCCAAAGATGCGGGGTCCATATTTATATTAAAAATAGATAACAAATAATACCTATATGTGAGAGTATAAGTGTGTGTGTATATATATATATATATATATATATATATATATATATATATATATATATATATATATATATATATATTAAAAAAATGCACATGTATACATGCAAAACATGAAATAAAATTAATGTTCATACAATTGAGAGAAATAAAATCATTAATTATATTGGTTGGGCGATATTTATTGAAAAAAACTGGGTGGAAGCTATGAAATTACGAACTATTATGGTTGAAAAAGGCAAGGAAGAGAAGAGATAATCAAGAAAAAAACTAAGAATAAAAAATTTGGATTTAAATTTAATTTATGAGTTACTAAGAAACAAAAATGCTAAAAGAAATACTTAGTTTTTTAACAAGAGTTGAGAAGCTTTTCCCATTAGAATAACATTCTAATTATAATGTTGGTTTGCTTTAAAATAATATAAAAGCAAATCAATTGAGAGGCAAAAAGTAGCTTAAGCACAAGCTCGAACCCACAACCTCTGAGAATCAGGGGACAGAGTGAGAACTACCACCAAGCTAGCACGGTTTGAATGCTGCTCCTTCACAGATTATTTTATATCTAACAAATATTTATTTTGGTACCAAAGTACACCTATTTTTAAACATCGGGTAATAAAGCTGCGGTATATGTGCACCCCGCTATTGCTAACGTGCGTCCGCCACTAATCAAATACACCAACGTAACAATTTTGGATCACCATTTACATGACCAAGACAAGTCATCTAAAGTGTCACGTTATAGTCTTAGCATACAAGTGGTCCAAGCTTGTCTTTGACTACGGGTTTTTGAAACAATAATTTATACCATTTGTTTCAAGTCTATTTGTGGGTTAATCTCATAAACCACTTAGAACAAACATGTAAATTAAAGTCTGATTACTACACCCATCTCATGGATGTTACTAAAAGAAAATCACATGCACTATATATGCTCAATTACACAAATTTAATGAGGCAGCGATTGGAACTTTAATTTTATTTATTAATAAAGTAATTTACAAGACAAATTTAGATTTTTATGATACTATTCCTAACAAATCTAACTCTTGCTCCAAATGGGTCAAATCTGATTACTCATGATATTAATTGATTATTATTCAGCAAAACTTAGTTCCACTAAATAAGGTTTATAGCACTCAAGAATTTTCCAAAGAACTTTTGTGACATTAGTCAACCCCTCTAATAGATATTTGTGAGCAAAAAGTAACTTTACCTAATATTATTAATTTTCTCACATCCTTTGTCGTAATTCTCAACTCGCCCTTCTTGAACAACTTAATAATACAGAAACAATCTCCATATTAATTCCAAATGTCATACATATGGAATAGTTTGGCCAAAGATTCTAAAATCTATTGGTATACTTGCGAATCGACGAATGGGACATCTTTATCTCGTTAGAAATTATAGAATCCACGTAAAACAACTGTTCTCGCTACACTTCATGCAGGTACCCAACACATGTAAGAGTTAAGTCAACGCGATGTGACTTATCTCTTTGGTACATCAAAGCAACGAACAATCCATGCACAAGTTTAGACTGTTTCCTGGATTTAAAGTTACCACCTTACGGAATTAATTATTTCTAATAGCAGTTAAAGAAACAACTAATTCAGGTGGTCCTACTTAGTGTTCCAATCATATAAACAACACCATATAATACTTTGGATTCCTATCCTCAGGACCAAGGCAAGCTATCTAAAGTATCGTAGTATAGTCTTACCTAGCAAGTTGTCCAAACTCACAAGTGACTACGAGCATATATTTTGATAACATATCACTTATTTGATTTAAGTCTATCAGTGGCTCATTTTCATGGACCACTTAAACCAAACCTGACATGTCATCCTAGACTCCATCTGGTGCACTGTTTTAGAAAACAATTGCAAGCATGTTAGACTTATAAAACGTAATCCGATAATAAATAAATAAAACAATTTCATGTATTTGATATACAAAACTAACTAATTGGAATTTTCAGCACACCAATTTCAACATTCTCCCACTTTTCCCAACCCAATCAGCCCTGCATTGCATAACTATCCCTTAGGGATCTCTTAACTCTTTGACAATAAACTTCAACCTATACTGATCTGTCATAGTCTCATTCCCTTGCCCACAAACTTTGATCTACTAGGAACCTTTTGAGTCAACTAGTCTACTCAACAACTTCATACCTTTCAAGCACCTGACTTCTATAGTGAAATAAGCAACACAATACTGCTTTACTCTTCACCATCTAATGAATCCTATTATAAAGTGTAAAAATGGATTGCTTATGTCAAACGTCTAAACTCCCTTTTAAAACAAATAGCCCATGACAGATTCAACATCTTTTCTTAGAATCTTGCTAAAGCTTGACCCAAAGAACATAGTGTGCTCATCTAGGTTCCGTCATTTTAAATAACTACACAATCAAGTCTTAACAACTCATTACAATTCTACACCATTCACAATGAGTAGAATTCCATCTATATACAACGCATAGAAAGTCTCTACTTTATGGTCATGTCATTAGGACACTCATGGTTCACTAACAATTGATTCAAACCCCTAGGACTTGATTAGCCATCATCAAATCAACCATTTAATGAGCAAGATGCGTATCTAAGTCTACATATAGACTTCCTCAGTTTGCATACTATATGCTCATGACTCTTGGCAACAAACTTATCTGGTTGTATCATATACATAACCGTTCCAAGATGACCATTACTAAAATATCATCTTGACTTCTATTACACATATCCCATCACAAAGAGGTAAAATGGATAAGAGCATCCTTATTCACTTAAGCACAACACCTGGCTAGAAGGTCTTATCAAAGGCGATTCCTTCCTTTAGTGTATAACTCATAGCCATCAATCTAGCCTAGAAGGACTCAACATTCTCATCTAATGAACTTGTTATACTTGTAGATCCATTCAAATCCAATCTAATGGACTTAATGCCTTTCAAAATCTTTACAAGTTCCCAAGTATAGTTAGAATGTAATGATTTTAACTTAGGTTTCATAGTCCTAACCTATTCGTCTGCATATTTATATCTAAGAGCCTCATTATACTCTAGAGGATTAGATTCACCATTATGCTTAACTGTTAAGATTAAATACATGAATATGTCAGGTGGCGATCATCCTCCTACTACACCAAAGCTCTCATGTAATAGGTGTGATAATAACATGTGGAAGATGTATTTAATGTTAGGAACAGTGTCCTGAATCCAGATTTATTCTGGATATATTATTTTAATTAATAAATAAAATTGAAGTCCCAGTCGTTTTCTAGTTAAATTCGTGTATGTGAGCATTTATACTGCATGTGATTTTCTTTCGGGAGGCATCCATGAGATGGGTGTAGTCCTCATACTATAATTTACATGTTTGTTCTGAGTGGTTTATGAGACTAAGCCATGGATAGACTTGGAACAAATGATACGGATTGTTGTTTGAAAGACTCGTAGTCGAAGACAAGTCTAGACCGCTTGTATGTTAAGACTATAACATGACACTTTTGATGGCTTGTCTTGGTCATGTAGATGGAGATTCAAAAGTGTTAGGTTAGTGTGTTTGACACACCGAGTTGGACCATGTGGGTTACTTATTTGTAAACTGCTATCGGAGATGAGTGATTCGCATTGTACTGTTTGAACGATGACTCTAAATCTTGAGGGTATTCTGGACTTGTGCATGGAGCGTTATTTACTTTGGTGTACTATAAGTATGGTCTAAAACGAATGACTAAAATCCCATATACACTGGGTAGCGGTGTGAAGTGTGACTAGGATCAGGTATTCAATAGGGAATCTACAGTCTCTTATGAGATACAAATGTCCCCTTAGTTGATTCGCAAATATTTGAATGGTTTAGAAACTTTGGCCAAAGTATTCCAAGTGTTTGACATTTGGAATTTATACTATGAATATGTTCAAGTATAAATGAATTATTCAGTGAAAGGCAAGTCGGTAACTAATGGAGAAGCTGTGAGAAGGATAATGGTAGTAGTTATATTTATCCTTTGTCATGGACATCTAGTGGAGGGGTTGTTGTTATCAATACAGTATATTAGGGCGATATCGAATAAATAATTTAAGTCTGGAGTGCAGTGAGATTTATTTAGTGGAATTAAGTCTCATTAAATGGTAATTAAATTAATATCATGAGATGGTTTAATTTAACCCATTTGGAGCTAGATTTAAATTGTCCCCGAGGTCCCTACGCAAGCCTTCATATTTATTGCCATTGGAATTTAATTACATTTATTAATATTCTGGTATGTACACGTTGTGCTCAAGAGCGGGTCATAGAACTGATGAAAGGATTGTTCGAAGAACAGCAAACTGCCATCGATGCTTTGGGCTTGGGTGGTTTGATACACGTAAAGTACAAAACCATTAATATGGATATGCGTATAAGTGTAATCGACCAATTCGACCCGATGTCACGAGGTTTTTTCCATTAAAATAATAACTTTTTTTGACCGAACAAGATGTCGAGGGGCTTTTGGGATTCCAAAACAAAGGTTTTCAGATTGACGATTGCGAAGATGAACCAAGGTTGAATAGCTTGTACGAAGAGTTTGGCGATTGGACATGTAGTCAAATGGAAAAAGCACAAGTCGCCCATGGTATTGTTGATGACCGATTCAAAGTGCTAGTGGTTTTGTACCCATTGACTACATTTTTGTGTCCATCCGTGAAACTAAACCCGAAGAAGCCATGGTTCAAACTCGTAGTTGACACCAAAGAGACATCGGGTCTAAATTGGGCGAAAGTTGCATACAATGGAATTATAAAGGGCATTTTGGAGTACAAAAGGAGCAAAAAAAGAGTGAATTGATGCATTTACTTATTTATGGTAAGTACATCTCTTGCTTAATTGTTATTATATTTCAGTGTAATATATGTTTTAATTTCTCTTGCCTTGTTAAATGTACTATATATTTTTTTTTCTGAGAGTACTCACTCAATGGACGCGTGTCAATGCCCCCCTTAACTCGGACGAATCCTCGTTGTCGCCATTAGACGGATGCAGAAGTGAAGGCTAAGAAAGGGTACATTCTTTGGATGTATAAATCGTTTGGTGATGTCAAGGTAATACAAATTATATGGTCGTTTCTGTAATTGCTCTGCCTCACATACATGATTTGTTTTAACTTTTATTGCTTTGTGATGTACAGTTCTCAAAGGACTCTACCGAGGGAGTAACTATCTCTCCTTTAGCAGTCGTACCTTCTGCTCTGTTGTGTGCTGATTTGGGCGAAAGGGTTGAGGATGAGCATGGTAATAAATATTGCACGTGTTGTGAGGACTGTATTGATGCAATGGCCATGCAAATTAGTGCAAAGTATGATAAAATTAAAGCATTAACTCTGCAAAATGATGCAATGGCTGTGCAGATCAATGTAATGGCCATGCAACACAGTGCGAGGGACAACAAGATCAATGCAATTACCCTTCAAAATGATGCACTAGTCGTGCAAATCAATGCCATGTCCATGCAATCTAGTGCAAGGGAGGGGAAAATCAATGCATTGGCCGTGTAAAACAATGCAATAGACGTGCAAATAAAATGAATTCTTGACGTAATAAAGGATTTGAAAGCAAGTAAAGAAACTAGTGATAAAGATGACTTTCATTCTAGTTTTTTAAGAAAATTTCCTCCTTTGTGTGGGAACAAATATGTCCAACCACAGTCATTATTATCTAGTCCCCCTCCGTAGTATTGGTGTACAGAAAGGTGAGCCAACTTTAACGCTCAGCCGTGGGGCATGTTCTTCTAACACGGTTGGTTTCAGGGCTGCAAGAGAGGCGTGGAAACCATTAAAAGAGGTGGACATTAACGTAGAGCCTCTAAAGGTGATTTCCACGCTTCATTTGTAGACTTTAAAAGATGAACCTATTCGACCACCTCGTGTGAGCAAACCACATGAGAAGTGGTTGCATAAGGCAATTAAGGGGAAATGGAAGCGAGTGAAATGTGCACCTTCTAAAGTGGGGCAGAAGAGGCATGCAATTAACAAGGGGGAAAAAACATAAGATTCAACAAAACCCAGTCGTAGATGTATTAGAAAGTAGGAGCATCTATGCTACCCCACAGCCCAAGTGGATGGGATTAGAAATTAGCCATTTCTCCTTAGTGCCAATGGATGCCGTATTGTAGAGACTCGGTCAGTTTGAACGGTTCTTATGCAAATACGTATTCGATGGCAAGTTGGATGCTTGGTAAGTAAATGTATGTTTGACGATGTATATTCAAATCCTATATCCAAATAGTACTTATGAATTTTACTCTTACTTTGTAGGGAGACGCTGGTGGTGACAGAGCATGGCGAATATAGCCAGGCGAACTTAAAAACCTTAGAACCATGCAAGTGGCTATGCGACTTTGTAAGTGAACATTGTGCACACTGTTATTCATCGTCTTATGAGTAATGGCCTAATTGCCTATATTGTCACAGGTCATCAACTTGGTTGTTTTGTACATGACAATCTCCTCTAGAAGTACAAGCTGGTCTCGGGCCTTCTTGCCTACCTTCTTTTCCGTATGTCAACATTAATTATGCGTATAATACTTTAATCATTATAATATCACTTACGACTTCATACTTGTGCCCTATGCCAGTCATATGTTCTCTCTCCAAGGTCATTTGAGGACAAGATGAGGTTTTTTGCCCGCCATACCGGGAAGTATTTTTCATCGGAAATGTGTAAAATTTGTAAGGTAATTTCAAGTAACATTTATGATGATCTCACTTGGATAAAATTGTTACAGGATGTACATTCTAAGTACTTCTGTTGCACCGTAGCTGTATTTTTTGATAAATGAGGGCAACACACCCTGGTTCCTATGTGTGGTTGACTTTCGGCAAATGGTGTCCTATTTACTCGATTCCCTTTCATTTCACTAGGGAAATCAGCAACGGATGGATTTGGTTAAGAGAGATGCAAGCATCTTTGGCTTCACCATGAGGTTGTTACGAGTATCAATGAGTTATAACTATACCACATGTAATGACATCATCCTTTGTATTGCAGCTAAAATGTTTTTTAGACTATTTTCGAAACACCGCAGGGATGAAAATGTGCTTTGAACTAGATTCTTTTCCAATACAATTATCGACGGTCCCTAACCAAAGAAACGGGTATATGACTTGTAAGTGAACATTGTTCATATCTTTTCCGAACAAACGTGCAGTAGTTCGCAAAGCGTGATCGTATTACAACTATGACTGTGGTTTTTTTGTAATAAAGTGAGCGGGTGAATGGGACAAAATCAACCCCTTTGATTGGATGTCAACTGAGGTAAAAGCTTAGTGTCATGTTCATGGTCTGATTAATTTCCCCTCTTCAAGGCTTTCCTTCTGACTTTACACTTGTGTCGAAATCATGTACTTTTTTCCCTAATGGTTGTAGGAACGGGATCACAAGAGATTGAAGCAGCTGATAGAGTAAATCACTGGTCCATCCAACAGCATGTTACAAGAAGTAAAAGACAAAGCGGGATGCTAGTATTCACCCACAATGATGTTGTAGTCTTCTTTGTTGACTTCTTGTACTCGATGACCCCTTCCTCTGTTGAACGAAACATTAGTGTAATAAAAATGTAAGCATTTTTTACAGTTGAAACCCATAATTATTGATTTATTATTTATTTCTAGATCACATTAGTAGACTTGTTGATGGGAACCATTCAAAATTATGTATGTTGTTTATGTTGATTGAAGAAGTCTAGTGTCTAGAAGCAGGGATTGGTGGCAGCAAGTAAACCGTGATTCTTTGTAGGACTGTCGCACTTGTAGTCGCTACAATGCTTTTAACATCACCACCCAAGTACTCTGAATGAACACCGAAGTATCCACTAATGTAATAAATATCACCATGTACACAACATCACAACCCAAGAACTCACTAATGTAATAAAAATGACAATGTACACAACATCACAACCCAAGTACGCACTAATGTAATAAAAAATCACTCTGTACACATCACAACCAATGTACGCATTAGTGCACTCAAAATCACCATGTGCACTACATGACCTCACAATTGCACAATAACGTAGTCAAAATTACCATGTATATTGTGTTCCGACACACGCAATGTCATGACCCATGGACTCAAACTAGTTTATAAATCAGAATTTGTTGTGTGTCGATTTACAGAAACTATGTGTCAACACAATACTTTCGAGTAAGCATATTCAATATATGTGTGTCGACACACTTTTCATCTCAACACATTAAATTCCTCAGGTGTACATTTGTTCTGTGTGTTGGCATATAACTTCAATGTGTTGACACAATGTCACGTGCTCAAAATTTTCAAAATGGCACTTAAATTCACCAACAACGTACTTTGAATGATAAGTCAGTCATGATGTAACATATGTCGACACATAGATTGTATGTGTCGACACACTGGTGACGTACTCAAAACCACTCTAACCCAAAATCACCACCAAATTATAATTGGCCAACGGGTTGGGTAGGCCTGGCACCTTACATGGCCAACCCGGAATTCATCATTTTCCACGGGTTGGGTAGGTCTGACATTGAATTTGGAATTTGGGATTTTGAATTTTGAATTTTGATCTTGAGATTTTGTATTTGAAATTTGAATTTTGTACTTTCTTGGGCCTTAACAAAAAAGAAATTATTTTTTTAGTATAAATACTAATCCCATTTTCTCAATTTATTACACAACAATATCTCCAAGTATTCTATTCTCTTAAGCTTGTACAAGTTCAGAACTATTTACTGATGCTACTGTCGTTTCATCGCCCTCTAATTTCTTCTTCATTTACTAGCTTTTCCAGCTCAATCACCTTCTAGGTTTCGTAAGCCACTGGTTCAGCATCACTTACCAAATGATCCGCCTCATCGCTCGATGGGAGCTCCACGTTCGTGTTGTGGACTTCGATGAGTTTGAGAAGATCAGCTGCATGTGTTTCTTTCTCCTCTTGTGAGCATTCAATACTTTCATTGATTGTCTACCACAATTGCACATCTCACATCAGAACTCCAACTATGTGTAAGTGGTGTAATGGTCAACATTACACAAAATTTAAGTTCTAATGTGAGATGTGTAATGTTGATGCATATTCCATTAAAGTGCTGAAGGATATCAAGAGGGGAAATAAACACATGGCTAAACTTTTCAAATTCATCGAAGTGCATGGGGGGAATATGTAGTTGGCCTTGACTGATAAGGCACCTTAAGTGGTAAGTGATGCTATACCGGTTGCCAAAGAATTGAAGGGGGTGGTTGAGATGGAAATTCTCGTAAAGCCGGGGGCTAGGAAACAACCATATCACCAGTACAACAATGCCCATAGCAACTATAATGAGTTGTGAATGTATTTTCTTTTTATAAACGATGTACGGGGAATTTTTAGTGTCAAAATTTGTTGTTTGTCAATACACAGTATACGTGTGTCACAATATCCTCTGTCCTATGTGCGTCAACGTGCTGTCTTCGTGTGTCGACACATGTTTACTGTGCTTAAAATAAAAATAATAATACTAATAAATACCACCGCGCCCTTTCAACTCCCTCACTCTCTCTCTCTCTCACCTCCACCCATCTCGCTCTCACCCCCATTACAGGCGTTTAAGCAACCATTCTCTCCACCATTCGACCGCCGACCTCAACCCTCTACGTGTATCACCGGGCGTCCCTTATGGCTGCTTCAACACCATTATTAGTGTTTGCTTACTATCTCTTATATCTCAACGTACTACTGTATACAATTTGTTTTTAGTATATTTTTAACTTTGTTTAGCCTAAGAATATAGCTAAAGATTGTATTCCTATATTTTTGGTGTTTGGATTGGTATATTGTTTCATTTTTGTGGGTTTTGGATGTTGGAGCGGGTGTTGTTGGGTTTTGCATTTTTGGCTTGTATTTGATTTCATTTATGTCTACTTATGTTCTAATACAACCAAATCGTTCATTGATTTTCTGTATCTTAAAAAATGTACTGTTTATTGTGTTTACATTGATTTTAAAACGTAATGCGTGGTTAGGGTTGAAATTTTATGTTGCTTTTGTACTGGGTTTTGTTGGGCTTTGCATATTTTGCTTGTTTACAATCAATCATTTGCGTTATATTTGGGTTGTAATACAATGAAATCATTGATTTATTTCTATAGGTTTTGCATGTTGGAGTGGGTGTTGTAGTGGGTTTTGTTGAGTTTTTCATATTTGGCTTGTATTTGGCTTCATTGCTTTGTTTCATTAATGAAACCCTGTTTAATGGTGACTAGAGCTATAGAGGCAAAGAAGTCGGCAGAGAAGATGGTAAATGAAAGGCCAAGAAATATATTTGTTATATTTTGGTGAGCATCGTTTTATGCTATCTTATTCATTCCGCTTATAAGATGAAGCTAATGGTTTGTACTCCATCTTGTAGTGAAAAAAAGAAGATGGAGCTCGATCAAATAGCAGTGCCGACAGAAAAAAATGTAAATCTGAGTGTAATTTAGTACTGTTTCAAATGATTTGATGTCTTTCACATATCCTTGGTTGATTCTGAGTGGGTAAAGAGGATGAACAAATTATGGAAGACTTTTTCAGTAGAGAAGAAACAACCGTGCCTACTCGAGGCAAAGACTAACTCAAGTATGTTCCAAATTCGTAAAAGTGAAGAGCCATCCAAGCCCAGGGTAATACATGCCGAACATTTGTACTATTTCTTGTATTACACTTTTGAAGCTAATTACACTTACTGATATTTAGGTATATACACGTTGTGTACCACACTAGGTAATCGAATTGATGAAGTGATTCTCCTTAGAACAAGCGGATTTCCATCGAAGCTTTGGGCTTAGGTGGTTTGATGCACATTAAGAGCAACAATATTTTTATGGATATGTGTCTGAGTATAATCGACCAATTTGACCCGATGTCATGAGGTTTATCCAATTCAAATAATATTTTTTTGACCGAGCAAGATGCTGAGCAACTTTTGGGATTTCAAAACAAAGGTTTTGAGATTGATGACTGCAAATATGAACCAAGTCTGAATCGCTTGTACAAAGAGTTTGTGGTTGCACATGTAGTCAAATGGAACAAGCACTAGTCAGCAACAGTACTGTTGCTGACCAATCCAAAGTGCTAGTGGTTTTGTATGCATTGAATGCTTTTTTGTGTCCATCCAAATTGACACCAACCCAAAGAAGTCATGGTTCAAACTCGTAGTTGACACCAACAAGACACTGGGTGTAAATTGGGCGAAAGTTGTATATAAAAGAATAATAGAGGGCATTTTGGAGTATAGGAGGGGCAAAAGAAGAGTGAATGGTTGCATTTATTTATTCATGGTAAGCACATCTCTTGCTTAATAGTTATTGTATTTCCACGTAAATATTTTTTTCTAAATTATCATGCTTTGTTAAATGTACTATATGTTTTTCCTCGAGTACTGACTTGATGGACGCGCGTCGATGCCCCCCTCAATTCGGACGAATCCTCATTGCCGATTTGGACCGAGGCATAAGTGAAGGCTAAGAGAGGGTACATTCTTCGGGCATATTCATGGTTTGATAATGTCAAGGTAATACATAACATATGGCCGTTTCTGTAATTGCTTCTTCTGACATTAGTCATTTTTCTTTCTCACTTTGAATGCTTGGTGTTATACAGTTCTCAATGGTCCCTACAGAGGGAATAACAAGCCCTTCATTGGCATCCGTCCCTTCTGCTCCATCCTATGTGGCTTGCAGCGACCCGATTGAGGAGAAGCATCGCGCTTCCATCTATGAGCTCGGCGATAATAAAGAGTGCACGTGTTTTAAGGACCGCATTGATGTGATGGCCATGCAAATAAGTGCATCGGCCACGCAAAATGATGCAATGGCTCTGCAAATACGTGCATGGGATGAAAAAATTGATGCAATGGACACACAACATGATGCAATGGCCTTGCAAATAAAATAACTTTTCGACATAATAAGTGATTTGAACAAAAATAAAACAAAAGACTAAAAAAATGATTCCCATTCTAAAAGTTTGGGTATTTGTCATTCTTTAAGTGCGGACAAAGTTGTCCAACCCGAACGTCATACATTGGTACCTACTCCCCCCATAGCATCGGTGGATAAATGGGTGAGCAAACACTGACGCCCGACGAGGATGGATGTGTCTCTACTTTCATTGGTTGAAGGTCTCCAAATAAGATGTGGAAACCAATGTTAGAGTAGGACTTCAACACAAAGCCTCTGAAGGTGATTCCTGCACTTCCTTTGGCGACCTTGGAAGATGAACTTGTCCAACCACCTCGTGTCAGTAAATCACACCAGATGTCTTTGAGGATAGCATCAAAGAGGAAAAAGGGGCCATCCATATGTACACCCTATACAATGGGGCTGAAGAGGCGCCCAAATAGCCTGGGTAACAATAACAGGGTAGAAGATCAATCCATAAATGTGGTTGAATTAGGAGGTAAGAAAGGCGAGCCCATCCGGCCACCAGAGGGTACAAGACAAGAGCACATCCCTATCTCCAGATATCCAATCGAGGCTATACTCCAAAATTTTGGGCACATCGAAAGGTGCTTATGCCAATACATTTTTGATGGCAGATTGGATGCTTTGTAAGTACACATATGTTTGACGTGCATTTGTTCGAATTCATGTACAGATGGCAAGTTAAATATTTCGTATTACTTTGTAGGGAGCTATTGGTGCAAACAGAGCAAGATTGGTACACTCACGCAGACTTGAAAACTTTTTACCCACGCAAGTAGCTAAGCGACGCTGTAAGGTAACATTGCACGCATTTGTATTCATCATCGTATGTTGAATTACCTAATTGGTTACATTGTCATAGGTTATTGACTGTGCTATTTCATACCTCACGATCTCGTATAGAAATAACGGATGGCCTCGAGTCTTCTTGCTTACCTATTTTTTGGTAAATCACAGTTCAACACACATACAAGATCAACTTAAATTTTTCTGTCTATTTTGTAAAGAAATTCATGCATGTGCCTTTATTTAGTCATGTGCTCTCTCTTGAAGTGTGGAGGACATGGTGGCATTTTGTTCCACATACCCTGGGACACATTTCGCACGGTCGATGGAAAAAATCGATACAGTAGTTAGCAATGATTTTTATGGTGATCACAGTTGGATAAATTTGTTCATCAGTGTCCATTCTGAGGACTTCTGTTGCAATATAGATATACATTCTCATGAACGACAGTCAACAGCACCAGTATCTGTGCGGGGTTGGCCTTCGCGGGATGGTATGGTACGTACTGGATTCCTTTCCATCGTAGGTGGGAAGTAAGCGACGAGTGGATGTGACCAAGAAACTTGTAAGCGTGGTTGTCTTCACCACATGTTTGGTACAAATAACAAGTAGTTATAACTAACACATATGCAATGATTATATCATGTTTTGTTACAGTTGGAAAGTACACCAGCATACCTCGAGCAAACGATTGGGTGGGAAAGGTGTGCTGAAATACGTACGTGTCCACTGCAAGTTCCAACGGTCCCCACCAACGTAATAGGTATACCACTTGTCCTCACTTTGTTGATATCGTTTCCATTGGACATGTAGTCATTTGAACTATTATTTTGATCAAACAGCCATGATTGTGGAGTTTTTGTAATAAGGGGGATGCAAGCGATTCAATGGGATAACCTCCCACCATTTGACCAGAAATCAATTCAGGTGAATGTTTTGTGTTGGCTTGTATGATTGTCATTCATGTTATCTTTTTAAAGTTTTGCTTACAACTGTAATGGAACATTGTACTTTTTTTTTCCATTGCATGGAGGAACGGGATCACAATAGGCTTCAGTTGCTGATAGAATTGTTGACTAACCCTCGCAATAGTAAATTACAAGAAGTTAAAAAGAAAGCGGGATGCTAGCATTCACAAATAGTGATGTTGTACTCAGTTTTGTTTACTTCTTGTACTCGATGATCCCTTCTTATATTGAACGGAACCATTATGCAGTAAAATTGTTGTACTAATCATGTACAGTTGAATACAATGAGTATAGATGTACTCTTTATTACCGAATCATACTAGTTAATATGTTGATAGGATCCATTCAAATTTGTGTGCAATGTTTTTTCTAAGTGAGAAAGTATATTGTCTCAACTAAACTTAAGTGACACAAAGGTATTGTATTCATCCCGTAAATTTGAATCCAATGAGTATGTACAAATGTATTAATGTATTGTTTATTACCGGATCGTACTAATTAAATTGTTGAAAGGAGCCCTTCAAATTTTTGTACATTGAACTTTACACCAATGTACTAAACCCAACAAAATCACCAATGTACTCAACACCACAATGTCATATGTGTCGACACAAGCGTTGATCATGTATTGACAAATTTGTCATATATAAATATCGAAGCCCTGTTCCTCTTCCCTTTCCTCACTCTGTTTCTCCTCTCTCCCTCTCGAACCCTAGCTGTGTCAACCACCTAAGATCTTATCAAAGTCATCCATTCTCTCAGGTACGTAAGCTAATGTTTATTATAAATCAGGTTTTTAGACACATTTTGACATCAAAACCTTAAGATCTATGGTCAGATTCTCATCTCTTTCTGAAACTGTAATTATGAACGAAACACAATATGTTCCATTTTTATAATTGCTTGCTTTTGTTCCATTTGATTGGTAGTCTAAGTAAATAAACCACCTATTTGTAATAAAATTACTTTATCCCTAATAGTTTTTATTTGAAGAATATCATAGTTTCACTTTACCCGACCAAAACCCTAACCCTACCATGAATTATCTCTCAACTTTTGTTGATTTTCTCGTAGGCAAAAGTCATAGATCGTACAAAGAGGTCCGAAACTACATTGAAGAAAAGGACCGAGACAATGGAAGCATCATCATCCTAGGGTCGTGCTTTGGTAGATTCCTCTAACCCGTTCTCCACGAAAGAAGTGATTTTTGGTTTGTTCGTTGATCGGGAATGGGTTAAGCTAAACAACTTTGAGCAATTATATAATTTGTTTCAAGGTGTATGGTAGGTTGAAATTTACAGTATAAAGGAACCAATATACCCGGCTTTGGCATGCGAATTTTATTATAACCTAAAAATTTATGGAAATGATCCTCTTCAATTGTCCTCAAAAGTGGCAGGACGAGCAATCAATATTAATTTAGTATTTGTCAATGAATTGCTTGGTTTTGTCTATGATGAAGAGGATGATTTAAAGTTTCCCTCAAAACTCAACCAATTCCCGCTCGATGAACATCACTGCCACTCCATGATTCAACCTATATGGGGTGGCGTACCACATTCTAACCCGAAGAGGCCGAACTTAAATTATCTAGGAGTGGTTCTTAGATTTTCTCATAAATTGATTTGTATGAACATCGCTCCTAGATCAAGTGGGTTCGACTTGGTCTCTCACTTGCATTTAGTCCTGTTGTCTCGCCTCCTTAATTGCCACAAGGTTAATCTTGGGGATTTAGTCTTAAAATTCATGCTTCATACCCATACGAGAATGACTAATCCCGCTTATGGCATGCTTCTTACCCGCGCATTCCAAAGCAAGTTAAATGCATCATCTTTGACAAACCCTAGTCCTTAAAATGATGACTCAACTGAGTCATCTTTGAGAAAGATGGGGTTTGAATTTAGAGACGGTGAATGGATAAAGAAACAAAGAGAAGGCAGGAGAATAGTAGAAATAAATGAAGATAGAGACGATGAGGAGGAAAATTTTGTGGGAAGGGATGGGGTTAATGAGGAAGAAGAGGAACAAGGACCTCGGAGGAGAAGGAGCATCAGTGACCGACTTCATACTTTGGAGGACCAAATGACTTCATTTAGATCAGAGTTTGAAGAGTACTGCGCTGAATCACGTTCCAATCTCAAAGAGTTTTGTACCAAAACACGCACCACCCTGCAGAAAATTTTGGACTTCATCTCTTGTAGACAGAAGCTTCCGACGGCCTAGTATTGTTTTCTTTTTTTTCTTTTTTTTTTTTGTATTTGTATAATCTTTATTTATTTTGGTTTAAATAATTTTATTTGAATGAAAATGAACACCAAATTCTGAATGTGTATCATCGTTTGTTTTACAGTATTCTATCACATATATTGTGGTTTTTTTGCGATGACAAGGGGGGACAGAAAATAATTGTATCAGGTGTGTAGCAATCCATGCGTGATTGTATCATTTACGTTGATTGAGGAGCTCTATTATAGAAATGAAGGTATCGGTGAAAAGTAGCACTGGAATAAATTTTAAAATGAATGAAGGTATAACTGGAAAAGTAAAGGTGGGAAATTTGAATTTGATTAAAGGTGGGAAATTTGAATTCAAATGAAGGAGGAAAATTTGATTTTGAATGATGCCAAGGAATTAGAATTTGAATAAAGGAATAAAATTTGAATTTAAACGAAGGATGAAAACTTGAAATTGAATAATACTAGTTTTTTTTTATGTGCAGTGTATAGTTTTTATTTAGTTGTGAAAATGTGCACTGATCAAAAAATGTACTCATAAGCTCAGCTAAGTATACAACTGAACGACAGTGTACCCCAAAGATTCAATTTAGTAATATACCATGTATGTAAACACCAATGGTCCATGTGTTGACACTTATGTCATGAATTTAGATGCACCACGAAAGTACCAAAGTATTATGCGACAACACATTTACACAATTCTGTCCTCTATAAATATCGAATCCCCCATCCATTTTCCACAAATCTTTTTCTCTTCTCTCTCTTGAATCCTAGCTACTTTCACCACCCAACATTTCAGCAAAGTACTCAGTTTTCTCAGGTACCTAAGCTAATATTTGTAACAAACCATGTTTATATGCACATTTTAATATCAAAATCTTTAGATGTTTAGTCAAATTTCATATTTTTTGACAGCTATAAATGTTCCACAAACCCACATTTATGTTCTCTTAAATTTTATTGTCATTCTTTAATTTCCATGTTAGTCTAAGTAAAAAGCCATCTATTTGTTATCAACTTTCATTATCCTTAACAGTTTTCTACAAATCTCAAAGTTTCACCTTTGACCACCAAACCCTCAGATTCACCACTCTTTATCTCTATATTCTTAACTTAGTACAAGTACTTTTCCGCCTTATCACCAGCCTTCTTTTTTTTTGCTCTTCCTTTCCTTCACAGTCTGAGCTTTCTCTAACCTAACCCTCTCAATTTCCACCAATTTTACCATACCTTGTATTCGCCCCCATCTCTTTATCCACTAAAACTCTAATATTACACTCCAATCTCTCAATCTCAACCTGAAGACTTCAGAGTTCAGTGTATTGAAATAATGAAGAAAATTTTGAACAAGGATGGCCATCATGAGGGTGCCTCAGTTAGAAAGAAGATGAACAAGGATGGCCATCAGGAGGGTGTCTTAGTTGGTGATGTCTCCTACCCATGCCGTAATCACCCAAGGAGCAACCCAGTCCCTCATTACCCAAAAAAAAAGATGAACAAGGATGCCGGAAGAGAAAGAGCGTCAGGGAACTATTTCAGGGTTTAGTGTACTTTTGTATTTGTAGCAATGCATTTATTTTGTTCTGTCTTTTGTATTTGTAGAAGTTAAAATCTCTATACTTGCGTTATGGTTGTTTCCTCGCCCTCCTTATTGTAATTGCAAAATAAGACCTCGCACCCCATTTTTTGTTTCATTATGAACGTCTCCTCCCCAACATCCTCCTTCATTTCTTTTGCGGGTTAGCCACATTGACCACTCGAGGTGCCTTATCAATGAAGGCCAACGTTGTGGTTTTGCCTCATAATCTCCGACGAGTTTCAGAAGTCCAACCATGTCCTTCCTACCCCTTTTGTGAGCATTCAACACTTTAATGGAATGGGCACCAACATTACACATGTCACATCAGAACTTGAACTTTATGTAAGATGTGTCCCCAAATTATCTTCAACATTACACAAATTTGATCTTCTGGTGTGAAGTGTGAAATTTAACAAACGAGGGACATTTGAATTTTAATAAACGAGGGACATTTGAATTTGAATGAACGATAGAAATTTGATTTTGAACAAAAGAGGGACTTTGTATTTGAATGGAGGAGGGAATTTTGAATTTGAATATAGGAAAGGAAATTTAATTTTGAATAAATGAGGGAACCCTGAATTTGAATAAAGGAGGGAAATTTGAATTTGGATAAAGGACAAAATAACGTGACCACAAAATCTATTTGTATGTCGACACAGAGATTTCATATTTCGACACTAAATATGTTCCAGTGCTGTTGAGTACTTGGCTGATGCTCTTACGAACATTTACTATAATATAGAGTACATGATTTATGTGTCGACACAGTACTTTAGTGTGTCGACATTCATGCCGTTTATTCACCCCTAAGATACCCAAATACAATACTGATGTACCTAATATCAACAATTAGGTTATGTTGTATGTAGACATTAATATTTCGTGCATCGACGCACATTTCCTCCATTTAAGACGATTCCCTAATTCCTTAGCCTTCATTTCATTTGCTTCTTTCTCACTCTCGAACCCTAGATGCATCACCACCCAATATCTCAGCAAAGTGATCACTTCTGTCAGGTATGTTCGCTAATTTTTATTAAGAAACGGGGTTCATATTAACATTTTGACATTCGGTCAAAATCTTTAGATATTTTACTCAGATTTCATCTTTTTCCAAAACCCTAACAGTGTATGTAGTTTGAAACTTCTTATTAAATGATTACCTTGTAGTCTTGTAAAGCCACGGTGTTTGTAATGCTGCTCCGAGGCTCGCATCCTTCTCTTCATTGACAGCACAACAACCCCAGATGACTGTTGCGACTATTGCTACACTTGAGGGACGCGTCTCTTCCCCATTAGTGACGCGTCATCCCCAATAGTCACTTTCCCACCTATAAATAGATTTGTTATAAACTTTCATTATCCCTAACAATTTTTTACAAATCTTAAAGTTTCACTTTACACCCCCAAACCCTAACCCAACGCGGAATTTCTTTCAAATGTTGTTATTTTTTATTTTATTTTATTTATTTAATTATCATTTTTTGTAAGCAGAAGTCATGGTTTGTAGAAAGAGTTACGAAACTATATCCAAGAACAAATGTGGAGACAAAGAACGTGAGTCTACTTCACGGGATTTTACTTCAGTAAATTCCCCTAATGATTTCGCCATGAAGGAATTGTTATTTGGTAGATTCGTAGACTGGTATTAGGTTAGGATGAATAACTTTTGGCAATTATTGATTTAGTTCGAAGGTGTAGGTTGTCTTCAAATTTGTAGTATGAAGGAATCGGTATTTGCAGATCTGATACGCTAATTACATATCAACCTTGAATTTTTCGGACAATCATCGTTGTCTTTCATCTCATCCTTTTCTCGCTCTATCTTCTTAACTTCCTCCAAATACTCCTCTGGCATATCGCCAACCTTCTTCCCTGTTTTGATTCCCCAATTCTCTTTGATAAGACATGCCTTTTACATCTCAATCTGAACTTTCTCTCCCCCAACCCTCTCAATTTCCGCCATATCCTCAACCTTCTTTCCTGCTTTGATTCCCCTATTCCTTTTGATAAGATACACTTTTTGTATCTCAATCTGAACTTTCTCTCTCCCAACCCTCCCAATTTCCACCACCAATAACCGCCTTCCCCGCTTCGATTCCCCGATTCTCCTTGATAAGATATGCCTTTTGCATCTCAGTCTAAGCTTTCTCTCTCCCAACCCTCTAAATTTCCACCACCAATTTCCCATACCTCATTAGCAACGATGATACAAAGAACGGGGAAAGGAAGCCAAGTGTTATAAACCCTTTAGTAATTGACTTTGTATTTTGTGTGTTGTTTTTGGTGTCGTTTAGCCTTGTATTCAAGTGTCGGTTGGCAGGCCAATTTGGCAACTTAAGTCGGTTAAGGGTCTAGTAATTCGAATTTGGCAGCTCCCTTATGAATTGGCGCCAGAAGTAGTTAGGTGGTTGGTGTGGGAATGTTCGAGTGCATTGTATTCCAGTCTACTATAAATAGACCTCAAGCTTGTAATCTCATCATTCAATCAATAACAAAACCTGATTTCCCTTTGGATAATCTCTCTAATTCTCATCTAATTCTCTACTCTCTCATCTCCTTTCAATTCTCTTCTCATCTTATCATTCTCTTCCACAAGGTTAGCTATCAATTTAGGTTTGGTAGTTAACAATTGGTTTCAGAGCTGGTTCAAGTTGTCTATTGCTTGAATTGATCTGGAAAAATTGAAGAAACACAATCAAAGTATGGCTAAAGGAGTTAGGACACGATCGGGAGTTGGTGGAGGCAATGTAGCTCTAGCTGTTCAACCAGGTGTGTCCTATGCTGCTGTGGCTGGTTCGGACACTCCAAAGGAGTATGTCACAACCGATCAGATGAAGGATGGAGTACTCAATCACAATTACAATCAGAGGAATGCATGTTCTTAAGATTTCAGCAAATGCAATTGGAAAATCAGCAAATGCATATGGCAAATCAACAAAGTAATGTTGATCAATTGTCAAAATTGGAGGAAAGGATGGAGAATCTGCAAGATCAGCTCAAGAAACAAGGAGAATCATCTGTCCACACGATCCTTAAGCCCGCAAGTCAGCTCACTCCTCCAGCTGTTGTGACTCAACCGCAGGTTCAATTAGACAGAAATGAGAATTTGGATAGAAATCGTGGCAAATCACCTATGATACAGACAGAAGCTGGTCCTTTAGTTCATATCCGATCAGTGAATGATCGACCTTCAGTAGTTAAAGCTGCTGTAGGAGCACATGATCGTAATGTAGGACAAGGCCAATTCAGATTTTGTGGCCAGAGTGCAGGTCTGCAATCCCGTCCACCTGATTTAAATGCTCACCAAAGGAGTTCATATGATGATCTTGAACAACAGAACCGACCTCCTGATTTGCATCAACAACAGAGAGATCATTGAGTAATGATGCTATCTCAGGTGGCAGAAGTTATGCTCATCGATAGCCAAGGGTGCAAATCGAGCCATTTGATGGAAAACAGCGTGAGTCTTGGTTGAGGAGGTGTGAAAGGTATTTTCATTTCTATAACATCAATGAAGCTGAAAAAGTGGAGCTAGCTGCAGTGCATCTTCATGGAGACCACGAGGTATGGTTTTATAGTGTATTGAAGAGTAATCCTTGTCTTTCTTGGGACTAATTCGTGGAAGACTTGTGTGAGAGGTATGGTTAAGAGGAGTCAAGTGATGTTGTTGATAGCTTTAATAAGGTTTATCAAACCTCTACGGTGAAGGAGTACATGATTAGATTTGAGAATTTTCCTGCTAACATGATAGCCATTAATCCACATTCTACCGAAGCATATTATGTCTCATGCTTTATTAGTGGATTGAAGCAAAGAATTAAGAACTTGGTTAAGGCCATTGGGCCAAAGACTCCCTCCAAAGCCTATAACTAGGCTAAATTGATTGAGGCTACACTTGTATCTTCAAGTGACAAAAGCAAATTCAAGAGTAGTAATTACCAGACTCATCAAAGAGACACTTCAAGAAACAAGTTTGGCCGATTAGTGGACAACAGGTCTACACGGTTATGTTATAGATGTAATCAGCCATATCAGCCTGGACATAGGTACAATCCAAAGTCCTTGATGTCTCCAAGGGGTTCTCGTGTTGATGTTGAATCAAAAACTGAAGGTACTGGGTCTGCAGAAGACAGTTCGGGGCTGGACTCACATGATGAGTTGTTTGAGGATGAGTTTGAGATTTCCATGAAAGCTCTTGCCGGGAGTGGAGCTCACAACACCCTATGCATTGGTGGGAGAGCAGGAAAAACTTCCATTACCATTCTTGTGGATAGTGGAAGCACACATAGCTTTGTTGATCCTAAGTTGGTAAAGAAGGTGAAGCATGAAATCATCAAAACTCTACCCTTGGCCGTAATGGTAGCTGATGGCAACTCAATTACTACTCAAAACAAGTGCCAAGCATTCCGTTGGTCTATGCAAGATCATCAATTCACTTTTGATTTTAGAGTTCTTCCTTTGGGAGGGTGTGATATGGTGCTTGGAGTAGATTGGATGAGGTTCTTTAATCCGGCATTGTTTGATTTTGATGGAATGACAGTGTCCTTCGAAGTTCATGGTAAGAAGGTCACATTGCAAGGATTTTCAGATCAAGCTCAGGTAAAATTGATAAATGGCAAGCACTTACATGGGGGGTTCAAGAAGAATGCAAAACAATGGCTTGGACAATTATTTGTTATTGCTCCTGCAGAGCTGCAACAGAACATCCAACCTAAAGTACATGCTTTGCTTGATGAGTTTAAGGATATTTTCGAGCAGCCAAAGAGCCTTCCTCCTCAAAGAAGTGTAGATTATGCCATTCCACTTCGAGCTAACTCTGATCCAGTGAAGATCAGGCCTTACCGTTATGCCCACGCTCAAAAATCAGAGATTGAGAAGCAAGTTGATGAGTTGCTTCAAATGAGTTTCATTAGACCAAGCCATAGTCCTTTTTCCTCACCCATGATTCTCGTTAAGAAGAAGGATGGCACTGCTAGAATGTGGATCGATTATAGCCAATTGAATTCCTTGACAGTGAAAGATAAGTTTCCTATTCCTGTCATTGACGACTTGCTGGATGAGTTATATGGAGCACGCTTCTTCCCTAAACTTGATTTGAGGCAAGGATACCATCAAATCAGAGTTCTTGAGCCGGATATATACAAGACCGCTTTTCAGACACATCATGGGCATTTTGAGTTCGTTGTTACGCCTTTCGGTTTAACAAATGCTCCGGCCACATTCCAAGCTAATATGAAAGAAATTTTCAATCCTTACTTGAGGATATCGTTATTGGTTTTCTTCGATGATATATTAATATACAGTTCGTCCCATGAAGATCACCTTACTCCCCTTAGAGAAGTATTCATAGTAATGCGGCAGAACAGGTTCTTTGCCAAACTGTCCAAGTGCTCTTTTGCTCAGTCCAAAATTGAATATTTGGGCCATATCATCTCACATGAAGGAGTCTCTACCGACCCTTCCAAGGTGCAAGCAATGCAGGAGTGGCCACTTCCAATGACCTTGAAACAATTGAGAGGTTTCTTGGGATTGACCGGTTATTATAAGAAGTTCATAAATGGTTATGGGTCTATGGCAAAGCCCCTAAATGAGCTTTTAAAGAAGGATGCATTCAAGTAGAATGACAAGGCACAAGCAGCTTTTGATGCACTTAAGTCGGCTATGTGTGAGGCTCCTGTTTTGGCCATGTCGAATTTTGTTGAGGACTTCATCTTGGAGACAGATGCAAGTGGGACTGGTTGTGGGGCTGTTCTCTCCCAACATGGAAGGCCAATTGCTTATTTGAGTCAAGCTCTTAGTCCTAAACATCAAGCCATGCCCACTTACGAAAAGGAGTGCTTGGCAATTCTCCTTGCAATTGAGAAATGGAGGCATTACTTGGATGATCATAGGTTCATTATTCGAACAGATCATTAGAGTCTCAAGCATCTCTTGGAGCAAAATATCGTGAAAAGAATTCAAAAGAAGGGGTTGATGAAGTTGCTAGGACTTGACTATGCAATCGAGTATAGAAGAGGGAGGGAAAACCAGGCTGCCGATGCTTTGTTAAGGAAGTTTGAGGACCACGAGTAGGGTTTTTGTGGGGGCAATATCTGTTGTTTTGCCTTCTTGGATGGATGAAATCTACAAATCTTATGAAGGGGACACTTTTGCTCAAGAGAGTGTGGCTGCAGTGTTTGTTAAAGGTGCTGAAGTAGTTGACAGGGAGCATGGAGTGTCTGTGTAGAAAGGCTAATCCGACTGTCGAACAAGATATATATTGGCACCTTGATTGATTTGAGAGATCAGATAAGGAAGGCTTCACATGACTCAGCTTGGGGTGGTCATTCCGGGGTTGAAGGTACTTATCAAAGAGTTAAGGCATATTTTAGTTGGCATGGGTTGAAAAAAGCTGTATCAGAATTTGTTAAGTCTTGTGAGGTGTGTCAACAAACCAAGTTGGGGGATCATTGATACCAAGGACTTTTGCAGCCACTTCCTATTCCAGAGGGTGCGTGGATTAACATAAGCATGGATTTTATAGAAGGACTTCCAAAGTCTGATGGTAGGGAGGTAATTTGGGTTGTGGTGGATCGTTTCACCAAATATAGCCACTTTATAGCACTTGTTCGACTCGTTACAGCTGAAAGGTTGGCTAAGAGCTTCTTAGACAACATATATAAGTTACATGGGTTGCCTCAATCCATTGTTTCTGACCGAGACAAGATCTTTACGAGTACTTTTTGGAGGGAGTTGTTCAAATTGTTGGGAATGACATTGGTGCTCAGTTCATCTTACCATCCCCAATCGGATGGACAAATGGAGCGAGTCGATCAATGCATTGTGCAGTATCTTCGGAGTATGGTTTTCTCACGGCCTCGAGAGTGGAATCAGTGGCTTTCCTTAGTTGAATTCTGGTTCAACACCCATGTTCATGCTTCCATTGGTACTTCTCCTTTTCAAGCTTTGTATGGGTATGCTCCACCTTCACCAATGTTGCTGCAGCAGCAAGATACTCCGGGTTCTGCAGCAGGTGACTTGATACAACAGAGGAAACAGATGCTGCAGATTCTTAAGGACAACCTTCATCAAGCTCGCGCTCGAATGAAATTTAATGCAGAAAAAAAGAGGGTAGACAAAGGTTACGAAGTTGGAGACATGGTCTGGGCTAAACTTGGATAAGAATGTCGTCACATGGGAGAATCCTACATTCTTGAAAAGCCAATTTTTGAGCTTTTCTCCTTGAGGACAAGGAGCGTCTCAAGGGGGAGGGAATGTTATAAACCCTTTAGTAATTGACTTTGTATTTTGTGTGTTATTTTTGGTGTCATTTAGCCTTGTATTCAAGTGTCGGTTCGCAGGCCAATTTGGCTCCTTAAGTCGGTTAAGGGTCTAGTAATTCAAATTTGGCGGGTCCCTTATGAATTGGCGCCAAAGGTAGTTAGGTGGTTGGTTTGGGAATGTCCGAGTGCATTGTATTCCGATCTACTATAAATAGACCTCAAGCTTGTAATCTCATCATTCAATCAATAACAAAACCGGATTTCCTTTTGGATAATCTCTCTAATTCTCATCTAATTCTCTACTCTCTCATCTCCTTTCAATTCTCTTCTCATCTTATCATTCTCTTCCACAAGGTTAGCTATCAATTTAGGTTTGGTAGTTAACACCGAGTCACGTGAACTGTAGAATAAATGAGTTAATGTTGGTAGAGGCTAAACTGATGAAGTTCAAATCTCCGTACTAGTGCTACGGTCGTTTCCGGATCTTCATTTCCGTTCTTTGATTGCAGAATAAAACCTCGCCTCCCATTTCTTATTTCCTTACGAACGTCTCCTCCTCGATCATGTCCTTCATTTCTTCAGTGGGTTAGCCACATGAACCACTCTTGGCCACGACCGGCAAGGCGGCGCGAGTAGCCGATGTGGCTAACCCGCTGAAATAACGACGGAGGTAAACGTTCCCAACGAAACAAGAAATTGGGGGGGGGGGGGGGGGGGGGGGGGGGGGGGGACTACATAGCACCATTACATGTATTTGACAATTTTGAAACGGTTGTATGACATCGTTGTAGTTGTATTTTTAGCAATTTATAATAAAATTTATTTTTTAAAATATGTTCATGCTTATTATTCAATGGTATTGTATTTTTACGTTGTATTATTATTCAACAAATTAAGATTTTTGTTTGATTAAAATGATTATATATTTTTTAAATTTCAGACAGTGAAATATTGAGATGTTTTAAAAAACATTTGACAATACCACAAATAAATACCCTAAACAAATTACGAATAACAAGCAAATATAATGTAACAGAATGTCAACGCAAAGTCGGTCACAAAATATATTTACTTCACATTACAATTGCAAATCTCAAAATCAAGGGAAATAAACTCAAAATCACGCATATGTACATAACAAGTAATCTACTTGGAATTATCACTTACTCAAACCTAAAACAAGGTTTATAAATGTGTGGAGAAACGGTTAGTTTACGGTGGGCATTGTGTGTCAACATCTGAATAAGATGCGTCAACACACATTCACGTACCCAAAATCACAACTAGAGTACCCAAATTATCCATCCTTGTATACAATAACACAATATAATATGTGCTGACACACGTTGTTAGTGTGCTGACACACAGACGACGTACTCAGTAACAAACCCAGTGTCTGCAAATGTTTGTCAAGACTCATTAATAAGATGTCGACACATGCATTATAGTAAGAAATGTACGTCGACACGGCTAACTCTTTTGTAGACACTAATTCACATACTTAAAGTCACAAGCACCTGTTAGCTTCCAATTCAAATTGAAAGGCTAACCTTGTAGAAGAAAGAGTTGAGATGAGAGGAGAAGTGAAAGGGGATGAGAAATAGAGAAGTAGATGAGAAAAGAGAGAGAAATTCTAAAGGAAAATCTGAATTTTAATGATTGAATGAAGAAAATACGAGCTTAGAGCCTAATTATACACAATCGGATACAATGAATCAAGACAACTCAAACTTAACCAACTCTAACAGCTTTTGGCGCCAAAAACGCAGCAGCCGCCAGGTTTGACTAGGCTTGACCACTGACCGACCTCCTAAAGGCGCCAAGACCACTTAACTAGCATTTGAAAACATGGCAACACAACTAAGAAGACAATACCCGAAATACAACCAAAATTACAATCAAAATTAAAAAATTCGTAACAGCATTGTGCACAAATTATCCATTAAAGTACGCAATACCACAATGACATATGTGTCGACACAGGTGTTTTGGTGTCAACACCCGCACATGTACATTTTTTTTTTTTATTATTGGAACTAATTAATTTTTTAACAAAAATTTTTGATTCCTTCTTGCTCTTTCAGTCGATTAAGTACCTTTTTTATGTATTACATTAGTATATTTTCTATAAAATTGGTATAATTTTTGAAAACTTATCAAATTCGATTATAAGGTATCTAAGTGATAAAATTTTCAAAACCTCAGAATACTTCATTGTTTATATTGATTACCTAGGTAACAAATGACCAAACTTTAGGGTGTCTAAGTGATAATTTTATTATATCAAAACCTTAAGGGACCATATTATATATATTAATATGTTAGTGTGCCTAAGTAATAAATGATCAAATTCAAGACTACTAAACAATAAATTTTCTTTATTATATGAAAAATGGAACAAAAACTAAATACACACAAATAAAAATACAACACCTCTAACCCAATACAGTACGGTATGTTTTGAATCATAGCAGCACTTACATATTTTGTTTACTCATCAACAACAAACCCAGTGCCGCCAAGGGCTCCTGCATAAGCAGGGTCTTGGGGGGGGGGGGGGGGGGGGGGGGGTAGATGTACGCAGCCTTCCCCCTTCAGGGGGCTACCCTGAAAAGAGGTTGTTTTCGAGGACCCCGAACCTAAGAAGTAGGTCCACAGCAAAGAGAAAAATACCTGGCAACAGGAAGCAACAAAGCATGAGTCTAAAAAAACACACAACGAACAAAACACAGACTCAAAGCAAGCCACAACATGCACAATCAACAGAATCAACATATCAACAGATAAGATACAGATAAGGATAGATATAGAGGATAAAGATAGAGATCAAGAATGAGATAGAGATAGAGATAGAGACAGAGACAGAGACAGTGATAAAGATAAGTAGTCAAGTAGCAAGTATCAGCTCATGAGAGCCAGAGCACGGCCTACGATTGCTAAGAGGACCTAGCACTAGAAGCTGGACTACCCTACTTTAACCGGAGCATCTAAAACTCCTATGCCAGCCCTCCATTGGGCCTTATCCAAGGCCATCTCTTCCCGAAGGTTTAGGTGGGTGAGGTCTTGTCGGATGGTCTCAAGCCATCTCTTCTTTGGCCTGCCTCTGCCTCTTCTTCCTAGTGTAGTAAGGGGCAGTTTACATCTCCTTACTGGAGCGTTGTCCGGTCTCCTTCTGACATGTCCGAACCACCTCAGACGTTGCTCCCTTAATTTATCTTCAATGGAGGCTACACCCAATTTGCCTCTTATGATGTCGTTTCTGATTCTATCCTTCCTTTTGTGTCCGCACATCCACCTCAGCATTCGTATCTCCGCCACCTTCATCTTCTGTGTGCGCTGTTGTTTCTTTGCCCTGCACTCTGCCCCATACGTCTTAGCTGGCCTCACAACTATCTTATAGTATCTTCCCTTGAGCTTCAAGGGGAGCTTTTTGTCACAGAGTACCGGAGAGGCCATCCTCCACTTATGCCTTCCCACCATAATCCGGTTACTGGCATCCTCGTCTACTTCGTCGCTGTGTTGTATCATGGACCCCAAGTACCTGAATCTCTCCTTCTTCGATATGGCCTTAGATCCAATCATGATTTCTTCCCAGCTAGGCGTGATAGAGGGATCGAACTTGAGTTGCATGTGCTCGGTTTTGGCTCTACTTAGTCGTAAGCCCTTCGACTCTAGAACCCCTCTCCATAGTTCCAGCTTCTCATTTATCTCTTCCCGCGACATCCCCACCAATACTATGTCATCTGCAAAAAGCATGCACCAAGGTACACATCCTGGATGTGCCTAGTGAGCTCGTCCATAACCAGAATGAACAGATAGCAGCTCAAAGCAGACCCTTGGTGTACCCCTACTGTTATCTGGAAAGCGTCTATTTCCCCATCCACTGTACGCACCATAGTCTGTGCCTCCTCATACATGTCTCTAATGGCTCGGATATATGGTACGGGAATGCCTTTCCGGTCCAAAACTCTCCAAAGGACCTCCCTTGGCACTCTATCATATGCCTTCTCTAAATCGATGAAAATCATGTGAAGATCCTTTTGTCTCTCCCTGTATAGCTCTATCTTCCGCCTTAGGATGTGGATGGCTTCTATTGTTGATCTCCTAGGCATAAATCTGAACTGGTTCTTGGACACCTCTCTTTGTTGCCTTAACCTCCTTTCTATGACCCGTTCCCACAGCTTTAGAGTGTGGCACATTAGTTTGATACCCCGATAGTTGGCGCTGCTCTGAATGTCACCTTTGTTCTTATATATCGGAATCAATGTGCTCTTCCTCCATTCCTCAGGCATCTTCTCCCCCATCAGGATTTGGTTAAGTAGTTTAGTCAGTCAACTGACGCCCTTCTGTCCAAGGCATTTCCAGGCTTCTATGGGTATGCCATTTGGGTCAATTGCTTTACCCCTTCCCATGGATCGCAGGGCTTCCTTGACTTCCTTGGGGCTAATTTGCCTATAGTCACAGTGGTTTTGATGCTCCTCAGATGTTCAAAGATCATCTAAGGATATCTTTGTCCCTCCTTGTTCGTTGAACAGCTCATGGAAATACGTTTTCCACCTAGCCTTAATTAGATGCCTGTCCACGAGTACTTGTCCATCTTCCCCTCTTATGCATTGTACTCTATCGAAGTCCCTAGTCTTCCTTTTTCTAGCTTTGGCGATTCTATATAAGTCCCTCGCACCCTCCTTGGTCTCCATCCTTTCGTAGAAATCATCATATGCTCTTGACTGTGCTTCTTTGACTGCTCGCTTCGCCTGTCTCTTAGCTTGAAGATACTATGGTCGCTTATCCTCATCTTTGCTATGATCACTCTTTGAAACAAACTCATTTCACCTTAATCTTCTCTTGGACCTCCTCGTCCCACCATCAGGACTCTCTGTTGCTTTGTACCCTTCCCTTTGACGTGCAGAGAACATCCTGTGCCAGTCCTCTCATCTTTTGGGCTAGTTGGTTCCACATCTGGTTACTATCTCCCACGGGGTCCTCCCCAGGCTCGGCCTCCACTCTTTCCTTGTATACCTTAAACTTCTCCCCCTTCAACTCCCTCCGACAGGTATACGTGTGCGCGGGTTTGCAGATTCTTTTGGCCCTCTTCTTGGCCTTTATATCTGTCCACAACACCCTATGTTGTGTAGACAGGTCTTCTCCTGGGGTAGCCTTGCAATCCCTGCAGTCTCTTTGCATCCTTTTCCTTTATAGTATATAGTCAATCTGTGTTCTTGTCCCACCGCTTTGGTACGTGATGATGTGTTGCTCACACTTTCTGAAGAAGGTGTTGGCCACCATTAAGTCGTATGTAACCGCGAATTCTAGTAGGGCATTGCCCTCTGCATTCCTGGTTCCAAAACCGAATCCTCCTTGGTGAGAAGTGTAACCGTCCTCCATCATGCCAACGTGCCCATTGAAATCCCCGCCAATCATCACTTGTTCAGTTTGGGGTATGCCTTATATCATTGTGTCTAAGTCCTCCCTGAATGTTGCCTTCTCATGCTTAGTTAGTCCAGTTTGAGGTGCGTAGGCACTGATTACGTTCAATACTTCTCCATCTAGGACCATCTTGATACTTATGATCCTATCACCAGCTCTTGATATTCCGACTACTCTATCCTTGAGGCTGCTTTCCACAATCATCCCAACTCCATTCCTGCCTTTGACCTTCCTCGCATACCAGAGCTTATGCCCCAGCACCTCCTTGGCTTTCGCACAAACCCATTTAGTCTCTTGCAAACAAAGGATCTTGATGTTTCCCTTCATCATCATTTGGGCCACCTTGAAACTCTTCTTCGTTAGTGTCCCGACATTAAGTGTCCCTAGTCTCATGATCCCTGTCCGATTTTGCCTCGCCCTCCCCATCTCCAACCCCTTTAGAGATGGCCTCAATGTTTGAGTTCCATATCTGGTCACGCTCATCAACTAGCTGTGACTAACGCGGCCAAGTGATCAACATGGACAAGAAGCAAAAATATAGCATATACGCACGAGATTACCGCCACAGTCAATACGATCACACAATTTGAAGTAATGAGAGGAGAAATAACCTAGTCAACGAAGTGAAAAATACTGAACAATGGTAGATTAAAACACTACCCTACTGTAATAAAGGATAGATCAAACCTGGGGCTGGTGCGTTTTTGATACTCTGATCCGGCTAATACTTACCTAGACCCGCTCTTTATTGTTGGTTGCGGGCAGCTGGCTTTGGGTTGTTAGCGCTGGTGAGGGTGGTGGTGAGGGGCTGGTGGTGATGATGGTGTGGCATGGTGTTGGTGATGGGGCGTGGAGGGGTGCGGTAGGCTGGCTTGGGGTTGGAAGTGGTGTGTGGGTAGCGGTGGAGGTCGTGTCGATGCAGGTGTGTAGTTAGGGGTGTGGTGATGGGTGGGTGATTGTGGGGTGGGCGTGGTGTAGAGTGCGTGGGTGAGGCAAGAGGGTGGTGGTGTTCGAGATTGCATGGGCGAGGTGGTGGTGGGGGGTTTGAGTTCGGTGAGGTGAGGTGGTGGGTGTTTAGGTGAGGCAAGGTGGTGGTGGGGTTCGTTGTCTGTGGTGGTGTAGGTGGTGGTGGTGGGGTTCGTTGGTGTGTGGTGTGACGCAAGCCGGCATTAGTTCTTCGCCATCTAGGTGGCGTCGCCGGCGGTGGGGTGTCCCGGTAGGGTGGGTCGGCGAGGTTGCCAACTGGGGGGGGGGGGGGGGGGGGGGAGTGTCAGCGAGCGAGAGGGGGGGTGTCAGAGGGGGGGTGGGTGGGTCAGTAGACGTTGGTTGCCGGAAGTTGCTAAAGAGAGAGAGAGAGAGAGTCATCACACATAGTTTGTTTACTAACGATTACAAATAACATATTGTTGTGTATTTAACCAAATGTAGGACCCACAAACCAGTTCTTTAAGTAACCACCACAACACAAATAATTTTGCTTGGTCCCCATCAATATATTGGTAGAAGCAACCCAATAAGAGGTACATCCATAGTTTTTGATTTCGAATGTACAACATCGCCCTATATAGATGCTTTGTGAAATTATACGTTCTATATGTTAACATCAGTATCGTGTGCAAGATTTGTGAAGCATTGATTAAGAGCATAAATAAACAACCACTCAAATATAACCCAATGCGCAGCATTTCAATTAAATTAAGAGATGTACAACAAAATCCAACATGCACGCCATTACAATTACAAGATTACCAGAAGCCTCTTCCTTCTAATATTCATCCTCATCCTATGAACGCACTCTTTAGTTCTCTCAGCCATCTTCTTGAATCACTTATCTCCTCTGCTTCATCACTCTCCCCCAATCAACCCCTTCCTTCTCATCTTTCTATAATGAATACACGAGTCGGGTCTTACAACAAATGACCTTTTACGCATTATGATATGTGAAAAAGAGTAAATAACATACATGGGTCAACACTCATGACTGACCTTGAAGATGTGTAAAAGCAAAGTCCGATGTTATTATATTGAAGAGAAATGCAATCCTGTTCCGGAATATTCCTTCTTTCGTTCGTGTTACCACACTGTTTAATCAAAGAGGTGACATTCCGCAATTTGAGTTCCCTAATTTGGGTTCCCAAATTGTTTAATCAAGGAGGTGGCATGTCACCACTGGAGTTCACTTTATTAAAGAATTTGAGACACATGTTTGAGGAACTACAATGATTACATGCCACCTTCTTAATTAAACAATCTAGAAAACTTCAATTAAAGAACTCAAATGACAGCATGTCACCTCATTGATTAATCAATGCGGTAACTCCAACGGAAGAAGGAATATTCCGGAAGAGGATTGCATTCCTCTTCAATGGAATAACATCGAAATTTGCATTTACACATCTCCAAGGTTGGATATGAGTGTTGAGCCATGTTTGTTAGTTACACTTTTTTATATATCATAATGCGTAAAATGTCATTTTCTGTAAGACCCTACTCATGCATAAAGGAGAATGAGAAGGAAAGGGTCGATGGCTAGCGTGTGATGAAGCAGAAGACGTAAGAGATTCATTTTTGAAGTAGTCTCTGCCCTCTTTTTGCCACCCGTGACTTCCGGTTCCCAAAAAAACAAAAGGCTCATAGAAATTTTGAGGTTGTGGCTAGGGTTTGGTGTAGTAAGATGAAATTTTTAGATTTGTCCAAAAATTGTTAGGGATAATGAAATATTAAAAGAAATAGATGGTTTTTTTTTCCATATATTAGCAAGACAAGTAATGTAAAGCAAGCAAACTTCAGTAAATATTTGGGTGGTTCGATTTTTAGTAGGGTTTGTGAAAAAGGATGAATTTTTGACAAAAATCAAAGGTTTGGATGTTAAATTGTAGATAGAAACATGATTTGAAATAAAAATTTGAACGAGATTTGTGACAAACTGACGACTTTGGTAAGATTTTTAGTTGAATTATAATTTAGGGTTCGAGCAAGAGGGGAGGAGATAAAGAAAGAACACGACTAATGAGGGCTATTTATAGAGCTTTACCTGTACTCTGTATATCGACACACAGATTGGGTGTGTCGACACACATGTTATTTTGCCTTATTGAAAAAGGTTGCTGACTTTCAGCATGTAAATGGTGATTTTGAGTACATTATTAGTCAAAAAGGAGCACAACACTTGGCCTATCGAATACTGAAGTGTGTCGACACAAGAATTTTACGTTTTGACACACACGCTTTTCATCTTGAGTGCATGTCAAGTTGGGGTACATTCATGGTGATGTTGTGTGTTGACTTATAATGTTTCAGTGTGTTACAGCGAGAAGCTTGTATTGGCACTCTTTTTATTTGTGTTGACATATGTATCACGTACTCAGATTCTTAGCATAAGGACCCAAATTATCCACTAATGTACACAGCACCCCAATGTCCCATGTGTCGACACACAAATTTTGGGCGTCGACACAGTTGTTTTTACATAAATATCAAAGCCCTAACCCCTCTTCCTCGCTTCATTTACTTCTTTTTCTTCTCCCTCGAACCTTAGCTATGTCAACCACTCAAGATCTTAGCAAAGTCCACTTCTCTCAGGTACATAAGATAATTTTTATTAAAAAGCAGATTTCTATACACCTTTGAAAATCAAAACCTTAAGATTTCTTGTCAGATTCCTATCTCATTCTCAAACCCTAACCCTACCACAAAATTTTGTTAATTTTCTTGTTGGAAAAAGTCATGGGTCGCACAAAGAGGTCCGAGACTACGTCAAAAAAGAGGTCCGAGACAAAGGAAGCTGAAACTTCCCAGGGTCGTGCTTCGATAGTTTCCTCTAACCCCTTTTCCACGAAAGAAGTGTTATTTGGTAGGTTCGTGGATTTGGAATGGGTTAAGCTGTACAACTTGGAGCAATTGTACAATTTGTTTTAAGGTGTAGGTAGGCTTGAAGTTTCCAGTATAAAGGAACCGGTATACCCGGCTTTGGTACGCTAATTTTACGCCAATATAAAAATTTCTGGAAAGGATCCTCTTCAATTGTCCTCAAAAGTGGCAGGATAAAAAATCAAAATCGATGTGGCAATTATCAATGAATTGCTTAGTTTTGAAGAAGAGGATGATTACAAATTCCACCCCCCCCCCCCCCCCCCCCCCCCCCCCCCCCCCCCCCCCCCCCCCCCCCCCCCCCCCCCCCCCCCCCCCCCCCCCGCGGTACTTAACCACTTTCGATCCTAGAAAAAGAGCACCAAACCATGATTCAACAAGTCCAGGGCAGATTACCAATTTCTAATCCGAAGAAGCCGAACTCAAATGATCTAGGAGTGGTTCTTAGATTTGCACGTAAATTGATTTGTATGAACATCACTCCTAGATCAAGTGGATTCGACTCTGTCTCTCACATGCATTTATTTCTTTTGTCTCGCCCTCTCAATGGCCAAAGGGTTAACCTTGGTGATTTGGTCGTAAAATTCATGCTTCATATCCATACGAGGAAGACTAATCCCGCTTATGGCATGATTCTTACACATGTGTTCTAGCGCGCATTAAATACATCATCTTTGACAAACCATAATCTGTAAGAAGATGACTTAACTGAGACATCTTTGAAAAAAATGGGGTTTGAACTCAATTAAGACAGTTTATGGGTAAAGAAAAAAAGAGGGGGCAAGAGACCAATAGGAATTGATGAGGATAGAGACGAGGAAGAGGGAGATTCTGCAGGATATGGGGTTAATGAGGTCGAAGCAGAACAAGGGCCTGCAATGAAAAGGAGCGTCAGCGAACATCTTCAATGCTTAAAAGAGCAACTGAATGCGCATATCTCAAATTTTGAAGCGTTTCGTACCGAAACACGCACCAACCTACAGAAGATGATGGACTTCCTCACCTACAGACTGAAGCCTCCGACACCATAGTTGTCTATTATATTTTTGTATTTGTATATTCTTTATTTATCTTGTTGTAAATAATATATTTTGAAAGAAATTATGTGATTTATTCTTGTTCTTTTTCTTGATACAGTTATATTTTTTAACACTTTATGATAGATTTTATGTATTGGATATATTTGTCCTTGTCAATTAGATTACGCATATGCATTCCTGTAATTTAACAAGGTAGTTTACAATTTCATTGGACTTTAAATTGAAGGTGATCAAACACAACCACTCATGTACTCACCTTGACCAATAAAAGACTTGAAAATCACTAATGTACTCTTAAGAACGCCAAATAGTACAAAATTCACCCCTTATACATCACTTTTCACGTACTTATAATAAACATTAATGTAGTCAAAACCACAACATATGTTTTCAACATCACCTCAAATGTACTCGAAATCACAGTAATTAGTACACAAATTTTAAATAAGGGGGAAATTAGATTTTGAATAAAAAGGAGAAATATGAATTTGAAAAGGGGATGGGATTTTTAATTTGAATAAAGAAGGGAAAGTTGAATTTGAATAAAGAAGGGAAATTTGAATTGGAATAAAAAGGAAAAAATTAAATTTTAAAATGAGAGAGAATTTTGAATTAGAATAAAGGAGGGAAATTTGATTTTTAATAATAAACGTAAGATTCAATTTTTTTATTTTGAATAATAAACATAAAATTTGGTTAAAAAGTTGAACTTCCCTTTGAGTAACTGTGTGTCGACACAAGTACAAGTATGTTGGCACATGAATTATGGACTCAGTATCACAATAAAGATACTCCAAAGCATCAGTTAGGTACACAACATAACTACAAGAGTGATTGTGTGTCAACACACGCATTTTGTATGTCGACATTATCTTTATAGTTAGTGATAATGAGTACATAAGTAATGATCCTTGGTACAGCTCTTGTTAAAATTAGTACAAAAACGTGTGTTGAACACCAAGTTTGTATGTCGACAAGCTTCTTTGCACAAGGAAGGAAGAATGAATTCTGTGTCGACACCCATACGATATGTGTTGACACATGTGTTCCGGACATTGGTTTCTTTTTGGTAATATTGTGTGCAGGGGTGGTAATGTTGATTATATAAGGCATGTGTGTCAACACACAATTTACGTATGTCAACACACATGCCGGTTGTTGTGATTTTTATGATTATACATTAAATTCACCAGCCTAACATTTAACTTCAACAATGGGATGATGTACATGCAAATCTCACTTTCTGCTTATTTTTTCACACAATACCAGTTACTAATCTGGTGTATATTGAAGAAAAAATATTGGTCAGTATGTCATTTGTGCTCCTATTTCTAATTGTATTGTATACTTTTCACGCATATAGTTATATGTCTTGTACATTCATGTCAATGTTTAGTGAGTTGTGATATTGAGTGTGTTCTTGGTGTTATGAATACCTTTGTTGTGTTTTTAAACACATTAGTAGTGTCATTGAGTACACATGTAGTGATTTTGTGTACACACATTAGAAGTTGCTCCTTTTTTTCTTTCTAATATGTGTTTCGACACACGTAATATGTGTGTTGGCACACAGTTCATGTTCAGTCATGTTGATTCTAAGTACATTCCTTGATCTTGTGTACGTGAGTTGTCAAGTGTTATTCAACTAACTAATTTTGATTTTTAGTATTACAATAACAGATTAAGGATGTGCGAAGTCAGCGGTCTTACGTGGGGAAATCTGTGAATCAATTAGAAGATAATGATGTTATGTCGTTGGTATTTTCGTCCTTGAAAGAAGTAGAACAGTTCCACGATGACTATGCTAAAGTCTTGGGGTTTAGTGTGCATAGAGGTCACCTGAAAAAGGGTAGAAAGACCAATGTTCCCATATATAGGGCACTATTGTGCTCTAAAGAAAGAGAAAAGTAAAATCTACACATACTTGAATAAGAAAGAATAAGGCAAGAGAAGCAGCTCACAAAGTGTTCCTACCAAGCCAGAATAAAGTTCAAGTATGATAAGCAGAGGAGTGTATGGTGTGTGAAGGAGTTCATATTTAACCACAACCATCCATTTGTTAATGCCGCATAGGTTTCGTACTTATGATCACAAAGAGGCTTAAACGAAGGGGATAAGGCCCAAGTAATTTCAATGCACAAATTAGGCATACAACAATCGCAGATTCATTGCACATTGGTGCAACAATTAGGGGGGACTCAAAACGTCGACCATACGAAGAAGGACGTGTATAATTTCATCGCAAAGGAGCAAAGTGATGTAATAGAAGGAGGTGACGCGGAAGGTTTACTAGGTTATCTATTCGATAAGAGAACAACGGATCCGTTAATGTTCGTAAAGTACGGTGTTGATGAGGAAAATCATCTACAAAGCATATTCTTGGCGGATTTGAAGTAGCGGATAGACTGCTGTCAATTCACCGACACCATGACCTTCAATTCGACGTACACACAGCTCATACCCATGTACACATCACAAAATGTACTCAAATTTAGTTAATCTTTAACACTTTAACTGTGTCGACACATGTTAAACATGTGTCGGCACTTAGTTTTTATTGAATGATGATTTGGAATACATTTTTTTTTTGATTTTGAGCACATTCTTTGTGATATTCAGTACATTATTGTGTGTTGACATATGGAGAAAGTGTGTTGACATCACCAATGTGCTCGAATTCAGTTATTCTTCAACACTTTAACTGTTTCAACACACGTTGGACGTGTGTCGCCACTTAGTTTTTATTGAATAGTAATACAAAGTATGTTGTTGGTGATTTTGAGCACATTTCTAGTAATATTTAGTACATTACCATGTGTCAACACATGTAGGCTGTGTGTCGACACACATTCATGTTATATTACTATATTTATGTACAATTTTTATATATTTATGTTTAGTGTTTTTTAATTAGTATTAGTTACATAAAATTAATTAACATTTCTTTATTTTAACCACTTCATTTCTTTTTTGAACCAACAAATTTTTAATTAACATTTTTTAATTTTAACCATTTAATTTCTTTTTCGAACAATGTATTTTTAATTTATTATGTCATTACAACAACAACAACAACAACAAACCTAGTGCCTCAAGGATTCTCGCAGAAGCGGGGTCTGGGGGGGTTGATGTACGCAGCTTTCCCCCTTCAGGGTGTTAAACCTGAAGAGAGGCTGTTTCCGAGGACCCCCCAACCTGAGAGACATGTCATCATCGCATCGTAGCAACCTGGGAGCAAAAGGGGGGCAGCAATGCATAAGAGCAGGACAAAGCATAAAGTGAGTATTACGAAGTATAATGCTCTAGAGGAGACTTCAAGGCAATATCATGCGCCACACAGCATGCAAATAAGCAAATAAGCAAGTAAACAGATAGACGGATAGGTGCACCCTAATAAGTACTATACCTAGGAACACTAGTATAGTAGAATAAGCAGAGGTATGAGACAACTACATCAACTACTCCTATGCTAGTCCTCTATCTAGCTCTATCTCTATCACATGCCATCTCCTCCTGTAGGTTTAGGTGGGTGGGTGAGGTCCTGCAGTAACACCTGCAGTCATCTCTTCTTTGGCCTGTACCACTACAACATTGTTCGGATGCTCCAATCCCGCTATATCGGATACACCTATTCTAGTTCTCCACAAAGCTCTGTCTAGAGCTATCTCTTCATTTAGGTTGAGATAGGTGAGTTCCTGTCGAATTATCTCTATCCAACCGTTTTTTGGCCGTCCTCTCCCTCTCTTCCCGTCTATTATGTGGAGTTGTTCACATCTCCTAACAGGGGCAGTGGTGGGTCCCCTTCTAACATGGCCAAACCACCACAGCCATTGCTTATTATGTCATTACTATCATGTTTAAATTAATTATAACATTATAGTAATAACTAATTAATTTATTTTTCACACATATACATACATATATATATATATATATATATGTATATTATTTTTCATATAACTAAATAAAAAGTACGAGTGAGTAAAGTATGTGTTAATTTTTTTTTTATTGATTACCTGCTCAGCACGGTAGAAACGCCGCATTTTAAAACTAGATATTGAAATTAGGAATGCCGGTCTGCATGAAACACATTCATACTTTAAATCTCAGCGTACTTAGCTATTCATAAAGAATTGAGATTTACATGTGTATTAGACTTGTTGGAATCAAGTTATAAAATAATTTACTTCTACTTATTATTACAGACTACTAGTTAATCAGTGAAGACGATTATGATGGCTGTAATGCCACAGCAGAATATATAGGAAAATATGAACACAGTTTATACAATACCTCAATCGGAGAATTTATGTTACTGTCTTGGTACTGCTTTAAGAACTAGAGTAATAACTAAGAGAGCTAGCCGATGCCCTCCTTCGGAAGCTAGCAGAGCAATAACAGCCACACGGCATCACGACTTGAGTAGACGACGATTCGACGCTCGGAACCCAAAGAGCTCTTGCTGAGGAACACCTTTTCAAAGGGTTCCGGACACAGTTCTTGCCAAGGAATACCTTTTCTGAGGGTCCCGAAAACAGCCCTTGCCGGGGAACACCTTTTCCGAGGGTCCTGGACACAGCTCTAGCCGAGGAACACCTTTTCCGAGGATCCCGGACACAGCACTTGCCAAGGAACACCGTTTCTGATGGTCTCGGGCACAGCTCTTGCAAAGGATCACCTTTTCCGAGGGTCCTAGACACAGTGCTTTTCAAGGAACACCTTTTTCGAGGGTCCCGGACGCAGCTCTTGCCAAGGAACACCTTTTCCGAGGGTCCCAGACACAGCTCAAGTCGAGAAACACCTTTTCCGAGGGTCCCGGACGCTGCTCTTGCCGTGGAACACCTTTTCCGATGGTCCCGGACACAGCTTTTACCGAGGAACACCTTTTCCGTGGGTCCTGAACATAGCGCTTGCCCAAGGAACACCTTTTTTGAGGGTCTCGAACACAACCCTTGCTGAGGAACACCTTTTCCGAGGGTCGCCGACATAGCTCTTGCCGAACACCTTTTCCAAAAAACGTAGCCCTTGGCTAAACATGCCTTCCAAGGCCCCGGACACTGCTCTTGTAGGCCACGCCTTCCGAAGCATCGGGCGTGGCTTCCGTCAGACGCATAGACAAGCCCTCAGTGGCCCTGGACACGGCTCTTTTAGGCCCCGCCTTCCGTCTGACGAATCTCTGAAGACTCGTCGGACACATTTCTGGAGACTTGCTCTCCGAAGCATAGCCACCCTATAAATAGGGCCCTAGCCCCCCATACTTCAACACACATTCACACACCTACCTTTATACCCTCTCCCACTCTTGGACATCCTCTCTGCTCTTCCCCCGGGACTCGGCCGAAGGACCTCCGGAGTAGCAGGACCCCCTGGTTTTTTCTTATTTTCTTGTATCCCTACAAAAAACCTTGTAAAAAAAAATGTTTTTAATTAATAAAAATTGTGAAAAGATAAAGGGCCTGTATTATCACTCTCCATAAAAGAACCCCTATTACTGTTTCTAAAACAGTTGGCGCTGTCTGTGGGAAATGAAAAATTTTCTCGAAAATAATACCGTGGGATCTCCCCCCTCCCTGAGGCGGTCCGGAGACCGCTACGGCACTCAAAGCTAGTTCCACGAGCTCCGTACACTCATCATGCAACTCACCAATCGGGACGACCCCTCCAAGGCCTCGCCGCGCCCCTCACCACCAAACTCGGAGGCGGTCATCTAGTCCCTTGCCTCCACGGAGCGCAGAAGCCGCCAAAACTAGCATGGAGGTGAGAGGGAGAAGGCCTCTCGCTATCCTAACCAACCCGGAGGCACCCCTGCGCGCCCCGCTCCCGACTGAGGCACGCTCTGACACCGGCTCACACGATGTGGTGTATGGGCCCATGGGGAAAATTCCTATCACCCATATGTCCTTCACCTCTCATAATTTTGCCGCCCCATGGGGAAAGTGAAGATGCCAAACTTGGAGCTGCTTGATGGAACGTAAGACCCCGACGAACACATCTCGTGGTTCACAGCACGCATGTACATACAAGACGCCTCATAAGTGGTCTGGTGCAAATACTTCTCGGCCACTCTCAAAGGCATGGCCTGGGCTTGGTTCGCATCACTCTCCATCAAATCCATTCATAGCTTCAAAGAACTGTCCAAAAAGTTCACTCGCCACTTCCTCAGCAACAAGGGGAGAAAGGAGACCGCCGCCCAGTTGATCCAGCTACAGCAAGCCGAAGATGAGTCATTGAGGGCATTCGTGTAGTGGGTTTGGAAGGCAATGATCAGTATCCGGAACTTGGCTTATCAAATCGCCATTACCACCTTGATCAACGGCCTCTGAAACAATGACTTTAAGTTCTCTCTCGCCAAGGCTCTCCCCACAACTGCGGACACACTCTGGGCCAAATCCAGTAAATACATCATTCCCGAAGATTTGATGGATAAAACGAGGCCCCCCCGGCGCGACTACAAAAACCCTGAGGCTCGCGCCCCGAGGTTCAACCCGAAAAGCGAAGGAGCTGTGAAGAACACGTGTGGGGCTTGCAACGTCTAACTGAGAAGATCCCCTGGGCTCCTCTTGGAAGTTGAAAAGCTAGAAACGGGGCAAAATCAAGTCCCCGCAAGACTGGCGAAGCGATGTGGCGAAATCCCGTGGTGCGAGTACCATGGAATCACCGGGCATGATACAAATGACTACTAGACACTTCAAAGCTGGACAGAAGAGGCGGAGAGAAAAGGAGACCTCCGGAGGTTCTTGGACGTAAAAAAGCTCAAAAGCGGAACTTTCGACCCCTCTCGTGACGAGTTCGACAACACGACTCACGTAACAAGGCATGTAATTTCGTTCGTAAAACAGGAGCAGGGGAACACAAGTCTCGCCACCATGAGGAGAGAAGTGTTATGATCCGAGAATTCGAGACATGAACTCGTGGTGGCTGTGATGCTGTTCTGTTGCGATGCTGCTGTTGTTAGCTGATGTGAGCTGCGATGGTGGCTGTCTTGCAGCCATTTGCTGATCATTTAGTATAGGGGAGTAGTATTAGCTTGTTGACATTGTAATTAGGTTGAGTCTTGATGTAATTAGTTGCTTAAGTCACTTGTTGAGTCTTGCAATAAGTAAATTCTAGAGTTGTAAGGTGATGGTGGTCAAGGCCGTTACTTAGTTGAGTCAAAAGTGGCAGCTCACTTAAGAGGCGGTTAGTCGTTGTGTTACTAGATTCAATGTATTAGCTCATATCTTGTAAGTAGTATAAGTAGTGGGCATTCGTTTGTATTCAATAACAGCTTTTGATGAATGAATTTGATATCTTTTGATATCTCTCTCTACTTCTCACCTCCTTTCCCTTCTTATCTCATCTAAACTCTACATTCTCTTCTCATCTCATACTCTCATTATCCCAACCAAGGTTAAGGCTCAAGAGCAATCTTCGAAACCTTAACAAGATGAAGGAAAATTTAAAAGATGTCGACCCTTAACCTTCTCCCAACAAGACTTAGAGAACATTCGCACCCCACACGAGGATCCCAAGGTCATCACGATGGACGTCTATGACTACACCCTCCGAGGGGTCCTGGTGGATCAAGGAGGTTCGACCGACATACTATTCCTCCACTACTTTTGACAGATGGGCATACCGCCCACAGAACTTCGCCCCACGACTAGGACCCTCACTGAATTTTTCGGCGTGGTAGTCGATCCGCTAGGCACCATAAAATTTGACATCCTCTTAGGAGACGGAGAACAAAAGCATAAGCTCAGCACCGAGTTCTATGTCATCGCGGCCCACTCATCGTTTAATGCCATCCTAGGTCGTTCGGCGCTGAACTCGTTAGGCGCTGTGGTGTCAACATACCACCTCATCATGAAGTTCGAAACCGACAAAGAAGGCGTCATGATCGTAAGAGATTGTCAACAAACCGCTCACAGATGCTCCTATGTCCAGGACATTTCCAAAGTAAAAGAGGCAGAAAATAGTGAAAAGGCAAGCCAAGGACTGGGAGAAACTGTCAAAGTCGAGATAGGACAGGGAAAGACAATCCGGGTAGGGACAAAGCTAGGCGCGGCCGAAAGGCATCAAATCCAACAAGTGCTCCGACAATATGAAGAAGTCTATGCGAACTCTGCAGACGAGATGCCGGGAATTGATTGCGCATCATCCCCCAACATCTCAATGTTTCGCCCAGGATGAAATCGGTCAAACAAAGGAAGCACAATTTTGCACCGAACGAAATGAAGTTATAAGCAAAGAAATATGGAAGCTCCTTAAAGCCGGCTTCATACAAGAGGTGTTATGCCTGGATTGGATGGAAAGCGTGGTCCCGGTAAAGAAGTCGAATAGAAATTGGCAGATGTGTGTAGACTTTATCGACCTTAATAAAGCAGGCCTGAAAGATTCATTTCCTCTTCCTAAGATCGATCAGCTAGTCAACTCTGCGGCAGGGAACGCATTGTTCAGCTTTATGGATGCCTTCTCTGAGTACAAACAGATCCAATGGACTTGGAGGATGAGGAGAAGACATCTTTCATTACCCACAAAGGAACTTACTGCTTCTGATCCATGCCGTTCGGGTTGAAGAATGCCAGAGCCACCTATCAGCGTTTGCTGAACCGTGTCATCTAGTCACAGTTAAGGAGAAACTTGAAGGTGTACATCGACAATATGATCGTAAAAAGTAAGGAGCCTGCCGATCTTGAGAACGACCTAAGGGAGACCGTAGAAACACTTAGGGCTTAAGGGATGAGCCCCAACCCATACAAGTGCATGTCGTAGTCCCAGAAGGGAAATTCTTAGGCTTCATTGTTAGAGCAAGAGGAATAGAGGTTAATCCTGCCAAGGGGGATGCTGTGCTCCGGATGAAAACTTCGAAGACCCAAAGGGATATTCAAAAGCTGACCAAATGTCTCACTGCACTCAACAGATTCATCAGCCAATTAGTGGATCAGTCACTCCCCTTCATTAAAGTATTGCAAAGAAGAGAAGCCTTCAATTGGGACGAATCTTGTGAGCAAGCGCTCTGAGAGCTCAAGGAACACTTGGCTAAGCTTTCGATCATGTCCAAACCCATCTTGGGCAAGTACTTAAATCTCTATGCCTCCGCATCAGACGACACCATGAGTGCCGTGTTAACGTCTGAGAGGGAAGGCCTCCAGCTGCCAGTTTACTTCGTAAGTCACATACTAAAGGATGCCAAGACACGGTACCCCCCATTGAGAAACTCGCCTACGCCGTCATTATAGCAGCAGAAGCTCTGACTTTACTTCCAGGAGCATCATATTCGGATACGAACCAATTAGCCCTTGCAGAAATCCCTCCAACACCCAGAGTGTTCGGGAAGAATGCTATCCTGGGCGGTCGAACTTTTCGAGTACAACATCCTGTTCGAGTCACAGATAGTAATTAAGGCATAAGCCCCAGCAGACTTCTTAGCGGAATGCTCGTTCACTATTACGGTGTGACCAAGCTCCAAAGTGCAAGATACTCTCGAAGGATCATGAAAGCTGTACGTAGACGGGTCTTCCAATGACTAAGGCCGCAGTACCGGGATTTTTTTCATCTCGCCCGAGAAGCAGCACTTCCCCTGCGCCTTAAGGTTCAAGTTTATGACAAGTAAAATTGAGGCCGAGTACGAAGCACTCTTTCACGGATTAGGAATGGCCGGAATGGCAGACGCATGTTAAGTGGAGGTATTCAGCGACTCTCAGTTATTCGTCAAATAGGTACAAGGGATTAATGCAGCGAAAAGCACCGCCATGATGGAATACTTGGAGGTGGTAGAAAAGGGGGCGAAAACCTTCTCTTTCTTCATAATCCGCCTCATTTCGAGAGATGAAAATGTCAAAGCCGATGACTTTAGCCGGATCGCCACTTCGACAACGAAGGAGACAAGACTTGAACCCGCCATTCTAATAGAGGAAATTTAGACACCATGCCGACACTTACCATCGCCCAAGTCCAGTCTCTGAATGACTGGCGGCAACCCATCATCGAGTTCGTAAAAGATGGAACTCTGCCCGAGTATTAGCTGGAAGCAAGATACATCCATAGCAGTGCACCGTGGTTTGTGATAATCGATGAAAACCTCTACAAAAGATCATTTGTACACCCCCCGCTAAAGTGCGTCGGAGGGGAAGAAGGGAAGTACGTCTTACAGAAATTCATAAAGTTATTTGCGGACTGCACCTCGACCATAGAGCCTTAACCAGCAAGACCCTATGATCGGGCTACTATTGGCCTACCAGGAAGAAAGACATGCAAGACCTTGTCCAGATGTGCGAAAGGTGCCAAAAACGTGCTCGGATAATCCATGTGCTCGCAACCTTATTACAGCCTATATTTAGTCCTATTCCTTTCGCTCAATGGGGAACGGACATCTCGGGACACATCCTAAAGCGAATAGACAATGGAGGTACATCATAGTAGCTGTGGATTAGTTCAGCAAATGGATAGAGGAAGAACCCATCACACAAATCAGAGATCAAGCTGTCCGGCGTTTCCTCTGGAAAGGGATCATCACCCGATACGGAATCCCTCAAATCCTCGTCATGGATAACGGCACTCAATTCAGCTCATGAAGGTTTTGCGACTAGTGTGAGTGCTTGTGAATCAAGATACACTACACCTCTATACCACACCCTTAGAGTAACGAACAAGCAGAATCTACAAACAATCACATATTGACAGGTCTGAAGCGATGCTTGGATGAAGCCAAGGGGTATTGGGCAAAGGAATGGCAGAGCGTATTGTGCACCTAACAAACAACAACCCGAAATGCCACAGGAGAGACCCCCTACAACCTAGTGTGCAACACAACAGCAGTACTACCGATGGAGGTAGGAGATCTAGCCTCTGGGTACGAAGCAACGACCGACCACGCAACGAAGAAGCACTGAGGCAATCGTTAGATGACATAGAAGAGACCCACGAGACCGCACTGATCTGGATGGTCATAAAAAAGCAAAAAGTGGTAAAGTACTTCAACTCCAAGGTCTGGCAAAGAACTTTTCAAGACGGAAAGCTGATACTACGACGGGCCGAGTCGGATGGGCACCACCCCAGAAAGCTATCTGCTAACTAGGAAGGGCCTTATCAAGTCTCCGAAATGCCCAAGAAGGAGCATAGTGCCTGTGACAACTGGACGGGACCCCGCTCCCACTAATGTGGAATGTTTTGGACTTGAAATAATATTTTGTATGAATAATTGGTCGAGGTAATCAAGGAAAATGCCGCACCCTTTGCCGCAACATTTCTTCCCCGAAACATGATAAAACGTATAATAATGCAAAAAAAAAAAAGACCAATAAATCGAACCTCAAAAAAATCGAACGGAATAGTAACAAAACATAAGTATGAAGTATATATACATACATGATGAAATCGACGATCCTGCTCCGAAAATATATCAAAAGCAAAAAAAAAATGTAAACGTTTATGTGATAGGACCTTCCAAAATCCTCGGTATGAACACTTAAGCCGTGAGGGCTGGCCGCAGCAAGGCCACCTTGTCGGTCTCGCCCACGGCCCACTGAATCTATAAGCATTTATGTTATAAGTCCTACCAAAATAAAAGGAGGCTCCTATACGCTTAAGCCGTAGGGGCAGGTCCGCTTCACCCACAGACTCGCCCACGGCCCCTATAAAGCCCATGGGGACACCCGTGGCAAAACCAAGCCTACTGGACTGCTCACGGAAAATCATGCCTATTGGTCCAGGGCCACCTAAGCCCGTTGTTCCATCTGCACCACTCTCAGCCCATTGGTCCGTCCACGGCAAAAATATTGTGCTCTTCTGACACAGGCATACAAGAACTTGGTCAGATTTCGAAATAGATCGGCTACTATACGCCCCCTTCCGAAGCGGGACAAATTATAAGCCCGTTTGTCCGTCCGCAGCACATTAAGCCATGAGGGTGGTCCGCATCGAGCGTGCGAACCTCTCCGATCTTGCCCATGGCCCCTTAATGCTCAAGGACCAGTCCTCGACACATAGACCGTAAGCCCGCAAGCCCGTCTATGGCAAGCTAATGTCCAAATGGCTCTGTACACTGGTAATAAGCCAATAAGTCCGGATGGCTCCGTAGAATGGCCAGAAAAAGCCCGTGGATCCGTCCACGGCAAACAGACCGTAATTCTGTAGATCTGTCTATGGCAGGCTAAAGCCCATGGATCCATCCGCAGCAAAAAAATCGTAAGCCCGTAGATCTATCTACGGTAGGCTAAGCCGGTGGATCCATCTGCGGCAATAGACCATAAGTCTGTAGATCCGTCTACGGCAGGCTAAAGTCCGTGCATCTGTCCGCGGCAATAGACCATAAGTTCGTAGATCCGTCTATGGCAAGCTAGAGTTCATGGACCCGGCCGTGGCAACACCCTAGGACCTGTCTTCGGCTCAAACAACCCGTAAGCCCATGGCACAGCCCACTGCAGGGTACAAACCCGTCGGTCCGCCCGCGATGAACAAAAAATGTAAGCCAGTGGCAAAGCCCGCGGTAGCATAACAAACCCATGGATCCATCCATGGTGAACGAAAATCGTATGCCCGTGGCATCATCCGCTACCGGATAACATGTCGTGGATCCATCCGAGGCAAACAGATCATAAGTCCATAGATCCGTCTACAGCAGGCTAAATTACATGGATCTGTCCGTGGCAACAAACCATAAGTTCGTAAGTTTGTTTATCGCAGGCTAAAGCACATGGATCCATCCACGGCAACAGACCCTAAGTCCGTAGATCCATCTATGGCAGGCTAAAGTCCGTGGATCTGTCTGCGGCAAACCCAAACCTTAAATCCGTAGATTCATCTACAATAGGCTAAAGTCTGTGGATTCGTCCGCGGCAGACCTAGACTTAAATTCGTAGATCCGTCTACGACAAGCATAAAGCCCGCTGGTCTGCCCACGGCAAGCTGAGTTGTTTTTTGAAAGGGAACACACTTGGAAGCGAAAACGGGAGCCCGCTTGAAGCAGAAAAGACACGCAAGATGTAAGCCAAATAAAGGCAGGCAAGAAGCTGACGAATGGAACCACGTGCCCCCTTGGGACAAGATAAAATCAACACAAGGAGTAGGTCCGCAAGGAGTAACGCAAGATGAGGGCCCACAGACGGAAACACAAGGCGAAGGCGCGAGCATGGCAACTCAAGCCCTCCTCGAAACACGACAAGTTCCCATACTTGGCCAAAATCAAGGAAAATGATGAAGAAAGGCAGAAACGTGAAAATGCACTCCAAGGCCTTCGAAGAGAGAACGCGTGGGCTGCATCACGTTCGAGCCAGAAGACCCCATAACCTCGGGAGCCGTCGCGACCCTTTCGAACTCTCGAGGGTTCGTAAGTTCCGCCATAGCAGCTGAATCCTCCAAAGGAAGGACGAACCATGGCGTTGCCCCATCCCTAGCCGAGTCTAGAATCACGTCCTCGTGATGAGCATGAGGCTGGAAGTGAATGAATCACTCAATGGGTCCACTGACTCACTGGACTCTCGAGGAAGGTTCTGCAGCACCACTGCAGGAGAAGCAAGCACAATCGAGGACGGGGCCGAGGTAGGGCCCCGATCCTCTAAGAGATCTGGTAGAGAAAACATTCTAGCCACATCAACACTTGCTAGCCCATCCACTAAGGAAGATGCAAAAACGGAGAAAAGATAAAGCAAAAGAGGAGGGACAGAAGGAGGAACCTCTGCAAACCAAGTTGCAAACAAGAATCATTTGCGAACTGGCGGGGGACTAACTGTTAGGACCAAAAAATTGCATCCTGGAAAAACCGACACATGGCCCCCCACGAACCGCAACAAAGGGATGACACGTGGCCTCCGAGCACTGCGACGACGGAGTAACACGTGGCCCTCGGACACCTCAGCATCTCGCCCCGAGATGCCCTCCTCTAGCTGCTGGCCGAGCAACAACGGCTACACATCATCACGACTCGAGTAGACGACAATTCGATGATCGGAACCCAAAGACCTCTTTCCGAGGAACACCTTTTCCAAGTGTCTCGGACACAACTCTTGCCGGGGAACACCTTTTCTGAGGGTCCCGGACACAACTCATGCCGAGGAACACCTTTTCCGATGGTCCCGGATACAGTACTTGCCCAGGAACCCCTTTTCTGAGGGTCCCGGACACATCCTGTGCCGAGGAATACTTTTTTCGAGGGTCCTGGACACAGTTCTTCCCAAGGAACACCTTTTTTAAGGGTCTCGGACACAGCTCTTGCCGAGGAACGTCTCTTCCAAAGGTTCCGAACGCAACACTTACCGAACACCTTCCCTGAAGGACGCAACCCTCAACTAACACGCCTTCCGACGCCCATACATGGCTCTCGTCATCCATGCCTTCCGAAGCCTCGGAAGCGGCTTCCACATAGGCACGCCTTCGATGGCCCTGGATACGGCTCCTGTCGGCCATGCCTTTCGGAACCTTGGACATGGCTTCCGTCAGACGCACCCTCGAAGACCAGTCAGACACATGTCCAAAGACCCGCTCTCCGAAGCCTAGCCATCCTATAAATAGGGCCCTGGCCCTTCATACTTCAAGACACATTCGCACACTTACTTTCATAACCACTCCCACTCTTGGACATCCTCTCGGCCCTTCCCCCGGGACTTGGCCAAAGGACCCGTGAAGTAGCAGGACCCCCTTGTTTTTTTCTTATTTTCTTGTATCCCATAAAAAAACCTAGTAATAAAAATGTTTATAATTAATAAAAATTAAAAAAAATAAAGGGCATGTATTATCGCTCTCCATAAAAGAACCCCTATTACTGTTACCAAAACAAAACATTTGATGGCCAAGTTGATATTGTGAATTTAACACAAATTTATATAGATTTGAATAGCTATAAATATTATGAATTTAACTCAGATTTACAGATATTTGAATCGCCATGGCCAATTCCAAGCAATAGCTATTTGATAATTCTGTGAAAATTTTTCCCAAATCATTAATCTTTAATATCGATTGATCGATTTGAAACATGCACCAAATGATTAAATATGTAAATTAACAAAACGGGAAAACACTTGTGTTTTGGGATTTTTTGGTTGGGTTCTTGAGGGTAGAACTAGGCTTAAGTTCCATGTCTTTCTTGTGAGGTCCCTTCCCCTATTTATTGGGGAATGTATGTTTGGGTAGCAAGTAATGGGGGTAGGGTACTGCCTGGTCCCTTCAGTCAATGGGGGCATTGGTGATTTCTAAAGGTGAGGTTATTTAGGTGGGGGTGTTTAAGGAGGCGGTAATGGCTCCTAGGCCCTGTGCCGCCTGGTGGTGGTTATGCTTCGAGGCGGTAGTGGCTTCTGGGCCCTGTACCACCTGGTGGTGGTTATGCTGGGAGGCGGTAGTGGCTCCTGGGGCCGGTACCGCCTGTTGTTCGTTATGCTGGGACGCGGTAGTGGCTCCTGGGCCCTGTACCGCCTGGTGGCTGTTATGCTGGGAGGCGGTAGTGGCTCTTGGGGTAGGTATCGCCTGTTGACTGTTATGCTGGGAGACGGTAGTGGCTCCAGGGGTAGGTACCGCCTGTTGGCGGTTATGCTGGGAGGCGGTAATGGCTCCTGGGCCTTGTACCGCCTGGCGGCGGTTATGCTGGGAGGCGGTAGTGGTTCCTGTGCTGGGAGGCGGTAGTGGCTCCTAGGGTTAGTACCGCCTGGTGGTCACTTTTGTATTCATTAGTTAGCCGCCCACTTTGACGTCAAAGTTTCTTTGATTTCAAAGTGTATAAATACCCCTTCACACTCTCACCCTTTGGGTATTCCTTATACCTTTCATTCTCTAATTGGTATCTTGAGAGTTGATTATGGAGGACGTAAATCGTAAAATGTTATCTTGGCTTCCTGCCAAATCTCTTTTAAGGTTTTACTGTGCCTCTTCTGAATTTTATGGTTTACTTACCGATGGTGATTTTGTTAAGAAACAGTCTTTCCGCGCTCTTCAGCGTGATGTTGATGGGGTCTTGTTACAGCTAGAAAGCGAGTTTTCTCGTGACAATCTGGGGGCCGTTTCCTTTGCCTGGGACTTTTCCCCAATTATGCCGCCAGAGGTAACGGAGGTGCTGATGGACAATATTAAAGTTCTCGGGTGTTCAGGGTGGTTTGATATTGTTCCGAGACTACAATCTCTCCAAGTTGTTCGTGTGTAACACTGCCTTGGGCATACGTCAGTTGGTGCCGTTGCCTGACGGTATTTTGACGAGCTGTCTGGATGCCCCTTTAAACCTAGTGTTTGGGAGTTTTGACTCTACTTCTGAGTTCGGATTCTACCTTTTCCTTATGACAATGGACTTGTCCTACCCAGACCACGGCTTTTGGCCTACCGCGTACTAGGTGTATTATTGGCAGGGTGATTGGAATTTTTAGGGAAGCCTGGACATGGGTCCCTGAAATGTTTTTCTTATGGACCACGTTTGTTTGCATGGGGAGCTTTTCTTTTTGTCTGACTGGGGCCACTATATTGACGGTAGCAATAACCGCCCATACGTAGTTCATTGGAATACCGAGACAGGGGTTGTTCATAACATAACCCTTCCGAGCGTGGTTTGGGATAACCTGTCATCGAGCCGAGATGCAAAGATTTTGAGGTGGTGGGATGTGACCACAGGGCCCCCTTCATTATGCCTGATAACGCTCCGGAGTCCAGTGTTTTCCATCTGGACGCTGACTAATGTGGAGGATCCTTCCTCTTGGATCAGGCGGGAGCGGTTATTCGTTCGGCTGCCTTGGTCTGGAGGTAGATGGGATCCAGCTATTACAAGCTTTGCTGTGTCAAAAAAACACCTGATGTTTACCGCACGCAATCAGGTGTTCCAGTGCGCCCTTCGAGGAGACCATAGTGGCCGTTCGGCCTTCTTGGGACACTACAAGGGGGAATACCATACCCAGCTGTTTCCATATTCGAGCTCTTTGTTTTGTTGTGGGAATGATCCCATGATCCTTCATCCCCCGTTTGAGTAGATCGTGGTAATTGTAGGAGGACATTTTTGAATCTCTTTGTATGTTACTTTTGGCGTGGTAGTTGTATTAACGGAAGGCTACTGTAATGAAGTTTTGCTATAATGTATGTGAATACCCTGGCCCTGAAGGTGTTTATATTTTAACTTTTTACCTTTGTTATGTGCGTGCGTTTGTTGGTGAGTAATCATGGGATATTTCTGTCTCCTTGGTGTGAATTCTTATGTTTGTGTGAGTCCACTGGTTGTCCCATTGTTAGAGGGGACACTTAACCACCCCCATGTTAGATGGGCCAAAAAAGCCGCGGGATCTCAAGCTGGTGAGAGTTTACCGCCCGTCCCTGATGTTAGGTGGGACACCTAACTGCCCCCGTGTTAGATGGGACCAAAAAACCACGGGCTCTCAAGCTCGTGAGAGTTTACCGCCCATCCCTGATGTTAGGTGGGACACATAACCGCCCCCGTGTTAGATGGGGCCAAAAAACCGCGGGCTCTCAAGCTGGTGAGAGTTTACCGCCCGTCCCTGATGTTAGGAGGGAGACATAACCACCCCCGTGTCAAATGGGGCCCAAAAACAGCGGGCTCTCAAGCTGGTGAGAGTTTACTGCCTGTCCCTGATGCTAGGTGGGACACATAATCGCTCCTGTGTTAGATAGGGCAAAAAAACTGCGGGCTCTCAAGCTGGTGAGAGCTTACCGCCCGTCCCTGATGTTAGGTGGGACACATAACTGCCCCCGTGTTAGATGGGGCGAAAAAACCACGGGCTCTCAAGCAGGTGAGAGTTTACCGCCAAAGGGTCCTTCACGGTTGGTAGAGGACAACCGCTCAACCTCTCCTTGCCCTTTTGTTTTAACGTGGACAAGAAGGACAAAGCCCCCATTGTTCAAGGGATTTAGAAAACCATGGCCTTTCACTTTAGGTGAAAGCTAACCGCCTGCGGGTCCTTCACGGTAGGTGAAGAATGACCGCCCAACCTCTCCTTGCCCTTTTAAACTTGGGCAAGAAGGACCAAGCCCCCATTGTTTAAGGGACTTAGAAAAACATGGCCTTTTACTTTAGGTGAAAGTCAACCGCCTGCGGGTCCTTCACGGTAGGTGAAGGATGACCGCCCAACCTCTCCTTGCCCTTTTGTTTTAACTTGGGCAAGAAGGACCAAGCCCCCATTCTTCAAGGGACGTAGAAAACCCTAACCTTTCACTTTAGGAGAAAGCTAACCGCCTGCGGGTCCTTCACGGTAGGTGAAGGATGACCGCCCAACCTCTCCTTGCCCTTTTGTTTTAACTTGGGCAAGAAGGACCAAGCCCCCATTGTTCAAGGGACTTAGAAAACCATGGCCTTTCACTTTTAGGTGAAAGCTAACCGCCTGCGGGTCCTTCACGGTAGGTGAATGATGACCGCCCAACCTCTCCTTGCCCTTCTGTTTTAAGTTGGGCAAGAAGGACCAAGCCCCCATTGTTTAAGGGACATTGAAAACCATGGCCTTTCACTTTAGGTGAAAGCCAATCGCATGCAGGTCCTTCACGGCAGGTGAAAGATGACCGCCCAACCTCTCCCTGCCCTTTTCCTTTGACTTGGGCAAGAAGGACCAAGCCCCCATAGTTTAAGGGACTTAGAAAACCATGGCCTTTCACTTTAGGTGAAAGCCAACCACCTGCGGGTCCTTCACGGTAGGTGAAGGATGACCGCCCAACCTCTCCTTGCCCTTTTGTTTTAACTTGGGCGAGAAGGACCAAGCCCCCATTGTTTAAGGGACTTAGAAAACCATGTCCTTTCGCCTTAGGTGAAAGCTAGGTGGTTCCTTTACTTTAGGTGAAGGTTACTGCCCCACCACTTCTTGCTCTCATGCTTCCATTTGAGTAAGAAAACCGAGCCCCCATTGTTCAAGGGACTTGGCATACCAAGGCCTTCACATTAGGTGATAGCCAGGCGGTTCATTCACTTTAGGTGATGGGTAACCGCCCCACCTCTTCTTGCTTTCTTACTTCCGTTTGAGCTAGAAGACCGAGCCCCCATTGCTCAAGGGGCTTAGCATACCATGGCCTTAACATTAGGTGAAAGCCAGGCGGTTCCTTCACTTTAGGTGAAGGGTAACCGCCCCACCTCTTCTTGCTCTCTTACTTCCACTTGAGCAAGAAGACCGAGCCCCCATTGTTCAAGGGGCTTAGCATACCAAGGCCTTCACATTCAGTGAAAGCCAGGCAATTCCTTCACTTTAGGTGAAGGGTAACCGCCCCACCTCTTCTTGCTCTCTTACTTCCATTTGAGCTGGAAAATCGAGCCCCCAATGTTCAAGGGATTTGGCATACCTAGGCCTTCACATTATGTGAAAGCCAGGCGGTTCCTTCACTTTAGGTGCAGGGCAACCGCCCCACCGTGTACTTATGGAACCTAAAGGGGACGCCCCACGTGGCGCTTTCTCTCTCCTCATGCCCCTTTTGCTCCCTTTCCCCTTAAAAACCCCCTTCCCTCTTAAAAACCACCCGATAAACCCTAACTCCCCTTATCTTCATTTTCTCTGCATTCCCTGACCCTGACTCCCTTTCGCCCGTCACCCTTACTCATTTTCGTGAAAATTAAAAGGTATTTTGCTTGTGCTTTTGCAGATTTGAAGTGTTTTTGGGGTTTTTCCCCCTTTCGTCTTTCGCCCTCTTTTCTAGCTCTCATTTTTTTTTTAAAAAAAAGTCTGGGGAAGCTTTCTTGTTGGGGCTTCCATGGATGAACCTAGGGCTTCCATGGAGGAACTTGAGGTTCACCTGGAAGAACTCGATGGGGACTTCGAACTGGACCCCCAGCTTATAAACGACCTTGCCGCGATTCTCGCCGGCTGTCCTACGGTTCGCCCAGGTGAGGTGGGGGCGTGTTATGACCAGGGACTCTCCCCCTACATGTTTTCCCCTGATCCTCAGGCGGCTCCTGCCTCACCGGACACCAGCGCCCCCGTTTTACCCTCGGGAAGCTCCGGTGGGGAATCTACTATTTTTCAGGGTAAGATCCCTTTCTAATTTCTCCTTATATTTTGTGAATTAGTTAAATGGCTCCAAAACATGCGTAGAAGGGATTTGGGCGTTCAGACCGTGCTGGAGGAGCGTCTTCAGATGAGGGACTGATGGTGGAGCCGTTATCCCAACTGGCTCCCTCATCGCCGACGTCACCTGAAGAAACGGCCGTACGCGCTCAGTATCCCAATATAGCCGCGGCTCTTCCCCTGGGAAACCTTGTATCCTCCCTGGCCACGGTAGAGGGGATGAGGAAATTGCGTAAAAAATATTTTTTCCCAAATGGTTACGAAGTTATCGGCCCCCGAGAGAGCGACAACATTTTATACCCTCGCTTCCTCGAATTGTTTGGCGTTAGAGTAGATGCTTTCCCTTGCCACCTATCCTGGAGTAGGTTTTTAGGCAATATTCTGTGTGTCCTAGTCAGGTCACCCCCAACGGTTTTTGTAATATTTACGGCTACCTCCTTACTTGTCATGTGGCCGGTCTGACCCCCTCCACTCGTAGCTTTGATTATTTATTTAGGACCAAACAAGCTAAGGGTGCTGTCAGTTTCGAGGGAAAAAGCGGGATTACATTTGTGGAGCTTAATCCCTCGAAAGTAAATTTTTGGTAAAATAGGTTTGTTTGGGTCCGACCTCCTAGTCCTTTTGGCATCCCTCATTAGTGGACCTCATTGAACAAGTGCAGTATCCCCTCAGAGGATGAATTTTCTGCCTTAGATAGAGAGGTGGTTCGGTATTTTGAAAGGGATTTAGGATTGCGGTACCTGGCTACCAAGAAGGTATTATGCCAGGAGAAAGTGTTGATCCGGGCAGGCTTGTGTGCCCAACTAGTTAGTGGTGAGTAATTCTTTGGGACGGCTAAGTTTTTATTATCATTGTTTGCCATTTTATAATTTTACCTTGGCTGCTTAACTATTTCCTTTCAGGACCAGAGGCCGATATAGACATTGCAACCTTCACAAAATCCTGTCGTGACGGACAAAGGAAAAGGGGAGAGAAAGGTGAGAGTAAGGGCGAAAGAGCCACTAGAAGGGGCAAGAGGGTGGTCACCGAAGAAGGAGGAGAACCGCCTAAGAAAGTCACTCGATCAAAGAAGCCCCGAGCAGAGGCTTTTGCCCCAGGCAGTAGTTTGGAGGTGCCCCCTCCATCCAGGGTTGTTCTTAAGGCGCCTATAGTTCTGGCGTCTTCTGCTGCTGAGAGATCCTTTTCAATTCCAAGTGGTCGGGAAATGCATACCTTTGTCTCTCAGCAAGGTGACGGTGGAACGTCAGCCGCACCCCGTCCTGAAGGGGTCTTGATAACCGAGGTCGTTGTGGAAGAGGGGTCTAGGGCTACGTCGATCGTTACAGTGGCTGCACCTAGGGATGCCGCGGCTGAACCTAGGGTTACCGTGGCTGGACCTGGGGCTGCCGTGGCTGAACTTGGGCTTACCGCGGCGGAGGTTCCTCCCACCGTGACAATACCGTCGGGCGCCCTCTCGCAAGGGATAGAGGTGGGTCTACCGCCAGAAGAAATAGAGGAAGGGAGGAGGCCCTTAGAGGTGCCGGTTGAGGTGCCAGAGCCGTCCTTAGTAAAGACGGCAGGGTTAGTGTCCTTGCCTCAGAGAAGAGGGCCTCCTGCCAGGAGCCCGCCCCAGCCGCCAAAATTGCTCCAGGAGGCGGTGGCGGATGTTCGTCCTGACATATAGGTAGCGGACAGCCTTCTCCTTTCGTATCGATTCATCAGCTCCGGGGACCCCTGCTGACGTCCCTCCTGAGTCTCCAGGAGAGGTTCCTAGGGAAGAGAGAGCTCCCACTGATGAAGGAGCACCGCCCGAGGGTTCTACTCGTCCCTCTCCTTGCCAGCTCCTCATCGACATCCAATGTGTTGTTTCGCCGGCTTTTCCATATGGGGGTCCTCAGGTCGTGACTCGGGACATGGCAGCTGATTGTGTTGCTAAGGTAAAGACTACATGTTATACTTTAAAGTGATTATTATATTAACTACATGCTTTGGTGTTTTGCCTTTCAGGTGAGTTCCCTTTCTGCCGCCCTGATCTTGGGGTGGTTTCGCGAACAAGATGCTGCCGTGCAAGAATTGTCTCGGTTACGAGAAGAAAAAGGGAAGGCGGTAGAGGCGGCAGAGAGAGCTAAAAGGGAAGGACAGGAACAAGCCGAGCTCGCGCTAAGGATGAGAAGGGAGATGGAAACGCTGGCTACTGAGGCCCAAGGCTTGAGGGAGGAGTTATCTTCCCAGCAAGCACAGTCCGTGGATATCCTTATCGAAGCTCAGCATGCTCGGATCGAGGCTGCAGAGGCGGTAACCCGCATTTTAGAGAGCCCTGAGTTTCGTTCCACAACGAGCACCCATTATTGGGAGGGCTTTGCTTCAGGCCTGTCGACCCTCGCACGATGCTTAGCATGCCTTCATCCACAGCTTAGCCGAGAGTCCCTTCAGCAGGTGGCGGACCAGCTTCGCCAAGATATCCTCCGCTCGCGAGGAGGCGCAAGCGGTAGCTAGGCATCTTTTCCCTTTATTAATCTTGTACCCTCTTTCTCTTGTTTTTTTTGCATATGTAAAGAGAAAGTCGGGGGGGGGGGGGGGGGGGGGGGGGGAGGATACCCCTTTTTTTCATGCCCCCCATTATTTTTTTGCCAATGTACCTACTGATATGTGGTAAAGTTTAGAGGCGGTAGTTCGCCTGTAGCCTTGTCAAATGTGTATTCTAGTGAAAACGATGGCATTTTGTTATACACTACCTTATATATATATGCTTCTTTTCGTTGACCCTGGCTTTTTATCGATGACGTCGACGCAATCTTTAAGGAAGTACCATTTATTTATGTGCTGGGTTTACGGCCCCAGGTTCCCTAAGATATGACTTGTACAACGTCAGTATACGTTCAATATTTTGCATACTGATAACAAGAATTACCTAGCTAAGCGTAGTACCTTTTGAGATTTTTGATGTTCCATACTCGGGGCACCAGGGAACCGTCTACGCGTTCTAACTTGTAACTTCCTTCCCCTAGCTTCTGAACCACACTGTAGGGCCCTTCCCAATTTGTAGTAACCTTGCCAGTTCCGACCCCCTGGGCCGTGGTATTTGCTCGTCACAGGGCTAAGTCCCCTACCTCTAAACTTCTCGTCCTTAGATGTTTGTTGCAGTACTGAGACATTCGTTGCTTTTGGGCCACAATTCGAAGAAGGGCATCCTCCCTAACTTCGTCTACTAAATCTAGAGCACACCTTCGCTGATCTTCATTGCGCATACAATTATAATGCTGTATGCGGCAGCTGGGTTCTCCCACCTCCACTCGGATCACGGCTTAAGCCCCATAAGTCAGCATGAACGGGGTTTCCCTTGTAGCCTCACGGTAGACTGTCCGGTGTGCCCATAGTACACTGGGCAATTCTTCCACCCATCTTCCCTTAGCCTCATCCAGCCTTCTTCGAGGCCCGTTTAGTATCTGTTTGTTTTTCGACTTCGCTTGCCCATTGCTCTGAGGATGTGCAATGGCGGTAAAATGAAGAGCGATGTTCATATGTTGACAGTATGGTCGGAATCATGGTGACGCGAACTGCGTCCCGTTATCAGTGATAATGGCTCTAGGGATTCCAAAACGTGTTATGATGTTCTTCCAGGGAAACTATCGCGTTGCCCTGTCTGTAATCCGAGCTACCGCCTCGGCCTCCACCCACTTGCTAAAATAGTCTACGGCCACGATCAAGAATTTTCTCTGTCCGCTGGCTAAGGGGAAAGGTCCTAGGATGTCCATTCCCCATTGATCGAAAGGTATGGGGTCAACAATGGCCTGTAGCGGCGCGGCAGAAGCATGGATGAGCGGCGCAAACCTCTGGCACTTATCACATTTTCGCACAAAGGTGCCAGCATCTTTTCTCAAGGTGGGCCAAATATATTGGGCCCTTAACGCCATCCCGGCTAAGGCTCGCTTTCCAATGTGGATCCCACATATTCCCTCGTGGATTTCCCCTAGGACATAATCCCCTTCTTGCGGCGTTAAACATTTTAACAAGGGATGTGTGAATGACCTTTTGTATAGCTGTTGGCCAATCACTGTAAAATGCACCGCTCGCCTTTTTAGCCTTCGCATTTCAACCTAATCCGAGGGTTTCACATGGTGAAGGATGAAGTCCAAAATTGGACGCATCTAGTTATTCTCATGCTGCACCTGCATTACGTCTAGGGGGGTGGGCTTGTCCACATACTTAACCTGGGATTCGTGCATACGGACGCACCTGTCGAGGTCCCTTCCTCCAGTACTAGCCAAGAGGCTTAGTTCGTCAGCACGATGATTGCTTTCTCGGGAAATGCCCCGTATGTTAAAGCCTTGAAACTCAGAGGCCTTAGATCGAACCAGCTCCAAGTATCGGGATAGGTGCGGCTCCTTCACTCCATAACTGCCCGTGACTTGGTTTACTACCAATTTCGAGTCACTTCGCGCCTCAAGGAAAGTTGCTCCGGCAGCTTTGGCTAGGTCCATGCCCAACAACAGTGCTTCATACTCGGTTTCATTGTGAGTTGAATTAAAATGTAACCTTATCGCATATTCCGCCTGCTCTCCCTCAGGGTTGATTAGTACTATGCCCGCGCCTCGGCCCTCTGAATTTACAGATCCATCCACGAATATTTTCCAGACGGACATCTTCCCTAGAGAGTTTACCGGTCCCGGTGCCCCAATCTCAAAGTCACATTCTACTAGGAAATTGGCCAAAGCCTAGGCTTTAATGGCTTTACGAGGCTGATAGTGTATGTCGTATTCAGAGAGTTCTACCGCCCACTTGAGCAGGGCCCCAAGCAATCTAACTTGGAGAGAAGCTTTTTGAGTGGCAGGTTGGTGAGTACTGTGATATTGTGAGACTGGAAGCAGTGTCTTAGCTTACGCGCCGAGGTGACCAGGGCCAAGGCGCTCTTTTCGATTATAGGGTACCTCTTTTCCGGGTCTTTGAGGGTCTGACTTACAAAGTATACTGGGAGTTGCCGTCCCTGTCGGTTAGCTATTAATACTGCACTCGTGGCGTTTTCTGAGATAGCTAGGTAGAGACTTAGCTTCTCGCCCAGCTAAGGGGAGGTGATCACCGGGAGGTGTGCCAAATGCTGCTTCAGGTTATCAAAGGCGCGCGTGCATTCCTCATCCCAAGAAAAAGGCCGTTTCCCTCGTAATACTTTAAAGAAAGGCAGAGCCTTTTCTGCGGCTCGGCTGATGAATCGATTGAGTGAGGCCATGCAGCTGGCCAGCCTTTGTACATCTTTGGGGCAATGAGGTGGCCTCAGATCAAGTATGGCCTGCACCTTTTTGGGGTTTGCCTCAATTCCTCGAGAATTTATGTTGAAGCCTAAGAATTTCCCTTCGGGCACGTCAAACAAACACTTTTCCTCGTTCAGCTTCATGCGGTACTTCCGAAGGGCCTCCAAACCCTCTCTCAGGTCTGAAACATGGTCTAACTTACGTTTCGACTTAACTATCATATCGTCCACATAGACCTCCATGTTGCGCCCAACTTGGGGAGCGAAGACTTTGTTAACCAGCCTTTGGTAAGTGGCTCCTGCATTTTTAAGCCCAAATGGCATTACTTTGTAGCAGTACGTACCTTCTGCCGTGATGAAAGCCATTTTTTCTTCATCAGCGTAGTGCAGTTGAATCTGGTGGTATCCAGAAAAGGCGTCCATGAAGCTAAATAGCTCATAGCCTGCCGTGGAATCCACCAACCTGTCTATTTTTGGTAGAGGGTAAGAGTCCTTCGGGCAGGCTTCGTTGAGATCTATAAAATCCACGCACATCCTCCAGCTTCCGTCAGACTTCTTCACTAACACCACGTTGGCCAACCACTCGGGGTACAGCACTTCCCGTATAAACGCGGCTTGAGATAGCTTCTTAACCTCAGCTTTGATGATCTCGTTACGCTCGGTGCAAAAGCTGCATCTCCGCTGTTTAACGGCTGTCTTATCATCTCGTACGTTGAGTTGATAAGTGATAACTTCGGGCGGTATTCCCGGCATCTCACTGGCAACAAAGGAGAAAATGTCCCGGTATTGCCTCAAGAGTTCCCCAATCTCTTCACGCAGATGTCTAGGGAGGGAGGTGCCCAAATAGGTGTAACATCCAGGCCCCAGCTCATATTTTTCCAAGGGCGGAGGGGAAGGGGGAGCCTCAGGAGGGGAACCCAGCTCAAGCGGTTTGGCTGTCATGACCGCCAGACTGGAAAAGGTATGATAATACTCTAAGATCGCGTCGTGCCTCCCTCGTAACGTCATGACGCTCCCGGTGTCCACTTCAAACTTCATTGCCAGGTGATGGGTAGATACCACTGCCTTCAAACGGTTCAAGGAGGGCCTCCCTAAGATCACGTTGTAAGAAGAAGGAGCACCAATAACAAGGAACTCTATCATGACCGTCCGCCATTCATCTTTGTTTCTGAAAATGGTGGGCAGCGTTATCCTGCCCTGTGGCAGGATGGGCGCTCCGGTACAGCGCACGACGGAGTACGGCACCGGTGATAGCGCGCTGAGTGGCATCCCCATTTTGTTATAGCATTCTAGAAATAGGATATCTGCGGAACTGCCCTGGTCTACCAGTATTCTACGTACCGAGTGTTTGTTGATATCGACCGTAATCACAAGGGGGTCCTCTTGCCGAGCGTCCACACCTCTGGCGTCTTCTCTAGTGAAGCTAATACATCGGGGTGCGTCCTGGGCTACGTCCCTTTCCACGTTCAGGATTTATGTCCCCTCCTTTGATGTGGGGGGAACTACCTTTGAGGCGATGGTGGCGATGACTTTTGCCACCGCGTTCTTGGGACCTTTGTTGCTATCACTTGCGGTTCGAGCTTTCCCAGCCTTCATCTTTTTTATTGTTATTCTTCCCACTGGCCGGTACGCTTGGCTTCCTTGAGGCGGAAGTCCAAGCCCCGACATTTGGCCGTGTCATGGGTAGAAACTTGATGATATGCACACCAGACTGCCCCACCGCTATCAGGTGGAGTCGGGTCCTGGACCTTGGATGGTCCCTTCGTCTCGACCTCTAAGAGCTGGCGAGGTACGGGCTGCTGATTCTGAGTTCGCAAGGCCGGCGCGTTAGGTTTTTTAGCCTGTCGGGCATTACCCTGGGGTGGCCTGGTGCACTCTCTGGGTCCTGGAGACGTCTGAGCCATTTCGGCTCTGGGTGTTATCTGCATAACGTCCTCTGCCAGGGTGTACTTATTGGCCTTCCTCCATAATTCGTCGATGGTGGGGGGCAGCCCCTTTGCCAATGCGAATTTGAAGTTGGAGTTCTATAATCCTTTAATAAAGGCGGTAATGGCCGTTTTGTCAGATAAGGTGGCGATGTCAATCATGGCCCGTGTAAACCATTTCACATAACTCCTCAAGGGCTCAGTTTCATACTGTTGCAACTTGAGGAGATGCGCCGCCGTCCTCCTCCTTCTTTTATTACTAATGAAGTGACGAATGAACCTTTCGGAGAGGTCCGTGAAGTTATCCACAGAGGAGTTCGGAAGGGAGGCGAACCAATTTTGGGCAACCCCCTTCATGGTAGCGGGAAAACATTTGCACCAAATTCCTCCCCCACATCCTGTAGCTACATCCGGGCCATAAAGCTGGGCAAGTGATCTTCAGGGTCTTGGGTTCCATCAAATAGATCAATGTTCGGGACTTTTACTTTTCCTGCTGGGGCTGACAGAATCCGAGGCGAAAAGGGCGAGTGAGTCCCTGGCACGACGTAAGAGGTGGCCGACCCGGGGGCTCCCCTGGAGTCCCTCTTGGCTTGAGCGGGATGAGCGTTTGGCGTCGAAGCAATGGCCCCGCTCATGTTTTGAGCTTTCGTCTGAGGGGACACCGGGGTGGAATGGCCAGGTTCTGGCATGTATTCTGTATTGGCAAGTGTATGTGAGAAGCACTGGTGGATTTGCTGTTGGAGCTACTCAAACTGGAGTAGTGTTACGTAAACGGGGTGATGGCATCCCCCGTGAGCGGTAGATCGACTGGTGTTTGACATGGAAAAAGTTAGTAATGCCCTTCCCAAAGAAGGAGCCTATTGTTTCGGGATTTTTTTGATGGGTTCTTGAGGGCAGAACTAGGCTCAAGTTCCTTGTCTTTCTTGTGAGGTCCCTTCCCCTATTTATAGGGGAATGTATGTTTGGGTAGCAAGTAATAAGGGTAGGGTACCGCCTGGTCCCTTCAGCCAATGGGGGCATTGGTGATTTCTAGAGGTGAGGTTATTTAGGCGGGGGTGTTTAAGGAGGAGGCAATGGCTCCTAGGCCCTGTGCTGCCTGGTGGTGGTTATGCTCGGAGGCGGTAGTAGCTTCTGGACCCTGTACCACCTGGTGGCGGTTATGCTGGGAGGCAGTAGTGGTTCCTGGGGCCGGTACCGCCTGTTGACAATTATGCTAGGAGGCGGTAGTGGCTCCTGGGCCCTGTAACGCCTGGTGGTGGTTATGCTGGGAGGCGGTAGGGGCTCCTGTGGTAGGTACCGCCTGTTGGCGGTTACGCTGGGAGGCGGTAGTGGCTCCTGGGCCTTATACCGCCTGGCGGCGATTATGCTGGGAGGCAATAGTGGCTCCTGGGCCCTGTACCGCCTGGCGGCGGTTATGCTGGGAGGCTGTAGTGGCTCCTGGGGTCGATACCGCCTGGTGGTCACTTTTGTATTCATGAACTTGATATGTTGTTGCCTCATAAAAATCAAATACTTTGTATAACAGGGGTTAATACTTACAGGGGTAACCATTGCACTCTGTTTACCCCTATTTGGTTTACCATTAATATTTAACCCATTAAAAAGTATACCTCCAATTGGGGTTAAAACCTTTGCACTACTGCCCCCTAGTGCAACATCCATAATAATGGAAGGTGTAAAAAAAATTTTTAAGTTGTTTATTGTTTGAAAATTTTTGAAATTATAAAAATATATTTTATATATTTAAAATATTTAAATATTAAATAAAATATTCTAAATATTTTAAAATATATAAAATATATTTTTATAATTTCAAAATATTAAATAAAATATTCTAAATATTTTAAAATATATAATATTAGAAAAATATTTTTAAAAATTCATAAAATATTTAAAATATATATAAAATATTTTAATATTATTATAATATTTATATATTTAGAAAATTTATTTAAATATAAAACATAAAAAATATGTATAAAAATTCGATAGTTAAAAATATACAATAATACTTAAATGTTAAAAATATTAAAATAGTTAAAAAATATTTAAATATTTGAAAAATATTTTATGTACTTAGAAAATATTTTGTATATTTAAAAAAAAATTACGATTAAAAAAATATATTAATTATTTAAAAAAGCGAATATAAAGCATGAGAGATCTACTGTGGTGATGTTGGTGGTCACCGAAGGTCAGCAATGTCGTCGGTGGGGATAGGTCTTCGGCATTATACTAGGTATTATCTGATTTTTTTTTATATTTTAATATTATATTTCAGATATTTAAAGCTTCGTCAATTATACAAGGGGTAATTTTGTTCAATGTTTTAATAAATAGTTATATTTTATTATAATCAAATTTAAAAAAATTAAAAGTAAAATAAGAGATGAATTAGCATATAAAATACAAAAAAGAAGTACGTTACACTCAAACTAAACATAATGAAAGATCCATGGGTTAGTGTTTACACTTTTAAACACGCACAACAAAACAAGGTGAAAAGAAAAAAATTTTTATGGGGTAATGGTTAACCCATTAACAATTGCACTACTAAAGATTACCCCTTTTTAACCTCATACCAAACATGCCCTAAGATGAAATGCCCTTTTTTACCATGACAGAGTGCAAAGGCTAAGTGAAATACCTTTGACAAGTTTCTATTTCTATATGAATTTCGCTTAAGTGTTTCCTTAGGAGGTTGTGCTATATGAAATGCCATAATTGTTCGAATATTTGAAAGAAAATATGAATATCTTAAGTGATTTTGATTCGGGTGAATTAAGATGATAATATTCACCAACGAGGCTATGTCATGGAGTTCTGCTACGTGAAAAAAGATGACAAGCGTTCTCTACTATAAATTTAGAACTATTTGAGTTGGCAGCAACATATAATGATGCAAGCCTCACATTAGAAAGTAATGTTGCGGAATTGTATACAACAGTGAAGATGTTTCTATGTATTATTTATAATCGAGGGAAGAGAAACCGCAGTACATAAATAAATCATCATAGTGAAAACACGTCTTCAGGCGTATGACGATTCCATGAATGAGGTTTAGTGGGTAAAAACGAAACTGATGGGTTATTGAAGGGGCACAATTTTATTTCTTATTATGGGGTTATTCCCAAGTCCTAATCATAACGTGAGGTCATCTTTACTGTAATGTTAAAGGCATAATTTTTTAAACTCTAAATGGATCCCAAGGCATATTATTAGCAGAATGATGATCACATACCAACCATGGAGGGTTCACTTATGTGAGTATGGTGGTAAGTTGCTACTATGAGAAATTGACTATTCCCTAATGACACTCGTGAAGCAAGATTTCGCGAGCATGACCGTAATCCGCCCCGTCAATAGAACCTCACAATTTCATGTACTCTACGTGTGGGATAGGCGTAGACCTAACTACGAACCTAGTTCAAAGTAATTTTGCCACTATGGTTTCTTCATGATGAAACTCATTGAACTAAGTGTTGATTCATTAACTGAAAACAAAACTCGCGATATTTTACAATTTATAAATTGTAGGGGATTGTTATGTTATGATCCAACAAGTCAAGGTTTGAGCTGTTGTTGGCTGTGTGGCTATTTGGTGCTGGTGTGCTGCTGCTGGTAGACATTTTGGGCTGTTAAGTGATGTCGTTAGCTTAAGAAGTTGTAATAGTCTTGGTTAAGTGCGGTTCTAGCTATGAGGTGTTAATAAGCTACTCATTTCTCTCGTAATTCTTGTTGTTCGCAGCTGTCATAAGTCCTGCAGTAAGCATGCTGCTGTGTTGGTACTTGGCGCTAAGCTAGGGAGTTAGTTAGATATTTTAGGGATAGTTAGAAGATATTTTAGTATTAGTTAGATATTTTGTTAGTAAGTTGGTTAGTTAGTTAATGTCTAGGTTCAATGTCTTAGATTTCCTATAAGTAGTTGATTTGTGTAATAATTCAGATCATTCAATCAAATAACAAGAATTATCTATTTTGAGATGAACTCTCTCCCTCTCATCTAACTCCCTCTACTTCTCATCCCTATTTCTCTAATTTCTCATCTCAATTCACTTCTTTCTCATCTCATATTCTCATCTATCTCAATTTTACTTAGCTTATGCTTTGTGATTCAATCACGAGCATAACATGTTACAAAAAAATTATATGTTCTTCTGATATCAAAATTATTTATGTTATGTATTGTTTTCAAGTGAAAATTTATTTACAAAAAAATTTCATGGTGCGTCTGGTCTCCAGTTCAGTGTTCTGAAGGTGTTGATTCGGTTCTCTTGTGGTTCAGTTGCATTTGGTCCCCAGTTCGGTCTCCTGCTGCCGTTTTGTTTTATCTCCAGTTCTGTTTTGGTCCTTGGTGTTTTCAGCTTGGAGTTGGTCCTGGAGCTTCTTTTGGTTAGGCATTTGTGTGTTGGCGTTGGTGTCCCTCATTCCCGCTTTCTCCTGTGGTCGATGCTTGTTTTTTGGAGTGCGTTCGTCTGGCTGTAGGCGTTGGGCTTTCTGGCAGGGAGGCCTGTCTCTGATGGTTTGGGTGTTTGTGGTATTTTTGTTGCAATCTGTTGGTGGAGTTGTAGGTTTCTTTTTTAAATTTGGGCGTTTCTCAGGTTGTTAGGCCCATTTTTTCTTTTCTTTTGTCTGTCCCGGTCTCTCGTTCATTGGGTCCCATATTGGGGCGCCGTGTTGTGTTTATGGAGCTTTTCTCTTTATCAATTGAAAAAAAAATTTACAAAAAAATTTTCGTAATTTAAAATATAAAATTTTTAAATAAAAATTTGTAAAACTTGGAAAATGTTTTCACATATTCATATTTGAAGATCTGGTGCATATAATATTCGGGAGAAAATTGGCGGCGGTTGCGTTGTATGTAGTTCAGAAGAAAAAGGAGCAAAGTATGAATTAATTTTTTGAATAAAAAAAAGTTAATAATATTTTTTTTAGTCTATAAAAAAAAAATTATGAGCTGAAAAAGATGTTTTTAGTGAATGATAACTCTCAAAACAGCATCCGAACAAGGGACAATGTTACGCTCGTGATTGGATCATAAGTGTAAGCTAAGTAAATTTGAAGATAGTTGAGAGTATGGGACGAGAAAGAAGTGAATTGAGATGAGGAATTAGAGAATTAGGGATGAGAAATAGAGAGAGTTAGATAAGAGAGAGAATTTGATCTCAAAAGAGATATTTTGTTGATTATTTCATTCCTTGATCTGAAAAATACAGCTCAATTACTACTTATAGCAATTCTAGACATTTAACCTAGGCAATTACAAGTAACCGCCTAAGCTAAGAAAATATCTAGATCATGAAAATATCTTCTAACTAACTTCTAAGCATTTTGGCGCCAATTACCAGCATCTAAGCCAGCTGCAGCAGGACAACCGCATCAACAGACCAAAACACCGGCAAGCTAACTACAGGACTAGCAATGCAGGAGCTAAATGCACTTATTACAACCAAAATAATGTAGTAAAGAAGCTAACAACATCATAACAGAAACAATAGAACAATGCAGCAGCTAACTAACATAACTAATCCGCAACACAACCCATTACAGCTCAATCCTTGAATTCTTGGATCATAACATTCCCTTCCCCTTGAGAACATTCTTGTCCTCAAGAATGGAAATTAGTGACGTCCATGCCTTGGAATGTAACTCTAGATCCATGACACTCAAAAGACACAACGTGCTTAACATAATCGAAGGACACCGGGTTAAAACCACGCATCCAAACAACTCCGAGCACCATATCGCATCCACCCAAGGGGAGGACTCTAAAATCGTGTGTGAACTGATGTTCATGCATAGACCACTGAAAGGCTCGACATTTGTCCTGAGTAAGGATAGAGTTTCCATCCGCCACGGTCACTGCCAAGGGATGAGTCATGATCACCTCATGTCCCACTTTCTACACTATTTTTGGATCAATAAAGCTGTGAGTGCTTCTACTATCTATCATGATAACAACTGATCTCGTGCTTGCTTTCCCTTTGATCCTGATCGTTTTATGCATTCCTTGCCCTGTCAAGCTGTCAAGGAAATCTCCATTTCATCCTCAATGAAAAGTTCTTGGTCAGAATCCTCATACTCAACATCGGTCCAATCACCATCGGACTGCCCTTCGATGTCAACTCCACCAACCGTCATGAGAAATTTAGGATTACACTTATGGCCTATTTCACAGGGTTGACGACGCTTAAAACAGAGTCTTTGAGGCCTCTTCTCAAAAGCATTCTTATCAAAGAGACGGTTCACTTTGGGTTCATCTCCCCCTTTGTGATGTTGTTGCAGGCCTTCTCCTCGATGTTTGGGCCCCTCATTGGTTGATAGAAATGTAGCCTCAAACAACCCCGCCTTTTCATAAGCTTGTGATAAAGAAGCAGGACCAATTTCCTTCACCAAATTCTTGATTTTACGCTTTAATCCACTGATAAAAGTCGAGACATAAAAGGACTCCGGGGCTTGAAGAGTGACAGTTATCATACTTGCTCTGAGATTCTCAAACCTTATCATGTACTCCTTCATGGTTGTAACTTGAGTCAGCTTGTCGAAGTTATCAACTATATCACTCAAGTCATCATCACCATAGCGTTCACAAAACTCAATCATGAACTTAGCCCAAGTAAGTGTGGAATTGCTCTTCAATAGACTATAGAGCGAAACTTCATGATCTCCTTGATGATAAACCGCATCCAATTCCACCTTTTGATCAACGGGAATGGAATAAAAGTGGAAATATCGCTCACATCTCCTTAACCACGAGTGTGGCTGCTTCCCATCAAAGTTCGCAATTTGTACTCTTGGTTGTCTAAAGCCATTGCTTCTGTTACCACAAGTGACTTCATTGCTACGGTTAGGACCAAATTCAGAGGCATTCTATCTCTGATTATACTGCAGAACAGATTCTGGTGGATGAACAATGTGTCCGGCATTCAAACAAACAGGTCGCGCGTGTGTTGGATCATGAGATGGATCAAAGTGCCCTGAATTTTCACGACTTGATCTGATCTATGCTGCAGGACCTGGTGGACGATCTGAAGCATCAGGAGGATGATCTTTTTCACCAAAATTCATGCTCAAAGATCGAATTTGCTCTTGATCAATTGATTATTCTTGTGGACTGCCAGATATTTCAGCGTCTGGAACCTGATTTTGGGGTCTGCCATCATCTAATTGAAGATGAATTTGAGGACCAGCATTTACATTAGCAACTCGAGGTCCAACTTGTGGATGAGCACCAGTATTTGGTGCTTGTGATTGAAACAAATCAGAGGTCCTCATTAACTGACTTGCAGGCAACAAACCACCAACACTTGCACCTGCATTCTATTTTTGTACCTAATTCTGCAACATGACAGGGCAATTATCCAATCGATCCTCAATTCCTTGCAATTGATGAGTCACTCGATCTTTAATCGCTTGTTTGTTAATTTCAGCAAATCTCACTTCGAACCTCTGCAATTGTTGATTCAAATGATCATCAATCTTTTCATCAAACTCTTTTGCTTATTCATTAATTATATCTGCCAATGTCTCCTCAAATTGTTGCTTTTGCTGATTTAAATGATCAGCTATTTTCTCTTCAAAACACTGAGTTTGCAAGCCAAAACGCTCATTGAAATTCTGATCCTGTTCTTGCAGCATTTTATGCAACCGTTCCTCCATTCTTTGCTCCCCCTCCAGCTGAACTTGTTTATCTCTTTGTTCAAGCTCTAACTGATTTTGTTTAGCTCTTTGTCCCTACTCCAGCTGATCTTGATTAAGCTGAACAATCAAAGCTTCCAACTCTGCATTCAGCACATCATGGGTCACAGCTTGCGGTTTTTTCTCTACATTATCACTAACCACATCAGCATAGGAAAGACTTGCTATAGCTTTGGCAGTTCCTGATCTTGTTGTGACACCTCCAGCCATACTTCACTCTTAAACTTCACAATGTGAATTGATCTGATTGATTTCGAGCTGTTGATCTGAATTTACTAAAATCTGATCTAATTTCTGCAGAACAAGGATCAACGCAGCTGGTTCTTCACAAATTGAGCTTCACTGCAATTTTTTTTTCTCTAAAATTTCAAGACCAAATTTGAAAATCACAAATCTGAATTAATCTTGATCAATTTGTCCTGAACTGATCTGCTAAGTTGAACTAAATTAACACTGAATTTTTTTTTTTATTTTGTTTATTATGCACTCGATGCAAGCCAAACGAGGCTCTGATACCAATTGTTACGCTCGTGATTGGATCATAAGCGTAAGCTAAGTAAATTTGTAGATAGTTGAGAGTATGAGATAAGAAAGAAGTGAATTGAGATGAGGAATTAGAGAATTAGGGATGAGAAATAGAGAGAATTAGATGAGAGAGAGAATTTGATCTCAAAAGAGATATTTTGTTGATTATTTCTTTCCTTGATCTGAAAAATACAGCTCAATTACTACTTATAGCAATTCTAGACATTTAACCTAGACAATTACAAGTAACCGCCTAAACTAAGAAAATATCTAGATCATGAAAATATCTTCTAACTAACTTCTAAGCATTTTGGCCCCAATTACCAGCATCTAAGCCAGCTGCAGCAGGACAACCGCATCAACAGACCAAAACACCAGCAAGCGTACTACAGGACTTACAATTCAGGAGCTAAATGCACTTATTACAACCAAAATAATGCAGTAAAGAAGCTAATAACATCATACCAGCAACAATATAACAATGCAGCAGCTAACTAACAACACTAATCAGCAACACAACCCATTACAGCTCAATCCTTGAGTTCTCCGATCATAGCAGACAGGTGGCCATCGGGACGCGACCCCATCTCAGGTCGAGATACAGCCTCGGAGGACGACCTTGGAACTCTACTTTCAACCAAGAAGAACGAAGCACACCTCGCCAAGGGGACACATACCGGAACAAGAGCAGAAGAAGGCCTTCGAGTGGAGGAAACGTGCCCACACGAACGCAAGTGCATCTTAGGCCGAGATGCACAACCGGACAACAATTTCAGAACTCTAACTGTACCAGAGAAGATATAGAAGCATCATGGCAATAGGGAGCATTTCGGTCCCAGGACAGTTTCACAATGACACCTCAATGAAGCACGCACCTCGGCTCCAAGGAGGCATCTCAGCCCAAGATGCCCGCTTCCCCGAGGGTCCGACCAAGACAACTTTTTGATACCATGAGTCAGATAGGCAAACCCCCGGAGTCGCAGGTCGAACTGTTAGGGTTATCTTGCCCCCGGTTCAATACCAGGTGAGATACACCCCCCCCCCCCCCCCCCACACCCCACGAAGCACGGCTTTTCAGGGAAAAAACTCCATAAATTGGGCTCACAACCCTCAAGAAAGCACAAGCTCACTGCTCTCCCTTTATAATCCACTAAAGGACCCCCAAAGTAGGGACCCCCCCCCCCCCCCCCCCCCCCCCCCCCCCCCCCCCCCCCTTTTCTTTTCTTTCACTTGTATCCCATCGAAAACCCTTGTAATCAAACCGTTAATAAGTAAAAATTTAATAAACAATAAAAGGTTCGAGTTTGGCTTTCCATTAAAAGAACCTGTACCCAAACAGTTGGTAGCGTCTGTGGGAAATAGAAAATATTTCCCAAAATAACTCTGCAGGATCTCCTCCCTCCTCAAGGCAATCAGGAGATCAATATGTCACATACAGTCAGCTCCATGAGCTCCACACACTAATCACGCAACGCATCCAGCAAGACCTCGTCGCATCCCGTACCACCGAACCCAAACGTTGTTGTCCAATCCCTTGCTTCCATGAAGCGTGGAAGAAATCGAAACAAACAAGAAATAGAGAAGGAAAAGATGCCTTGCCGCCCCTACAAGCCCAGGAACACCCCGGCACAGGCCCCTCCCTCGTTTGAGGCGGGCTCCGACACTGACTCAGAGGGAGCGACGCGCAGGCTTATGGGGAGAATTCTTATCACCCATTCGCCCTTCACCCCTCGCCTACTCACTGCCCCTATAGGAAAATTGAAGATGCCGAATTTGGAGCTGTTCAATGGGACACAAAACTCGGACGACCACATCTCGAAATCTGCGGCACGAATGTACATATAAGATGCCTCTGAGGACGTGTGGTGTAAGTGTTTCCCGACCACCATCAAAGGCATGGCTCAGGCCTGGTTTGCCTCCCTCCCCAACCGGTCCATACGAAACTTCAAGGAGTTGTCCGAGAAATTCACCTGCAACTTCCTTAGCACCAGAAGGAGAAAGAAGGCTGTGGCCCAATTAATCAAGCTACAATAAGATAAGGGTGATCCTTTAAGGGCATGTGTACGATGGTTTTCAAAAGTAAGGATCAGCATCCTAAATTTTGCTCATCAAACTGCCACTACCACCTTCATCAACGAACTCTGAAACAACGACTTCAAGTTCTCTCTCACCAAGGCTCTCCAAACGACTGTGGATGCGCACTAGACCGAGGAAAACAAATACATCATCACCAAAGGTGTGATGGACAAAATAGAGCTTCCTAGGTGCGAGTACCGAAAACTTGAGATGCACGCCCTGGGCTTTAACAAGAAGAATGTAGGGGGGGGGGGGGGGGGGGGGGGGGGGGTCTGCAATGCATGCCCTAGGAGGTCTCCTGACTTGCTCTTAGAGTTTGAGAATCCAAAAATGAGGAGGGACCAAGTTCCTATAGGCTTCGTAGCCCGAGGTGCCCCGAACACGTGGTGCGAGTTCCATGAAACTTCGGGGCATGACACTAAAGACTGTCGAGTACTCCGATACCAGATAAATGAATTGGAGAATAAAGGCGATCTTAAAAAATTGGTGGATGTGAAGAAACTCATGCCCAGAAGTTTTGGACATACCCTTGAGGAACCGGGCAAAGCGGCTCACGTGCCAAGGCATATGATTGCGGTCATAAAATAAAAACGGGAGGACATAAGTCATGGTATTATGGGGAGCAGAGGAGTCAAAGTTAGAAAATTTTTGCCTTTAACCTTCTCACAAGAAGATCTAGAGAACATCAAAACTCTGCATGAAGATCCTATGGTCATCACCGTGGACGCCCGTGACTACTTCCTCCAAAGGGTCTTGGTGGATCATGGAAGTTCGTTCAATATACTTTTCTTCCATCACTTTGAACAAATGCGAATACTGCTGGAGACATTCATCCCAGCAGCAGGGACCCTTGCGGGATTCTCCAGCGAGGTGGTTGATCCATTAGGCATCATAAAGCTCGATATCCTCCTGAGAGAGGGAGAACAAACACATTCACTAAATGCTGAATTTTATGCCGTGGCGGCCCGCTCAGCTTTCAACAGCATCTTAGGACACCTGGTGCTAAATTCATTGGGTGTCACGGTGTCAACTTACTACAACGCCATGAAATTTGAAAAGGACAAACGGGGCGTCATGACAGTGAGGGGTTGTCAGCAAATAGCTCGCAGATGCTGCTACACCCAAGACGTACCCAAAGTAAGGGTGACGGAAAGCGGAGAGAAGATGAGCTGAGGACCGGAGGAAACTGTCAAAGTAGAAATAGGACCGGAGAGATCGGTCCAGGTTGGGGCAGTCAGACATGGATGTAAGGGACCATATCCAGCAAGTGCTCCAACAGTACTAGGAAGTCTTCTCGTATTCTGCAGAAGAGATGCTGGGAATAGATAGTCGGATCATCAGCCATTGCCTGAACATTTCGCCAAAAAATAAGCCGACGAAATAGAAGAAGCTCAACTTCTGCGCTGAAGAGAACAAGGTTATAAGTGAAGAAGTACGGAAACTCCTAAAGGCCGGCTTCATATGAGAAGTGCTATATCTAGATTGGTTAGCAAACGTACTCTTGTAAAAGAAGCCGAACAGAAGCTGGCGGATGTGTGGAGACTTCACCGACAAAAATAAAGCCTGCCTGAAGGACACATTTCCCCTTCCGAAGATAAACTAGCTAGTCAACTCTACAGCGCGGAATGCGCTGTTCAGTTTCCCGGATACCTTCTTCGGATGTCACCAGATCGCTATGGGCCCAGAGGACGAGAAGAAGACGTCTTTCATCACCTATGAGGGCACATACTACTTCTTAGTCATGCCATTTGGGTTGAAAAACTCTAGAGCTAGGTACCAACGCCTAGGGAACCACGTCTTTCGACAACAAATGGGAAAGACCTTGTAGGTATACATCGACGAGATGATCATAAAAAGCAAGGAGGCCTCCTATCACATAAGTGATCTAAAAGAAACCCTTGAAATGCTCAAGGCTCATGGGATGCACCTCAATCTGGAAAAATGCACGTTCGTGGTCCCGGAAGGAAAATTCTTGGGTTCATCGAGAGCGCAAGAGGGACAGAGACCAACCCCGCCAAGATAGACGCTGTGCTTAGGATAGAAACCCCGAAAACCCCGAGGGACATTCAAAACCTGACTAGTTGTCTGGCCGCACTCAATAGATTCATCAACCGGTTAGTGGATCGATCATTCCCCTTCTTTAAAGTGTTACGAAGAAAGGAAGCCTTCAATTAGGACGAAACTTGTGAACAAGCCCTCCGGGAACTTAAGGAACACTTAGCTAAGCTCTCAATCATGTCAAAACCCATCCTGGGAGAGGATTTAATCCTCTAGACTCAGCATCCGATGACACGGCAAGCGCGGCATTAATATCCGAAAGGGAAAGTCTCCAGCTGCCAATCTACGTTGAGAGTCAGATATTGAGGGATGCCAAGAAAAGGTACCCCCACATTGAGAAACTTGCCGATGTTGTTGTCATTGTCACACAGAAGCTTCGACCTTACTTCCAGGCACACCGTATTCAGATACGAACCAACCAGCCCTCGCAAAAATCACTCCAACGACTGGAGTGCTAAGGAAGAATGCTGTCCTGGGCGGTCAAACTCTTTGATTATAAAAAAAAAAAACATACCCAGTGCCTCAAGGGCTCCCGACTACGTAGGGTCTGGGGGGGGCGGATGTACACAGCCTTCACCCTTCAGGGTGTTAACCTGAAGAGAGGTTGTTTCCCAATGCCCCCAACCTGAGGGTGAGGACTTCCCAGGAGGTCACCCATCCTGGTACTACTCTCACCCAAGCACGCTTAACTTCGGAGTTCTAATGGGATTTGGTGACAGCGTGTTGGTGCCCTCTTTGGTATGACATCCTATTTGAGTCACGGACTGCGATCAAGGCACAGGCTCTCGCTAACTTCTTAGCAGAATTTTCATTCACCGACGCGGCGTCACTAAGCCCCAAACTCAGGATACCCAGGAAGAATCATTGAAGCAATATGTAGACGGATCTTCTAACAGCCAAGGGAGCGGAATAAGCATTCTACTCATCTTTACCTGAAAGGCAACACTTCTCCTACACCTTGAGTTTCAAGTTCAGAACTAGTAACAACGAAGGCGAGTATGAAGCACTCTTCCACTTACTGAGAATGGCCTGAAAGGCAGGAGCATGCCAGGTGGAGGTATTTAGCGACTCTCAGCTAGTTCTCAAGCAGGTCCAAGGGATTTACGGAGCAAGAAGCACCGCCAAGAAAGAGTATTTGGAAATGGTGAATAAGAAAGCGGAAACCTTCTCTTTCTTCAGAATCCACGTCATACTAAGAACCGAGAATGTCAAAGTAGACGAACTAAGTCGGATCGCCAGCTCAAAGATAGACGAGAAGGGACTAGAACCTACCATTCAGATAGAAGAGATCAGGACATTGTACTGAAGTTTATTTTAGCTTAAGAGAATCACTCAGATTCAGTCCAGGAACGATTGGCGACACCCCCTCATCGAATTCATAAAAAATGGAACTCTGCCCGAAGACCCACTAGAGGCGAAACATATATGAAGACGTGCGCCATGGTTCGTGATAGTTGATGAAGACCTGTACAAGAGATCGTTCGTGCATCCTCTGTTGAAGTGCGTCGGAGAAGAGGAAGGGGAGTACATCTTCCAGGAAATCCATGAAGGACTTTGTGAATAACACCTTAACCACTGAGCTTTGACTAACAAAGCTCTACGATCAGGATACTACTAGCCCACCATGAAGTAAGACGCACTGGATCTTATCCAAAAGCGTGAGAAATGCAAAAAACACGCTCCGATAATTCATGCACCTGCGTCTTTACTATAGCCCATTCTCAGCCCCATTCCTTTTGCTTAGTGGGGAATGGACATATCGGGACCATACCCCAACGCAATCGGACAACAAAAGCACATCATCATGGCCATAGATTATTTCAGCAAATGGATAGAGGTCGAGCCCGTCGAATGAATCATGGACCAAGCCGTCCAGCAATTCCTCTTGAAAGGAATCATCACTCGGTACAGGATCCCGCAAGTCCTAGTTGGAAACAACGGCACTCAATTCACCTAATAGAGTTTCTGTGACCATTGTGAGAGTTTGGGGATTAAGATACACTACTCCTCCATGGCGTACCCCCCAATGCAATGGACAAGCGGAATCTGCAAACAAGCACATACTATCAGGCCTAAAATGGCACTTGGACGAAGCAAAAGGAAACTGGGCAGAGGAGTTACCTAGCGTGTTATGGGCCTACTGGACGAACGACAAGAAGCGCCACAGGGGAGACCCCGTAGAACTTGGTATACAACACAGAGGCAGTACTACCAGTGGAAATCGGAGAACACAGTCTCCGAGTTCGAGGCTACGACCAGGAGCATAATGAAGAAGCACTGAGACAATCATTGGACGAGGTGGAGGAAACCCGCAAAAGCGCGTTGGTCAAGATGATTGCACAAAAGCAGAAAATGGCAAAGAACTTCAACTCCAAAGCCAAAAGAAAAGCCTTTCAAGACGGAGAGTTAGTACTAAGACGAACAGAGTTGGCCGGACATCACCACGGAAAGCTATCTGCTAACTGGGAAGGGCCTTACCAAGTCTCTCAGACAACCAGGGAAGGAGCATATCACCTACAATGACTAGACGGGACCTCGCTCCCCTGAGCATGAAGTATTTTGAGCTTAAAAAAATATTTTGTTTAAAAAACCAATCAAAGTGAATGAAGGAATACTCCATCTTTTGTAAGAACTCTTTCCCAAAAAAAAAAAAAAAAACATATATAAAAAAGACGATCAAAAATTCAAAACCCAAAAAATTGGACAAAAAAAAGATATATGAAATAAAAAAAGAAAGATAAGTAACTGAAGCAACAATGATAGCTAATAAAAATATAAACAACGATAAACAAAGAACGTAAACATTTGTGCCATAAAAACTTCCAAAATGATTAGCACGGACTCTTAGGCCGTGAGGGCCAGCCGTAGCAAGCATAGCCTTGAAAATACAGAGAAATCTCCACTTTTCTTTGTAATGATGCATCAGCTAGTTCACAGTCTGCATATTGTTTTGTCTAGAATGTCCACCTCTTGAAAGGGCCAGACTCCTTGCAAACTCGCTTTCCTCCCTAAAAAGAACCTACCGAAATAGAACGAAGTAAGGGGGTCACTAAAGTGTCAGGAAAGATACCCTGTAGGCTTGGTACCACTTTAAAGGGTTAAAGACATGGCCAAGAATGCATGGTTCATGCATAGACGAGAGACGCTCCTCTGAGATGTAAGAAATTTCCTCCTTAACGAAGGTAATATCAACAGGGACTTGTAGCATGTCCAAGATGGTTGAGTTATCTTACAGAAGTAAAAGCATCAAAAACTCAACAAGGCTATTAGCCTTAGGGACTGCGGCAAAGATGCAATGAGTGATTTAGGCCATTTTTGTGGTCAAAGGTTAAAGGTTCTAAAAGGAAAAGTGCTTAAAACAAAGTACAAGCAAGAAAACAAAGCAACAAACAAATTTTTTACCTGTTAAAAATCCGAAATTATCAACGTCTAAAAGGGGGCATATGTTTACACCCCAAACTCAAGGGAGTTTTAGTAATGCTGTTTTAGGATAAAAAGACACGTGGAGCCATGCTCGAGGCATGGATGGCTGTTAAAAATACAAATAACACTGCCTTATGAGTGAAAAACCCTTAAGAAATAGGTACTTCTTCTTCATCTTCATCATCTTCCTTCATGGCTTGAGTAATCCTTGCTGATAGAATAGTTGGGATCCTTCTGCTGCTCTTTTTTTGGACCCACCTGCTGCTAGTTTTAGTGTAGTTTCTTTAGGAGGAGACTCCTCTAAAATTAATCTTGTGAAGCTCCTGGTAGCTCTCGAAGACTTATTTATGCTTCCTTGAGTGCTAGGACCTGCAAGTGGACAATCTTGACTAAGTCCACTTGGTGACTTGAGCTTCAAGAGCATTTCAAACACTAAGACAAGTGTTTACCTGCCATTGTCTATCTAACTGGAGTTTGCTTCATCATAGATGGTTGTATAGCTCGCAAGCTTATGCCATCAACCTCAGAAGAATTTGATAAAATACTACTTGGCATCCCAGGCCTCCAAGGAGGACATATGGGCTCGATACCAAGAAAACGGTGGGTGGCATATGGAGTGTACTTGCTAGGTACACGATCACCACAAGCAGACCTAACATCTAGGTTGGTCTAATGAAATTTGTTATGCTGAGGAAGATGCAAAGTGGCCCTCTTAATCTGCCAAAGGTTTTTGGTCCAAATTTTTGGGAAATGAACATCTTTGACTATTCCAAATCGCATTGAAAACAATCTAGGCCTATAGGACTCTACACTTGGATCAGTCTAGTGATAAAAAGGGAGGTCCTGGGCAAACAAGATTGCCTGCCAGTGATGAGAATTGATGCCTACAGAGACTTATATATCAATGTTTCATTTCTTGAACCAATGAGGACCAAGTTTCCTTTCCTTGAAATGAGTCCATCGGACTCCAGAACTGTCATAAGAAGTCAATAGCTCCTTGAGACAACAATTGAAGTTGTACCCTAGAGGGAAAAAAGGACCTCCATGTGTGCAAACTATTCCCCATAACAAGTGACTGCATCATCTATAGGGACGAACATGCTTCTATGACATAACTGAGGTAAATAGGCTTGAGCCCATAACCGAGCAAGCCATAGAGTTTCTCCAATTTGGATAGTGTAGTTTTTAACAACAATGTTCTTAAGACACCCATATATTTAGGCCAAGAGTAGTGGCCTTACAGCTTAAAGACAAGAGCTGAAGGCCCAATTGGTTGCCACTGTCTTAACAGCTTTGTGAACGTTGTTAGAAGAATGTCATGATCAGAGCTTAATTGACGAGTAATTTCTCCACCGGGTCAATTCGAATTAATAAGGTGGGAAAGTTAGTTAGTTAGTTCACGCTTGTATTGTCCTAAGTCAAGTTTGGGAGCTGGATTAGCTGTTAAGTCGGTTTAGGTGTTTGAAGTGTAGTATAGATTTATTGTTTTGCTCTTGATCTTGTATTAGTATAAATAGGAAGATCTCTAGTAAAGTTGGATTCATGAATGATAAAATTGATGATTTCTCTCTCTCCTCTCTAAGTCTCTCTCTACTTCTCACCTCTTTCACTTCTTTTCTCCTCTGAACTCTCCCTATGCTAGGTTATGAATCAAGATTGATATTGATTCATAGCAATTGGTATTAGATCTTTAGATTGCATTCGATCATATTGACTTTGCTTTAATTAGATTGCATTTGCATCTACCAAGCCTTATCTGTTCAATTTTGCTTCAATTATTCTCAATTCTTGCTAGGCATAGGAAATCTGCACCAATGGCAGGAGGAGTGAATGTGAGAGCTAATGCAGCTGCTAATGCTACCAATGATAATGGTACATATGCTGCTGCTGTGACTAGAACTGATTCAGGAAGTAATCAAGCTGATCGGATTAAGCAGACGATGAATTTGATTATGTCAATGATGCAAGACACGGATCAGAAGTTTAAGGCACAATCACAGAGGTTTGATACACGAACTCAGTTGCTTGCAGGATCACAACAGCAAGTACAATGACAGATTCTGGTTGTTGGATAGAGTATTTTGCTTCCTGGAAGCCAACAGGTCAAAGTAAGCCAACAAGCTAGACCACCGAATCCAAGTCCTCCACCAAGTCCTGTTGATAGTGGAGATAGTACATCAAGTGTGAGGCACAATGGTTTTAGATAACCTCGCATGGATCTAGATCCTTTTGATGGCACGATGCCTTAATCTTGGATGAGGAAGTGTGAACGATACTTTCGTTTTTATAAGATTGAAGAACATGAGATGGTAGAGTTGGCTGCTGTGTATTTGTGTGGGGAATTAAAGGCGTGGTATTATAGTTTGAAGCGAAGTAAACCTACAATAACTTGGAATGAATTCGTTAATGAACTCTGTGATCGGTATGGAGATGATGATAGAAGTGAGGTAGTGAACAACTTTAGTAAGGTGACTCATGTCTCGACTATGAAGGATTATATAACAAGATTTGAAGAGCTTTTGCAGCCAGGATGTTGCCAATATACCCAGAAGCACCGGAGGCCTATTCAAGTATTGTGAGTGGACTTAAGCCTAAAATCAAGAATATGGTTAAGGCATTTGATTTTTCCACTCTGGCCTAAGCTTATTCGAAGGTAAGGAAGATTGCGAGCATGGTTTTAGCTACCCCTGAGTCTCAGAGAGTTAGAAATACTCCAATAAAATTTTATTCAGCAAGATTTCCACAGTCTAGTAAGAGATCTGTGAATTCTGATGAGAAGAAGCCTTAGAGGCTTTGTTTCAAAAGCAACCAGCGTTATTTCTTTGGCCACAAGTGTGATCCAAAATATCGTATGTCTGCTTCAGGTATGGATGCTATGGAATTAGAGGATGAGAATGATGGATGTGATTTGAAGGAATAGATTTAGGAGAAGGGTGACGAAACTGATGAAGATGAGGCTAAAATTTATGTCAAGGCTTTGACAGGGAGTGGTTCACATAATACCATACGATTTAAGGGAGAAGTTGGACAGAGGTACTTATTGATACTAACTGATAGCGGAAGTACACCTGGTTTTTTAAATCCCAAAGTAGTAAGATCAGTGGGAAAGATTTGATCAAGACTAGCCCTTTGGCTGTCACAGTGGCTGATGGTAATTCAATCTTGACACACACGAAGTGTAAAAACTTCAACTAGCAGATGCAAGGTCACAAATTTGAATATGATTTTAGAGTATTAAGATTGGAAGGTTGTGACATGGTAATAGGAGTTGATTGGATGAAGATCATAAGGCCATTACTCTTTGTCTTCACTTAGCTTACAATGTCATTTGAAAGAGGTGGATAGAAGGTTAAGCTTTAAGGTATTGTGGAGCAAGGCCAACTTCAAATGATGAAGGGTAAACGGCTGCAGAGTGGGCTCAAGAAAGGGAGTTATCAATGGGTTGGACCACTCTACTCTATCACAGCTGCTTCTTAAATTGATCAAGTTGGTTCCAGCATTGATTTAGATTCGTTACTACAAAAGTACGTTGATATTTTTCAACAACCAGACTCTCTGCCACCTACAAGGGAGCTTGATCATGCCATTCCCTTGAAGGAGGGCTCCAATCCAGTGAATCTTCACCCTTACAAGTATCCTCATTCCCAAAAGAATGAGATTGAGAGGCAAGTAGAGGAGTTGTTGAAAACCAAGTTCATACGGCATAGTCATAGCCCCTTTGCTTCTCCGGTGATCTTTGTTAAAAAGAAGGGTGGGACCACTCGAAGGTGAATTGATTATCGTCAACTGAATTCTCTTACCATTAAGGACAAATTTCCAATTCCAATCATTGACGATCTCTTGGATGAGCCATATGGTTCCAAGTATTTCTCCAAATTGGACATGTGGCAAGGCTTTTATCAGACTAGAGTACAAGACCATGACATTCACAAAATTGCTTTCAGGACACATCATCGACATTATGAGTTCGTGGTGATGCCCTTTGGGCTATCCAATGCTCTAGCCATGTTTCAGGCCTTAATGAACTTGGTATTTAAGCCATATTTGAGGAATTTTGTTCTTGAGTTCTTTGATGATATCTTTGTCAACGGTTCTTTCTTGCAAGAGCATATGATCATCTTGAGCTTGCTTTTCAAACTATGAGACAGCACAAACTTTTTGTTAAACTATCCAAATGTACGTTTGCCAAGGCTCAAGTGGAGAACTTAAGCCACGTGATTTCAAGTTACGGGGTAGCTACCGATCCAAGTAAAATACAGGCTATGAGGGATTGGCCAGAACCAAGATCTCTTAAGTAGCTAAGGGAATTTCTGGGCTTAACAGGATACTATCACAAATTTGTAGCAGGATAAGCAATTATTGCCAAACCCTTGACAGATTTGCTTTAGAAAGAAGGTTTTATCTAGAGTGATTTGGCAAGGGAAGCATTTGAGCGGTTGAAGAACGCCATGATCACTGCACCAGCATTGGTTATGCCAGATTTTAGCTCGCCTTTTGTATTGGAGACAGATGCTTGTAGCAATGGAATTGGAGTAGTATGATCTCAAAATGGAAGGCCCTTGGCTTATCTCAGTCAAGTTCTAGGGCTCAAAAATTAGAGTTTGTTAATCTCTGGGGCTCAGAAATTAGAGTTTTTCAATCTACGAGAAGGAGTGCATGGCAATGTTGTTAGCAATATAGAAATGGAGGCATTATTTGGAGGGTCATCATTTCATAATCAAAACGGATCACCAAAGTCTCAAATATTTGTTAAAACAAAGGATTTCTATGAAAACTCAAAGGAAGGGATTGAAGAAGATGTTGGGGTTAGACTATATAGTTGAATATAGAAAGGGAATTGACAACTCAGTGGCTTATGCTCTCTCAAGGAGGCAAGATGTTACTCTTACTGATAAAGAGGTTGTGAATGCTTCATATGCTACCATAACTCAAGTTGTGCCATTATGGATGACAGAAGGGATCAAGTCCTGTGAAAATGATACTTTTGCTCAAGATTGTGTCATTCCCAGCTGCATACAGGCAACATTTAACCATGGTTCAGATACTGCAGTCAGCAATGGAATTATACGGATCAAGGGAAAGATTTACATTAGAAAAAGCGCATAATTGAGGAAAGAAGTAATTGTGGCTTCACATGGACTTATCAAAGGATTAAGCAATATTTTCGTTCGGTTTGAATGAAGAAGGAGGTGCAAGCATTTATTCAGCAGTGTAAAGTTTGTCAAAGAACCAAGAGTGACCACATGCCTTACCAGGGTTTGCTGCAGATGTAGCTTGTACTATTTTTCTTTTCATCTATATATTTCGCTGACTTACTAAAAAAAAAAAAGGGTTTGCTGCAGCCCTTGGTGGTCCCTGATGGAGCTTGGACACACATTAGTATGGATATTATTGGAAGATTGCCTAAATTTGAAGGTGGAGAAGTTAAATGGGTGGTGGTTGATCGCTTCACTACGTTTAGCCATTTCATTGCTTTCCGACATCCAATATTAGCTAAAAAATTAGCAGGACTCTTCTTGGATCACATCTATAAGCTTCATGCACTTCCTCAATCAATCTTGTCAGGCAGAGATAGATTGTTCACTTGCAACTTTTGGCGTGAGCTGTTCCTGTTGCTTAGCACGGCCTTAGCATTGAGTTCCTCTTATCATCTGCAGTTAGATGGCCAAATAGATAGGGTGAACCAATGTATTGAGTAGTATTTGTGGGGAATGACATTCTCTCAACCTAAGAATTAGCATAGATGGTTGTCTCTTGCAAAATTTTAGTACAATACTCATTCACATTCTTCCTTGGGCACAACTCCATTCAGGGCCTTGTATGGATATGATCCTCCTTCACCATTGATGTGCCAAGGAGCAGTTTCCCATGTGAAGGAAGTTAATGATCTGCTCAGTCAACGGAAGCAATTTGTTCAACAACTCAAGGACAATTTACAAGTTGCTCAAGCAAGGATGAATTACTATGCTTATAGGAAGAGGTCCGATAGGAACTTAGCTGTGGGAGATCTTGTCTACCTTAAACAGCAACCTTATAGGCAAAGTTCTGTGGCCATATGTCAGAATATCAAATTATGTGCTCATTATTTTAGTCCCTACGAAGTCTTGGAGAAAATTGGCAGGGTTGCTTAAAGATTAGAACTGCCATCTGACTCTCTGGTGCATCTAGTCTTCCATGTATCCTTGCATAAGAAACATGTTACAGCTGATGTAAGTAGTTCAGCAGGGTAACAAGTTTATATGCCGGGTATACTTGTGCAAGAACTAGAGAAGATCTTGGCAACACGTGAGGTGCAGCATCAAGGAGTACAAATCAAGCAAGTGCTGGTGTAATGGTCGAATTTGGGCCACGAGAATTCTACTTAGGAGGATTGGTCCTTCCTCAAATCTCAATTTCCTTCTCTCCATTCTTGAGGCAACAATGTGCTTAAGAGGGGGTATTATCATGATCCTGGGGCAATTCAAATTAATAAGGCAGGAAAGTTAGTTAGTTAGTTCAGGCTTGTATTGTCCTAAGTCAAGTTTGGCAGATGGACTAGCTGTTAAGTCGATTTAGGTGTTTGAAGTGTAGTCTAGATTCATCGTTTTGCTCTAAATCTTGTATTAGTATAAATAGGAAGATCTCTTGTAAAGTTGGATTCATGAATAACAAAATTAATGATTTCTCTCTCTCTTTTCTCTAAATCTCTCTCTACATCTCATCTCGTTCACTTCTTTTCTTATCTAAACTTTCCCTAACCTGGGTTATGTGTTATAATTCAGGATCAAACCTGAATTATAACTAAGGGATATAGAATTTGGGTTGAGAGTAAAGGGAAAGGAGATGAGAAAGTAGAAGAAGATAGAGATGAGAAAGTAAGAGAGTATTATTTGTATTCGATGCCTTCAATTGCACACTAAGTATAATATTCATACTATAGGTATCAAGGTAAGTACAAGCTCACTCTCACATCATACTAACAAGTAAAACAACCAACTCTTCTTCACGTCTAATTACATTTGATCATGCTATTCTCTGCTATAACAACCAACCTTAGTCATGACAATTCCATCCCCTCAAAATCATTCTTGTCCCAAGAATGTTAAGTTAGGGAATTGACAACGAATGAACCCCAACTCCTCCCAACTTGCTTGCTCTGGCTCTAGATTAACCCACTAAACAAGAATTTCCTTTCTTCCTTTGCTTGGTAGTTGCACCATCCTAGATCCCAAAATAGTTGCAGGGGCTTGTACCAGAGACCCATCAGTGTGTGTTACAGGAGGCTCCTTAGAGCTGTTCTATCCTTCAGCCTTTTGTCTCTTTGGTAAGGATACATGGAAAACAGGTTGGATCATTGAAGAAGGAGGAAGGTCCAATCTGTAAGCCACATTCCCTATCTTCTCAAGGACTTTATAAGGACCAAAGAAACGAGCTCCTAGCTTGACGTTCCTTCTTACAGCCACAGTCGATTGTCGATAAGGCTGAAGTTTGATGTATACCATGTCTCGAACTGCAAGGGATCTCTCAGTCCTCTTTCTGTCTGCATAAAATTTCATCCTAGCCTGAGCTTTCTACAAATTGTCCTTCGATTGTATCATCAACTGTTTCCTCTCAATAATCAAATCATTCATCGTAGAAACCTGAGAGCTCAATCCTTGCAGCATCAAAGGTGCAGGTGGATCATATCCATAAAGGGCTTTGAAGGGTGTGGTTCTAATAGCACAATAGAAATGAGTGTTGTACCAATATTCTACTAGAGCTAACCATCGAGTCCAATGCTTAGGATATGTATAGGTCAGGCTGTGCAAGTATTGCCCCACACACTGATTCACCCTCTCCGTCTGTCCATCAGATTGGGGGTGATACGAGGAGCTGAGAGCCAATGTGTAGCCCATTAACAGGAATAGCTCTCTCAAGAATTGGAGGGTAAACATCCTATCACGATTAGATACTATGGCCTACGGCAACCCATGTAGCTTGTAGATGTTATCCATGAACAATCTAGCCAATTTTTCAGCAGATATTGGGTGATTCAGAGGAACAAAATGGCTGAACTTCGTGAATCTGTCCACTATGACCCATATGATCTCCTTCCCATTAGCCATAGGTAAACCCTCCACAAAATCCATGCTAATGTGTTGCCATGCTCCACCAGGAATTGGAAGAGGTTGTAATAGACTAGGATATTGAACGTGCCCAGTTTTAGTTCTTTGGCAAACATCACAACTCTGAACCAAGTCCTACACAGCTTTCTTAGCCCCTACCTAGCTGAAGTACTGCTTAAGCCTTCTGTAGGTACAATACCCAAATGATCTCCCCAAGCTGAAGCCTGGAAGGCTAAGATGATTTGTTTTCTTAAATTAGAAGCTGCGCCAGCATAAATTCTCCCCTTGATCCTCACAATGCCATTCAAAATTGATACACCACCATTCTGTTTGAAAGAAGGGTTAATGGTATAGACAGTGATGCAATCAGAAGCAGACTTATCTCCCTTATAACTCTTGTAAATCTCTTCCATCCATTGAGGGAGAACATAAGAGATAGTTGCAGAAGAACCTTCAGCCTCTTCACTAAACCTATGAGAAAGAGCATCTGCAGTTGTGTTTTCCGTCCCCTTACGATATTCAATAGAGTAACTGAGGCCCAGCATCCTCAGCAGCCCTTTTTTCTGTATCCTCGTAGTAATCTTCTGCTCAAGAAGATACTTAAGACTCTGATGGTCTGTCCTGATTATGAAGTGATGCCCATCGAGGTAGTGTCTCCATTTCTTCACAACTAATGGTATGGCTAAGTATTCTTTCCCATAGATAGAGAGTTGCTGGTGCCTACAACTCAACCCTCGGCTTATGAAGGCAATGGGCTTGCTTGTTGAGATACAATTGCACCAATGCCTGAGTTGTTGGCATCTATTTCCAAGACGAAAGGCTGCTTGAAATTAGGCATGGAGAGCACTGGAGCTGAACACATAGCAAGCTTGAGTGCTTCAAAGGTCCTTTGAGCTGCTTCAGACCACCTAAAAGCTTCGTTCCTCAGTACATTGGTGAGAGGCTTGGCTAGTACCCATATCTAGGAATAAATTTCCTATAGCAGCCAATTAGTCCCAAAAAACCCTTCAATTGCTCGATATTTTTGGGAGAGGACCACTCTTTCATGGCTTACACCTTACTACGATCAGTAGTAACCCCATCCTTTGAGACAATGTGTCCCAAGTACTCCACCTGTGTCTGAGCAAAAGAACAATTGGTGAGCTTAGCAAATAACTTTTTCTTACACAGGACCCAGAAGACTTGTCAAAAGTGGTTGATGTGAGCTTCCAAAGAAGAGGTAAACACCAGTATATCGCCAAAGAAAAGCAACACAAATCTCCTCAGTTGATCCCTGAACACCCAGTTCATCGTAGCTTGAAAGGTGGCCAGAGTATTGGTCAAGCCAAAGGGCATGACCACAAACTCATAATGCCCTTGATGGGTCCTGAAAGCTATTTTATGAATGTCCTCATCCCTCCCTCTGATCTGATGATAGCCTTGCCTCAAGTCCAGCTTAGAATAGTACTGTGCCCCTTTCAATTCACCAATCAGATCATCAATGATGGGTATTGGGAACTTGCCCTTCATTGTATGGGAGTTCAAGTGCCTGTATTCCACACACACACGAGCAGATCCATCCTTCTTCTTAACAAGGATTATTGGTGAAGCAAACGAGCAGTGGCTATGTTTGACAAAGTTTGTCCTCAACAATGCTTCCACTCATATTTCAATTTCATTTTTTTTGTGAGTGAGGATACTTGTGAGGCCTCAAATTCACAGGATTAGCATGAGCCTTTAGGAGAATAGCATGATCCAGAGCTCTTCGAGTTGGCAAGGAAGTGGGCTGAGAAAAAACAGCCTGAAACTCTGTCAGCAACTACTGAATTCGAGGGTCCCTGACCTCTGATACTGCTTCAGAATCAGCTGAAATGGAATTAAACTAACCTATCCACTGGCACCCTCCCCTTTTTAGCAGCTTCTCTAGCTTATTGCCATTCATAAGTTGTAAACTCCCCTTCTCTATGATGCCTTGTAGCACTGCCTTCTTTCCTTTCTTGTCAAGGGAGATTGAAAGCTGAGAGAAATCAAAGACTAAAGGACTGATAGTCTTCATCTAATCAAACCCCAAAACCATGCCACAACCTCCTAACTTGAGCAACCTGAAATCGTACTCAAAGGAATGTCCTTGCATACACCAAATGAACCCTTTACACTTCATCTGAGTGACCATGGAGTTTCCATCTGCCATAGTAATGGCTAGAGGACTAGTCCTAATCATCTCATGCCCAACTAGCTTCACAACCTTTAGATCAATAAAGCTGCGCGTACTACCACTATCAATGAGAATCAACAAACATTTCTGTCCTGCTTCTCCTTTAATTCGAATGGTGTTGTGGGAACCATTCCCTGTGAAGGCCTTTACAGAAATCTCTACCTCATCTGATTCCACGTCTCCCAAATCTTCTTCCAATTGCTCTTCATTTGCCTCTTCCTTAGTTTGTTCTTCATCCACATCATCAGATTCAATTCCCGAGACTGCCATCAGGCGTTTAGGATTACACCTAAAGCATAGCCTCTAACTCCTTCTTTCTTCATTACTAGTCGATTTTGCAGCAGTACCTGAGGTTCCCTATTGCAGAACGGAACCAGAGGCAGATCTCGTTCTAGGAGCCTCAGAATTATCTAGAACCATAGCTTCCATCAACTTAGCCTTAGTGAAGGCTTGGGACAATGAAACAGGGTTCAAGGCCTTGACCAAGTTTTTTATCCTTGGTTTAAGGCCATTGACAAAACTCGATAGGTAATAAGATATATGAGTACTAGGACATACAGAAAGCATTCTAGCACGTAAGTTCTCAAACTTGGTCATATAATCCTTCATAGATGAAGTTTGGACTAACTTATTTAAATGATTAATCACCTCGGATCATCCTCCCAATATCTCTCACACAATTTATTCAGAAAATCATCCCAAATTAAACCAGGAATACTATGAATTAAGCTGTAGTACCAAACCTTATGGTCACCTTGCAAGTAAATTGCAGCTAATTCAAACTTTTCGTCCTCATCTGTGAGATAGAATCAAAAATACCTTTCACATCTTCTGATCTAGAATTAAGGATTCTTTCCATCAAAAGGATTTATCTCCACTTGAGGTTGTCGAGGTACATGTGTCATTCCAGCAACCGATCCTTGCTCATTGGATCCGGCTGAATGAGGAGTGACAGGGTCTGATGGTCGATCAGGATGACGAGCTGGGGAAAGCAACCCAGTTCCAGTGGGCACCTGCTGGCGATCCAATTGCTGTTGTAACCCTTGAATCTGAGCTTCCAGCTGATGAGACTGTTGATCCAACCTCTCAGCTATCTTCCGATCATGATTCTGTTCCATTTTCTCAAACATTTCCTGCATCTGTATCCTCAACTGCTCGAATTGGTTGATCTCCCCTCCAGTTCGAGGATTAGTTCCCACAACCGCAGCATAGCTAGGGTTTATAGCAGTGGCTGCAGCAGTAGCGGCACCACCAGCTCGAGTAGTTACACCAGCCATCTTAGCTGATTTCTTACGTTTTGCCAGATCAACCAACAACTAGCTAAGAGCTTAGATACCAATAGTTATAATTCAGGATTGAACCTGAATTATAACTAATGGATAGATAGAATTTGGGATAAGAAAGAAGGGAAAAAAGATGAGTGTTAAGCTTTAATTTGTGAGATTGAAGTTAACTTGTGAAGAGAGAGAGTTTAGGTGAGAAGAGAAGTGAGGTTAGATGAGAATTAGAGAAGAGATGAGAAGAGAGAGAAAAATATCTGAAGAATGAAGTAAATTTCTTATTGAATGATCAAGACTTAAAAGCATTGATCTTCTTATAGGAGAATCTATATACATTGACTCAAAAATATCTAAATGTAAGCTTAACCGCCAAAAACTAGCAAATTCTAGCTACAACCGACTTTGGTGCCAAAACGCTACATAACCAACATTTAAACTTGGCACAACTAACGCAATACAAGACTCCAAAACTCAATACATGGATTACAAGACCCGAAAAGGAAAAACCATAACAATCCCCTCCACTTAAGAAGCTTCTTGTACTCAAGAAGAAAAAATTTGGAAATTGACTTTTCAAGAATGCCAAATTCTCCCAAGTAACAAAATCATGATCCAAATTCTGCCATTGAACAAGAACTTCCTTTATCTTCTTGCTTCTTGCCTGAATCTCCCTGGAACCACGAACAGCAATAGGCTGCAGCACCAAAGCACCATTAGATCCAACTTTCGGGATAACCCTTGAGCTCTTGCATCCTTTCTTTACCTGTTCCTTAAGCAATGAAATACGAAAAACTAGATGATTATATGCATTAGGAGGCAGCTCAAACTATAAGCAACTTTACCAATCTTTTAAAGGATCCGATATGGGCCAAGGAATCAAGCACTTAGGTAGACATTGCTCCTGACAGCCACGGTAGACTCTCCATAAGGATGTAATTTGAGGTAAAACATGTCACCCACTTCATAATTCTTGTCCACATGCTTCTTATCTACAATTTGTTTCATCCTTACCTGAGCTGGCTGCAGATGATCTTTGGACATATGCTGTATTTGCTTCCTCTATTACATCAGGTTAGAGACCTCCGGAACATATGAAGTCATGTTTTGCAATGAAAAAAAGTAGGAAAATCATATCCATAAAGAGCTTTAAAGGGAGTAGAGCCAAGAGAAGCATGAGCATGAATATTGTACCAATACTCAGCTAGAGATAACCATTTGTTTCACTCCATAGGATGAGTGAAACCAATATTTCTAAGATATTGCTCAATGCATTGATAGACCCTCTTTGTTTGTCCATCAGTTTGTGGATGATAGGAAGAGCTAAGAGCCAAGGTAGTTCCTATAAGCTTGAACAATTCCCTCCAAAAGTGACTTGTGAAGATTCTATCTCGATTAGATACAATGGATTGTGGCAATCCGTGTAACTTATATATGTTGTCTAAGAAGCATTTGGCTAATTTCTCAGCAGTGACTGGCCGGATCAAACCAATGAAGTGGCTAAACTTGGTGAAACGATCAACAACAACCCATATCACTTCCTTGCCTTTAGACTTAGGAAAACCTTCAATAAAATCCATGCTTATGTCCACCCAAGCTCCATCTGGAACAGGGAGAGGCTGCAAAAGTCCATGGTACCTGTGATCACCCAACTTAGTTTGCTGACACACATCATAAGAGCTCACAAACTCAATTACTGCCTTCTTCAAACCAGGCCAGCAGAAGTATGCTTTAATTCTTTGATATGTGTCTCTACACCTGAATGTCCACCCCAAGCTGTGTCATGAGAGGCACTTATGATCTGATTTCTTAATTCTGTTGAAGAACCAATGTAGAACATGCCCTTCAATCGAATCACTCCCTTGCTTGCGGAAATATTTGCATCAGAACTACTCTCACTGTCTTTACTGATGCTAAACACAGTAATGCACTTTTGGGCAAAAGCATCATCTTCAAAGGACTTGTAAACCTCTTCTATTCAAGAAGGAAGGACAACAGATATGGCTCCACAATAGGCCTGCTCACCATCTTCTAATCTTCTAGACAAAGCATCAGTGGCTAGATTTTCTTTGCCTCTTCTATACTCAATTGCATAGCCTAGGCCCAACATCTTCATTAGCTCATTCTTCTGTATTTTTGTGACAATCTTTTGCTCCAATAAATTCTTCAAACTATGATGATCTGTCCTGATTGTGAACCTGTGGCCCTCAAGATAATGCCTCCACTTATCAACTGCTAACAAAATTGCCAAGTACTCCTTCTCATATGTGGACATGGCTTGATGTTTGGGACTAAGAGATTGACTCAGATAAGCAATAGGCCTTCCTTTCTGTTATAGCACAGCCCCAATCCCAGTTCCACTGGCATCAATTTCTAAGACAAATTCCTCAACAAAGTTTGGCATAATAAGAACAAGAGCATCACACATAGCTGCCTTCAAGGCTTAAAAGGCTATTTGAGATCTATCACTCCAAACAAAAGTATCTTTCAACAGATCTGTCAAGGGTCTTGTAATTGAACCAAAATTAGCAATAAACTTCCTGTAATATCCATTTAAACCCAAGAAACCACTCAACTGCTGTAAAGTGACTGGAACTGGCCAATCTTTCATTGCTCTTATCTTTGAGGGATCTGTGGAGACTCCTTTAGAGGGTATGACATGTCCCAAGTAATCCAAATGCTGCTGCATAAAGGCACACTTGGATAGCTTGGCAAAAAACTTATGATTTCTCATAACAAGGAAGACTTCCCTCAAATGCTGTAAGTGTTCATCAAAAGAGGCATTGTAAATGAGTATATCATCGAAAAATACAAGCACAAATCTCCTAAGGAACGGCTTGAAGATGTCATTCATTGCTGCTTGAAATGTAACCGGTGCATTGGTTAAACCAAAAGGCATAACCACAAATTCATAGTGGCCATGATGAGTCTGAAATGCAGTCTTGTAAATGTCCTGCTCAAGCACTCAAATCTGATGATAACCTTGTCTCAAATCCAACTCGGAGAAGAAACATGCTCCATACAATTCATTAAGTAAATCATCAATAACAGGAATTGGAAACTTATCTTTGATTATCAATGAGTTAAGCTGCCTATAGTCGATACACATCCTAGCAAATCCATCTTTCTTCTTCACTAATATGACTTGTGAGGCAAAAGGACTGTGGCTTGGTATGATGAAACAAGTCTTGAGCAGTTCCTATACTTATCTCTCAATTTCTGATTTCTGGGCATGTGGACACTTATATGGCCTCAATTTGAATGGTGCTGCACTAGATTTCAAAGAAATGGCATGGTCAAGATACCTCTATGGAGGAAGAGACTTAGGCTGCTCAAAAATGTCCTCAAATTCTTCTATCAAGGCTTTAACTTCAGGCTGCTTCACCGAACACAATTCAATTAGAGCAATAGCAAACAGATGACCAATCCACTTGTAAGCACTCTTCTTGAAACCTCCTTGTAAGCTCTTACCTTTAATCAGCTACAATTGAGCATGATATTCATTGCCTTGCAAGGTAAACTTTGTTCCTTGAATCTCAAAAGAAACAATTAGCTTAGCAAAATCAAAAACCACAAGACTGAATGATCTCATCCAATCCACACCCAGTACCATATCACATCCTCCCAAGGGAAGGATCCTGAAGTCATAAGTGAATTGATGCTCTTGCATAGACCACTGGAAGTCTTGGCATTTGTTCTGTGTGATGATTGAGTTTCCATTTGCTACGGTTATAGGCAAAGGATAGGTTTTTATCACCTCATGCCCAACCTTCTTCATAACCTCGGGATCAACAAAACTATGGGTACTCCCACTATCTATTAAGAAAGTGATGTGCCTTTTACCTGCCTTTCCTTTGATCCTTATCGTCTTGTGAGCTCCATTACCTCTAAGTGCCATCATAGAATCTTAATTTCATCATCAGCGAATTCATCCTGGGAGTCATGATCAGAACTATACTCCTCAAGCTCACTATCATCACTGTGTGAATTTAATGCAGCACTAACTCCACGAGCAGACATCAAAAACTTAGAGCTGCACTTATGTCCTGGCTGATAAGACTGATTACACTTGTAGCAAAGCCTTTGAGGCCTCTTCTCAATAGATCTACTAGCCTTAGACCTAATTACATCTCTATGTTGGGGTTTTGAGCTGTTATGATTCCTTTAATTCTTGGTTGTAATTCGTCTTGTATTGCGGGTGTTGTTTTTGAGTAGCTTTAGTGTTGTATTCAAATGTTAATTGGCAGGCCATTTGGAAGCCAAAGTCTGTTAGGGGGTCAAATCAAGTCAAATGTGGTGGCTGGTTTAAATTCTTGGCACCAGATTTGGTTAAAGTTAGTTTTAGCTTTGGGTCTTGCTTCAATGTACTAGATCTTGTATAAATAAGCTCAAATCATGTAAATTCATCAGTCAATCAATACAATTCAGATTTTCCTTTGGAAATTTTCTCTCTATTTCTCATCTCGTTCTCTATTTCTCATCCCCTTCACTTCTCTTCTCATCTTAACTCTCTCTTCTACAAGGTTAACTTTCAATTCTTTGATAGGAAGCTAACAATTGGTATCAAAGCTGGTTCAAGCAATCAATTGATTGATTGGAGCTGGCAAAACAAAAGAAAAACAAACAAAATATGGCTGATGGAGTGAGGACTCGATCGGGAGCTGGTAGAGCCAATGCAGCTGCAGTTGTTAGTCTTGATGTGTCTTACGTTGTTGTTGCTGGTGCAAATGCTACAACCGGACCTAAGTATTTTAATACTGATCATCTTCAGGACATATATGATCGCCTTAACAATTCACAAAAGCTTGACCAAAAGTTTGAACAATTTGAAGATCGATTGCTCTTAAAAATGCAGCAGTTACAGCTGGAAAGTGACCTAAGAAAGGAAGATCGTTTGCAGCAAATTGAGGCAAAGCTATGAATTTGCAAGATTAGATTAGGAAGCAAGGAGAATCATCAGTTAATACGATTCTTAACCCTGCTAGTCAGATTATTCCCCCTGCTGAAGTGGTTCAATCGCAAGTGAACAATAGCAGAACTGAAAGTTTAGAAAGGAATCGAGATAAATCTCCTATGATTCAACCAGAGGCTGGACCTTTAATTCAAATCAGATCAGTGGATGATCGACCTCTAGAGGTTGAGATTGCTGCAGAGAATCATGATTGAACCACAGAACAAGCTCATTCTCGATTGTATGGCCTGAATTTCGATCTGAATTCAAGACCTCCTGATTCTGTTGTTCACCACAGAAATTCAATTGATGACTTCTAACATCAAGATATGCCACCTGATCAACATCAATAGCAAAGATCAGTGAGTATTGATACTACATCTGGTGGCAGGAGCAGTTCTCACAGGCAGCCAAGGGTTCAAATCGAGCCTTTTGATGGCAAGCAGCCTAAGTCATGGTTGAGAATGTGTGATCGGTATTTCCATTACTATAACATAAGTGAAGCTGAAAAAGTGGAGCTGGCAGCAGTGCACTTACATGGAGATCATGAGGTGTGGTTCTATAGTGTGTTGAAAAGCAAACCTAATATTTCTTGGGGCCAATTCATAGAAGAATTGTGTTAACGTTATGGAGAAGAGGAGACAAGTGATGTAGTTGACCGTTTTAATAAGGTGTATCAAACGACTACCGTGAAAGAATACATGATTATGCTTGAGAGACTTCGAGCTAACATGACATCCATCACTCCACAAGCTTTGGAGGCATATTATGCCTTTAGTTTCATTAGTGGTTTGAAGCCTAAGATCAAGAACATGGTGAAGGCCATTGGTCCTAAGACTTTGTCTAATGCTTGTAACAAGGCTAAGTTGATTGAAGCCACGATTGTAACTTCAGGTGATAAGAGTAAACTTAAAGGTAGTAACTTCAGATCTCATCACAGGGATGCATCAAGCTCCAAATCTGGTCATGCTGTTGACAAGAGGTCGATGAGGTTATGTTACAGATGCAACCAGCCTTACTAGACCGGACATAGATGCAACTCCAAATTCTTGATGTCTGCAAGAGGATCACGGGTAGAAATTAATTCAGACAGTGAGAATTCAGAAGCTGAGGATGACAGTTCTAAGCATTCTTCACAAGATGAGTTGATGGACGATGAAATCGAGATTTCTATGAAAGCCTTGACCTGGAATGGAGCTCACAATACCATTCGCATCAAGGGAAAGGCCAGTAAGACTTCCATCACCATTCTTATTGTTAGTGGAAGCACTCATAGCTTTGTTGATCCCAAATTGGTAAAGAAAGTGAGACATGAGGTGACTAAGACCCATCCTTTGGCTGTGATGGCGGCTGATGGCAACTCCATTACTACTCAAAATAAGTGCCAAGCATTCTAATGGTCTATGCCAGATCATCAATTCACTTTTGATTTCAGAGTTCTTCCCTTGGGAGGTTGTGATATGGTGCTCGGGGTAGATTGGATGAGATCATTCAAACCGGTGGTGTTTGACTTTGACAAAATGACTGTAGCATTTGAAGTTCGTGGCACCAAGGTCTCACTGCAAGGTATTTCTGATCAAGCACAGCTTCGGTTGATCAATGGCAAGCGTTTACAAGGTGGATTCAAGAAGAATGCAATCCAATGGCTTGGGCAATTGTTTGTTATCTCACCTGCTAAACTTCAGCTAGTAATTCAGCCTGAGGTTCACGCCTTGATTGCAGAGTTTGAAGATGTTTTTGAGCAGCCAAAGAGCCTTCCTCCTCAAAGAAGTGTAGATCATGCCATACCACTTCGAGCAAATTCTGATCCAGTGAAGATCTGACCATATCGGCATGCTCATGCTCAAAAGTCAGAAATTGAGAAGCAAGTTGATGAATTGCTTCAAATGAGCTTCATTAGACCAAGCCACAATCCCTTTGCCTCACCTGTGATTCTTGTGAAGAAGAAGGATGGGACGGCTAGGATGTGCATCGATTATCGCCAATTGAATTCCTTAATAGTGAAATATAAGTTCCCTATTCCTGTGATAGATGATTTGCTTGATGAGTTATATGGAGCACATTTCTTCTCTAAGCTTGATTTGAGACAGGGATATCATCAAATCAAAGTTCTGGAGCCAGATATATATAAGACTGCTTTTCAGACTCACCATGGGCATTTGGAGTTTGTTGTTATGCCATTTAGCCTAACAAACGCTCCGGCCACCTTTTAAGCTGCTATGAATGACGTCTTTAAGCCTTTTTTAAGAAGATCAGTGCTGGTCTTCTTCGATAACATATTGATATATAGTTCTTCTTATGAGGATCATCTCATACACCTTCGAGAGGTATTTGTGGTGATGCAGCAGCACAGATTCTTTGCCAAATTGTCTAAATGTTCGTTTGCTCAGACTAAGCTTAAGTATTTGGGCCATATAATCTCTCATGAAGGAGTCTCCACCGATCCTACCAAGGTTCAAGCAACACAAGATTGGCCAATTCCAATAACTTTGAAGCAATTAAGAGGATTCTTGGGATTAACCGGTTATTATAGGAAGTTCATTAAAGGTTGTGGATCTATTGCAAAGCCTTTGACTGAACTCCTTATAAAGATGCTTTTAAGTGGTCTGAAAAGGCTCAAGCAGCCTTTGAAGCTCTCAAGACAGCCATGTGTGCAGCCCCGGTCTTAGCCATCCTAATTTTGCTGAAATCTTTATTCTGGAGATAGATGCAAGCGGGTCTAGAATTGGAGCTATTCTTTCTCAACAAGGGAGGCCTATTGCTTATTTGAGTCAAGCTCTTAGTCCCAAGCATCAAACTATGTCCACATATGAGAAGGAATACTTGGCTATTCTTCTAGCAGTCGAGAAATGGAGGCATTACTTTGATGGTCATAGATTCATTATTCGAACTGATCATCAAAGCCTCAAGCACCTCCTAGAGTAGTAGATTGTGACTAGAATTCAAAATAAGGGATTAATGAAGATGCTAGGCCTTGATTATGCTATTGAATACTGAAGAGGTAAAGAAATGAAGCTGCAGACGCTTTATCAAGGAGATTTGAGATGCTGAACAAGGCTTGTGCTGTGCTATGTCCATTGTTTTACCATCATGCATCAATGAAGTTTATAAGCCCTATGAGGGTGATTCATTTGCTCAAGAGTGTGTGATTGCAAGCCTGGTGAAAAATACCGAAAAGGATAACAGTGTTGCTGATTTATCAGTGCAGAAAGGCATTATCAAATTGCAAAATAAGCTTTACATTGGTACTTCGACAAATTTGAGGGATCAAATTGTCAGGGCCTCACATGATTCAGCTTGGGGAGGGCACGCTGGTGTAGAGGGCACTTAGCAAAGAGTTAAAGCTTATTTCAGCTGGCTAAGCATGAAGAAGACAGTGAATGAGTATGTTAGAGCATGTGAAATCTGTCAACAGACCAAGTTGGGAGATCATTGATACAAGGGACTTCTTCAACCTCTTCCCATTCCCAATGAAGCTTGGATCAATATTAACATGGATTTTATTGAGGGTTTGCCCAAGTCTGACAGCAAGGAGGTCATATGGGTTGTAGTGGATCGTTTCACTAAATATAGCCACTTCATTTCACTCATAAGGCCTGTTACCACAGAGAGATTGGAAAAAATCTTCCTTGACAATATATATAAGTTACATGGATTTCCTAAATCCATTGTATCTGATCGGGACAAGATTTTTACAAGCAATTTTTGGAGGGAATTGTTCAAGCTGCTGGGTACTACATTGGCACTTAGTTCATCTTATCATCCCCAAACAGATGGACAACCCGAGCGTGTTAATCAATGTATTGAACAGTACCTTCAGAGCATGGTTTTCTCACAGCCTAGAGAGTAGAACCGATGGCTTTCTTTAGCTGAATATTGGTTCAACACTCATGTACATGCATCCATTGGCACTACTCCTTTCCAAGCTCTATATGGATATGCTCCTCCTACCCCATTTATGCTGCAGCAACCTATTCCATCTGAATCTGTAGCAACTGATTTTGTACAGCAGAGGAAGCAAATGATGCAAATCCTCAAGGATAATCTCCTCCAAGCACAAGCAAGAATGAAATTCTATGCGGACAAAAAGAGGGTAGACAAAAATTACGAAGTTGGAGACATGGTCTAACTCAAATTACAACCTTATAGACAGTCTTCTTTGGCTGTTAGGAAGAATGTCAAGCTAAGTGCTCATTTCTTTGGTCCATACAAGATTTTGGAAAAGATTGGCAAAGTTGCATACAAACTTGACTTACCTCCTCATTCATACATTCACCCGGTGTTCCATGTATCATTACTTAAAAAGCAGGTGAAGAATGGAGTCAAAAGCTCACGGGAACCACCAGAAGTTGGAGCAAATGGAGCATTGCTATTGCAGCCTGCTTCTGTCAAGGAGCAAAGAATGATGAAGGTTGCAGATGGAGCTTTGCAAGAGGTTTTGGTGCAGTAGCGTAATATGGACAAGAGCTTTGCTACATGGGAGAACCTTACATTCTTGAAAAGTCAATTTTCATGATTTTCTCCTTGAGGACAAGGAGCTTCTCAAGGGGGAGGGAATGTTATGATTCCTTAAATTCTTGGTTGTAATTGGTCTTGTATTGCGGGTGTTGTTTTTGAGTTGCTTTGGTGTTGTATTCAAATGTTAGTTGGTAGGCCATTTGGGAGCCAAAGTCGGTTAGAGGGTCAAATCAAGTCAAATGTGGTGGCTGGTTTAAGTTCTTGGTGCCAGATTTGGTTAAAGTCAGTTTTAGCTTTGGGCCTTGGTTCAATGTACTAGATCTTGTATAAATAAGCTCAAATCATGTAAATTCATCATTCAATCAATACAATTCATATTTGCCTTTGGAAATTCTCTCTCTATTTCTCATCTCCTTCTCTATTTCTCATCCCCTTCACTTTCTTCTCATATTAACTTTCTCTTCTACAAGGTTATTTCAATTCTGGGATTAGAAGCTAACATGAGCCAGTTCCCCTGAACTTGCCTTTGTCACTTGAAGAAATGACAGTGGCCTTAATCAGTTTAACTTTTGCATAAGCCTTTGTTAAGGTCTTCTAAGCAATAGCTTTCACCATATTCTTAATCCATGACTTCCCACTAATAAAGCTAGAGACATAATAAGACTATGAAGCTTGGGGATAGGCAGCTATCATACTAGCTCTTAGATTCTCAAATCTTGCCATATATCCTCTCGCAGTTGTGGTTTGAAAAATTTGTTGAAATTATCTACTGCATCACTAGTGTCCTCATCACCATATCTTTCACAGAACTCCTTAACAAATTCATCCCAAGAAAGATCTGAATTACTCTTTAACGAACTATAAAACCATACCTCATGATCACCATGAAGATATATTGCTGCTAACCCCACCTTTTCAGATTCTTTGATGTTGTCGAAATGAAAGTATCTATCACATCTCCGCAGCCATGATTGAGGTTGCTTGCCGTCAAAGGGATCAATCTGCACCCTTGGCTGCCTGGATGTATTGCTTCTATTCCCAAACGATGCATCATTAGTACCATATCTTTGCTGCCGAAAGTGATCAGGAGGCCTATCCAAATGCACAACATTATCGGGTGAAGTTTTGGTATGAATAACAGAATCTAGGTGCCTCACATTCTGAGTGGAATTCATGCTAGATGTGCGAGATTGCACTTGTTCAACATGCTGATCTTGTGATCTGACCGTTGCTTCAACTCCTTGTGGTCTTATCTCCACGGATTGTTGAAGATCATCAAGTCTAACATACCTATGATTCCTGAAAGGAGCATCGCTTGGTCTATTAAAGACAGCTGCATTTGTGTTTGGCCCTTGTGATTGCATCACTTCAACAAGAGGAGATAACTGACTAGCAGGTCAAAGAGATCCAAAAACAGAACATTCACCATGCTTATTTACTTAATTTTGTAGATCAGAAAGCTTGCTCTCAAAACCTTGAAGTTTCTGTTTAATCAAGTCATCATACTTCTTCATATTTGCTGCTTGATCTTGCTTCAAACTATCAATTCCTTGCTGTTGCAGACCCTGAAATCGATTGAACATATCATCCAATTGTGACTTGAATTGATTATTTGTCACAAATTGGACTTCTCTTGTTGCATTATCACTAGCAACAGTAGCGTAAGACACATTTGGATCAACAAAAACATCAGATTGTCCAGCTCCTGCTCCTTCAGCTCCTGATCGGGTAGTGACACCTCCAGACATCTTATTCTTGTTCTTTTTAGATTTTGCCAGCTCAAATCAATCAATTGACAGCACGAACCAAGCTCTAATACCAATTGTTAAGCTTCAATTTGTGAATTTGAAGTTAATTTGTGAAGAGAGAGAGTTTAGATGAGAAGAGAAGTAAGGTCACATAAGAATTAGAGAAGATATGAGAAGAGAGAGAAAAATATCTCAAGAATAAAGTAAATTTCTTATTGAATGATCAAGACTTACAAGCACTGATCCTCTTATACGAGAATCTAGATACATTGACTCAAAAATATCTAAATTCAAGCTTAACTGCCAAAAACTAGCATATTCCACCTACAACTGACTTTGGCGCCAAAACTCTACATAACAAACATTTGAACTTGGCACAACTAACGCAATACAAGACTCCAAAACTCAATACATGGATTATAAGGCTCGAAAAGGAAAAATGATAACAATGCGAAAGTAGAAGAAGATAGAGATGAGAAAGTAAGAGAGTATAATTTGTATTCGATGCCTTTAATTACACAATAAGTATCATATTTATACTATAGGTATCAAGTTAAGTACAAGCTCACTCGCACATCATACTAACAAGTAAAACAACCAACTCTTATTTACATCTAATTACATTTGATCAAGCTATTCTCTGCTATAACAACCAGCCTCGGTCATGACATTATGAATCAAGATTGATCTTGATTCATAACAAAGAATTAGCAAGAAAGAACTTATTCAACCAGAACAAGAAAAATGAAATATTTTCTTCCTTGGAATCTTGTCCATAAGGGTGGAATTCTTTATAAGGAAGTTTACAAATGTACTATAGCCTTTTGGCAAAGAAGTGACCAAAAAATAAGAGGAAAGTGCCTTAGCTTCTTTTGAGACAAAAGAGTCCAAGGGTTATAAGGACTAAGCCATGTCAAAGACTTGTGGAGATGGCCACAAAGTACAAGATGATCCCTTAAGGAGAATAAAAGCATTATTACTGGTGTTCCACCAACATGAAATGGATGTCACGATGGAAAAGGCATACATGAGTGAGACCTTAGATAATCTATTAGCCTCAAAGATGTGAAGATCCTTCTATTTCAGCTCATAAAATGCTTTAATTGGTCAACCCATTTTGAATATTGCCTTATTAGGAACTTCTACCCCTTGAAGGGGGTTGGCACCTCGTAGATGTGCCTTCCGCCGCAAGATTGACCCATGAAAAAAGAACGAAGCAAAGGGGACTCTTAGGTGTAAGGAAAAATGCGCTTAAGGCTTGGCACCTATTCCATAGGGTTAAAGATTTGACCAAGAATATATGGTTCATATGAAGAAGAGGGACCTTCCTTAAAGATACAAGAAGGGTCCTCTTCAATGGGGGCGGAGTTGATAGGGACTTAGAGGCTATCTAGGACCACTGAGTTGTATAACTAAATCAAACGAATTAAGAACTCAATGGGGCTACTAGCTTAGGGATAGGGATGGAGACTCAATGTGTGATTGGGGCCATTGCTAAGGTCATACTAATCTAAGGAGAACTAAGCGTTTGATATGAGAACAAACAAGGAATTGAGAGCTTAAGCAACAGTTTGCATGCTTAAATACTGCAAGAGAGAGCAGTGCATAAGGTCAAGAATTGCATATCCCTAACAGTGAATATTTATAGACATGCGAAAAAGAAGGTAACTCAAGCATCAAACAACACGGCCTCGAGCTTCTTGTAGCTATTAAAGGTCAAATCAGACAGATTTTTTTACCTATTGAAAATCTAAAATTACCAATGGCTAAAAGGGGGCATTTTTTAACACCCCCAAACTCGAAGGAATTGGGACAACACCATTTAAAGATAAAAGGACACGTGTATGCCACATGGAGCCATGCTCGAGGCACAAATGGAATTTAAAATAGACTACGAGAAAATTGGTTTCTAGGCACAAGATAATTGCATGGAGCGCATATCAAGGAATGTGGGCCTCATGCGTATTCAAAAGGAAGTAGTTGAAAAAGGGAGTCTGGACTAGCCTCGAGCACATGTGTTAATGCACGTTTAATGCTAATTCAACATAGTAAAGGGGGATTGAGGCTGAACGTGAGACAAATATGCCCTGTTTTTAAGACGTAGTAGTTCGAACTTAGGTTTATAAATAAAGAGTGCCATTTATATTGTAAAGAGTCCAACACCAATTATAAAAATTATTCAAGTTCTTTACAGCACACTAGCGCCTTGTTTATTTTCCTTTCCTTAGAAGTAACGTAACTTGTACCTTTCTGTTTTAGTTTTCATCAAGGCAATACAATTCTAGGATTCTAGGTATGAAATTCTTGTTTTGAATTTGTTTCTATAATCAAAGAGTTAAGATTTGAGTCATTAGTTTAGGGTTTCGATGACTAAGCTTCGAGATTGATTGCATTGTTTTTAACACGGGTATCAATGCTTAGTGAGTCAGGTGAATTTATGTTTGAGTCACTGTTTCAGGGCTTTGGTAGCCAATATTGCATTGGTCCTAATCCAATGACCCGAATATGGCTCATTGCACCTTCATCTAGTCAAGCTTTAACTCATTCGTGTCATCAAAAGTCAAGAGTGCTAGCCTAAAAGTTTGTATATTCAGGCTTGTGAGTAGACTACTAAGCTCATAACATTTTCTCCCTAAGTTCCTAGCTCTTAAGTGTACGAAGTAAGGTGTTTGTAGGCTATGCTCCGTCATCCCAGTTGCCACTTGGGCAAGGTCTGTTTCTCTTTTTATTAATGCAAAATTATTAATACCAAAAAACTACAAAAATGTAATTTAAAGTCGTTTAATTTGAGCAATTGCAGAATCCACATTGTAACGGAAAAACGAAGTCGGATTCATTGAAAGCATCAACCTTCTTTACAGGTGATTGATTGAGGTCAAACACATTTGGTTCGATAATTAACACTCCCAAGTCGAGGCCAATCCCTTTTTGCATGTTTGTTTGATTTTGCATTTATGACGACCACACACACTAAAAACAAACAAAAGGAGCAAACATAAATAGAATAAATAATTAATTATCGATTGAATTTGAAATTCTTTCAGATTATGTATCGAAACAAAGTGAACTTATATTGATATCTATCCAATGTTCAAGAAAGAAATATTGACATCTATCCAAATTCTGTTATAAATATTGAATATTTTTTAGGTACAATTTTTATAGTCGAATTCGAATATGATTAAATATTATAAAAAATTAAAAATTATATAAAATACCTATTTACGGATATGTATATATACATATATAAATGGGTATTACTATAGCACATGTAGGGCAAATGACACGTGTCATCAAATGAGCATTCTCATGGTGATTCCCCCCCCCCCTCTCTGTGCGTATATATATTTGATGATAGATGCTTTTAAATATATAGAAAAGCAATTGATAAAAAACCAGTGAGAAAAGAGAATTGAGAAAATACTGAGAATTGAAAGAATGAAAGAATTGAGAAATTAAAATATTGATAGAATTATTTCAATAGAAGAAAAACTTTTCTGGTTCTTGAGTTTTGGAATAAAATACTTGCTATTTTTCTTTAAGTACATTTGAGTTTGTATTTTGTTCTCTTCTTTTTGAGTATAATATGTTCTTAGTTTTATAACACGTTATCAGCAAAAGTCTCTAACCAGCTGAGGATCGCTATATACTCGAGATAAGTTTCCATTCCCTAATCTTTGTCATTTATAATGGCTAATCTTACTAATCTTGAATTTACTTCTCTTGATATATATGGCAAAAATTATATACCATGGATTCTTGATGTTGAAATTCACCTTGATGCTATGAATCTCGGAGATACAATTGAAAGGGAAAATAGTGCATCTTTGCAGGATCGTGCCAAAGCAATGATATTTCTCAGGCATCATATCCCTAAAAGATTAAAAGCTTAGTATATTACTATAAAGAATCCGTATATCTTTTGGTTGAATTTAAACAAAAGGTTTGATCATCAAAAGTCTAGAATCCTCCCAAAAGGTCGCTATGAATGGATTCTCCTGCGATTGTAGGATTTTAAAACTGTAAGCGAGTTTATCTCTGCAGTATTTAGTATTACCTCCCAACTGAAATTATGAGGATAAAATATTACTGAGGATGATATGTTCGAGAAAACTTTCTCTACTTTTTATGCATTGAATATGCTCCTGCAGCAGCAACGTCAAGAACGAGGACTTAAAAAAATACTCAGACTTGATATCATGTCTCCTCATTGTTGAACAAAATAATGAACTGTTCATGAAAAATCATCAGTCACGACCAACGTGAACAGAACCATTCCTTGAAGTGAATGCTTCGGCATACGACGATCAGGGACGTGATCGAGGTCGTAAACGCGGTCGTTAACTCGGTCATGACCATTGATGAAGTTATAGTTACGGTCATAATAACTAGCACTATAGTACCCAGAATGGACCAAAATTTAAGAAGTCCACAAATGACGGGGAGAAAAAGAGAAAAGAGAAATCCCCTGAACAAAATTTGTGAAATGATTAGGAAACAGATTGCTATCTATGCAGTATGAAAGGTCATTGGATGCGTACCTATCATATAGCTCAACACCTAGCGAAACGTTACTAGGCATCGTTAAAAGGGAAAGAAAAGCTCTTAGAAAGAAATTTTGCTAAAGATCATTCTCCACTTAATGATGCACATTTAGATGTTTCTGATCTGTTTAAATATCCTAGTGGGGACAATTGATAATCTGATAAGTGATGAAAATGTTCAAATTGATGTGTTTTTATGTCTTATCTTTTGTGTTGAACCATACTTGACTTTAAGAAAATAATGTTACCTTACTACATACAAACTAAAATGGCAAAATCCATCTATTATTTTATATGGCATATGTTTAGTTATATGTGTGAATTACAATTGATATATCTTATTACCAAGGATTGGATGGGATTAACCATAATTTAAGTCTACTATAGTTTATCGATTCAAATGTTAATCTGATTATGAAAGTTGAACAATTATTGGGGAATGTTGAACATAGATATGATGACTCTTCTTATATGCAAAAAGTTAAAGTGTCAATTTGTGAGGACTATAAAATCCAATATCGAAATATGGTTATTTAAAATATTTTGTGATAATATGCTTACATTTTCGTTAATGATTACTAGCGAAACCCTGTGCGATGCACGGTTGTTTTGTTATTTATGAAATATAATATTTGCAATTTGGACTAAATATTTATACAAATAAAATTTCTATCAAACTTTAAATTTGAGACAAAAAAAAAAAAAAATTAGTTTTAATCATTTATTGTTATTAAATTTCTATCAAACTTTAGTTTTTGTTATTTTCCAGTCTTCATCTTTTATTGTTTACTGTTTAAAATTATTTTTTATTTAGTATATTTTTCCAAAATATAAGAGCAAATTATTCATGTATTGTTATAGTTATATTATAATTATAATGGAGACACCAATATTGCTATAATTATAATTCATATTAGCAATTTCTAATAAACATCTATCAAATTTTGAAATAGAATACCTGATTCATAAATTTTAAAACTTAGTTGTACATCGGTGATAAAATATTTAGATCTCAGGGTACCTTAATGAATATGTTGAAACTCTAGGGTACTTAAATAAGAAATTCAGAAACCTCGATGTACTTAAATGATATACCAAAATATAATTATAGTTAAAAAAGTCATAATATGTAATAACTTGAGTATCATTATTTGTTGTCCTTCGCTCACTCCACCGACAATGTCTGCTCACCATTACCTCATCCACCTACATCCAAGACCCATTGCCAAACTCATAATAGTTCGATTCTTGTGGGCAATGCACAATACTAATGATGCGTTTTTCATGTTCTGCATGTTTTTGTTTGAAAATGTTCTATATGATGAAATGTTCTTGGTAATTAATTTTTACATTTTATTTCCTAGACTACTTGTATCTTTAAATAAAAAACTATAATTTTACAAAAAAAATATTTATGCAACCCATGGAGTTATTTTTCCTTTTTTAAATCTTTCCAAGGAAACTATAATTTTACGAAGAAAATATTTAATATTATCGTAAGATCCAAATAATTGTAAGTGTTGAATTCTTTTATTTGTTTTATTGAATCATAATGTACTCCTTTTGTGTTTTTTTTTTTTTTTTTTGTACGATAATGACAATTTATACTTATGTTGTGATGTATCTAAAATTTGAACTTTATTATTTCTTTGAGGCTTTAACTTTGTATTTGGCCTTCATATAGTTTAATAGATTATGTAAAGTATTTAATTACTTTTAAACTTTATATGCTAATAGCAAAATTGTAAAATAAAGAAAATGATAGATAAGGTTTAGAGTAAACTTATCGATGTGTGACGTTGGCCATGCCTTGTTGTAAAAGGTTTGTTTGCTTCACTCTAATAATATCACGGTGTATAAGACGTAGAGCCGATAATCGGTGAATCAATGTTAACACTCCAACTTTATTATCTCTTTCTCTTTCTTCCGTTTCTCCTTTTACATTTAGAAGTAGAACTTGACGAATCTCTTATTTTCTCTCTATCTATCTCTCTTTTCAAGATGGTATCCTGTAGAATTATTGATGAAGATAATAGATATGAAAGATTCAATAGGGAGACTAAAATATGGGTAGTTAGAAGAAAAAAAAGTTAGTGGGCAATAAATATATATTTTTTAATTTGATTTTGTATATCACCTATTGATTTTTTTTATATTATGAAAGATATTATGGGGTGATTAAGTAGTGGTAGTTAGAAAAAAAGTAGTGGGTAGTTAATTTATATTTTGTATTTGATTTTGTGCATATTTGGGGGCAATTTTTTCTTTTTTCATTTTAATTTTAAGAAAAATCCACAAATGAACTTGAGATTAAGATATAGTATAGATATGTATTTTATGTTTGAATATGCATGGTGAAAATTCATGTCTAGAAGATAGTATAATAATAATGGGTGTTTGAAATTTAATTAAAGGCTTCAAAAGAGTACATATCAGATTTCCTGAATAAACAATATTTTCAAAGGTAAGGCTATCTATTTAATTTCAAGATACTTGTTTGGGATAATTAACTAAAAGTTAAGACCCAAAGGCTTTTATTTCATAGTATGACTATTTTAGTCATTTGGGTATAAAAATAATTAAGGGAATCTTTGACAATTCTTACACTCATTAAAGAGCCAGAAGATTCTTATATCAGATAAAATATCATGTGCTACTTGTATTTAAGGCAATTTGATTGCTATGCCATACTGAATTGAGATTGGGTTGAGTCGCATGTATTTGAAGAAATACAAATGGGATATATGTGGCCCATATTTTTTATCATATAGACCAATTTGATATTTTATAATATTAATAGAGGCCTCTACACGTTAGTCACATGTTTGTGAATAATCCACTTGTGATGTGGCATTTGTCAAACTCCTTGCATAAATGACCCGACTTTGAGCTCAAGTCATGGATTGTATGATGTAACAATACAAGAGAATTTGGTGCTCAAAAAAAAAAAAAAAAATTTTCCAAGAGAATTTACATCCAAATATTTTAATGGTTATTGTATGTCAATTGGGATTGCACTTGACTACCATATAGCTTACATATAGACACAAAATAGTCTTACAGATGTTCTAATTTAAAGGGCTAGGCCATTATTATTGCCTACGTTTATATAAGTATGTGTTATGATAGAGGTTGCAGCACTAATCTGTATTAGACCAACTTATTATCATGGGTCTCCCCGGTATAACTTGTCTCTCACAAAAACTAGATATATATCCCATTTATAAATTTTGATTATATAATGTATGTCCCAATTGTTCATGCTGTAGAAAGTTCCTAAAACCAAACATATTTTAATGAAGTTCTTTTCACTCTCGAGTTTCAGAAGAAGGATAAAGCAAATGTTAATAAATTCACCCAAGAACTTGGAAGAGTTATTTAGGAAAGCATTTATAACAAACTTTCGAGAAATCGGCGCAAGATTGGCATTTACCAACTCCAAGGCATCCCTAGTTAATGTGCACCCATGAGGGGAAGCCAAATACACCCTATACTCTTTTTACCTTTGTTGTGGTTTATCCTACTGGGTTTTTCCTAGCAAGGTTTTTAACGAGGCTGTTTAAAAAACATATGTAACTCGGACATTATACTCTTTCAAGTTTATTTGTCCTGCAAATATTTCAAAGAAAATATCCAAAGAGAGAGAATTGTAAATATTAGATATTTTTCGAATACAACTTTTATGGTCAAATTTTGATTTTATTAAATATTCTAGAAAATAAAAAATTATGTAAAATATCTATTTATGTATATATACATATACACATATAAATGGGTATTACTATAGCACATGTAAGGCAAATGACACGTGTCATCAAATGAGCCTTCTCATGGTGACTAAGTCACCCTCCCTTGTACACATATATTTGATGATAGATGCTTTGACAAAGAAAATTAGTGAGAAAAGAAAATTAAGAAAGCAGTGAAAATTGAGAGAATTAAGAAATATTAAAATATTGAAAGAATTATTTAAATAGAAAAAAAAAATTTCTGATTCCTGAGTTATGGAATAAAATACTTGCTCTTTTTAAAGTATATTTAAGTTTGTATTCTTATTCTTTTTCTTTTGAGTATAATATATTCCTAATTTTATAACAATTTCAATCTTTATCTTTATATTATAGAGAAGTTACCCATCCCCAAAACACCCCATTCCCTCATCCTTGCAATTCTAGGGGGTTCGGTATTTTAAATTTTAGAAAAAATGTTATTTATATAAAAAAAGATAAAATAGAAATATATATATTCTATAGGTGATTTACCGTGCTTCAATCATAAAATAATGCATAAATTCTTCACTAAAAAGAAAGAATACAAAAGAGCCATAAAAATTTAGTTTTATAATATTATAGCAAAATATATTTGAATTATTTGATACGGTCTAATTCCAAAACTATCTTACAATATGAAAAGATTATACCTTTGTCATTACAAATCATAGCAAATCCAAAGGCCATACTTCAATCAAAAGGCCATTCAATCATTCTTATACAGTGCGAATTTTGTTTAACTTATACACCATTTTTTTTCAAAGCACATTTTTACAGGTCAACAAAACATATATATCGCACATACTACCCGTGCATCGCATGGGAAAAAAACTAGTATAAATTAACAAATAGTTTTATATTACAAGGCAAATAGTTTTATATTATAACAGAATAGTAATATTCAATTCGTCATCAAGCCACAACTTCACCGACGCCACTGAACAATATAATATAAAACTGTTTCTTCTGCATTACAAATATATATACATCTAAGTTCAACAGATATTGGGATGTAGTTGCGGTCTCCATGACCAACTCATGTATAACACCATGTCCGCCACTGCTCCTTCTGTAAAAGAAAACGCATTTCCTAGGAAAGGTAATGCTGATGAAAGATCAGCAAAGACATTTTCCTGATTTTATATAACTGAAAGAAGAAATTCTATCCAAGTACCTAAAACTTCAATTTTTTCTTGTGTTTTATGTCTTTGCGGAGGAGCTCTAGTGCTTTCAATAGTGTTGCTTTGAATCTGGGGACATCTATCCTCACATCCTGGCTGTCCAAATATACTGCCCTAAAAGCATCCCATCCTTGCTTCATGATCAAAGTGGGGTCCAACAAAAATGGATGATCAACTCCATATTTCTCCACAAGGGAGCTTTCCTCCACACTTACCTTGTATTCCAAGTAATTCAAGTTCATGTCCTTTGCTGGGATCTCGAAATCGTGCTTTGCAATCCACTCTAGGGCTAATGGAACGACTTGGACTAGGATCGCCTTCTCCGGTAGGAACATCGCGTTTGTTAGTCCAGCCCCATGTACCCCCACCATCACGTCGAATGAGTTCACCAATCTTGAGAATGTCCACAGGCTTTGTCTTGCATCTATAACAAGGACATCGTACCTATTGGAAATTCCACACTTTAGCCTACTATTAAAGTTTTCTACATGAGTTGTAACGAAAAGAATATATTAATATTTGACACAATTTATTGAGTAAATTGATACAGCTAGCATTTAAGTGAGAATTCAACTGTTGAGTTTCATAGGACGACTCCCACAAATAATAGTAGTGATAGTAATGTGGTCAATATATGTATCTAGCTTATCTCCAGATCACATCAATCAGTTTTATGCTGCAATTTCTTTCGAACTTATATATGATCTCAAATGTCAACTCTTTGTGTTTGAGTATCACCAAACAAAAAGCTGAATTTATGAATAGTAAATAAGCTTGAACTCCTAGCAATGCGAGATCCGAGAAACTTAAGAAGTTGACATACCCTAGCTCTGTTCCTGCCTTTGCTAGGTCCTCTTCATTCAAAATACACCTTGATTTCTTCCCCGATAGTATAAGCAACCTAGGCTTTCTTGAATTCATCTCAGAAATTTCCCTTTTTAAAGAGTAAACCCTCCTCAAAAACTGCGTGAAATGCCTCATTGAATACCCACCTGGGGACATAGAGGGATCAATGCTAAGCTCTTTGTGCGATTTCAATCCCACTATCACTTTACTAAAGCACCTTATTTCAGTGTCCTTGTCAAGATCTATAATTTCATACTTAGACAATGCCTGTAACACCACACCAAACTTGTTAACCCACCAAGATTTCTTATCAGCAATAAGAAACTGGACTTCTCCTTTGAAGGGCCGCGATGTTATAAACAAAGGAATGATCACGTCCGTGAAGTCATGGAAGTAGTTGCCAGTGTACCCAGCAGTGGAGAAAACTATGGCCGGAAACCCTTCGGTAACACTGCATTGAGGGATTTGATTAGGATTATGTGAGGTTGAAGAGGGTTTGAGAATGAATTGTGTGACCATTTTCATGGCAGATGGGTCTGTTTTTCTGGCATATGGCTTGATGGGCAATGCTACATTGGGTTGTGGGGTTGAGTTCAAATGAGGTGAAAAGAAGAAAATAGTGGAAGAATTTGGATGGATTCTTATGTCACCCTCTATCTCGCAAAAATCTGATCTGGGTTGTGAAAAGTTGCATATGGGCGCCAGTAAAGGGGTGAAATTCTTCGATCCAACAAATTGATCTGCAAAAGATCAGTTGAGACAAGAATGAGCAATGCAAGAATTGAATAATACCACAAAAAAATATCTTAAAAATGACATTATATTTTGAGGGAAAAAAAAACACTCATATTGTCTATTCATAAGATTGATAAAACATTTTGAAAAACGTAACATGATGCAAAAATGTTTTAGGGAAAAAAAAAAAGAAGAAAGAATCACATTGAGTTCATCATTATTACTTCATCATTCCTGACCCTTGAACGAGGTCATATGTCAAGTAAACATGGAAGTTCAAGTAAAGTTCTGTCATAAAACTAATGTATCTATTGAACATTATACATTAATGATACAACAACGACAATAGACCCAGTGCCTCAAGGGCTCCCACCTGCCTAAGCGGGGTCGGGGGGGAGGGGATTGGATGTACGCAGCCTTACCCTTTCAGGGTGTAAGCCTGCTGAGAGGCTGTTTCCGAGGACCCCCAACCTTATAGGGTTGGCAACGCAAGGACTTCCTAGGAGGTCACCCATCCTGATACTACTATCACCCAAGCACGCTTAACTTCGGAGTTCTAATGGGATCCAGTGCATGAACCCTACTTCTTTATAACATCGTGGGCTAATTTGTGAATGGACTCATATATGGAGTTCTCAAAACGAGAACTTGGGCTATAAAATATACAAAATTTAAATATTTAACACACATGATAAATAAGTTATAATGCCATGCAAAATTATTTACCAGTATTTGATCAAGTGATTACTTATAACTTGTGTTTGGTATATATATATATACAAGTACTTACCGATTTTCTTATCATTGCTAGTATCCATGATTGAAAGCATTTTGAAATTGTTGTCCCTTGGCAACTGAGCATTCACTAGAAAGAACAATAAAAAGGAACTATCATAATGCATTTCAGAAAAAAAGAAGTCCATGTAGTTGAAAATGTAGTAGTTTTTGAATTATGCTAGAAAGGGAGCAACAACTTACAAGTTAGTACAGGACCTTGAAACGGCTTGTAAATACTGAAGACGAAAGTCCCTGCAATAATTACAATGCTGGTAAATGCCCAAACTCCTAGCTTCTTCTGTTCTGCTTGGCTAAAGCTTCGAGAGAATATCGCTTCGTACATCTTCTTCTCCATTTCCTATCGAATTCTGCCCAATGACTATCCTGTAAAATATCTCGTCTATGTATCACTAATGACAAAAATTTCTTAGTTTAACTAATACCAACGAAGTTGGGAGTGATTGGTTTAGGCAATGCAAATGATGAATATGTTTTCAAGGTTATGCCTAAGGCAAAGCATGAAAGAGTAACCAAATTGGTGCTACAATATAAAAGAATGTTGGTGTGCATAATATTTATAGTGATTTAATGCTCCTCACGATTTATCATTGTATTAAACTTTTTTTTTAAAGGACTTATTGATTGCGGTTGACTGTTGAGAGACGGCCCAACTTTTAATTTGTGTGAAAAATGCAAACTTTATTTACATATTTTAATCAGGTTTGAATACCATCTTTTAATATAATTTGATCATTGAAAATAATATCGGATCAGAATAAAATAATAACTAGTATATGATCCAATAGTTTTGCTACAAACTGGGTCAAAAAAATTGTTTTGCCACTGTTATTGTTACATTGCATATAATAAATAGGGGTTTTGTTTTTTAAACTAAAAACTGCATTAAATTTAGGCGTAGTTTTGAAAATTATCTATATTTTTTAAAAAAATATCTGAACTTTTCAAATTTTTTTAATGTCACACTTTAATGTTAATGCCGTTAACATCCATTAGTTTTCGTTTACGTGGCTTTTCAAAGAAAAAGAGAATAATTTTAAAAATTTTGAATTTATATTTTAAATAATTTTAAAAATTTTGAATTTATATTTTAAATAATTTTAAATATCAATAAAATATTTTAAATACATTAAAACTTTTAATATGTTTTAAAAAATAACTTTTGGATTAAAAAAGTTTTTTTATATGCCACGTAAGTAAATACTAATGGACGTTAACGTTATTAATATTAATGTGTGATATTGAAAAAATTTGAAAAGTTTACGTGACTTTTTAAAAAGTTAAAAAATATATGTATTTTTTAAAATCAAATCTAAAATTTAGGTAGTTTCTACTGAAAAAAAACCTATTAAGTACTCGTCCATTTTTAATGATCGAAAGAGTTGGCTCAATGTGTCAAAGACTACAAAACATCACATTTGAAGCTCAAATCTTGCCAACCGGTGCAATATCTTTTTACGACCACTTTCTAGGCCAGTGTTCTTCAAATTGATATACCGCACCAAGGAAAACTATATAGTTGACAGCGCGTAATCAGTCAAAAATGTGCATGAGTGAATCCTAAAACCTTTTTACCGAAAACATTCCTTTCTTTTAATATTTGTGTTACATGCTTCTGCGGGTGCATGGGTATGTTTGCTGGCATTGGATTCCTGTAATGTTTAATTAATGTTAATATCAGCTTGCAAGCCCCACCAAACAATTTTATTTCCAATATTCATTTTTGTTAATTTTCCTGCATGACATAAGACCTAAAAGGTTCTATAATTTGTCAGCAAGTTTTGTTTATTGTCAAACAACCATGCCTCCCCCAAACCCAAAAAGAGGGAAAAAAAAAAAAAAAAACCCCTTTAGAAACTTAGTATGTGATGCAACGCCACGTGGAAAATTAGGGGGAAATGGGAAGGTAACGACGGCCTTCCCTTAATTCTATTACTAAAGTAAAATAAAATGGGAAAATAGTCTCGATTCTCACAACCAGAGAAAAGAGGAAACAAGGTATAAGTTTTTTTTTTTTTTTTTTTTTTTTGGGGGAAAATAATGAATGAATCAAACTCTAGCAACCTATCCCTTTAAATAGAAGGGGTTCCTAAATCCTATAGGAAAACTAATTTAAATTTTAAATCAAATCAATGGTTGGGATAGCAATCCGTGTAATGAGGATCGACGGTAGAGATCACAATCCGTGTGCCAAAGCATAAACAATAGAATATCTGAAAAATAAACACAAATTTAAAACAAATTCAAACTCTATCTGCTGGCGCCAACTCGGTCCCATCTAGACGGATCCGTTCAGTTGTGCTGGACCCCATTCCACCAATACAGTCCTGTTATGGCCTGAGCTGTATCATCCTCCCCGGGTCAGAGAGAATTCACCCGCGAATTCATTGCAGCATCGGTGTCATTATTATCGCTAAAATAAGGCGTGAGGTGCTTGACATTGAAGGTATCTGATGTTCTCATTCCAGGAGGGAGTTTGAGCCTGTAAGCATTGTTGTTGATCCTTTCTACTACCGTCAACGAACCAATCTTGCGTGCCGTCAACTTGTTGTATTCCCAAGCAGGGAGTCGCTCTCGTGCCAATATGGACCAAACCTGATCGCCAACTTGGAACTGAACCACCCTTCGCCCTTTGTCTCTGTTATGTCTATCGAGTTGTAATTCAAAAGGCGGGTAGTATTTGTTTAAATTGGTTTTGGGCGCCAAAGTTTGTTAGCGGTTAGGATGCCAATTGTGTTTTGGCGGGAAATTGAGTGTGTGGTCCTTGTTAATAGTTTTGTTATTTGCTCTTTAAATAGTGGCTGATTAGCTTGTAAAAGATCATTCAATGAAATATCAATTAATCCTTTGTGATTAAAACTTCCTTTCTCATCTAATTCTCTCTATTTTCTCATGCCCTTCCCTTCTTTCTCATCCCAAATTCTCTTAATTTCTTAGGTTAAGTTCAAGATTTAATCTTGAACTTAACAATTGGTATCAGAGCTTCGTTCGGCTATCAAATTAATGGATACAAAAGAAATTCTCTTGATCGGTGGTGTCACAACCAGATCGGCAGTAGCAAGAGCAGCTGCTAGATCATCCAATACTGAGGGTGTTGGAGGTGGTGATGCAGCAGGACGCGATTGGGTGACAAATGCTCAAATGGACAGTAAGTTTGAGACAATGCTTGCTCAATTCAAGCAAGTTCTTACTGAAACCTTACCTCAGTAGATTGAGGTGAGGGTTGATCAACTGGTGCAGCAGGTAGAAGCTAAAATTGCTGATCAAGTCTCGTGACAATCACAAGAATTAGAGGAAAGATTCAATCAGAGGTTCGATCAACAATGACAGCTGCTGGAAGAAAAGTTCACTGAGATTAGAGAGCAAGTTATGAGGCCCATTCCTTTCGTTGTTCCAGATCCATTGTTGCCAGCAAGTGCCTTGCAAACAAATCAACCGATCAGACCTCAGGATGAAGTAAGACAGAATGCGCCTGTTTCGGTGGTTAATTCTGGTGTTGATATGAGAGTTCCTGATCGAAACCGTGAGATTGAAGTGACTGAGAGGCAGGGCCGCAATGAGCATGTGATTTCTCGACCTTCCAACTGGAATGCTGGGCCTGGTGTGCGATCCATTAAAGTTGATGATACACATAGGCCGAGAGAATTGAATGTGGATCATCTTGATAGACCACCTGGTGATTGGCATCAACCACGCTCTGGATGTAATGAGAAGGTAACCAACAGCAGAAGCAGTGGCCATAGAGAGCCTCGAGTGCAGATTGATGCATTTGATGGGAAGCAACCTCATTCTTGGCTAAGGAGGTGCAAACGTTACTTTCACTTTGTTACGTTTGTGATCGAATCTCAAACGTAAGCTAAGAATATAAGAGAGTATGGGATGAAAAAGAAGTGAAAGGAGATGATAAAATAGAGAGAGAATAAGATGAGAAGAGAAGTTGATCTCAAAGAGATTTGGTAATTTTCATTGAATGAATTAGAATTACACTTGATTAACCTATTTATAGGAAATACAAAGCAAACAAGACATTGAACCTAGACTTAAGCTCTAACCGACTCACTAGAAAAATATCTAAATCACCCAAAATATCTAACTAACATAACTACCTGCAGTATTTGACGCCTACTGTAGGATATTGCAACCTCAGCATACAAATCAGCATTATTACATCCACAACTTAAGGAAATGCTACTAATTACAATATCAACTAACTAATACAACTTCCCTACACCAACTACCATCATATAGCAGGCCAATACAGCAACACCCATAGCATAGCAGCAGCACCAACATTACAGCAGTAAGCACCAGCAGCCAGGACACCAACAGCCCGCGCCTCGGATTCTCGCATTCATAACATTCCCTTCCCCTTGAAAACATTCTTGTCCTCAAGAATAGAAGAGAGTTGTAACAATGTAGATCACTTAGCTTATGAAAGGATAGCTGAACTTCTTGTTTATGAACTGTTGAAGTTCTTGTTGAAAACCTGCAGCTGAATATGTCTCTTATTGCTACAAAATGCTTGTGCTTGAATGTATAATATTCTTCAGGAGGTCTGCATTGATCAAACCAAGCTAGCCAAAAATCAACCATCAGCCCATGACACACCTTGTTATAGTTAATACCGCTCAAAACACCATCTTGCTGCAAATAACCATAAACCGCCACAGCAACCCTATCATTCTGCTTGTAAGATGCTGTACAACAGAGTTTGAATTTCATCAAACCCCTGAGTATGCATATGAACCCCTTTAACTTCTCGGGAGGCCTTCCAAACTCAAACATAAAAAACCCAACATCAAAATCAGCTTGTAAGCATTCCCAAATGCAGCTAAAACAACCACATATCTTGATCATGGTAGCAAAACACAAAGTAATTCCATAAGACTGCAGCTACAACTCTTTCATCTTAGATCTTATCCAAAATTTGTATTGTTTAAACATCCAATACTAAACCAACTCAGACCATGCTCAACAAACTCTTGATTGCTTTCCAAATCTACATGTTGTGCTGCAGATCCCAGAATTTCAGCAGTATCTACCCAAGGCCACTCATAGCTGCGGAAATCACAAATTTTAATTCAATTCTTGGCCACATGGAAGCTTCTTGATGCGAACAAGTTATTACCTCTTCCCAAAATCATGATAGCGCCAATTACATTCCATTTGAGCATCTCATTTACTGCTGTCAGTGGAAGAATTGTAATGCTCCATTGAATTTCAGCAGCCTCTACTACTTCTATGGCTTGAACCTTGATTATGAACTTACAAGATCTGAAAGTCCCAGCCTTTCCTTCCCAAACTCTTGCATAGACCACACAAACTAAGAGTTCATAAACCATCGTTGAATGCCAATTGCACAATGCCATAACTTGAACACCCAAAACATTCCAATCAACACTGTCTTTGCTGTAGTTCACACATTCCAGCCAGTTCTCAAGTCTTTCTTGGATCCAAAGCTCATCCAACCACCAAATATACCTCAAATGATTAGGCTTTGCTTTCTTGTCAACCATATCAAACATGAGTAACGAATATAGCAAGTGTAGACACCAAAAGAACTCTTGAGTAGTTGAAAACTTCTTCAAACACATAGTAGTTCTGTCCCAAACTACCATGTTAATTTTCACTCCCATTTCAGCTGGAGTTGGCCTTGATGTTGTACTAATCTTTTCTCTCCAAACACTAAGGAAATATTGAAGCTTGTGCATATAATTTTTCCATTCGGAACACCCACAGCAGATCACCCCCCACACCTACAAAATCTGCATCTGGACAGAAGGCTTCAGAAGATGTTTGTTCCAATCTTCATGTGCTACCATCATCGTCTTGACTTGGCTTTGCTTACTATCTTTATTTGCAAACAAGCAGCTCACAACACCATCAACTCCTCTCTAAACTGCTTCTACTTCAGCAGCAAAACAACCTGAGAAATCTGGATTGAATGGCTCAAGCTTAGCTACGGCACTTGTTCCAATCCCATTACAGTCCAGCACTGCCATTCCAGCCGGATTGCAGGAACCAGATCCTACCAAAGCCTCAAGGGAACTTCCAACTTCAACCCCATCAGTTAACGCACCTGCTGTACTGCTTTTGGTCTGATCAAAAATTGGTTTCAGCATATTACTGCATTTATACACATCCAACCGCTCAATTTCTTGAATAGGAATCAAGCTTTGTTTGTTGTGGACCTTGAAACGCACTCTTGCAGCTTGAGTGCTTCTTTTCAGCAAAAATTCGACTCCTCTCAGCTTCATATAGTCTTGAGAATCCTCTCCCGGATCGAGAGGCAACTTATCACAAGGACTTGCACTTGGATAAGTCACAACTCCACTCACATAAAGGAATAGATCATCTTGAACTTGCCGATCGGCATGCCGACAGTGCATTTCAGCCACTATACATTCGTAATCATTCACCCAGCACAAGGGACCTTGCAAAGCATCCAAGATGATGTTGTTCTGGTCCTGAATTAACACTCCCGCACACCCAAAAGGGAACTTAGGCATACCTTGATCTATAATTGAAGACACTGCAGCAGCATAATTGATTTCCGGATCAGAATAACCTTGTTCAGCAGTGAAAGTGCTTCTGGTCCGCATATAAGCCTGCCATGGAGTCATACTTAACTAATTTGGTGATATGCCAACATATACATCGGTAAAATCAGCTTGAGTTAGTTCTTGTTGATCAACAAGCATCCTAACTTCTACCGGTGAATCATCCTGATGTCCCATAACTGAATTGGATTCAATTAAGGCAACCACAGGTTGTCCATTGTACTGTTCTTGCGAATTCAGAAGCTCCTTAGGCCGACACACAACCTCACGCTTCAATTTCGGCTTAGTAATCTTCTTTTTACCACCAAAAATCTTTTAATGCTTCGTTTAGATGATTCCTCTTGGCCTTACTCTTTGCTTTTTTTAACATTCCGTTGACATGAAAATTGTATTTCCATTCCGGATGCATGTCATACTGTGCCTCAACATCAACAAGATACTCTAACTCTAGCAAAGAGTCTTCATAATGATCATCTTGTTCAAACTCAGGTTCTTCCAGCTTGTTTTCATCAATTTTGGCATTCTCAGGAACGCGTTCATCTCCAATGGCAACACATTCCACTTTCTCTTTTTGCTCAACATTGAACTTTTGCTGTCTGATGCTAACCACTAGCTCCAGAAACTCATTTGCATCAAGAACTCCCGCGTAATCAAACTGATGAGTTGAACAATGCTAATTCACATTTTGCTGATGCACTTGGTTCACTTCATCTTCAACTACATTAAGTGGCTCGACATTGTGCACCTTCACTTGTTCGATCTCTTTAAAGAAAACACCCTGAAAGTGATAATACCATCACATGGAACCAACATTTAGGTCACATTAATTCGAACAGGATCGAAAAACTAGTAAAAGATGAACAGATAGGACCTTTTGGACTCCAATTCATTGCCAGTCGACGAATCTTGCACAAAAAGTAAGATGATCAAGTTTGTCTTTAAGAGTAAAGGCAACAGGGTTGGTGACTTGCTTGAGTTGGTTCATAGAGATGTATGTGGACCAAAGAATGTTCAAGCAAGAGTGTATGAGTATTTCATCACATTCACAAATGATTATTTTACGTATGGATACATTTACCTAATGAGACATAATTCGGACTCATTTGGAAAGATCAAAGAGTACAAGGCTAAAGTAGAAAAGTAATTAGGTGGACAAATCAAGTCACTTTGATCAGATCAAGGTGCAGAATACCTTTCAAGAGATTATCTAGATTCCATGACTGCATGTGGGATAAGATCTCATCTTTTCTCTCTGGGTACATTGCAGTAGAATGGTGTTAGAAAAAGAAGGAATAGGAAATTGTTGGAGATGGTAACGTCTATGATGAGTCATGTTATTTTACCAATCTTCCTTTTAGGTTATGCCTTGGAAACTGTAGCATATCTCCTTAACTTAGTTCCATCAAAGTCAGTTCTTAAAATGCATGGAGTTATGGATTGGGCAAAGCCTATTTTGGGGTACCTTCGTGTTTGGTGGTGTCGAGCACATGCGTCAAAAAAAATGCCGACAAGTTATAATTAAGGACAGAGGTATGTGTTATGATTCTAAGTTGATTGTGATGTAATAAGGCTTAGTTGTTTGAATTGTAATAGCTTGTATTGTGAGCTCGTAGTTTTGGCGCAAATTTAGCATTAAATGTTTGTTGTTTCGGTTGGGTCAAGGTGAGTCAAGGGTGGCGGCTGTGCTTACAAGTGGCCGGGCTCTAGCTTGTCCAAATCCATTGTATCTTGCTTCATATAAGTAGTTAGATCTTGTGTAATTCTTGATCATTCAATAAAAAATCAACCTAATCTCTTTTGAGATCTTTCTCTCTCTCATCTAATTCTCTCTATATTTCTCATCTCCTTCACTTCTCTTCTCATCTAATTGCTCTCTTTCACACAATTAAGCTTCAAGAATTATCTAGAGGTTTAACAATGGTATCAGAGCCTCATTTGGTTTTCAAGTCAAACGTGATTTGATATCAAATGTCTTTAATCGCATTGCAAATTGCTTGAGAATTCAGTTTTGAATTTTGATGTAGTTGCTGCGGCTACTTTAAGGAAATTGCCTTGAAACACATAAAAAAAATTAATTGATACATAAAGACTTGGAACAATGGCCAGTGGAGTCATTACAAGATCGGTAGCTGCTAAATCAGCAGCTAATCCTTCATATGCTGAGGTTGTTAGTGGTAATGCTGAGGATGCACCGCAAGCGGTCACTCCATACATTTTGAGTACGTAGATAACAACTATGATTGTTCAGCTTAATCAATCTCAGCTGGAAAGAGAACAAAGAACTGAGGATTGGATTGGATCAATACTTTCTACTCGAGCTTCGCCCTATAATACAAAGTAGAGGGTTCATTGAATTATCAAATGATACATACTTCATTCAAGAACTGTTTTTCATCCAATCCGTAGCAATAGATAGAAAAGGCAATCCCTTATGATATGCGTAACATACTGATGGAATAAGAGCAAATGTTTAATGAGAGGTTCAGCTTACAATCAAAGCGTGTTGATGAGAACATTGCTGATCAATTAAATCAACAAAAGTAACAATTTGACGAGACATTAGCTGAGCGAATTGATCATTAAACACGGATATTAAGTGAGAAGAATGCTGAAATTCAAAGTTAGTTCAATAGACAAAATGTACCTTCAGTTCCTTAACCTTAGCTCCCTGCTAGTTCATTGCCTATGAATAAGCAGATAAGACCTCCGGTAATGTCTCACTTTAATGTTCCTGCTAGACCTGCCGTAGCTAGTGAAAGACCTCAATTTATGACTCAAGCAGCTGATGTTAGAACTCAAATTCGAATTCAAGAAATAGAGGTAATTGCTAGACAGGATCGATCTTTTGATCAAGCTCAATCAAGACCTACAAGCTTGAATTTAGAATAGGCTGGTTGCCCCCTGAACAAGCAGATATTCATAGATTTTGCAGTTTGATTGAAAAGCATTTTGATCGCTTCCTTAATAGTGGAACCAGCAGTGTTCAGGCAGTAATGATGTGACATCCAATAATAGAAGCAATGGCTACAGACAACCAAGGGTGCAGATTGATCTTTTTGATGGAAAGCAACCTCATTCGTGGTTGAGGAGATGTGATTGTTATTTCCACTTCTACCACATTGATGAGGCTAAAAAGGTTCAGATTGCTGATGTTTATCTTCTTGGTAATTACGAGGTATGGCTATACAGTTTATTAAAATCCTACTCTCACTTGAACTGAGTTTGTGAAAGAGCTGTGTGAGCATTATGGTGATGAAGATTCTAGTGATATTGTTGATAGATTTAATAAGGTGATACAAGAAATATCTGTGAAGGAGTATATGACAAGGTCTGAGAACTTTAGAGCAAGTATGATAGCTGAATATCCTCATGCCACTGAGTCATATTATTTCTCAAGTTTTATAAGTGGATTGAAGCCCAAGGTTAAGAATCTCGTCAAAGCACTTGGACCTACAATATTGTCTAAGGCTTATGCTAAAGCTAAGCTTTTTGAAGCAACAGTCTTAGCTTCAAGTGATGGAAACAAGGGTCGTGTAGGCAACTTTAGATCTCAGAAAGGATCTGTTAGGCCCAAGTTTAACCGATCAGATGAAGAAACCTCAAAGGCTTTGTTACAAGTGCAATCAACCTTATCAATTTAGCTGTAAATGTAACCCAAAGTTCCTCATGTCAGCTGAAGGAATTAGGGCCAATGAACACTTAGAGGGTGATGAATGTGATGCTAGTGGGAATGACTCAGATCAGAAGACATTTGAGAACCTTGTCGATGATGAAGATGGAATTTCCATTAAGGCCTTGACTGGTAATGGGACACACAACACCATCCGGATGAAGGGAAAGGCAGGGAAGAGATCTATCATCATCCTTATTGATAGTGGGAGCACCTACAGGTTCATTGACACCAAGGTGGTTAAGAAAGTGGGTCATGAGGTGATCAAGGCTCATCCTCTAACAGTGACAGTAGCCGATGGAAATTCAGTGATGACTTAGAACAAGTGCCAAGGATTCCAATTGTTCATACAAGATCGCAAGTTTGGTCATGATTTCAGGATCTTGCCTTTGGGAGGATGTAACATGGTACTTGGGGTTGATTGGATGAGATCCTATAGTCTAGTTATGTTTGATTTTGTTAGGTCTACATTTTCTTTTGAGATTCAAAGTTCCAAGGTCACTTTGCAGGGAATGGCAGATCAAGCTCAGCTGCAAATTTTGAAAGGAAGGAAGTTGGAAAAAGGACCCAAGAAATGTGCTTACCAGTGGGTAGGACGGTTGTTTGCTATATCACCAATAGAGGTTATGAAGATTGCCCAGCCTAAAGTGTAAGCAGTGATAGGGGAATATGAGGATCTGTTTGAGCTGCCCATGGCTTTACCTCCTAAGAGAAGTTTAGATCATGCTATCCCATTCAAATCTGATGCAGAACTTGTAAAGCTAAGACCATACAAGTACCCTCATTCTCAAAAAACCAAAATTGAGAAACAAGTGGATGAATTGCTCAAGAGAAGTTTCATAAGGCAAAGTCACAGTCCTTTTGCTTCTCTGGTCAATCTTGTCAAGAAAAAGGATGGCACGGCAATAATGTGTATTGATTACAGGCAGTTCAACTCTATGACAGTGAAGGACAAATTTCCTATACCAGTTATAGACGACTTTCTTGATGAATTACATAGAGCACAATTCTTTTCTAAGCTTGATCTACGAGAGGGCTATCACCAAATCAGAGTAATGGAGCAAGATGTGTACAAGACTGCATTCATAACACATCATGGGCACTTGGAGTTTTTAGTCATGCCATTTGAATTGACAAATGCTCCAGCTACCTTCCAGGTCCTCATGAATGATGTCATCATATAGTTCTTAAGAAAGTTTGTGTTGGTGTTTTTCAATGACATCCTAATTTACAGTGCCTTCTTTGAAGAACATTTGAAGCACTTGAGAGAAGTGTTCAGGGTCATGCACAAGCACAAGTTATATGCAAAATTGGCCAAATGTTCCTTCGCACAAACTCATTTAGAGTATCTAGGCCATGTGATATCCTTAGAGGGAGTTTCTACTGATCCTTCTAAAGTCCAAGCAATGAGAGATTGGCCTATTCCAGTTACCTTGAAGTAGTTGAGAGGATTTTTGGGCTCAACTGGATATTATCGCAAGTTTGTGGCTAAGTATGGAGCTATAGCCAAGCCTCTAACAGATTTATTGAAAAAAGATGCCTTCAAGTGCTCTGATGAAGCTCAAGTGGCATTTAAGACTTTGAAATCTGTAATGTGCAAAGCACCTGTGTTAGCTGCGCCTGATTTCACCTTGGGATTCATATTAGAGACTGATGCTTGTGGGAATGGAGTTGGGGCAGTGTTGTCTCAAAGAGGTAGACCTATGGCTTATCTCAGCCAAGCTTTAAGTCCTAAACATCAAGCACTAACCACATATGGAAATGAGTATCTTGCTATCTTGCTTGCTATGAAAAAGTGGAGACATTACTTAGATGGACACCATTTTGCAATCAAGACTGAACACCAAAGCCTAAAGCATCTCTTAGAACAGAAAATCGTCACAAGAATTCAGAGAAAAGGGCTTACGAATATGTTGGGTCTTGATTATGACATCGAGTACAAGAAAGGAAAGGAGAATGCTGTGGTTAATGCTCTGTCACGCAGATTAGAGGACTGTGAAGGCTCTTGTGAGGCATTTTTGGTGATTGTACCTGCTAGGATTGAAGGGGTACATCAGCCATTAGGATGACCCTTTTGCACAAGAATGCATAGCAGCTTTCAGCATTGGCAAGGCAGACAACTTAGCTTCTGGTGCAGAAGTGGCAGTGGCTAGAGGCATTATCTGACTTAAGGGGAAGCTGTACATTGGGACTTCTACTGATCTCAGACACCAAGTTATTAGTGCTTCACATGATTCAGCATGGGTAGGACATTCAGGAGTGGAAGGAACATATCAAAGGCTTCAGGCTTTTGGTTGGTCAGGAATTAAAGAAGGCAGTGACAGATTTCGTGCAAAGTTGTGAAGTATGTCATCAAACTAAGCTTGGAGATCATAGATATCAAGGGCTTCTTCAAACCTTACCTGTTCCAGATGGAGTATGGCAAAACATAATCATGGATTTCATTAGAGGATTGCCTAAATCAGAGAAAAAAGAGGTGATTTGGGTAGTAGTTGATTGGTTCATCACGTTCAGCCACTTCATTGCCTTAGCTCGACCTGTAACAGCTGAGAAATTAGCTCGTGTGTTCCTTGACAACATATATAAGTTGCATGGGTCAATCCATAATTTCTGACAGGAACAAGCTCTACACAAGTCATTCTTGGAAGGAGTTTTTTAGCTCGTTGGGAACTACCTTGGCTCTTAGCACATCTTATCATTCACAAACCGATAGCCAAATTGAAAGGGTAAATCATTGCATTGAGCAATATCTTAGAAGTATGGTGTTTGGCCATCCCAAGGTGTGGGGAAGATGGCTGGCATTGGCTAAGTATTGGTACAATACTCATTTTCATGCTTCTCTAGGAACTACTCCATTTAAAGCCCTGTATGGATATGATCCACCATCCCCTTTGATGTTGTAAGGAGTTGTTTCACATGTGGGTGAGGTTACTAAGTTAGTGCAGCAAAGGAAACATCTAATGAAACTTTTGATGGATAATCTCCATCAATCACAAGCCCGGATGAAGATGTATGCTGACCGGAAGAGAGTGGACAAAACTTTTGATGTGGGTGACATGGTTCACTTGAAATTGCAACCTTATAGGCAGTCCACAGCTGCTATAAGGAAGAATGTGAAACTTTGTGCCAGGTTTTTTGGATCTTACAAAGTCCTAGAAAGAATTGGCAAAGTGGCACACAAGCTTGAGCTTCAACCTAACTCATATATACATCCTGTTTTTCATGTTTCTCTTCTCAAAAAGCAGGTAAAGGAGGGCAAAAGTCCCTCTTCATCTCCTCTGGAGGTTGGTTCAAATTGCTCATTGACTCTGCAACCTGCAGTTGTATTGGAGACCCGGCAAATGCAAGCTGTGCACACGAGCATACTAGAGGTTCGAGTGACTTGAAGCAATTTGGATGACTTTCACTACTTGGGAAGAAAGACGTTTCTTATTGAGCCAATTTCCCTCCGTTAATTCTTGAGGACAAGAATGTTTTCAAGGGAAGGGGATTGTTATGATTCTAAGTGGATTGTGATGTAATAAGGCTTAATTGTTTGAATTGTAATAGCTTGTATTGTGAGCTAGTAGTTTTGGCGCCAATTTAGGATTAAATGTTAGTTTTTTAGGTTGGGTCAAGGTGAGTCAAGGGTGGCGGCTGTGCTTGTAAGTGGCCGGGTTCTAGCTTGTCCAATTCCATTGTATCTTGCTTCATATAAGTAGTTAGATCTTGTGCAATTCTTGATCATTCAATGAAAAGTCAACCTAATCTATTTTGAGATCTTTCTCTCTCTTATCCAATTCTCTCTATATTTCTCATCTCGTTCACTTCTTTTCTCATCTAATCTCTCTCTTTCACAAGGTTAAGCTTCAAGGATTATCTAGAGGTTTAATAGTGTATTTGTTTATAGGTTATCCCAAAGAAATAAAGGGTGGTCTTTTCTACAATCCTTAAAAAAAAAAAAAAAAGGCATTTGTGAGTGCAAATGCCAAATATTTGGAGAAGGATTTTATAATAAACTACAAAAGGCTATTGCAGAATAGTATTAGAGGAATTGGGAGATAATGAAGCTATTTCTAGTCAACTAGAGGCATCCCGAGACACTGTGGATGTATTAGATGCACCTACAGATAGGGACGAGGATGTCTCAGGTGAATGAGAGCCTATACATAGTGGGAGGGCTTTCTAGGGCACGTAACAGATTCATGGTAAGAGCCTTAATAGTTGACCATGAGATTGTGTCTAATCCTCTTAACTACACTGGGGCAGTTAAAAACAAGGATGCAAACCAGTGGGTCTTAGCAATAAAATCTGATATAGGATCCATGTATTCGAATTAGGTCTGAGAACTTCTAAAGACGCTGAAAGGCATTAAACCCATTGGATGTAAATGGGCCTACAAGAGAAAAAGAGGGCTGGATGGGAAGACAGAGGCCTTCAAGACAAGATTGGTTGCTATGGGTTTTACCAAAAATGAAGGTATCTATTATGATGATACCTTCTCACCAGAGGCCATGTTAAAGTCCATAAGGATTTTCCTATGATTATGATATTTGGCAAATGGATGTCAAAATGGCCTTTTTGAATGGTCATCTTGAAGAAGACATCTATATACTGCATCTAGACGGTTTCATTTGCAAAGATCAAGAGCGTATGGTATGCAAACCGAGGAGGTCCGTATATGGGTTGAAGAAAGCATCATGCTCATAGAATATTAGATTCAACGAATCGATTAAATCCTATGGGTTTGAGCTATTATTTGATGAACCATGCGCGTACAAACGAGAGAAAGTAGTGACTTTTTTAGTGTTATATATGCAAGGCATACTAGTCATTGGGAACGATGTAGGTGTCTTATCAGCTGTAAAGATTTTGTTGTCAAGTCAGTTTGATATGAAGGACCTTGGAGAAGCCATCTATATTCTTGGGATCAAGCTATTGCAAGATCGCAAAAGTAGGATGTTGGGTCTTTCTTAAGCCACTTATATTGACAAAATGTTGTCAAAGTATCACATGTACGACTCTAAGAAAGAACTTTTACCATTCAGGCATGGAGTCCCTCTTTCTTTAGAGTAATGTCCTAGGACACCTAAAGAAAAAGAGTAGATGAGGAATGTTCTATATGCTTTGGCAGTGTGAAGCCTCATGTATGCTTGTTGTGCACGAGACCAAATATCTACTATGTTGCTGGCATGTTAAGTATATATCCGTCTAACCCGGGTCCGATACATTGGGTGAAAATGAAGTATATTCTCAAATGCTTGAGAAGGACTAGAGATAACATGTTAATTTTTCATAATGACGTGCTGGTTTCAGTTGGCTATACTGATTCAGATTTTCAGTCAGATAGAGATGCTAGATGCTCAATGTCTAGATATGTCTTTGCCCTTGGAGGTGGAGTAATTAGTTGGAGGAGGGTCAAGCAATGTTGTATTGCTGACTCAACCATGGAAGCCAAATATGTCGCAGCTTCAATACAAAAGAGGCATGTTGGCTTAGATAGTTTCTGAAAGATCTTGAGGTAGTTAGAGATGGTCTAATGCCCATTATAGACTTTTTGTGACAACTGGGTGTGGTGGCTAACTCTAAAGAGCCTAGAAGACATAAGACGTCCAAACACATTGAAAGGAAATACCACCTCACTAAAGACTACATGGAGAATGGTGAGATAGTGATTTTAAAAACATATACGAGCAATAACATTGCGGATCCTTTTACAAACACTTTGAGACATAAAAAATTTGAATCACATTTCGAAGGGATGAGAATAAAGTACATAGTAAATTAAATTAAGGACAATTGCGAGATTGTTAGCACTAGTGTCCTGAAAATCCGAATTTATTGTGTATATATTACTTTATTGAAGAATGAAATGTAACTATGGTCGTTTTTCATTATATTTATGTAAGTAAGTTTATAAATTGCATGTGATTTTCTTTGAAGTTAGATCCATGAGATAGATGCAGTCGTCAACTATATTTACTATGAGGGTCTGCCGAAGTTAGATTTGAATTAAATGGAATGAAATGTTATTTGACAAACTCGTAGTTAGTGACAAGTTTGGATTACTTGTCTGCTCAAGCTATAATGTGACACTTTAGATAGCCTATCCTTGTCTTGTGGATGGTGATCCAAAAGTGTTATGTTGGTGTGCGCAATAAGATTAATACACTGAGTTGGACCAAGTGATTTACTCTTTTCTAGACTGCTATCAGAAATTAGTGATTCATAATGAATTGCTTGAATGTTGACTCTAAATCCTGAGAGTATTTTGGACTTGTGCATAGAGTGTTAGATATCTTAGGGTTGGGGTACTATAAGTAAGGTCTCTATAAATGACCAAAGTCCTACGTACATTGGGTAACGGCATGAAGTATGACAGGGATTGGGTATTGAATATAGAATCTATAATGTTTTATGAGATACATATGTCCCTTTAGTTGATTCACAAATGTTTGAATTAATTCAAAAACATTGGCCAAAGTGTTCTAAGTGTTTGGTATTTGGGATTTATACTGCAAATTTGTTTAAGTATAATTAAATTATTCGACAAAGGGAGAGTCGGGACTAATGGAAAAGCTGTGAGAAAAACTAACGATAGTAGTTATAATTATTTTTTTCTCATGCATATCTCATAGAGGGGTTGTTGTTGTTGTTAATATTGTATAATTGGGAATTATTGAATAAATAATTTAACCTTAGAGTACAGTGGGATTTATTTATTGGAATTAAGTCCTATTAAATAGTAATTAAATTTTATCATGAGATGGTAATTAAACCTATTTGGAGCTAGATTTAAATTATCCCTTAGGTCTTTCGCCATCATTTTATTCCATCAAAAAAATGTTAAAGAATTCATGGGATAAATTATTTGTTTATGTGATGAGTAAATTTAATTTTGCAAAACAATATTTATTGGATAAATAAAATTAAAATTATAAAATAAAATAATCTTGTAAAAATCAAATTCATAAGATGAATCTTTATATGTAGGAAAAAAAAAGAATAGCGTAGCGAACCGCGCATCAAAGAGCACAGGAAATCATGGCGCGACACCCGTCACTTTATGACTGGCGAGACGGGGATCCAAGTGCCCCTGGACGGACCAATCAGCGTACTACACGTGTTGCTCGCTGGGCCATCCGAGGCTATAAGGCGCGGACCAATCCGCTAGCGCCACATGGCGATAGCTTTCTTTGCACGTAACTCTTTTTCCCTGTGCACTTATACGATGCCATTTCTTTTATTTTAAAACAATCACACGTCAAAATTTCTTGCTTTTGTCATTGTAGTAGCTTACTACAAATAGGAGTCCTGGAACTAAGGTTTAGCATCAATTAAAAATAATAAAGTCTTACGAAATTGTAGACTTTCAGAGAACTAAAAGAGGAGAAATTTCGGTTGAAATTTTTCCTCTAAGTTTAATATTTTTCGCAGCCCACATTCCGTGTTTTTGAGGATATTGCTTAGAAAATCTTCGGGATTGTATTTTTTTCTTGGAGCGACATGGCGGTCTACATCTAGGTATTCTTCTTTTCTTTTTCTTTTAGTTTCAGACTTTTCTATTTATTTATTGTATTTGTTATGCTAGTCTTTATTATGAATGTATTAATGCAAGGCTTGTTGGTTTATAGGAATTTTAAATCTGTACATTTATAGTTAGGAATTCTAAGTTGGCCGTAGGTTTAAAATTAAAAATTTTTAAACGTTCATAATGAACGTGATAGGCATAATAAATTGAAACAAATAGATTTGCATATTAATAAAATTGAGATTTTATTAAAGGAAAATCTTGACGTGTTATTAGAAGTTGTTTAATAATAATTTATCTTGTCAATTTAATTAAAATCTCGGTTGGATTAAATTTTAATTCAGATTTGTAGTTTTGAATTTTGAGAATTAATTTTTTTTTTTGGTTGTGTATGCGTTAGTTCTATTTTAATAAATAATAATATTAAATTAATTTTATTATTTATTTAATTTATTTTAGAATGTGATTCTAACATAGATTACATGATAATCTAGTTGTAAATGCAACTTTAATAAAATCACTAATTTATAAAATTCAAGTGGGAGCGAGGCTCAATGGTTGAACCCTCACGGTGTCTATTATCGGTCTAACGGTATAGTAGATCGACATCATTCTCTGCAGAGGGTGTTGATTTGCCTGGTGCAAGGTTAGACTTCTAATAGGATAAACTAAAGTGCAAAGCAGCTATGCGACCACCCTGCTATGGAGCATTACGTCTATTTGTATGGATGTTTAGGTAATAGTTTATACTTGACTAACATGATAATTAGCCTCCCTAAGGAGCTCTATTGTTATATGTTAGAGACTAAGGGAAAGTGCATATTTAGTAAGAGTTATAGGAAAGCACAGTAATTGAGAAAAGTTCTCACCTAAACTAATTCCATACGGTCCCGCAGTGTGGTGTGTTTGGGTCATCATTGCATTCATGATAGTTCAGTTTTTTGGACACCTAACTCATTTTGTTTGCTAAACTTAAAAGAATAGATATCACTGCATTATACATAGCTCATGTTTTATAGTCACATAGATGTTTGCATTTACAGAGAATAATAATGGCTGCAACTGGTGCTCTTCTTTCAATTCTTATGTATAGTGTACTCATTGGACTGAATTATTTTAGTTAGAAAAAGAATTTGGACATTATTATAATTCACGAAGGTCTCAAGTTTGTTCTCAGTAATGCTCGTCCTTCAGTGCCCATTGACAATTCAATAGCTGATATTAAAGAGCATTATGAACACTGGCATAAGGCTAATGAGTTTGACCTTAGTGTCATATTTTCTCAAGCATCGGATACAAACTACCGCTGAGATTATGAAACATTTAGAAGAAATTTTTGAAGAACAGTATAGAGTAGCGTGGAAAGATCTTATCTGAAAGTTGCTCAACATGAGGATGTTCAAAGGAAAACCAGTTGAGGAACACAACATGAATTTGATGGCGTGTTTTTCTCAACTGGAAATCCTTGGAACTGAGTTTGGCAGCCAAAAATAGTGCTGCACATAGATTCATGCTTTTTAGTGACTCGAGACCTACGTTTGGTAAAATAATGGAATCTCAAGATGCTGAATTCTTTGAGAATAAATTTCCCATGAAAGAATCTATGTATGCTTCACTACCTGATTGTGTTCTTGTTGCATCTACATCATGATCTTGTCATACGCCCCTTAAACTCGAGGTTCAAGAACTTAGAAGAAGTAAGAGGGCTCGAACTAGAACTAGTTTTGGACCAAACTACATTACTGTTTTCTTGTCTGAACATTATGATTTTTATGAACATGTTGTGAGTGCATTCATGCCAGAGGAAGATCCCAAAACTTATGACGAAGCCATGAGAACCATAGATGCTCCATTTTGGGGAGAGGCCATAAGTAATGAACTAGACTCTATAACGAGCAATAACACTTGGGTGTTAGTAGACCTTCCTAGAGGATACAAACCTACAGGGTGTAAGTGGGTGTTTAGAAAGGAATTAAGGACTGATGGTTCATAGAAACATTTAAGGCTAGGCTGATGGCCAAATGATACACCCAGAAACAAGAAATATACTTTTTCAAAACTTACTCACCTGTAATTAAGATTGCCACTATAAGAGCTTTGGTAGCTCTAGTGTCCATATATAACGTTGTAGTACACCAAATGGATGTAAAAATAGCATTTTTCAGCGATTACCTTGAGGAAGAAATTTATATGGAACAACTAGAGGTGTTCATGGTTCCTAGTGAGGAGCATAAAGTATGTAAACTCGTAAAGTCTTTATATGGACATAAACAAACTCCTAAGTAATGGCATCAAAAATTTGATTGTATCCTGGCCTCGCATGGTTTTGTTGTAAATAGTGGTAACGCTTGTGTGTATTCAAAGCATGTTGATAATGACTGTGTGAGTATATGCTTATTTGTTGATGACATGCGTAGTTTTGGAACAAGTGTGAATGATACTAGGTCTTTCTTGAGTACATCTTCTAATATGAAAGGCCTAGGCGAGACTGATGTGATACATGGGGTAAAAATTACTAGAACACCTAAGGGTTTGACCTTAAGTCAATCCCATTACATGGAAGAAATCTTGATAAAGTTTGGTCACTTTGATGACAGTCCTGCTAAAACTCTATATGACCCTAGTGTTCATTTGATACGAAACATAGGAAATAGTGTATCACAGGCTAAATACGCGAAGATAATTGGTAGCGTAATGTTCTTAATGAACTACAATCATCTTGATATTAACTATGCCATTAGTAGACTTGGTCATTATGCCCATAACCCTTGTGATGAGCACTTGAGTGCTTTGAAAAGGTTGTTAAAGTATCTTAAGGATACCATGAATTGGGGTTTACACTATAAAAAATTCCCTGTTGTGTTAGAGGGATATTGTGATACTAATTGAATCTCTGATTGTGATGAAGTACATTCTACTAGTGACTACGTAAATTTGGCTTGCTAATTGTACTAGTTCATGGACATCAACTAAACAAACCTATATAGAGAAATTGACCATGGAGTAAGAATTTATCGTTCTTGAGATGGCAGGTTTGGAAGCTGAATAGTTGAGGAGGTCTTAGGAGACATTCCATAGTTGGAGAAACCCGTGCCTTCAGTTTCATCGCACTATGACTTACGAGTAGCCATTGGAGTTGCTCAAAGTGAGGTTTATAATAGCAAGCAGAGGCATATTTTCCTTAGGCATGGTCCCGTGAGAAATTTGATCACAAACAATGTAATCTCAGTAGAATTTGTGAGAAGTGAGAAAAATCTGGCAGATTCTCTTACAAAAGGCCTTGCAAGGAAATTGACAAATGAAACAGTCGAGGGAATGGGTCTGAAGTCCCTATGTGCATCCTAATCCTGGCCGATACTCATCTTCGGAGTTACTCCCGATGTTCAACGACTCAAACAAAGTCCGAGACCGGGAAATTTGTGATCGCCACTCAAACCCTTCCCATGTTTGGTGTATGAGTGGCTCTAGGATCTGCTGAATCTGCCATGATGGAGGTAGAGCTTAATGCTCTTAGTGTTGTACATAGCTCTTTGTGGTGGTGTGGGGCAGCACACTTGATAGACACACTACGACTACCACGATGTGAGGTTGAGCCTAAGGCTATTAATGATGTCCATTGACTTTTATGGTGGTATGGGGTAGCACGCCTGAGGGATTCACTAACGGTACTATCGGTGTAGAAAGTCCTCCTGTCGAGACTATGGACTTACTCTCTAGAGCAGTTCTGATACCAAGTTTTGGATTACTTTTAAAGGACCTCATGCGTCTTGGTTGCGGAGTGCGTTTTAGCCTCGAGAACCACATGGAGGGGTTAGTTATGCTCCTCACAATGACAGCTCATGGTTCAAGACCTTCCTCACCAATGGGTGGTTGTGGTACATGCTTAGTCACTAAGTGTTGTTTCAAGTCTAAAAGACAATAGCATTGTCAAGTGTGGCTCTCACTGCTCAATAACACTTTTTCTTTCCTTCTCTTCTCAAAATTGAACAATGTGGGGGATTGTCGGATTTTGGGGGGTAGTATGCTTTAATTTTGAAGTCTAGTGAAAAACCCTCTATCCCACATAGAAAATCTAGAGGATGAGAGATTAGTTTATATATCCCCTTGCTATTATAATGGGTAAAGTATTGTGGGGGGTTAGAGTGGATTTTGTGAATCACACATGTGCACGGGCGCCCCCCCGCCTCATCGGGCCGGCTGGCACGTTTCGGTGTGGTGTGGTGTGGACTTTTATTTTTTACGACCCTTATATTTGTTTAAGTTATCGTAAACGAGCTCATGGTGAGTTCTTGTTGTTTGGTTGAGCTAGAGGCCTTTTGCACAAGCTCGAAGTGTCCTCGTTAATTGACCTTGAGGGTGCTACCTTGAAGAATTATCCATAGTCCAATCTCAAGGCACGAGGCTACAAGGTGGAGCTCGAGTACACGTTTTGACCGCGCCTTTTTTCGCTTTTTCCTTAATTGTTTTTCCAATAATTGATCAGATTTTTAGGCTCTCCCATATCTGCCACTTTCTTTATTTGAGGCAGATTTCTTGCCATGGTCTTTTCCTTAACCTACAAGGAATTTGTTTTGTAAATATCGGGGCTTAGGGTTTTATTCAAATCATGAAAAAACACAATTAACACATAAACTCTTCTCCTTCTTCACGGCTGTGTTTCTCTCTTGAAATTATTCTCCCCTCCGTTACTGAGCAAGTTGGGACGTGTTAACCCTTGGGGTCGGAGTACAATTCGTTGTGCCTTTGATGGGGCATAAACGACTGGGGGCAGTGGATTTTCCGCAACACGGAAATTTCTTCTTTCAATTCTTTCCCTTCTGTTAATCTGTTTAAAGTCATTTCTTTCATCTTTCCTGTAATCTTAAAATCAATTATATTATAATAAAAAAACATTACATTTTGGTCGCTCCTTTACTTGTTCCACCAACGTATTAGTCATCCGTACTTTTCAGCATTATTTTTCTGTTCTTTTATTTTTTTATTTCCCAGGTATTATAATTTCCCAAATAGACATTTAAATCAATATATAAAGCATTGTATTTGTATACTTCGTAATATAAATCACAAAAATAGCAAAATAAAATAGGAGAGGCAGGGAGGGTAAGAAATTATAGAAAAACATATGAAATCAAGCTTGAAGTCAAACACCGACACATCCAACTAGCAAATTTGTGATTTGTCCTATAATATGCTGCGATGTATACCCTAAATCTTCCGTCGCGTACTATAAAACAAATTTTTTATTACATTTTCAAAGAAATAACATGGGTCTTTTGAAAAGTACAATAAATGAAAAAGGGATTCTTCTAAATCTAACAAAAATCTTACCTAAGAGTTTTGAAATGGAAGAAATTATTATACACGACTAGTGATTTGTTTTACTTAATCCCAATTAGTTATAGAACATAACCCCATTTATATATATGTAGACTTATATTCATGGGCTTGCGCATAAGGCCCGGTGAAATTTACCGGGGATTGATGAGTGTTGAACTTGAGATCGAATTGAAAAGTGGTCATGTTTTCACCATCAAGTTAACCTAAACGTAGCTTATATAAAACAAAATAGTTGATAGAAAAATGGTGTAGAAACTTTGCTCACATAACTAATTTATATATTCAATTGTACGTTTAAATTTTAGTTGTAAAATGGAATATATTTTGGGTATATCATAGTGTTGTTGTAGTTTAAAAGGGCACACCCTTGCAAAATAATTATCCCACACAATCTATTGGGACGGGTTATTAGTCGGGCGAGGAGGACATTTTAACAACACAGATTCTCTCTCCCTTATTTTATTGCCTTTATGGTGTGCATGATCTTTCATTCGGTGGACACAATCAACCATAAAAAATAAAAACTATTTTTCTATGGTTTGAATTAGAAAAAAACATAAGAAAACGTAAAAAGCTACAGTAATAAAGTCAAATATAATAAATATATTCATGTAGAAGTGGATAAAATTTTTAAAAGTAAATAGACTTTGTCAAGTTTTGGTAGACAAACTAATAATACACACCAAATGATGTTCGTACTTAAATAATTGACAACTAATGCATATGTCGTTGATATTTTTCTTCGCATCTATCCGATGTGAGATTATATCGAACCACCATGTTTGCATTAGGCATTGAGTTCTTGGTGAGCGTAGCTAAAATGATGTTACCATTAGAGGTGGCCGCGAACCAGGCCTGCCAATGGCTACCATTAGTTACCATTAGTTACCATTAGTACTTATGGCCTTGATTTGCACTGTATATCTAGTCCCAAGTAGGGTGACATTGAGATCTTTGCATCACCACCAAGCAATGAACACGGCATTACACAAGAGCCCTCTTTGAGACTTGGGACGTGATTTTTGAATAGTTTTTAGGGGCATACAAATCTGCAACAAGTGACATGTTGATCCATCATAAAACTGATGAGCGACATTAACCTCCATATCACCATTGAACGACATAGATACCTCACAAAACTTGGTAATCCGTTTAGCGCAAGATGGATGATTTTACTACCAAAAAGAAGTTTCATCTCAATATTAAGAAACGACTTATAAATTTAATACATATACGTGATGGTATTTTTCTCCACATTGACTGATGTGGGATTGTATAACATTGTGTCCCCTTCACAAATATCGGGCAAATATACCAAATTATTTTAATTAATTTTTGATTGGCTTCTCGAGCCATAATTATTAGGGGGGTTGTTAATGAGTTATTATCTCCACTATGCCACCCTATGCTCCTTCCTCAGTTCGGATTTTAATAGTACTGATAATAGACAAACAATATAATGAAGATAAAAATAATCAATTTTGTAATGTCGTGAGAAAAAAACTATGTAATAGAGTAGCCATTATATGATCATTGGTTCCCCTAGTCAATGTTAGGTGGTACTGCATGTAGTTATGCATTATTACTATTTCACACCTTTAAATTGATATAATGGTTACACTCTTTTTTTTTTTTTTCCCCGATAACTAGCGATACAATCAACAACAACAACAACAACAACGACAGACTCAGTGCCACAAGGGTTCTTGCAAAAGCAGGGTCTGGGGGGGTAAATGGTCGCAGCCTTCTCCCATCGCGGAACTACCCTAAAGGAAGGTTGTTTAACTACTCACAACAAGCGAGGCCTAAAGAACCCAAGAAAATTGGGGCACAAAAACACAAAACAGAAAACGACAAAAAAAGGAGAATAGGACAAGGCAAAACAACAAAAACAAAGAATAAGAGCAGGCACAACAAGGCAAAATTAGCACTGGGAGAGATGGGATCAGTCTAAAGAAGATGACAAGGCTAAATTGGCTAAACTCTTGACTTCAGGTTACATATATTCAGGCTAAAGCATATTTCTTTATTTTCTAAGGCTTCCTCTGGTTGATGGGAAATCTTTTTCCCTCTGAAAACATTTTCTTTTTGAAAAGATTTTCAAGGAAAGTTTACTTTAGGTTTTTTTTGGAAAGTAGAAAATGTTGACAAAGGAAAAAATTTGGAGGAAAAAGCTTTTCTCATGTTTGAAAAACAAAGAAAATATGAAGAAAATGAAATTTGTGGAAAACAATTTTCGTCTTCAAAGGAGTGAAAAATTGGGGGGAAAAAAATCTCGGCCCAAACTAAGTCAAACTACAAAAATATTGACCACTATGAACAATATGATTGTTGTTGGCAATGGCGATTTTTTTGTTTGGAAAGGCTTTACCAATATAAATTTGTTTGTTGCTAAGCTGTTGGCATAGCCTCTGTTGGTAAAAGCTTTACCAATTGAATTTTGAAGTTGTTGGTAATACCTCCATAGTTACTACAATCATTTATTTGTCGGTAAAAGTTATACCGACAAAAGCTTTTTGTTGGTAAAGGGTATTACCAACAAAACATTTTCTATTGATAAACCAATAACAAATTCTTTATTGGTAAATGATATACCAACAAAAAAATTTCTGTTGTTAAAAGTTTTACCGATAAAATAGTGTCTATTGGCAAAAGGTATACTGCCCAAGACTTATTGTGTTATTACCAACGAGAATTTCATATTGCTCAACATAGTTTGTGGTGGCATTACCTCGTCACAACAATTTACCAATTTATATATTTTGACATACAAGAATTGGGAACAAAACAAATTATTCAATGAAAAAAAAGTCTATCATTGCATCCAAAATATATACAACTCCATCCATGTCTAATCCATACCAAAAGGAAAACATCCAATACAAATCCACAACTCCATCCAAAATCTAATCTAACTAGTTCAAATAGCTAAAAATACAAAATACATCATCCAGCCAAAAGTTCTAAGTAATATGTCTACAACAAGAACAACCAACATCATACATCATCCTACACATCATCTTCATTGGCAAATCTTCCTCTTCACATTCTTGATTAAGCTCATCATCCAATGATCTTTCATTTTCATGTGATAATGATCAATATAGACATTAGACTTAACCTAAAAAAATTCTACTAATGTTTACGTGGAGTGTAATCATACGGTAAAATTATTCGAAGTGTTAGTGGGTATGAACTTGCACCAGTTGAAGGGGATCAGTCTTGTGGTTGATAATGACACTAATTACTGAAAGTAATAACAAGAGATTGAATAAGAATTTCAATGCAATGGTACTCCTTGAATCTTGCTAATTACACATCCCATGCTTGATTATTACTTTAGTGGCAAATATTCTTTAAATTTCTCATAGAAAGCTTCACAAAGAAAACTGGAAACATATCAAGGACCAAAGAAGTACTCCAAAAGCCATAGGTCCTTGCTTTTAATCACCAACTCATCAAAATTGCCTGAGTTCAGTTCCAATGACGTAGTAGGTTCAAACTTCTCACTTGATCCTCCTCTTATTTTACCATTTAGTTGTTCCCTAAAAAGTGCATTTATCTACATATGGTTTGAACACCTAATGCAAAAAATGTTGAATGAAACCACCAATTACATTATATAGATTCCTACCATCTTATGCATCAAGAATGAGCTAAAACAATAACCAAAATAAATAAAACATTTTTTGTTTCTTTGGTAAGTAAGTGGAGGTGGATATTTGAACATAAAAACTTTGTCATAAAGCCTATACACCACATGATAAGGATTTCCTCAGTAACTGGAGAATGTAACTTTGAATCAGATTATATTATTACATTAAAACATTCATATTTGCATCATGTATGTTAGGAAAATGCCTCAATATTACTTGGTATTTAAAGAAGAGAAGCCGTGAGAAGGCCGATCAATCGGGGTGGAGCTCGATCGATTGGGAAAGTTACATAAAAGAAGGACGCCTCCAGTGAGCAAGCTGATCGATCGGGAACCGCGTTTTCCCAGCGCCTATAAATATGGACGTAGGGTTACGTCATAATGTATCCAATTCTAAAGCGTGAGGTTTTCTCCCAGCGGCGCCGCCACCAATAAATTTGAGTGTGAGAGAAATATTGTAATTCTTCTTTTGATTCAATAATAAAAGCTCCGATCTTCACCTATGGTTTTCTCCCCTTTAGATTGTATTGGGGTTTCCACGTAAATCATTGTGTCGATTGTTTCTTTTTCTCTTTTAGTCCATTTATTTCTGGATTTGTTGTGGTATTTGATTCGATTGCATACCGGGAGTATTATTTATTTCCGCACAAATTGTTATAAGTGCCTGGTTCTTCGAATTGGTACAATGACATCAGGCATTAAGACCGAGGTAGAGAAGTTCAATAGTCAGGGAAGCTTCAGCTTATGGCAAATCCGTGTGGAAGCACTCCTGACCCTGAACGGCTTAAAGAAAGCAATGGAGGGGAAAGAGAAGAAACTCGAGATTATGACCGAGGTACAATGGGAAGAGATGGATGATAAGGCTCTCACGGAGATATAGATGTGTTTGGCTGATGATATTATGTCAGAGGTATTGGAGAAGGAAACCGCAAAGGAGTTATGAGAGAAATTGTTAGACATGCTTTGCCACAAGTCAGTCTCCAACAAACTCGCAGTGAAGCGTCGGTTGCTCACTTTCCGTATGACAGAAGGTACATCTCTTAAAAACCATCTTAGCAAGTTTACCTCTATTATACAGGAATTAAAGAAATTGGATGATGTCCCTAAGGACGAGGATCAAGCTATGTTATTACTGTGTTCGCTCTCTAATTCGTATAAGGGCTTCGTAGAATGCATGATATATGGGGGTAGGCCGACCATTACTATTGTTGAGGCGAAAAGAAACTTTGTGAGTAAAGAACGGATATATAGAGAGTTATCTAACACGGTAAATGACTCAGGTAGTGGTTTGCATGTGAGAGGTAAACCAGAACATAGGGGATTCAATGGTGGGAAAAAGTCTAGATCTAACTCTAGACATAAGAACCTATCGTGTCATTATTGTCACAAGAAAGGGCACATAAAGAAAGATTGTTACAGGTATAAAAATAAATTGAAAGAGGTTAACAGGGGTGACCAGGGCAAAGACAAGTCCGTTGAAGCTAGTGCTGTAGAGGATGATAGTGATGAGGAGTTTCTATTAGGTGCTGATTCTCAGTCTAGGTCTAAGGATAAGTGGGTCATGGATTTGGGTTGTTTATATCACATTGCACCAAATAGAGACTAGTTCTCCACGTATAAGTCTATACAAGGTGGAGTTGTCTTAATGGGTAATGATGCTGCGTGTAAGGTAGTGGGGATTGGAACAGTTCGTGTGAGGATGTTTGATGGGGCTATTAGAGCCTTGAGTGATTTACGTCACATCCTAGAGTTAAAGATGAACTTGATTTCTCTATGTACCCTTCAGTCTAGTGGGTACAAGTACACAGCTGAAGATGGAGTCATGCGGGTCTGTAAGGTTCTTTAATTTTGATGAAAGGAAATAGGGTTGGTATTTTATATGAGCTTGCAAGTACAACAGTGACAGGTTCAATTACTGTTTCGACATCTGCTATGACAGATGTGGAGATTATAAGACTGTGGCACATGAGAATGGATCACATTGGTGATAAGGCATTGTCTGAACTGAGTAAAAGAGGACTACTTTGTGGTCAGTCAACAGGACTAATGGAATTCTGTGAGCACTGTGTGTATGGGAAGCAAAAGAGAGTTAGCTTCAAGTCAGCAGTGCATCAGACAAAGGGAACGTTAGATTACATACATTCTGATCTATGGGGACCTTCCAGAGTGGCTTCTAAAGGTGGGTCCAGGAATCTTCTAACGTTTACTGATGATTACTTACGTAAAGTTTGGGTCTATTTTCTGAAACAGAAAAATGAAGTGTATGATATTTCCAAGAAATGGAAGATTCTGCTTGAAAAACAGACAGGGAAGCTGCCATGATTGGAATTGGTTCAATTCCCTTTTCCCTGGTGTTTTACTTTCAAATATTAGTTTCTACGGTTTGGCGCCAAAATTTGTTAGCCTTGTAGTTCTTTTTGCTGGGTTATTTCTGTTAGTCGGTTAATATCTATATATTTTGTCTAGATATTTGTTTCTTTGTTCTTTACTATAAATAAGCATTGTATTGTAAGATCTTAGGCATTCAATGAAAAATACAATCCTTTCTTTGTTCATTTCCAATTTCGTCCATTTTTTCCTTTGTTCTATCAAGGTTAAGCTCAAGAACTATCTTGAGCCTAACAAGTGGTATCAGAGCTTGACATTTGCACTCAATTGGATTACATATCCGATTGCATTGTGATTGTTCAGTCGAGGTACTGCGGCATTGATCATTGCAAGCTAGCTAGGAAGAAGAGATCAGCCATGGCACCAACAACAAGAGCCAATGCTGCTGCTGTTGCAGGTGGTATCAATGTTAACAATGCCACTGGTGGAACCCCGACCTATGCTGAAGCTGTTGCCGGTGATAATGCTAACCAACAAGTTGATCGTGTGGAACAAATGATGCAGAATATGACACAGATGCAGATGATGCAGCAAGACATCAATCGAAGATTTGAAACACAATCGATGCAATTTACTCAGCAATTCTCTGGTCTCCAGCAAAGGCTAGATTGCTAGCAATCTTCTGCCGGTGATGGAGGGTTCTTTCCATCCAATCAGCAAGATCGGCCCCCGGATCCTGCCATAGCTCCTTCTAGCAGTACTGACAGTGCATCTAGTGCACGAATCAATGGATTCCGGCAACCCAGAGTAGATTTGGAGGTATATGATGGCACCTTTCCTCAATCTTGGGAAAAGAAATGTGAGAAATACTTTTTTTTTTACAACATTAGTGAGAATGAAAAGGTAGAAATGGCATCTGTGTACTTGCGGGGTGAAATGCAGACTTGATGCTATGGATTGTTGCGTACTAGACCATCCCTTACTTGGATGGAATTTGCTAATGAATTGTGTGATAGATATGGTGATGAGGATGTTGGTGAAGTGGTGGATAATTTCAATAAGCTTGTCCAAACCACCACCGTGAAAAACTATATGACAAGGTTTGAAGGCCTAAGGGCTAGAACGCTATCGGTCTATGCTGAAGTTCCTGAATCCGTTTATGTTTCCAGTTTTGTGTTATAAACCGAAAATCCGAGGGTTGAATTTAAATTGATGGAAATGGCGGGAATGAAAGTTGGTAGTTAAAATCTGTTAAAATCTGTTTGGTTCTGTACTACTTTTTGCTGCTGCTGCTGAACCGTTGCGGCTGTTAATTGCCTCAGGCGCCAACAATAACAATAAGGCATCCAAATATTAGTTAGTTAGTTAGTCTAGAGTTTTCTAGATGTTTCTTCTAATAAGATGTGTAGTATGGTGTCTGGATTCATTGTAAGGCTAGCTTAAGAGCTTATAAATAAGAGGTGAATGTAATGTTCAGAAATCATTCAATGAAATACATAAAAACAATCTCATTTTGAGATCAAAGCTTCTCTCTCTCATCTAACTCTCTCTATTTCTCATCTCCTTTCCCTTCTTTCTCTCATCTAAACTCTAAATCTCTACTTTCTCATCTTAAATTCCCTTCTTTCTCATCTCAAATTCTCAATCTATCTGCATTTTATACTAGTTTACGTTCGTGGTTCAAGTCTGAGCACAACAATTGGTATCAGAGCCTCGTTCGGCTTTCAAATCAAGCTCATATCCGGAAAAAAAAAATACAAAATCTAATTGATTGCATTGCAATTAATCAATAAAAACAATTGTGTGACACATTTAGTTCAGATTTTGTGATCAGACTTAAATTCTGAATTTTGACAGTGTGAATTGGCGGTTGCTGCATTTGATGATCTGCAGGCCTGTGATTATGCTTTCGGTTGGGATTATAATTGAGTGAATTACATTGAACAAAGGTTAATTGATCAGTACTTGTTGCGTACATTCAACATCCAAGCTGATTCAGATTTAATGCAGTTGGATCGATCTAACATTAGCTGCTGAGTTTTGGTGCTGAAGCAAAATAACAGTTGCTGAAGTTTTGTGCTGAGCTAAGTCGATCGTCGCCTGAATCGGCTCAGAAGAAGTTAAAGTGATGCAAATTGATCCACATTACACTTGAACATCATCAAAAATTAGAAACCAACTATATTGAGGTTTAATCAGGTTCTGCAATTCAGAAGTGAAAGATTGAGGTAATGCTTTGTGATCTTCAAATTGCAATTCATTGAGAATTCGTGTTCGCTGTTGGATGATGTCGAATTTGCGTTGCTGAGCTTAGAAGTGGTGAGAATTCATTAGAATCTACGATGATCTTTGAGAATTATGTGCTATTGAGTCGAGATTTTGCTTAGGCGAAAATTTGTCAGCAAAGGCGAAAGTCTGACAGTGAATAGGAGGAGTGAAGGTGTTGAAATCCTACCTCGTTCGTTAAGATTGCTTGAGTGTTGTGTTGAGTACTTGATTTTGAGCCAGGATCGAGCTTAAATCAGAAGTGGAAGTCGAATAACTCGACTAAACGTGGCTGTCAGAAATCGTCGGGTTAGGGTTTGTTCGCTGTTCTGTTCGAAATTTACCAGTTAGGGTTTATACTCATTAATGATCGAGGAGCCGATAGCAAGTGCTTGATTGTGCGAACGAAGGCGTACAACTTCATTAAACAATCGAGTGTTGAAGAGTGCGAACAAATTTCTCATTTCTGCGATTTTCTTCTGCGATTTGAACTGGTTCAAGATTGAAGTTGTTGTTCATTGTCAATATGGCTGATATGAGCTCCTTTCAATCACAACGGGATGAGCTTTTTGAGAAATTCAGACAAGAAATGAGACAAGTATTTGACGAATGGAGACAAGAATGTAGTCAGCAAAGTAAGAATCTGCAATATTCAGCTCAACAGTATGCTAACATCAGTTGTTATTATGCTAGTGTTCTTGATACAAACGAGTTTCCGGAGCTTGCGGATAGTGTTAGACAACCAAAGTTCAATGTGGAGCAAAGAAAGAAAGTGGAACCGGCTGCTAATGGAGATGAATTTGACCACAACAATGCCAAAATTGATGAACACAAGTTAGAAGTACCTGAGTTTGAACAAGATAATCATTATGAAGACTCCTTGCTAGAATTAGAGTATTTTGAAGACAATGAGCTACAGCACGACATGCTTCCGGAATGGGAATACGATTTTCATGTCAAGGGAATGTTAAAGAAAGCAAGGAGTAAAGCTAAAAGAAGCTAACTCAATGATGCATTGAACGATTTTTGGGAAGCAAAGAAGATTACAAAGAAGAAATTGAAGGAGAATGTTTAGGTGCAGCCAATTCAAGTATTGACACAAGACCACGTTAGGAGCACTCAAACAATGTGCACAGAGGTAGTTCTTACTGCAGAATCGCAGAGTTCAGTGGAGATATCACATGATCAGCTGAATCCAAAGAGGAATGAAATGTTCGTTCAACACAAGCAACAGGAGATTGAACGAAATAGGGATGAACGAATGCGTCACTTGAGGAGGCACTTTCAGCTGGAGATCAATCAAAATGCTGATGTTAGACCTCAAGGTCGATTTCCCGTGGATGAAATAACTGTTAGACCTCAGGATCATCCAAATGAGCAAATCCAGAAGCTTGGTTCGATAACTGCAGCAACAATTGGGGATGAGGGTGGACCAATGCAGGTTGTTGAGTCACTGCAGGTTATAGTCCAAGAATAACAAGTGTGCATTGAAGTCAGGAGTAATAGGAAGTTGCGTTTGAAGCTCAAGATATAGCAAGGATTCGTGATCAGTTTGGTCATTCATTTGAGCAGCAAGAAATGCAATTCAAGCATGAAAGTGAGAATGAAGGAAAAGCCAATCTTGGGATATCATAGAAGGCCACCTGAATTTGTACTTCTCAAACTAAATGAAGTGTTATTGAACAAGTCTAATCAGGTTCCAGTAGTTGAATTGCAATTTCAGCATGCCGATCGGCAAGTTCGGGAAGATGTATTTCTTCTTCTGAGTGGAGTTGCGATCAATAGGGTCCCTTTCAAGAAACTATGCAGTTGGGAGGATATTCGTGAGTTGTTCACCAAGCTATACCGCAGCAAGAAGTTCTCATCCACTGTATTTCTTAGTCCTTACAGCAACAACCCATTGTTCATAGACACTGGCCAAGACAATGCAACCTTGTCTCATCCTCTTTCATTCTTGAGGACAAGAATGTTCTCAAGGAGAAGGGAATGTTATAAACCGAAAATCCGAGGGTTGAATTTAAATTGATGGAAATGGCGGGAATGGAAGTCGGTAGTTAAAATCTGTTTGGTTCTCTACTGCTTTTTGCTGTTGCGGCTGAACCATTGCTACTGTTAGTTGCCTTTGGCGCCAACAATAACAATAAGGCATCCAAATATTAGTTAGTTAGTTAGTCTAGAGTTTTCTAGATGTTTCTTCTAATAAGATGTGTAGTGTGGTGTCTTGATTCATTGTAAGGCTAGCTTAAGAGCTTATAAATAAGAGGTGAATGTAATGTTCATAAATCATTGAATGAAATACATGAAAACAATCTCATTTTGAGATCAAAGCTTCTCTCTCTCATCTAACCATCTCTATTTCTCATCTCCTTTCCCTTCTTTCTCTCATCTAAACTCAAAATCTCTACTTTCTCATTTTAAATTCCCTTCTTTCTCATCTCAAATTCTCAATCTATCCGCATTTTGTATTAGTTTACGTTCGTGGTTCAAGTCCGAGCGTAACATTTTGTGAGTGGTCTTAAGCCATGTATCAAAAGTTTGGTGAAGGCCTTTGATCCTGGTAGTTTGTCTCAAGCTTATTCTATGGCCAAGAAGGTTGAGAGCTCATTCCAGTCATCAGAATTCTCCAAGACCAGGAGCAATGTTCTGGGATCGCCCGCTCCTAAATTCACACCAAACAGCGGCAAGGTTGCAGTTGGTGATGATAGGAGACCACAAAAGCTTTGTTTTTAATGCAACCTAAGATATTTCTTTGGCCATAAATGTGATCCCAAGTTCCTTATGTTAGTGTCGGGGGAGGAAGCAAGGGAAGCTGAATTAGAGGAAGAAAAAGATGTTTCAGGAGCTGAGATTGAAGCATCAGTAGACTCTGATGAAGAGAACGATGTAGAGATTTCTGTTAGGGCCTTGACAGGGAGTGGTTCCCATAACACAATACGCATCAAAGGCACTGCAGGACAATGAGAGCTGTTGACTTTAAATGACAGTTGGTCAACTCACAGTTTTGTGGATCCTAAGGTGGTACGAGCAGTGGACCAGGAGCTCATTCAAACTAGTCCCTTGACTGTTACCGTTGCTGATGGAAACACCATCTTGACCCACACCAAGTGTAAGAACTTCGCGTGGAAAATGCAAGGACACAAGTTTGCGTATGATTTCAGAGTTCTGAGCCTGGGTGGTTGTGATATAGTATTGCGAGTAGATTGGATGAAGAGTTACAGTCCAATACTCTTTGATTTCTCCCAATTAAGTGTGTCATTTGAGAAAGAAGGAAGAAAGATCCAGCTGCAGGGCATTATAGAGCAGGCACATCTTCGGTTGATGACAGGCAAAGTTTGAAGAAGGTACTTCAGAAATGTGATTTCAGTTGGGTTGGTCACTTGTATTCGATTTCAGCAGAGGCAGGGGCTAATTTAACTAAAATCAGTGATGGCTTAGAAGCTTTACTCAAGCGATATGAAGTGTTATTTGAGCAACCGAATTCCTTACCACCTCAAAGAGAATTGGATCACGCAATTCCTTTAAAAGAGGGAGCAAGTCCGGTGAATCTGAGGCCTTATAGATACCCCCATTCTCAGAAGGATGAGATGGAGTGACAGATTGAGGAGCTTTTGAAGACTAAGTTCATAAGACATAGTCATAGTCCCTTTGCTTCACCGGTAATCTTGGTGAAGAAAAAGGATGGGACCTCGAGAATGTGTATTGACTATCGACGGCTGAACTCCATTACCATCAAGGATAAGTTTCCGATACCAATTATTGATGACCTCCTTGATGAATTGCACTGTGCGTCGTATTTCTCTAAACTTGATTTAAGATAAGGTTATTATCAAATTATAGTTCAAGAGCAAGACATCCATAAGACTGCTTTTAGAACTTATCAAGGGCATTACGAGTTTGTGGTAATGCCTTTTGGCTTGTCCAATGCCCCCTCGACATTTCACGCATTGATGAACCTTGTGTTCAAACCTTACCTTAGGAAGTTTGTGCTAGTGTTTTTTGATGACATTCTTGTTTACAGCACTACTTTACAGCAGCATTACACTCACCTGGAACAAGTATTCCAAACAATGCAGCAGCATAAATTGTATGCTCAACTCTCCAAGTGCACCTTCGCCAAGCAGCAAGTAGAATATCTTGGGCATATTATTTCCGGTAAAGGGGTGGAAACAGACCCTAGCAAGGTGCAAGCCATGAGGGATTGGCCTCTACCCAAGACATTAAAGCAACTACGGGGATTCTTAGGCTTGACAGGGTACTACGACAGATTCATTGCTGGTTATGGAATCATTACTAGGCCATTGATAGATATGCTCAAGAAAGATGGTTTCCACTGGAGTGAACAAGCGACTGAAGCTCTTGAAAGGCTTAAGCAGACTATGACCTTGTCCCCTATCTTTGTAATGCTAGATTTCAGGCTACCTTTTGTATTAGAAACTGATGCCTGCAATACAGGAATTGGAGTTGTTCTTTCCCAAGAGAGGAGGCCCGTGGCTTTTCTTAGTCACGCCTTAGGCCCAAAGAATCAAGGGTTGTCGATTCATGAAAAAGAATACATAGCTATTCTTCTCGCTGTCCAAACGTGGTGGCATTACCTTGAAGGGCACTTGTTTGTGATCAAAACAGATCACCAAAGTCTCAAGCACCTTCTTGAGCAAATAATCACAACAAGAGTTTAGAGGAAGGGCTTGATGAAAATGCTAGGTCTGGAGTACATGATTCAGTACCGAAAAGGTGTTGAAAATGCTGCAGCTGATGCCTTATCAAGGCAATTTGAGGAACCTGCATCTGAAGGTCATTGTGCTGCAATTACTCAAGTGGTGCCTTCCTGGATGACCAAAGTGATGAATTCATATGAACATGATGCCTTTACTCAATCCCACATTATTCCTGACTATCTACAATCTGGTTCACTTACAGATCAAGCTGGTGTGACTGTCAATCAGGGAAATATCAGAATTGGTGGGAAGATATACACTGGGGAAGGTCAAGGGATGAGGAAGCAGGTCATTAGAGCTTCACACGACTCACCTTGGGGTGGACATTCAGGTATAGAAGGAACTTACAAGAGACTCAAGCTGCATTTTCAGTGGGCCGGTATGAAAAGAGAAGTACAAGACTTTGTGCAGCAATGTGAAGTCTTTCAACAAACCAAGGTAGAGCGCACCCCATACAAAGGATTATTACAGCCACTTCCCATTCCGGAGGGTGCTTAGAGTCATATTAGTATGGATTTTATTGAGGGGCTACCCAAATCAGAAGGGAAGGAGGTCATTTGGGTGATTGTGGATCGTTTTACCAAATTTGGTCACTTTATAGCACTCCGTCACCCCATTACCGGATAGAAGCTAGCAAGGATATTCTTGGATCAGGTGTACAAGCTCCATGGGCTACCCCAGTTTATTGTTTATGACCGTGACAGGTTGTTCACCAGCTCATTTTGGCGTGAGCTGTTCTTGCTGCTGGGAACAACATTAGCTATGAGCTCCTCATATTATCCTCAGTCTGACGGCCAAACTGAGAGAGTTAATCAATGTATTGAGCAATATCTCAGTGGTATGACATTCACTCATCCCAAGCAACGGAACAGGTATTTGTCACTCGCTGTGTATGGTTATAATACTCACTTCCATTCTTCTTTGGGAGCTACACATTTCACAGCTTTGTATGGCTATGATCCACCTTCACCATTACTTGAACAAGGGGCAGTATCTCAGGTTGAAGATGCCAATGAAATGCTCCAATAGAGAGTTCAGTTGGCAAGACAGTTTAAGGATAATCTTCACTTGGCACAGGCTCGAATGAAGTTTTTTTGCAGACAAGAAGCGGATTGATAGAAACTTCAATGTGGGAGATCTCGTTTACCTCAAATTATAGCCTTATAGGCAAAACTCATTGGCTGTCTGCAAAAATATCAAGTTGGCTACAAGGTTTTATGGACCTTACAAGGTTCTTGAGAGAGTTGGTAAGGTGGCTTATCGAATAAAACTGCCAGAGGATAGCTTAGTGCATCCGGTCTTCCATGTTTCTTTACTTAAGAAGCATGTTCCTGATCCAGAGAAGGGAGAAATAGCTGTCTTACACGCTTCAAAAGGAGAGTTAATTCTCAAGCATATACCTGTTTTGGCCAGCCGGACTGTGCATAATCTAGGCAAGCAAATTCTAGTGCAATGGGCAAATTTGGGTGCTAGCAGTACCAGTTGGGAGAGCTGGAAGTTTATCGAGTCTCAATTCCCTTCTTTTCATTCTTGAGGCAAGAATGTGCTGAAGGGGAGGGTATTGTCATGATCGAAGTTGGTTCAATTCCTTTTTCCCAGGTGTTTTACTTTCAAATATTAGTTTCTGTAGTTTGGCTTCAAAATCTATTAGCCTTGTAGTTCCTTTTGTGGGGTTGTCGCTGTTAGTCGGTTAATATCTAGATATTTTGTCTAGATATTTGTTTCTTTGTTCTTTACTATAAATAAGCATTGTATTATAAGATGTTAGGCATTCAATGAAAAATACAATCCTTTCTTTGTTCATTTCCAATTTCGTCCAGTTTTTTCCTTTGTTCTATCAAGGTTAAGCTCAAGAACTATCTTAAGCCTAACAGAAGCCGATCAAGAGGTTAACGATTGATAATGGTCTTGAGTTTGTTGAAGGTGACTTCACCAGATTTTGCAAAGATTAGGTTATAGTCAGACACATGACATGTACAGGTCGACCTCAGCAAAATGGAGTGGTTGAAAGATTGAACAGGACGTTACTGGAGAAGGCTCAATGTATGCTTTCAAATGCCGGTTTGAAAAGAGAATGGTGGCAGAAGCAGTTAGCATGGCTTGCTATCTTGTGAACAAGACACCGCATTCTTCATTGCAGATGAAGACACCTGAGGAGGCATGGTCTGGTTCTACTTCTGATTATTCTCAGATTAAAATTTTTGGTTGTCCTGCATATGTATATGTAAATGATGGAAAGCTGGAGTCTAGGGCCAAGAAATGCATCTTTCTTGGTTATTCGTTAGGTGTGAAGGGATATAGATTATGGGATCCAAGTGCTCAGAAGTTTCTGACTAGTAGAGATGTTACCTTTGATAAGTCTGCTCTACTTAATCCACCACACACACCCTCCATTGACAGTGATACAGTTCAAGTTGAGACACCTATAGAGATACAGTCAGATCATCAGGTTGATCAGCTAGAGAGTATTCCAGCACCTCAGGTAGGGGTTTCTAATGTTGTTATTAATAATGCAGAAACAGGTGAGCAGGTGGAGAATAATACTATAGCTAGTGGTAGACCTAGGCGTCAAATTAGGCCTCCTGAGAGATATGGGTATGAGGAGATTATTGCTTATGCCCTCACTACGGCTAAGTCGTTAGATGATAGTGAGCCGACTTCTTATTCAGAGGCTGTATCGAGATCAGATGCTGAGAAGTGGCTCATTGCTATGAATGAAGAGATGTAGTTCCTTCACAAGAATCAGACTTGGGAACTGGTGAAGCCTCAAACAGAGAAAAGACTGATTGGTTGCAAATGAGTCTTCAAAAGAAAAGAAGGCATTCCTGGAGTTGAAGATGCAAGATACAAGGCACGTTTGGAAGCTAAAGGCTACATTTAGGTACAAGGTGTTGATTTTAATGATATATTCTCTCCTGTAGTTAGACATACTTCGATTAGTGAACTTTTGTCTTTAGTTGCTATGCATGGCTTAGAACTTGAGCAATTGGATGTAAAGACTGCATTTTTGCATGGTGAACTAGAAGAGAGTATCTTTATGCATCAGCCCAAGGGTTTTGTTACAGAGGGAAAGGAAGATCATGTGTGTTTGCTTAAAAAGTCTTTATATGGTTTGAAGCAATCTCCTAGGCAATAGTATAGGAGATTTGATCAGTTCATGACAGGTCATGGGTACATCAGGAGTAAGTACGACAGTTGTGTGTACTTCAGAAAGACTGATTCAGGCTTTGTTTATTTGCTTTTGTAAATTGATGATATGTTGATTGCAGCACGAGACATAAAGGATGTTGACGATTTAAAATTTATGCTGAAGAGTGAGTTTGAGATGAAAGATCCTGTAGCAGCTAAGAAGATTTTAGGCATGGAGATTCGTAGAGACCAGAAAACCGAAAATTATACTTGTCACAAGAGAAGTATATTGTGAAGGTTTTAGACATGTTTCAAATGAAGGATGCTAACCCAGTTAGCACGCCCTTAGCAGCTCACTTCAGACTCTTAGCATTAGATTCACCTCAAACTGAGGAGGATGTCAAGTACATGTCTCAGATTACGTATTCTAGTGCAGTGGGAAGTATTATGTATGCAATGGTTTCTATGCGTCCAAATATTGCTTTTGTAGTTAGCAGAGTTAGTAGGTACATGGCGAATCCGGGTAAAGAGCATTGGCATGCTGTGAAGTGGATTCTTAGGTATCTTTGTGGAACTTCTGATTTGTGTTTGGAATATGAGAAAAGTAAGTGTTGCTTGGTTGGGTATGTAGATTCTAATTATGGTGGAGACCTCGATAAGAGGAAGTCCACATCAGGGTATGTGTTTTGTTTAGGTAACACAAATATCAATTGGAGAGCGTGTTTACAGCATAGCCTACTACCGAGGTCGAGTATATGGCAGTGACAGAAGCATTCAAAGAAGCAGTCTGGTTGAGTGGTTTGATCAGTGAAATCAGTGTTGAGCAGGGCATAGTTAGAGTCTACTGTGATAGTCAGTCTGCCACTCACCTAGCGAAAGATCAGATGTCACATCTTGAAAGAACGAAGCATATAGATGTGAAGCATCATTTTATTAGAGATCTAATTGACGAGCGCAAGGTGGAGTTGAAGAAGATTGGGACTGAAGACAATCCAGCTGACATGTTCACTAAGGTTCTACCAGGAAGCAAATTCGAGCATTGCTCGAATTTGGTGGGTCTTTCGGTTTGATGTGTGTTAGCCCCAGTTGAGGGCGCGTTTGTGGAGAAGGTGGAGTTATTTTATTGTTGATGTTAATTTTGAACCAAGGTAGAGATTTTTTAGGAAAATGTCTCAAAATTACTTGGTATTTAAAGAAAAGAAGCCGTGAGGAGCCTGATTGATCGGGGTGGAGCCCGATCGATTGGGAAAGTTACGTAAAAGAAGGACGCCTCCTGTGAGCAAGCCGATCGATCGGGACCCCTCGATCGATCAGGAACCGCGTTTTTCGAGCGCCTATAAATATGGACATAGGGTTACGTAATAATGTATCCAATTCTAGAGCGTGAGGTTTTCTCCTAGCCGTGCCGCTTCCAATAAATTTGAGTGTGAGAGAAATATTGTAATTCTTCTTTTGATTCAATAATAAAAGCTCCGATCTTCGCCCGTGGTTTTCTCCCCTTTAGATTGTAAAGGGGTTTTCACGTAAATTATTGTGCCGGTTATTTCTTTTCTCTTTTAGTCCAGTTATTTCTCGATTTGTCGTGGTATTTGATTCGATTGCATACCGGGAGTATTGTTTATTTCCGCACAATGTAAGAGAAGGTTGAACCCCTCTATCTGAATTTGGAAAGAAGTATGTCATGATCTCTTCTAGACCTCTTAACTCATAAGTGTCACGTTCTAACTCATGTAAATTCATATGCATTCTAGAGCTACTCATTGGTAAACAATCATAAGAATGTGAGATCCCAATTAATATAGTTATTAACTCATATGCATAAATATGTCAATGTCCATTTCCCCAAATGCAATTGTCTCCCAAGAAATTTTCACTGAATTAGACAACTAATATAGTTGTTTCCAGAAAATATCATTTGAAGGAAACATACATTGGCATTATTTATTCTATGTCATTGCTTACTAGGGTCTTTCATATACCTGATCAAATAATCTTTATCACATAACCGACTCCAAAACATGAACAAAAAATTGAAACTAACCGACATACCTTCTAAACTAAAAGGATACCAAACTTTCCATATTGTTTTTGTACTTGTTGAACAACCAAAGAACACACACCTTCAATTCTATGGTTCACTCATCCACGGAATAAAATAATATCAAACGACATCAATTTCAAGCTTTAAAGAAACATTAGAGATAACTAAGGGGAAATATGCACGCAAATTAATAGAAATCAAGCAGAAAATACATACTACAAACTTGAGGTTTGACTATTCCAAGCAATTGGCCAGTGTAGGATCACCATTGTTTCCTTAATCGGAGCTGAGCAGTGATGAAATTGAACAAGTTCAACAATATTATACATAAATCAAAATTCATTACACCATAAATAGAAGGAAGGCGAAAAATTAGGATGTAGCTAATTTGGAGATTTGAGATGCCATGCTAATTTTTAAAAGAACTAACAAAGATTTATTACAAAAGCTTAGGAAACTTATACGGTCCATAACTCATTAAGATTTGTTAACCACGATCCTATCTCTCTCTTAACTACTTAAAGTTTCATAACATGCATCTTAAGGCCTCAAAAACCTCTCAACCCTTCGATAACACCCTAGTTTAACTTTAAGGCATTTAATTTCTCACATATATTAAGATAATATTTGACAATCAAATATGAAATTGTCATACAAACTCACAATCAGCAACCTGAGTCTGGCTTGAAGGTAGAGCAAGGTCGGAGGGGAGTGCATAGCAGAGGTCAATTTGAGAAAGGGAGAAAAATCGGAGTGGGGAGGTCGGCATTCGCATCTATCCTAGCGAGTAGAACAACAAGAAGTTGGTGACGTGCTGTGATGTCCACTGGTGATACAACTAAATGTAATCTAGCTCAAATCAATAGGAAACTCAAGAAATTTGGGCTACGGGGTAGTACCGGCTACCCCCTATTTGTAGGTATTTATGTATATGTTGGATAGAGTAAGCTCCTAAAATGGAGGATTACAAGCTTAAGAAAGGGGATGAGACATAGAAATTACGATTTTGGGGGAGAAGAGGAAGAAAAGGCATACATTAATCAACACTCGTAAACCCTAGCTAATCCCCTCCTATACACAGGGAAAATATCTAGAAAATATCTAATGCTGATGATGAGGTAGCTGAAGGGATCTTTATGCTGCTGGGAGATTTACTGCTGGAGGGAAGTCTTGTTGATTTGGCAGAAAGGATGGCAAGAGAGGTCTTGACGGTGACCGAGAAGGAGAGTCTGGTGAGTACGAAGGCACTTGGTCTGTCTCAAATGCTGCCCCCTTGAGAAGATCCTCATCCTTGAGGATCGAAATTTGGGAAGCAGAGCTAAAAGCCATGTAAGAATTCCAAGGTAGCGTCGGCAGTAGTTTGGCCTTCTCATTGAACCAGAACTTGAGTGGCAGCAATTCGGTGGCATTTAACCATCCTTCGATCTAAATTAACAGCAGGTTGTTGGGGGGGGGGGGGGGGGGGGGGGGGGTGGAGGGGAAGCAGCTGGTGGCTCGGTATCTGGCAAGGGAGTACTAGTGGTGGGTAGATCAAGTCGATAAACAACCATGCATACTCGTTCCGAAATGTGGTAAGGGCCATAATAGCGGGGAGCTAATTTGTGGAAGTTCTAGGCTCCACACTGTGCTGGCGGTAGGACTGAAGCTTAAGCCATACATAATCACCCATCTAGAATTTCCTCTCAATGCGATGGCGATCCGCCAGTTGTCCCATCCAATTCTAAGCACGGAAGAGATGATGGTGTAAGCAACAAAGAGTCTCTTCACGGGCTATCAAACTGTGATCAACTGCTTAAACGAAGGATTTTCCAAGTAACTAAGGAAGGTGGACTGTTTGGGTTGGGGGGCAGGGGGGGGGGGGGTGTTGACCGCAGAGAAGCTCAAATGGTGTAGCTTAAGTAAGTCTTGAAGCATTGATTGAGAACCTCCGTTTCCCCATCAGTCTGCGGATGATAGGTTGAGGTGGGTGCCCAGTCGAGAAAAGAGTTCTCGCCAAAAGATACTAGTTAAAGCTAGATCTTAATCACTAACAATAGTCTCAGGCAAACCATGAATTCGGTCGATATTATCCAAGAAAAGTTGAACAACAGTGATAGCCATGTGGGGATGACCAAGAGACCTGAAATGAGCATACTTGGTAAGGCGATCAAGCACCACTAAAATAACGAAGTGTCCCTATGAAGGCGGCAACCCTTTGATTCAGTCAAGTGATACACTGTTCCAAACCGAGGTGGGAACTGGAAGGGATTAGAGATGGCTAGCCTAGGCGAGGGTCTCATATTTGTTTCATTTGAAAATTGTGCACTGGTGGATGTAGTTTGCAATATCTCAACAAAGACCCCTCTAATAGAACAATGTTCTGATGAGGCGTTAAGTGGCTTCCACGCCTAAGTGTCCTCCTTGAGCAGAGTCATGGAGCCATAGGAGAATGCCATTAAGGAGGTTGGCGTCATTGCCAACAACTAGTCTACCACGTACTGTAGATGACCTTGACGCCATGTGCACCGAGTGTGAGAAATAGGTTCTGCCATCTTGTTGGAGATGATGTTTGATAGAACAGGGTCCCTGTTCCAAGAATCAATCAGTTGTTGCAAAAAATCGGAAGATATAGAGGATAACGCTATACACAAGACTTACATTCCTAAAAAGAGAGAGAGAGAGAGCATCAGCAACCTTGTTTTCATCACCTCTTTCCTACACTATGTCATAATCGAGCCCAATTACACGAGGGAGCCATAAGTGCAGAAGGGAAGTTGTCAACCGTTATTTGAGAAGGAATTTCAGACTTTGTTGATCAGTGCGGATGATAAAATGGCAGCCCGTGACATATTGCTCCCACTTTTCCACAGCAACAACCACTGTTAACAGTTCTTGTTTATAGATCGACATGCCTTGATGGCGAGGCGCTAAGGTGCAACTGATGTAGGCTAAGGGACAACCATCATACGTCAAGACGACGCCAATGCAAGTGCAGGAGGCATTAGTCTCTATAATAAAGGTCTTAGTGAAGTCGGGAAGGGCAAGGCCTGGTGCCGAGGTGAGAGCGCCTTTCAAAAGAACGAAGGCGAATTTGGTATCCAAGTTCCAAGTGAAATTATCCTTATGCAGAAGATCAGCTGGCAATCGGACTATGGTGCCATATTGTGCAATTAACTGGCGGTAGTAACTAGAGAGCCCTCAGAACCCTTGAAGCTGCTTCAATGTTTGAGGGCGTGGCCAATTAGCGACAACTTCAAGCTTAGGGTCGGCGGAGATGCCATCACCTGAAATGAAGTGTGTCACATATTCGATACGACGGGTACTGAATGTGCACTTGAAGCATTTGGTCGTTAGCTGATTGGCGCGAAGAACTCCTAAGACCATCTCTAGATGAGAAACATGAACGGACTAAGTTTGGCTATATACAAGGATGTCAAAAAAAAAAAAAAAAAAGAGGACAAATTTCCAAATATGTGGGCAGAAAATTTTATTCGTCAAACTTTGAAAAGTCGAAGGGGCATTAGATAACTTGAAGGGCATCACGGTGAATTGATAGTGCACCAAGTGAGTTCGAAATGCCATCTTCTAGATGTACTCAGCTACCATTTGGATTTGCCAGTAACCAGATTCGAGATCTATTATCGATAACTAGTAGGAACCTCCCAACTCATCAAGAAACTCTTCAACATTCGGAGTAGGGAACTTATCCTTAAGGGTCATCTTGTTAAGGGCCCTATAGTCCACGCAGAGTTGCCAAGTTCCATCCTTCTTCTTGACGAGTACTACTGGTGAGGCGAATAGTGAGGTTCTGTTCTGTATAGTGCCAACTTGCAACAGCGCTCTGATCAGAGAGTCAATAACTTTCTTCTAAAAAAGAGGATAGCGGTATGGCCTAACATTAACTGGGTTGTTGCTATTCTTCAACTGAATCTGATGATCAAAGAATGGCCGAGATTGCGGGAGTTCTACCCCAGTGGTAAAAACATCACAATGTTTGGCATGAAGTCTTTGCAAATCTTTTGAGACATAATAATTAGGCCGGTCCATCTGAATAAAAAACGGAGCAGGCGAGTCATAGGTGATGGGACTGTTACTATAAAGAAAGAAACTAGGGTGGATAAAAGCAAAGACAGCTTGCTATCTTTAACGGACTTCAAGGAGGAAGAGCGAATGCTGCAAAGAGTACAATGGTGCCCTTGAAGGTTGAACCCCGATGGCAGTTCAGAAAAATCCCAAGTGACTTTGCCAAGGGTATGCAGCCACAGAATTCCGAGAACCATGTCACACCCTGATAATGGAATAATCAGCATGTCTAATGTGAAAGGTGCACCCAAAAGGCGCCAATAGAAATTGCGACAGATATCGGCACAAAACACTTGTTTGCCATCAACTACAGTGACCGTGGGCCAAATGGCGAAGTCAATTCATTACCCTAACAAGGGTGCAAGAGTGGCATCAAAGAGGTTGTGTGTGCCGCCGCTATCTATAAGGATACTCAGAGAATCCTTGCGGCATTGCCCCATTACTCTCATGGTCTGGCATTGGGTAAGTCCTTCCAATGCATAGATGGAGATATGAAGCTCTGGGTGTGGATCTAGTTCCGGATCTATTTCGAGTGCTAGAGAATCAACTAAGGATTCCTCATCGTCTGTTTCCAGCCAGAATACCGTGGTGCGATCCCACATAGGGCATTGATGTCCCGACATGAAGCATTCACCACAGTAAAAGCATAGATTCTTTGTGCGTAAATCATCAAGTTTGGCTTGCATCATGCTTAATAGGCCCCGGGGTGGAGGTCTGGGTGTGTCAGTTGTTCGCGGTAAAAACTTTTAGGGAGGGCGATGTGGGGGTTGGTGGGATGCATCCTTAAAGGACTTGGCTTGGGCAATCTTGGCCTTGATCTCATAGAGCTCTTGCTTGTTAATTTCTAGAGGTAAGCGCAGTTGCTTGTTTTTCCAACACTATAGCATCATGCATCGTTTGGGGTTTAAACATCAGAACCCCACCAGTTATCTCTTCATGTAAGCCGCCTAACATTATGCTAATGTTATGATCCTCCGTTAGCCCACACTTATTCACAAGCAACTCAAACCTGCTCAAATACTCGCCACCACTTCCCGTTTGGTGGAGCTTCATGAGCTCCGTGAGGGAATTATCAGAAGATTCCATGAACCTTGCTCAGACTCGAGGGGCATACACTACCCAAGGTACTACCTCATCCCTAGGCCACAATTCCTCAATGGAGTCATGCCATTGTTGGGCATCACCCTCTAAAGCCACACTAGCGTACATGACTTTCATGTCATCAGGGGTCCTATCAATAATGAAGTACCTCTCACAACGATGAATCCACCCATCCACACCAGTTCCAATAAATTTGGGGAAATCGATCTCAGTAAGTCGAGAAGGGGGATGATAATTACCTCTTCAATTGCAGGAGGCATATTTCTGGCTTCGCTTGCTTGAGGAGATGGTAGAGCTGTGGTGGAAATAGGGACAGGAGGACAGAGTCTATCATTCACTAGATGAGCAATTTCGATGACTTGCATGGAAAGCCCATTGAAAATCTAATGCATCTCTTCCCAGATGTCATTAAACGACTTCCCCATTGTGGTATGGCGATGTTCATTGGATACATCCATCTCCCTGATGCTTTCTTCCATCCCTCCCAGGGTCACCTGAACTCTTGTCCTCTCTACCATTGCCGAAAAATTGAACAGAGCTCAACACTTTCTAGGGCCGAGAACATCCTTGCTCTGATACCAATTGATATAAGCTAAATGTAATCTAGCTCAAATCAATAGGAAACTCAAGCAATTTGGGCTATGGGAAGTAATAGCTGTCCTGTTTGTATGTATTTATATATATGTTGGATAGAGTAAGCTCCAAAAATGGAGGATTACAAGCTTAAGAAGGGGGAGGAGACATAGAAATTAGGGTTTTGGGGGAGACGAAGAAGAAAAGGCACACATTAATCAACACTTATTAAACCCTAGCTAATCCCCTCTTATATATAGAGAAAATATCTACAAAATATCTACAAAAATTTTGATGCGGATGACATGGCGGCCGAAGGGATCTTTATGCTGCTGGAGGAGCGTCTTTTGATTTGATGGGAAGGATGGTGAGAGAGGTCTTAGCGGTAACCGGGAAGGAGAGTCTGGTGAGTAGGAAGGCCCGTAGTCTATATAAACCGGGGGTGGCGGGATTTTGGAGTTTCCAGCGATGGTGGTTGCTTTAACCCAGCGTACCAGCGGCAGAGTGGTGGTCGACAACGGGTGCTCGGTGATTTTTTAGTTGAGGAGTGGTTGTTGGGATTTTGGAGTTAGGTTAAAGAAGCAAGGGAGTGGAGCAAAATTGGGTTTTGGAATGAAATTGAAAGTGAACATAAGGAAATGTGAATTTTAGTTTAAAATATATATATATATATATATATATAAATGTGAATTTTAGTTTAAAATATATATATATTATTTGCCAAAACCCTATAAGATTGGGAATCCTCGGAAACAACCTCTCGGTAGGGTTACACCCTGAATGGGTAAGGCTGCGTACATCCACCCCTCCTAGACAATGCTTACGCGGGAGCCCTTTAAGTATTGGGTTTGTTGTTGTTGTAGTTGTAGTGTTGATCTAGTCAATGCCAATGATATTTATTTTTGTTGGCATTGATCTAGCCAATACCAACATCAATAAATATGGTTGGCATTGATCTCGTCATTATCAACAGAAATGAATATTGTTGGTATTGATCTAGTCATTACCAATAAAATTTATTTCTGTTGGTATTGATCTAGTTAATATGAAGAGAAATAAATATTGTTGGCATTGACTACATTAGTTTCAAATTCGAACATAGGATATTTAAAAATGATAAACTATCATTTTTGTTCTTTGAAATTTGAGCATTTATAACATAAGTGCCTTGATGTATCAATATATACAATGGGGTATATTAAGTTTTAACTAATTTATCACCCCAAATTTTTATAATTTTATCGATCATATACCTTTTTTTTTTTTTTTTTAAATTTGATAGCTTTTCATTGGAAAATGATAAAATTAAGAACAATTTTGACATGTATTAGTATTTTTTCTAAAACTTGTTGATTTTTACCCAAAATGCAAAAATGACAAATGATTGTGGCAATATTTAGACAATTCATATCAACATTCAGTGAATATTTTATCACAATTGACTATTTTTGGCTAAAAATTGGCATAACTTATACATATTATTGTAATTATGTATTATATAAGCGTTGTTAGTATAAATGTGGTTAGATTTTTGCCAAAAGTCAAATTCGAGCATAGGATACCTAGGTAATAAAATTTTTAAACCTCAGAGTACCCGATGGTATATATTGAAATGTTAAGGCATGTGTGTGATAAATGTTCAACCCTCGTGATACCTGTGATAAATTCCATAAAAAATACAAAAAAACATTAATATTTAAATTTATAATTACTAATACACAAAAGCATTAATATTTAAATTTATAATTACTTTAAAATTTAAATATTCCTTAAAATATGTTAAAAATTATTTATATAATTCAAAAATATTTTAAACTCAAGTACCTAAACTGAAGTTTCTTAAAGATTGATAAACCTCAAAATCAGCAATAGTATATTTTAAAATGTCAGGTACATAATGATAATTAAACTCATGATGCCTAAAAAATAAATTTCCAATAGAACAATATCAAGAACAACGACAACAAAAATCACACGACTTTAAATGATATAAAGAAAATGTAGCTTATTAAGTTAGACAATGAATTTTTATTAATTTTTTTTTTCATTTTTTCCCTACCAACCAAACTTAGGAAAAAAAATTTAATCTTGTAAGCATACTATTTTTTTCCCTTGTTTTCTCTTGACTTTCACATAACAAAAAAAAAAAAAAAAAAGCATTTTTCGTTATTTTCTTTCATTTCAATTTTTTTGCTTATATATTTCTTTCCTTCAATTTTTTACATTTCAAACAGAGTCTTCATATTTGCCGTCGTTTGTTTTAATGGAAAACTCGTTCCACATTGTGATGTTTCTTTGTCTATTCTAAAAGATTTCATTTCCTGTTAATCATCTTATACCTTTTTAGCTAACACAAAAATAATATGATCCAAATTAACAAGGACTAATGAATACCTTGAGGCCTTTGAATGATGATTTATACCATTTTACAAGCGAAGTCATTTCCATCCTCTGGGGAAACCTTTACCCACAAAATATTTTTTCCGTCAAAAAATGTGCGCCCAATAACAATGAGTGGAAAAATTATTTCCTAGAATCTAATCTTTCGTCTAAAGAAATGGATCATAAGTTGGTATCTATATTCAGAAAAAGGTTATATCTCTGCACTAATAAACAATTCTTCCTTCAAAGATCCTCATTTTTGCCACTATGTTTGAACCTTTTTGAGAAAAGCGTTTAAGTAGTTTTGATAGATGTTAAAGGTAAACTGTTCCATTTGCTTTTTGCTAGAAGGTCAACGACGGTTTAAGGAAATAAATATGCCTAACTTACCATTACTAGAGAACAAGTCAAGTTTGAGTCACATCTAGTTAATCTCATCCATTACTTCTTTCGAGTGTTGATACTTTTGGTAATATAGCTTTGGTTTGCTAGTTCAAGCATGGATTCAACTAATACTCAAATTAAAAGGACATTTACTATATATATATATAACTATATATATACACGGGCCCAATCCAAGTCGTACTTGAGTGACGTAGCGAAGGCCACCTATAGGCACCTTATGTCAGACGCTTAAGAGTTGAAAATTGGGCTGGAGGTAAGCCTGAGAGCTTGGCAGCCTATCATCACTTGTTTCAAGCTGGCTCGTACATGGATAAGCTTAATAAGATTTTGGAGGAGTGAACCTAGTTTTTTTCAGCAATCTAAGACCAATGCGAGCAAGCCCCAGGCTTGGCTTTCAAAACCCTAGACCAATTGGTCAAGCTTAAATTCACCAACAGTAGTACTAAGCCAAGTTACCAATCTAAGACTAATGTTATCAAGCCCAAAGCATGGCTGTAAAAGCCTTAGATCAATGGAAAAAATTTAATCAACTTGTTTGCTACTTACGTTTGTTTTTAGTGCGCGTGTTCGCCACAAATACAAAATCAAATAAACATACAAACATGGACTCGCCTTGACTTGAGAGCGAGTCGAATTATCAAACCACACATGTTTAACCTCAATCCATCACCTCTGAAAGGGGTTGATGTTTTTGGTGAATCCGACTTCGATTTGCAAATAGTGTGGATTATGCACTTGTTCCAATTATGGAGGCCTTCAAATATATTTTTGAAGTTTTTTGGGTAGGAAAATCTTGCAATAATTAAAAAGAGATATGGAGCAGGCCGAAATCACAATTAGGATGATGGAGCAAAGCCCATAGACACCTTACCTTATACACTTGTGATCTAAGAATTAGGGTGGAGACAAGCTTAAGAGCTCAATAGTCTACTCACAAGCCCAAGCCAAGTCTACAAATTTTTTGGCTTGGAATCCTTGACTTATGATAACCCCAATGAGATAGAGCTTAGCAAGATTAAGGTGGCGAGATCTGTATTTGGGTCACTGGATTACGGCCAACACAATTAAGGTCAAGCCTTGGCCGTCAAAGCCTTAAAACGGTGACTCAAACATTTTGACCTGAATCGTTAAGCAGAGACCCCAGTGTTAAGACCAACGGAATAAAGCTGGAGGCGAGGATGTCAAAGCCTTAAACCAATGGCTCTATTCTTATAAAATTAGATCTAAAATAAGAATTTCATACATGAAACTGCAAAGTTGGATTGTTTTAATTATAGCAGGTAAGAAAGCTATAAGTTGTGCTACTCATTTGGAAAGGGAAATAAGCACAACTCAAGTGTGTTTTAAAACACTTGAAAAAGTTTTGTGATTAATGCTGGACACTCTACCACATGAATGATGACCTGTATTTATAAGTTGTGACTCTAACTATTGCACCCCAAAAATAAGGCATATTTGCCCCACGTTCAGCCTCAATTCCCTTTTTCACGCTAAATTAGAGTTGAAAGTGCATTGACTCACTTGTTTGAGGCTCCTTCAGTCTTTCCACTTTCATCCACTCCTTTCCAGACTTGCTTGATGCCCACATTCAGTGATATATGCTCCAAGTAATTGTCTCGAACTTGAAAATCATCTCTTTTGCGACCTTCTTGGTAATCGCTTCGAGCTCGAGCCCCTTTAGCCTTTCTAGTCATCTTGAGATGTTGTTCTTCGAAGGCTTTATGTTATTATCTAACTAGACTAGAGACGCCATTATTTTATTCCCAAAGCCATCCATATCTCAAGCATGGTCCTGCATCATCTGTACAAGTCCTTTTATCCCCAAACGGCATCGTTCCAACTCTCTCAAGCATAGGGTGTAAACAATGGTCCTCTTTAGCCATTAGTAATGTTTGATTTCCAACGAGTAAAATTTTCGTCAGATAGGACCATAAATGGCTACAAGAAGGTCGAGGCAGCACTGTTAATACTTGAGTTACATTCAGTCCCATGTATCTGTAAATACCTAGACCATTATGGATTGAAGTTCCTCATTTTACACACTGCCCTGGAATTTCTTGCAAACATAAGTGCTCGAATTCATTCTCAAGGTCTTAATTTCTTGTTCATTCTTGTTTCAAGAACTTTTTTTTTTATGGACTTTAACTGTTGACCTTTGGAATGGCCAGGATCATTTACTATGTCTCCATCCCAATCTTTAAGGCAGATAGCCCCATTGAATTCTTGACCTATCTAATTCAATCAGATAATTTTGTGGTCCTGGATAGGCTGTAACTACTAATGGGCTCCATCCCCATTGAAGATGATCTCTCTTGCACTCCTGAGGAGAAGTCTTCTTCATCGTATGATCCATTCATTCATGGACCAATCTTTAGCCCTATCGAGGAAGTGCACAGTCTCAAGTGAATTTTCCATGACAGCCTAGAGTCCCCCTTTACTTCATTATTGTTCTGCAGGTTAATCTTGGGGTTGAAGGTGCATCTATAAGGAATTAGTCCCTTAAAGGGGTTGACATTCTTGATGATGCAATCCTCAGACTGGGTTAACTAGTTAATGCTTTGTCATGAGCAGAAATGGAGGAAGGTGAATCTACAAGGAGTCTTTACATCTTTGAGGGCATCAGTCTGCGTAAGGTCTCAATCAAGTATGACTCTCATGCGCTACAACAACACTTACATGATATAAGAACACCTACTATAATGATTCATCATCCCCGAGGGCTTTCTCGAGATTACCTTAGACAATATTGCTATCTTAACTCATCCTTTTTATAGGGGCTTTGATGTCCTCTTAGACTTTTTCATCTCCAAAGAGGCTAAGGCGTTCTCTTCATCAAATAACCTCCTTGCACATGAGTTATGATACTTCCATGAACTTCGATAAAGAAGCTCATGCCTTTGAGTAAGGCTTGAGGGAAGAAGAAGTTCCTTTTTGCTTGTTTGGGTTAAACAATTTCTTTTTCATCAACTACTCTAACACTGTTCTTATGTCTCTTAAGACGGTGGCTATCAACTTAGCCTTTAGAATAGGTTCGGTGGCTGTGGGACCACTACTGTTGGTCCTAGCTCAGGGCTACTTGAGGGACATCATAGCCAAGAAGTATGCTATCGAGATTGGAGTGACTTGTCAATTATGGGCTTAAGCATACTTTCCTTGCTTATGTCGTAGAGGCCCTTTTGTCCCTATAGATGATGTTGTCTTCTACTATGGGGAGTATTTCATGCCTGCAGAGGTTCTTTTCCCTCGAGGGTATACTTTTGAGGGTCACCTGTAGAAGCTTCTAGCTTCTCATGGTAGGTCACGAATCTAGTGGACTCCTTTTTAGGAGAGAAGACTTGGTCCTTATTGGTTTCGGTAACTTAACCTTGATCTAGACGTCTTTGTTTACATAAACGCCCAGCATTAGCAGACAATCTTTAGCCCAAGGATCTCTTATTTTACCACCGAACTCATATTGGTGTAGAATCATACAGACCTGGGTCGTTTGCTGGGGAATTTAGAATGGTTTAAGGTATGGACCAAAAATATCTAGTGGGCCAAAAGAGCCTCTCTACGCCTTCTTGAGCTTGAAGAGCTGTATCATACCAACCTAGCGATTAGGTCTTCTAATGAGGATTTTGTGCCTCGCAAGTACACCATATGCCATATACAGTTTTCAAGCTTAGTATCTAGCATGTTGGTGCTCCTTCGGTGGCTAGGGGTACTAGGAAGCATTTTATAAATTCTCTTGAGCTTGTAGGTACCAACACAAGAGTTGCTCAGTTCTTAGTGGTAAGGCAAGTTTCTACTAATCAAGCATTACCAGGTCAACACTTATTCTGGTGCTCAAATGTTTTCAAAGTTCAAATGATCTGGAAGACTCGCTAAAGACTATTTCCTTGCAGGCGTTGCTTCCAAAAGAAGCATCATGGAATCTCCTAGGCCCACAATGAGCTTCACAAGGTTTCTCTTGGATGAGTCTCCCTTGAGGCAGCAACATCCAAACCACCAACAAGTGGCTCAAGGAAGAGTTGCAAGAGAGGAACCCTAGCTACTCCATCAACAAGGATAGCCCAAATCATGGAAGAAGAATAATATGATGAAGAAGAAGTGCCCATTTCCCTATTAGCGAAAAAGAGAAGGGCAGGAGTCTCTCAATAAAAGGTATTGACTCCAACGTATTGGCCTTCCTTTTTTCTTTCTTTTCTTTAGGCTATTTTAACCCCTTTTGTAATTTCAGGTTATTGCAGCCCCTATTATAATTGAAATACCAAACAATCCTAAGAGTCATGTCCAAGTGTCCCTCTATGAGACTGAACCAATGGACTTAGCTTAAGAAGAAGTAGAGGACTCCATTTATTCCATTCTAAAGGCTTTTACAAGTGGTATATTGAAGGGACTCCTCTTTTGATTCTCTTAAGGCAGGACCATATCCATGCTCCATTCTTGCTTCTGTCAGAGCCTTTTATTGTGATTAAGGAAATTTATGAAAGTAGGAACGCCCTCATTCATTTTGTGAGTTATGTGTACTTGAAACATGAGTTGGTCTTGATCCATTTACTCCAGATATGCGACCTGAACTAGACAGTGCCATTCAAAAAGCAAAAGCAGCAGCTACCCCTTTAATGCCACTTAAAGCCCCAATGGTAAGTCTTAACCCCTTTTGCTTTGACTTTTAACATAAAGCTATGATTCATTTCTAACATATTTTATCTCTTTGTCTGGGATACCCCTCCTTTTTTTTCACCAAGGATCATCTCTCCTTTGGAAAAACTGAGAGTTAGTGGGAGGCTAGCTTTTTAGCAATTTAATTAGGATTCATCCCACGTTTTTAGAGGCTAGGAACCTTGGTTCACCTTCTAATCCAAGCACTGGCCACCAATGCTAATAGGCAAGAAGCTCTATCCCTTGTTAAGAGTTTGAAAGAAGTTCAAAAGGTTTCACCTTCCATTGCAAGGGAGCTTGGAGCGCTTGAGGGGATCCTCATCTGTGTTTCTCAACATGTTCTCTCATTCTTACAATAGATGACCCAATGCCAATCTATCATTAGAGAGATCAGTCGTTCTTGCATCTATTGTTTGAAGAACTCTAGGTGGCCAAAGAGACTGGAACCAAATAATCTTAGGAGATTAAGGCTAATTGAGAACAAGCTCAACTATTGAAGCAACAATGGAGCCAACTCAAAGGTAGAGTCTCAATGTTTAGGCCGCAACACTTAACTATAACACAAGGGTCCGCAAGCTAGAGCAGGCCACAGGGAGCAGCAAGCTCTCAATGAAGAAGTCATTTTAGTTGATAATTAACTTATTGAAACTACCACTCAACATGCAACCTTCGAGGAGTGTCTTGTTAGGATTACGACTTCCCACTTTTGGTGTTAAAAAGGAATATCTAATTTTGGAAGTTGTTGTTGGGATAAATCGCAAAAATTTTCCCTAATTTATTGGACAAAAGCAGTAGAACGTTTTAAATTCCTGATTTTAAACCTACTTTTAAAATTTATAATTTTTAATCTACAAGCCTCTACTATAATATATTCATAATAATAACATGAATATAAAACGATCATAATAAGAATAATATAAATAAATAAAAAAGCCAAAAACTTAAAAGAAAAGGAAAGAAGAATACCTGAAAATGCTCCAAATAAAGACAACCGGAATAATATCGAGACCTAAAAACCTTCTACGTAATCTCCTAAAAAACCCAGAGTGTGGGCTCCGAAAAATGTTAATTTTAAAAGAAAAAATTTCAAAGAAAATTTTCTCACTTTTAGATCTCCGATAATCAACCATTTTAGGAAACATTTTAATTTAAAAGTAGATGCTTAATCTTGACTTCAGTACCCCTTTTTCTAGTAGGCTACTAGAGCAAAAACGCATGTATTAAACCCCCAGGAGTAATAATAAAAACTAATGTGGGATTAAAAATCTAAAACAAAAACGACATCGCATCATAGCCCAAGAGTAAAACGCATATATTAAACCCCGACATGCCACGTGTAACCGCAGGATTGGTCTGCGTGAGCAGGTGCGCATAGCTTACAGGGTGCCTAGGAGTGTGCCACTTGGCACACTCTTATTGGTCCATGCCTAAAGGCAAGGATCCACCCCTTGTGACCACCATGTCACGTGCTGATTGGTTAGTTGCGTTTCATGCGGATCGTGACCTGATTACGATTTTTTTTTTCCACATGTTAAAATTCCTCATATGAATTTTGATTTTTAAAATTATTTTATTTTTATAGTTTTCAAATTTTATTCATCTCATAAATAATGTTTGGCAAAATTAAAATTACTCATCTCATGAATAAATAATTGATCTCCTGAATTCTTTAATATTTTTTCAATGGCCATAAAAACAAAGTCTGGTGCATGGACCTTAGGGATATTTTAAATCTAGCTCCAAAATGATTAAATTAATTACCATCTCATGATAAGATATAATTATTATTTAACAGGACTTAGTTCCAAAAAATAAGTCCCACTGCAGTGTAGACTTAAATCATTTATTCGATAATTTCCAAATAGACTATATTGAAACCAATAACCCTTTCTATTAGATATCCACGGCAAAAAATAATTAGAACTACTATAATTATTTTTCTCCCAGTTTTTGCATTAGTTATTGACTCACGCTTTTCTGAATAATTCATTTATAATAGAACAAATTCACAATACAAATTTCCAATGTCAAATACTTAGAACACTTTGGCCAAAGTTTCTAAATTAATTGAAACATTTACAAATCAACTAAGGGAACAATTGTATCTCATAAGAGACTGTAGATTCTCTATTGAATACCTGATCTTTGTTACACTTCATGCAATTACCTAATGCACGTGGGATTTCGGTCATATATCAAGGCCTAACTTGTAGTACACCAAGGTAACTAACATTCCATGCACAGCTGTAGAATATTCTCAAGATCAAGAGTTGTCGTTCAAATAGTACACCATGAATCACTCACTTCTGGTAATAATCTAGAAACAAGTGACTTACCCGGTCCACCTGAATGTATTAATCTTATGAACACATCAACATAACACTTTTAGATCACCATCCACATGGCCAAGACAGGTCATCTAAAGTGCCACGTTATAGTCTTAGCAGACAAGCAGTGCAAACGTATAACCAACTAGGAGTATTTTTTAAATAACATTTGATTCCATTCGGTCCAAGTCTACCTATGGCTTAATCTTATAAACCACTTAGAACAAACAGGTAAAAAGTAATATGAGGATCACATCTATCTCATGGATATTACTTAAAAGAAAATCACATGCAACATATTTGCTCACTTACACAAATTTAATGATGAAACGACAGGAGCTTGAATTTCATTCTTTAATAAAGTAATATTTATAGGATAAATTTGTAGTTTCAGGACACTATTCTTAACAATTTCTCACTTTTCCTAAATCTAATTTATTATACACTTTATACCCATTCCCTCTAAGTCTGATTCGAAGGTCTTCTTAATGAAAGTCTTTGTTAAAGGATCTGCAGGGTTATTGCTCGTATCTATCTTCAAGATCACTATCTCACCCTTATCCACATAGTTTCTAATGAGGTGGTATTTCTTTTCAATGTGTTTGGACGTCTTGTGTCTTTTAGGCTCTTTAGAATTAGCCACCACACCCGAGTTAGTCATAAAATCATGTAACAAGTATTAAATCATCTATAACAACCTGAAGATCTATTAGGAACTTTTTGAGCTAACATGCATCTTTTGCAGCTTCTAAAGCTACAAAATATCCAGCTTCCATGGTTGAGTCAACAATACAATACTTCTTGACACTTCTCCAACAGATGGCTCCACGTCCAAGTGTAAAGACATATCTAGACGTTGAACATCTGGCATCTCTATCTGACTGAAAATCTAAATCAGCATAGCCAACTAGAACCAGTTCCTCACTATGTGAGATTAGCATATAATCTCTAATTCTTCTCAAGTACATCAGAATATGTTTCATAGTCACCTAGTGCATTGAACCCAGGTCAGATTGATATCTACTCCCCATGCCAACAACATAGCAAATATCTACTCTCGTGCACAACATGGCATACATAGGGCTTCCGATAGCCGAAGCATATGGAACATTCCTCATCTGTTCTTCCTCTTGAGGTCTCTTAAGACACTGCTCTAAGAAAGAGAGACTTCATGCTTGAAGGGTAAAACCCCTTTCTTAGAGTCCTTCATGTGATACCTTGACAACATCTTGATAATAAAAGTAGCTTCAGTAAGGCCCAACATCCTATTCTTACGATCTTGCAAAAGTTTAATCCAAAGAATATAACTGGCTTCTCCTAGCTCCATCATATCAAACTGACTTAACAGCTGAATCTTTACAGCTGATAAGACACATACGTCATTCCAATGAGTAGAATGTCGTCCACGTACAATACTAAGAAAGTCACTACTTTCTCTTGATGTCATTTGTACAATCATCAACCAGTTGCTTAAACCCATAAGACTTAATTGCTTCATTGAATCTAATATTCCACGAGTGTGATGCTTGATTCAGTCCACAAATGGACTTCTTCAGTTTGCATACCATATGCTCTTGATTTTTGCCAATGAAATCATATGGGTGAACCATGTAGATGCCTTCTTCAAGACAACCATTCAAAAAGGCTGTTTTGTCATCCATTTGCCAAATCTCATAATCATAATGAGCTGTAATGGATAATAGTATCCTTATGGACTTTAGCATGGCTACTAGTGAGAACGTCTTATCATAATCCATTTCTTCCTTTTGGGTAGAACCCTTGGCAACCAGTCTTACCTTGAAGGCCTCTACCTTCCCATCCACTTCTCTTTTTCTTTTATAGACCCATTTACATTTTATGGGCTTAATGCCTTCCGGCGCCTCTACAATTTCCCAAACCTAATTAGAATATATAGATCTTATTTCAGATTTCATTTTCAGGATCCACTGGTTAGCATCCTTGTCTTTAATTGCCTCATTGTAGCTGAAAGGATTAGATGCAATGTCACGGTCAACCATTAAGGCTCCTGCCATTGATGCTAGTTGTGTTTGCTTAACAAGTGCACTAAGTCGTATCAAGCAATACAGAATGAGTAAAGTTTTGTCCCACAAGGATTGTTACTGAATGAGTACAGAAATTAGTAGTTTTAGCACTATTTGAAAGACCAAAACTTAGTTTTTGAAAAGAAACAAACAAAATAAAAAGAACTAAATTAGCTTACTAATTTTTAGAACGTTTCTTGATTTTTATGATTTAATAATATCTAAGGCATCCAATTTCACCTAGTTATATCAATACGCCTTTCTATTCTCGATGTTAAGGATTTTATTACATGTTGATGGTCGAAAATCCTAACTTACTAAATATTCTCTCTCGAGCATCATTTGGCATTCTCTTTTACATATTAACTCATCAATCTCTTGCATGAATTTAAATAAGAAAAGAGTTTTGAAGATCCATGGTTTTCACTTAAGACTCCAAAAATCGCGTTAATCTATATCTAACATTCGCTTAATTTGTGGTGTTTATCACTTTACCATTCATTATAAATCTCCTCTGAGACTCATTATGAATCACTATAGGCATTGAATGGTGATCAACCATTCAATACTCTTGAAAAACAATGATAAACACTTAAACAGTGCAAAAAACAAACTTTGAATACGTTGAATTAGAAAAGAGCGTATGTTGCAACTTAGGCTACATCATAGCCTTGGAAAGACAAAATTAGTTCATGGTGTACATAATATAATGAAAAAATAAAACAAAATCTATAAACTTGAAGAAGAAAAGGATAGAAAAGAACTTAAAATGAAAAATTACAAACCAAACTCTTCTTTCCTTCCCTACGGTTTTCCTAAGCTCTTGACTACTTTGTATTGCGTTTTTGCTAGATGAATTGATGCTAAAAGGCTTCCCAAGCATCCCTATTTATAATGGGTCCCCTTTTTGCTTTTATTTGAGGTACCTTGCATTCACTTGTTAATTTTGATGATAAAACCTAGCAAGAATTAGCAAAAAATGGGTGCTTTTGTGATGAAATAGCAAAAGAAGCGAAAAAGAGCAAAAGCGAGCAAAACTTGATGTAAAGTAGTTAGAAAATGAACTTAAATGACATGAATAATTATATACTAAATTAGACTTATTAGCCATGAATCTGCTAGGCACCCTAACAATCCTCCCCCTACGCCTAGGCTCTAGTGCACTTGGAACATCCTCGGCCCTACCCCTAGGAGCATCTAATGCATCCACCGTGTCCCAAGATGTGTCTATCTATTTAGAATCAGCATCATTATCTCTTGATTCTTGTAACACTACTTTACTTTTGCTTTTGCAATCTACTACAAAATCCTACTCTAAATATTTTGCATTTTCACTTAAAAACACCTGTTGTCCAGAAGGACTGTAGAAAAGACCACCCTTTATTCCTTTGCGATAACGACCCAAAATACACATCTCCGTCCTTGATTCCAACTTGTCAGGATTCTTTTTTAACACCTATGTTGGGTACCCCCAAATTCCAAGGTACCTTAGGCTTGCTTATGCCCAATCCATAACTCCATAGGCGTTTTAGGAACTTACTTAGATGGAACTAAGTTAAGGAGATATGCTATTATTTCCAAGGAATAACCCCAAAAGAGATTGGTAAAGTAGCATGACTCATCATGGACTTTTCCATCTCCAACGGTCTATTTCGAGCAAAAAGCTGAGATCTTATCCCATTTGTAGCTAGAAAATCCAGAAATTCACCTGAAAGGTATTGTCCTCCTCAATGTGATTAAAGTAACTTGACTTGTTCACCTAATTGCTTTTCAAATTCAGCTTTGTACTCTTTGAACTTTTTAAAAGAGTTCGACTTATGTTTTGTTAGGTAAATATAGCCATACCTAGAGTAATCATCAATGAATGTGATGGAGTACTCATAGCCACCTCTTTCTCGAAAGTTCATTGGTCCACATACATCTATGTGAACTAGCTCAAGCAAGTGACCAGCCTTGTTGCCTTTACTCTTAAAGACAGACTTGGTCATCTTTCCTACTGTGAAGGATTTGTAGACCGATAAGGACTTCAAGTCCAAATATTCTATTAGTCCATCTTTTATCAGTATTTGGATCCTGTTCGAATTAATGTGACATAAACGTTGGTCCCATGTGAAGGGATTATCCCTTTCAGGGTGTTTTTCTCTTAAGGCATTGAATAAGTGAGCTTGTGTAAGTTTCATTCAAGCAAATATCAGAGTTCTGATCAGAAAATAGCATGAATAAATCATCCACACATGTACCTTTGCAACTAAACAATTTATTCCTCGTAATAACAAGTTCAGAACTGAAATGCACTGAATAACCATTATCCACTAAATGCGACACAAAAATCAAATTCTTACGCAATGCCAATACTTATGAACAAGTCTTTAAAATCAAAACCATACCACTAAAGACTAAACTAACATCTCCTACTCCTAAGACCGCAACTCTTGTACTGTCTCCAACCATCAGATACACATCTCCATCATGCAACCTCCTTATTAACCTAAGCCCTTGTAACATTACAGACATGGTAAGTTGAACTTGAGTCCATACACCATGAATCTGGTAGACTCTTAACTACACATGACTCAACTAAGTGAGATATCAACATAACTTCACTAGAGAGTTTGCCAGTCTTGGCAGGAAGGGTAGCTATGTCCTTAGTGCAATACCTAGTCCAGTGGCCCTTATCACCATAAAACAAACACATTCTTTCAGCTTCCTCACTCATCCTTGATGCCTGGGTCAATTGGACATTCCATTTTGCCCACAACTGGTCCTTTGTTACTTATAAATCTTTCATTAGCTCAGGCAATGAATAATCCCTGTTATTCATAGAAACATTCATCCTGAATTGAGTGAATGAGCTGGATAGGGAATTGAGGATGATGTCCTGCTTAGTTTGACTATCAAACTTAGCTCTAAGGGCTACTAGTTCAGAAAAAACATGCCATCAAATTGACAATGTGTTCCTCAACTGGCATTCTTTGGACATCCTCATATTGAGCTACTTTATGATCGAATCTTTCTTAGCTGCTCTATACTATTATTTAAACATTTATAAATGTTTCATCATCTCATATGATGTGTGCATCTCAAGCATCTGATGCTTGAGAGCATCTGACGCGGACATCAATATGCGGCATGTGGCTAAATTATTAGCCTTGTGCCTTCATTCATTAGGCTCTTTAACAACAACTGTACAATCATTTGTAGGCACAATAGGACGAGCATCAGTGAGAACAAAGTTAAGACCCTTGCGAAGCAAAATGATGTCTAAACTCTTTTTCCAAATTAAATAATTCGGTCTAGTGAGTACATTATGCTTAAGAATTGAATGAAGTGCACCAATTGCAGTTAACTATGTAACACGTGTCATGTACAATGCAGCAATATCTATTCTTTTAATTTTAGCAAACATAATGAGTAAGGTGTTCACAAAACTGAACTATCATGCATGCAGTGATGACCCAAACACACCACTCCCTACTCCCATGTAGCGGGGGTGTATGAAATTAGTTTATGTAGGTACTATTCTCAATTAATATGCTTTCTTGTGACTCTTACGAAACATGATTAACCCACCACTTTTCCTTAGTCTCTAATGCGACACAACAGAGCTCCTCGAGGAGGCTAATGTATTACGTTAAGAAAGTGCAAACCATTATCTAAACCTCCATTCAAATACATGTAATACTCCACGATGGCGTGGTCGCATCGCTTCTTTGAACTTCAGTTGATCCTATTAGAAGTCTAACCTCGTAACCTACAAAATGACACCTTCTGCGGGGAGTGATGTCGATTCACTATACTGCTAGACCGATAATGGAGATCGGGAGATTTCAACAATTGAACCGTGCTCCCACTTGAATTTTATAAACTAGGGGTTTTGTTTAAATTGCATTTACAACTTGATCATCACATAATTACCATTAGAATCTCATTCTAAAATAAATTAATAAATAAAAATTAATTTTTAATTATGATTTAATTCAGTACTGATGTCTGCATGTCCCAAAAAAATTTCTTTTTAAATGCCACGTCTGCATCAACACCTATTTTGTTATTAAAATTTATTATTAAAATATTAGTTTTTTTATTCTTAAAAAATACTGACTCTAATCTCATTAGACTCATCCAACCGATTTAGTTAATCTTAACCATAAACGCATAATCACATCATACGTAATTTAAATGTAAATGTAATTTAAAAATCTATATCTATAGATCTGAATGAACTACTAATTCAAACAACTATTTTAAACAATTTAAAACCAAGTCTAGAATTATGATCAAGGTTGAATTAAACAATCTTTCCTTTCTATTTTAATAAAATTAGTATTTTATTAAATTGCAAGTCTATTTAATTTAATCTTATTATGCCTATGATGTATATTATGAATGTAATCAGAGGCTAGCTCTGATAGCAATTGTTGGGACGAAACTCAAAAGGTTCCCCTAATTTGTTAGACTAATGTAGTGGAACAGTTTAAAATTCGGAATTTTAAACCTACAGGTGATTTAAAGTTCCTAATTTTAAATCAAATGGCATGTACTCTAATACATTCATAATAATAACATAAATCTTAAACTAGCATAATAAGAATATAATAAATAAATAGAAAAGCGAAAAACTTAAAAGAAAAAGAAAGAAGAATACTTGCAAATGCTCCAAATAATACTGCGACCCAGAAGCCTCCTACGGAAACTCCTCAAGAACCTGAAGTGTGAGCTTGGAAATATATTAAACTCAAGAGAAAAAAATTTCAACAAAAATTTTCACTCTTTTAGATCAATTAAAGTCAACACTTCGAAGACACCTTTTAATTTGAAATTCGATGCTAAACCTTCACTTTAGTACCCTTACCTATACTAGGCTAATGGAGTGAAAAAAATCATGCAAAACCAATGTGGGATTAAAAATCTAAAACAAAAATGACGCTGTATCATAGCCTTGGAGTAAAAGGCGTACATTAAACCCCGGGGGCCACATATCACCAAGGGATTGGTCCGCACACGCAGGCGTGGATCGCTAAGAGGCAGTCCTGGAGCGTTCCATGGCACGGTCTTATTGATCCATGCTCGAAGGCACGGATCCACCCCTTGTGATCGCGTGTCCTGCGCTAGTCGGTCAGCCGCATTTGATGAGGACTGTGACCTGATTGCAATTTTTTTTTTCACACATGTAAATATTCATCCTATGAATTTTAATTTAAAATTTTTTTTTTACAATTTTAAAATATTATTCATATCATGAATAATGTTTGGCAAAATTAAATTTACTCATCCCATGAATTCTTTAATATTTATTTGATCGCAATTAAAACAGAGGCATACACAGAGAACTCAGGGACAATTTAAATGTAGCTCCAAATGAGTTAAGTTAATTATCTTCTCATGATAAAATTTAATTGCCATTTGGTAGGTGTTAATTCCATAAAATAAATCTCACTGCACTTGTGGCTTAAATTATTTATTCGATAATTCTCAAAATGGCTATAGTGACACCAACAACCCCTCTATTAGATTTCCATGATAAAAAATAATTAGACCTACTGCCATTATTTATTGTCATTACTTCTCTATTAGTTACTAACTCGCCCTTTCCCAAATAATTTATTTATACTTGAACAAATTTACTGTATAGATTTCAAATGTAAAACACTCGGAACATTTCGGCCAAAGTTTCTGTATTAAGTAAAACACTTGTGAATCAATTAAGGTGACATCTGTATCTCAAAAGACACTATAGATTCCCTATTGAATACCGAATCCCGTTCACATTTCATGCAGTTATGCAATGCACGTGGGATTTCAGCCATATATCAAGACCTTACTTATAGTGAACTAATGTAACTGAAGTTCCATGCACATGTCCATAATACTCTCAGGGTTTAGAGTTACCATTAATATAGTACATCATGAATCACTTATAGAAATAAGTGACTCATATGGTCCAATTTAATGCATTAATCTCATTGAACACACCAATATAACACTTATGAAACTTCATCCATATGACTAAGACAGGTCATCTAAAGGTCACGTTAAAGTCTTAGCAGACAAATAGTCCAAACTTATAACCGAGCATGAGTTTTTTCCAATAACATTTCATTCCATTCGCTCCAAGTCTATCTGTGGCTTAATCTCATAAACCACTTAGAATGAACATAGAAAACATAATTTGAGGACTACATCCATCTCATGGATATTACTTAAAAGAAAATCACATGTAACATATATGCTCACTCACAAATTTAATGAGGCAATGACTGAAACTTCGATTTTATTATTTGATAAAGTAAATTTACGAGATAAACTTGGATTTTCATGGTACTATTCCTAACAGTTTAAACTTGTACAGACTCCATGTACCACTTCATTTTTTATATGAATGAAATTACATGTTGACTTTCCAGCATGTCTCTCAAGCACAAGGTTCTCTACTTAGTTGTAATTTCATTTCAAGGATCATTACTTATATCCTCAATGCAGTGACATTGAAATTGAGCCTATAATTCCTGGAATCTGAAATTAAGTACTTATTTGTTAGAATCCCAAATTGATGGCACAGGTCTCGATAAGAACCATCAATTAACCATTTATGTCTTGAAGCAAGTAGGTATTACCCCCAAAAATTTCAATAACTCTAAATGGACCTTTGCAATTTGGGTACTATTGGACACACATGGTGTTTTTGGCCAATGGGTAATGCTACTTTCCAGACCAAGTGCCCCAAGTCAAAGGATCTTGGTTTGGCCTTCTTATTATAAGCCTTGGCTACTCTTCTTTTCTGCTTCTTGAGCTTATGAGGAGCATTAAGCCTATCTTGATTTAAGCCATTCAACTCCTCCATCATGTCATGCTTATAATCAACTTCAGTAAACTTACCTTGATGAGCTAGCCATATAGATTGAATTGTTACTTGCATTGCTAGCGTAAAATCACGGCTATATGGTAAATGGGAGGAAGTTGTCCTAGTAGCATCCCTTTGGACATCCTATAGGCCCAAAGAGCATCAAGTAGCAGCTCATGCCACCTTCTAGGATTGTCTTCAATAATATTCTCAATGTTGGCCTCAAGAATCCTATTTGTTGATTCTACCTGGCCATTTGCTTGGGCATAAGAGGGAGTGGAGTTTAGGATCTTAATATTATGGCTCTTGGTAAACTCCTTAACTTCATAACTATTAAATACTTTAGCTTGATTAGCAGTTATGGTTTCTAGGATACCGAATCTACACATGCTATACTATTTGATAAAGCCAATCACATCTTGTTGATTAATATTCCTTGATGATTTTGCCTCAACCCATTTTGTTAATACTCCATGGCCACAAGGATATATATGAGCGTCTCTTACTTTGGGGTAGATTAATCTCCCTAATAATTTCCATTGCCGAAGCTCGAAAGGGCCAGGCTTAACTATTGCATGCATTTCAGATGCAGGGACCCTGGGGACATGCCTATGTCTTTGGCATTCTCTACATCCCTTTTTACGTTTGATGTTATCATTCATCATTGATAGCCAATGGTATCCACTTCACCTGTTGAACTAGTACATCTTGTTTCTAGCAAAATGAGATTAGCAAATCCCTTAATGTTCCCCTATCATAACTAACATGGCTTCAGAAGTCTAAGCACTTGAGAAGTACTCCACTAGCATCGTTTTTGTATAACAACCCAGACACATCATCTAGGTCAATACCTATGAGCTCTCATTTTAATTTTTTTGTATTTAGTGAAATGATGGGGATTTTTTAAATATTTCATTAAGGCTTTCTAAGGCGATCAAGGGGAACCCCTAATTCAACCTTGTTTTCAGACTCAAAGGACTCAATGATCTCAAGGCCATGTCCTAAAACCTTGGTCTTAGTTACCATGGATTCTTCACATCATGTCGTATGTAACTTTTAAGTGGAGGCTACTTAAGCCAAGTTGTTGGAGGTCTCGTTCTGATGACGAGGCACGTACTCAATCTCAACCTCATAAAATTTTTCCAATAGCCCTTGCACTATTGAAATGTATTTATTTGACGTATCACTTAAGCATTGAAACTCCCCCTTCACTTTTTTTATCTTAAAAATTCCCCCTTTACTTGGTAAATTACTAATTGTGAATCCCCTTCTATCACTACAATGGGGACTTCCATTTCCAGGAGGGTTTCCAAGTTAATAATTAATGCCTCATATAGCTCTATTATAGGAGCATTTACCCTCAATGGTGATGACAAGTTTAGTAACAACTCCAAAGGCAATTCAATGATGACTTTGACTCGGGCACTAGACTTAGTATTTGATCCGTCAAGGTAGAATCTTCATGGAGCTATTCCAGTTATGAAAATATCTCCTTGCTTATGGGTTGATTATATTTTTATATTAAGATGATCAGCTGAAAAGTATGCCAAAGCTGGGCCTTTTACTGACTTTTGTGACACATCCACTAATTCACATTAAAGTAAAGCAATGCTCCATTTGTTCAATCTTCTACTCACCAATGGTCTATCTAACATGTATTTGAGAACATTTGTCTAAGTGATCACATATTTAGTAAATGCAAAAAAGCCTTAATTTCATGTACACAAAATACAATGATAGACACGATTTTCAAAGGAAGTATATTTTATGTCACACAAATTTAAGTCATGATTCAGATAGAATATAACTTGTTCATATCATTGCTCATTGTCTTATATAACTAAACAACCTATCGACTCAACAAGGCAGACATGTTGATCTTCAATGGCTTCCTTTGTTTTGGTGGAATTAACATTGGCAGCTTGATGAAATACGCTTTGATGGCCTTAAGGCTACTGCATTGTTCCCCTCCCATTTTAACTCTCTCTGAGACTTGAGTTTCAGTAATGGTGAGCAGACTTTAGCTTTCCCTGCAACATTGGAGGTAAAAAAATCTTAGGAAATTAACTTGTCCCAAGAAATGTTGAAGTTCCTTTTTGTTTGAGGGTAGTTGAGCAATATGAATGGCTTTTGCCTTATTTATATCAATCTTATTCACTCTCTAGTGCATGAGGAAGCCTGAGAAATTCCCATCTCGAACTCCAAAGGAACACTTTAATGAGTTCATTTTTTGGATTACTCTTCATTTATAAGGATGCATCTCTCAAATCTTCCTAATGCTCAGCTTGGGTTTTATGTTTGGGCACAATATCATCTATACAGACTTCCATGGTCTTGCCAATCAAGTCATGAAAAATCATGTTCGTAGCTCGTTGATCGGTGTTACCAGCGTTTTTTAGTCCAAATGGCATGGTCACCCATTCAAAGGTTTCTATTCATCCGGGACATCTGAACAGAGGTTTGTGGGTATCTTCTGAGGCTATCATTGCTTGATAATAGCAACAATAGCCATCCATAAAGGACAATATCTCGTGCTTGGAGGCTGCATCAAAGAGCTCACCAGCAATGGGCATGGATTATTCATTTTCTAGAGTGGTGATGTTCAAATCCTTGAAGTTAATACAAACTCTAATTTTGCTGTTCTTTTTAATCACGGGGACTATTTAATTAGCCATTTAACGTGACTAGCTCTTCGAATGAATTTCATTTTCAAGTGTCTCTCAGTCTCCTCTTTAATGAAATTTATGACCTCCTAGGACATCTTTCGTTGGGCCTAAATAGTAGCCTTTAACCAAAGCTTAATTCTTTGTTTATATTCTATCACTTTTCTTTCCAATCAAGGAATATTATGATGCCCCTAGGGAAACTAATCCTTGAATTCTAGGAGCAAGCATACGCATTACTCACTTTTTTCCCCAAATGCATAGGCCATGGGTTTTCCCTTTAGCCTAGATCAACCTTAAAGTAAGGGTCTTGAACTTCTATTCTTAAATAATCCATTTTAGCTAGTGCTTCTCTTAAGTAAGATAATGCTAGCTCTTTTATCTTATGCTGGCTAGGCCTCGAACCCACCCTAGAAAGTGAAGGGCCACTCAGTCTATAACTTCTCCTCAGCATGGCAAGCAATGAGCCTCATGATGGCTGAGGAGATGAACCTTTAGGCCTTTAATAAGGGGTTTTGATTTCCCTCCACATGGCATCGTGCATGCTTTGAAGGTCTTCCTCATCTAATAGGGCTCTCAAGCACCACTAGTGGTTCGAGCCATCTAATCCAATTTAGCGTGGTCAACTTCTTTGTAAGTAAGTGGGCCTTCAAGGATGGCTAGGGCATTCATCTACTGGGTCTCAAGAGGACTAATTTCTATTACTGTCAGAGGGCCTAATCCTTAGTCAAACCTCAATAAACATTAAGCAAGCCATGAATGTCTTGTTTGTTGGAATTGGTGTCCTAAAAACCTAATTAGTTAGTTTTAAATATTAAATAAATAAAATTTTATTTATTTATTTATTGTCAAAATATGTTTTACAAGTCAAATATGCATGTGATTGCTTTTCTAAAACATTCCATGCGATAAAGGTTGTCTAAGATAACATATTAGGTTTGGTTTAAGTGGTCAATAATATAAAAACACAGATGGACTTAGATCAAACTAATGATGTATTTTCGAGGTATATTTTTGTAGTCGGTGATGAGTTTGGATAACTTATTTGACAAAGCTATCATATGATACATTAGATGGCTTGTCTTCGTCATGTGGAAGTATTATATTGGTGTTGTCTATATGATTAGAACACTAAGATGGACCATCTAAATTAGTTGTTTCTCTACTACCATCAAAAATAATTAATTCTATAAGACGGTAACTCTAAATCCAAGAAATAGTCTAAAATCGTGCATGGATTATTCGTTGCTTTAATGTACTAAAAGGATTAGTCAAAGTTGGTTGGCTTAATTCTTACATACATTGGGTAACAGTATAAAAGTGTAGCATGAACAGTTGTTTTTATGTGGAATCTATAGTTGCTAACGAGGTAAGGATGTCCCTTAGTTGATCTGCAAACACTTGAACAGATTCGGGAATCTTCGGCCAAAGTGCTAAATATGTTTGACATTTGGAACTAATATAGTAATTATTTTCTATATTATTGAATTGTTTGAGAATGGTGAGTTTGGAACTACGGTTAAAGATGTGAGGAATTTAGCAATAGTAGTTCAAGTTGTTTTCCCTCAAGGATATCCAATAAAGCGGTTGATTGTCATAATGAAAGTCATTTGGGAATTATTGAATAAATGTATTTTATTCTAGAGTGCAATAATATTTATTTAGTGAAATTAAATATTACTAAATGGAAATTAATGCACTCAAGTGTTGATAATTACATTTGACCCATTTGGAGTTAGAATTAAGTTGTCTCTGAGTTCCCTCCGCAAGCCACTAGAAGCACCATTTTAAAATATTTGTGTTGAATTCATTGGATGAATTATTTATTCATAAAATGAATAAATTAATTTTGCTAAACAAAATTCATGAGATAAATTATTTATTCATAAGATGAATAAATTAAATTTACAAAATAAAATTTATGAGATGAATTTTACACGTGTGAATTTAAATAAAAAAAAGAAAATCGTGATTGACAGGTTGTAATCCGCATGCACACGAGCCAACCAACCAAAGCACGACATGTGTTAGTGCATAAGGCAGCTTAGGCTGCTATCCAGGTCTTCTTGCGCCGATCTGATTGTGACACTTGTCTTACATCAAGGCTGGGCCAGTTCTTAGCTAGCTATCCATGTACGACTAGGACTTCCAAAGGCAACGTTAGACGTGTCACTTTATTTAATTCCAAATATGAGTTATCAGCCGTGGGTTTGAGTTTTAAGTTTTTGTTCAAGGTTTTGGAACCTAGTTTTCTCCCTCATCAAAAAACCTTAAAATTGCTTTTTTAGAAGGATTAAAAGCAAAACTGTTGTTCCAAAATTTTTTCTAAACTAAATATTTTGGGAGTCTAGACTCCGGGTGCTAATGATTCATTGGTGAGAAGATCTCGCAGTCTCAATGATTCCCCCCAGGCGACAATTGCTATCTAAACTCTAGGTATTTTTATTAACCTTTTTTTAAAGCTTTCCTTTAATTTCGCAATTTCATTTATGCTTTTACTTCAATGTTTATTATGGTTAAATATTCCATGTTCGCTATATTTATATTAGAATAGAGATCTTTAAATTTAAAATTACAGAATTTTAAAGTTATTTTCGCTGCGCCTGATCGAACCAATTAAGGAAAAATTAAGTTTCTAAAATTAAAATTTTCCAACAATTGGTATTAGAGCCACCTCTAATTATATTCATAATAGGTATGAGATTAATATTAAGTATAATAAATGCCATGAATATAGTTGTAAATTAGAGAAATTGAGAATTTTGTTAAAGAAAAAAAATACCTAATTATGTTACCAAATAGTTCAATAACTAGATTGCCAGTTCATCAAATTTAAATTGCTTAAGTTATGATGAATTTAATTAACTTAATTAAATTAAGTGGGAGTATTATTATAAATAATCTAATAAGATTAGATGTTCAAATAGTTGAATGACTTAGATGAATACAATTACACATTGAATGTCTAATAAGACTAGGTGTTAGGTCAAGATAAAATGTTGACAAAGAATATCTAATTAAATTAGATATTCAGTTAGGATCTAAGGAGCTTATGAATAGATTTAATTATTTATTTATTTACTTAAATAATATTATAAAAAAATAAATTAATAAAAAAAGATAACAAAGGGGGAGTGCCAAGCGCATCTTTTTAATAGAAAAAGGTTTTAATTAATATTATTTTATTTTATTTTGTTATTTAAGTAATTTGAATAAATAAATAATTAGTTAGGATGAGATTCTAATTATATTTATACGATAATTTAATAGAGTTTGGAAATATCTTTATTTATCACAGTGAATTTTGAATGAGATTAGATATTCGATTATTTAAAATATTACGACCTAGTGAGATTAAGATCGAATGTAATTATTTATTTATTTATTTAAAAAGATAAATAAAATATTTTTTTCCTTACCGAAGTCAGGAGGTGACATTATGTCACAATTTGTTATTTTTATTAAAAATAAATATGTAATTAATTAATTAAATATTTAAAATAAGATTCTAATTAGGGGTATATGATAATTATTTCTAAAAGTGTTTAGAAATGTAATTAATTATCCAATCTTGTTTGGCCTTAAATAAAGTTATTTAAAATATTTTGATAAAAAGATGTTTATAAAATTTTGTTCATATGTTTAACATTATTTAATGTTAGTGCAAACCTTCTGAAACTTGCAAAATCCTTGCAATCGGGTACCAGATGACCTCAGGTGTTGAGGCCGTGTAATCACTTTCCTTAAAGTTTATTTCGGAGTACGAAATATCCTCGGGGATATAACTACAACCAAAAATGAAGCGAGGGTGTGTAAGAGGAGAGATTGTGTGAGATGAAGAGATTGATGTTTGAAGTTTCTCAAACTTGCACAAGAACACAACGTCACATGAACACAAGCATTCTTTCTTTCAATCTTTTGATTCAATTCATGTACTGAAATCAGGGGATATTGTTCTGCATTTAAAGGTGTTAGATGTCCCAAAACATTGCCATAACAACAGCTAAAAACTGGATTAAACCACGCAGAAAACTATCAAAACCGTCCTATGTGTTGAAGATGTATGTCGACACACAAGGCTATGTGTCAACACACTGATTGACATATAGCTTTTTGTAAGTCTGTGTGTCAAAGTGTGTGGCGATACACACTTTAGCACACAGCTTACTGCAAACCTGTGTGTCGACACACATCTACCTTCTCTGTGCTTCTGTAAAGGCTGTGTGTCGACACACGGGCCATGTGTGTCAACACAAGGGCCATGTGTGTCAACACACTTCAGTCCTTCTGTAGTTTTGTAGGATTGTGTGTCGACACACTGGCCCTGTGTGTCGACACACAACCCCACCATCCCTTATCAATTAATACATGTATTGGAACAATCTTAAACACATCTTAAATACATATTAACCAAACATTCAACACTTTTTACATTACATATTCTTTAAGTACATCAACATTTAAAAGGTTTAAAATTATATAATGTGAATGAAATTAAAAGGTCATGTAACTTCATGAAATATTTGATTTCATTTAGTAGGAGAATTTTTCAAGTTGGTCTAATTAGAGTAGAAAAATCAATAGCTGAATTATCATAAAGGAAATTTCTCGTAATGTATCTAATAAGATTAGATTACATAGCTTGGATAATTAAATGAGCTTAATGTAATGGGGGTTCTTATTCAATACCTAAATAAAATTTAGAATATGATTCTAATATTTGATTATGAGATAATCAAACTTAAAACAAAGATTCGCCATTTAAAATTTCAAGTGGAAGCATGTTCAAGAGTTTATTCCTCACAGTCTCTATTACCAGTATAACATTATAGTGGATAGGCGCTACTCATTAGAGGAGCGCATTTGTTCGCAGAGTATAGGGTTGGACTTCTTTAGTATAGATAGAGGTACGAGAAAGTAGATGTAGCTATTGTTAAGGTTTCGAAGATTTCTCTTGAGCCTTAACCTAGGTTAGGATAGAAAGAGTATGAGATGAGAAAGAATATAGAGTTTGGATGGGAGGAAGAAGGGAAATTAGATGAGAAAATAGAGAGAGTTAGATGAGAGAGTGAATATTGATCTTAAAATGAGATTGTGTTTGATATTTGATTGGATAATTCTGAAAATACACTTCCCATCTACTTATTGGCAAGAAGCAAAGCTAATCCAATGTATCTAGACACCCTTGATAACCAACTTGCCCAAAATATCTAAACATGAAAATATCTGGTACTAACTACCTAAACTAACAGCCTAAAAGGACCCCCCCCTGCTGCAGTGCTGCTGGTTCACAATGTAGAAATTATAATGCTGATTATTACATTAGCAAAACATCAAGCAACTAGACTAACTAACAACCCACACACGGTTACTAACTAATGCCAACAACAACATAACAGCAATAACAGAACACAATGCAGCAGCAGCAGCAGTAGCAGCAAGGTCTCAGCAAAACATCACAGCAGCAGCATATCAGTAACCAGATGCAACATACCATGATTTCCATGCCTCGGTTTCTCGAATTATAACATTCCCTTCCCCTTAAGAACATTCTTGTCCTTAAGAATAGAAGAGAGTTGTAACAATGAGGACACTTATTGCATATGAAAATACATCAGAGGTGGTGAGGTGTGCTGAAATCTGCAGCTGAGACTACCAATAAGCACTTCAATTTATCGTGATGCCATGTCGGTGTTTTGAGTACATAACGTTCTTCAGGAGGTCTACTATGATCAAACCAAACATCCCCAACACATTCCGAACCTCTCTTGTTGCAGTTAACACGGCTCAACACCCAGATTCGCTGCTGAAATTCCCCAAATGCAGATACCATTCTGTTTTTATGCAAGTAGTAAGCTACATTACTGATTTTGTGTATTTTTGTCTCAATTAAATTGCATATGAAGTCCTTGAGCATCTCGGGAGGCCTTCCAAACTCAAACCAAGAGAGACAAACATTAAATTCTGCTTGTAAACACTCCCAAATGCTGTCCAAACAGCTCCAAAACAAGATTATTTCATTCCGAACTTGCCGATCGGCATGCCGAAACTGCATTTTAGCTACTGGAACTTGATTCTTTGGTGAATTAACATGTATTGCTGCAATGATTTTCAACAAATTCAGCTCACACAACCATCTACCAACCCAACTCATGACATGACCAATAAATCCTTGATGGCTCTCCAATTGCACTATCGCTGCTGCAGCATCCAGAAACTCAGCAGTACAAACCTGATGCAGTTCATAACAACATTTTGTAGCTCGGTGTATGTCCCTGTGGAAGCTACTTGAAGTGAACAAGTTACTACACCTTCTAAAAGGCATAATAGCACCAACCAAACTTAATCTGATCAGCTTATTCATTACCAACAGTGACGAATTTATTCAAGAATTTTTTGCGTCTTCCAAAACGACTTTTGGTGGAATATTGAAAGTAAACTTGTATGATTTCAAAATTCCAACCATTTCTTCCCAAACTCTTGCATAAGACACACGAACTATGAACTTAATATCCATTGTGGAATGCCAAATGCACAATGTCATAACTTGATCGCCCAAAACATACCCAACGATTCTTCCATTGCTGCAGCTCTTCCTTTGTGATCTGTACCGCAGATTACTTGTTACCCACAGCTTAACCAGCCACCACTCTTGCCTCAAATGACCAAGCTTTGCTTCATTATCAACCAACACAAGCATAAGTAACAAATATAACAAGTGAGGACACCAATAAAGCTCTTGAACAACTGGAAATTTCTTACTACATCCTGCAGTTCTGTCCCGATCTTCCTTCCTGAGTTTTTCACTGATGTTAGCCAGAGTAGTCCCCAATCTTGCATTGATTCTTTTCATCAAAACATTAAGGACACATTGGAGCTTATGCAAATGATTTTTCCACTCAAAACAATCACAACAAATCACCCCAGACCTGATTGGAATCTGCACTACATCATTACCAGTCACTTGCGGTTGATTCCAATTATCAAATGCTAACATCTCTATGTTTACTTGGCTTCGTGCACTGATATTGGACTGCACTGCATTTTCCTTCAGCATAATACAACATTTATACATATCCAACAACCCAATAGCTCGCATAGGAAACAACCTTGGTTTGTTGTGAACCTTGAAACGCACTCTCGCAGCTCGAGTGCTTCTTTTCAGCAAGGATTCGACTCTTCTCAGCTTCATATAGCCTCGAGAACCTTCTCCCGGATCAGGCGGTAACCTATCATGGGAGCTTCCACTTGGATAAGGCATAACTCTACTCACATAAAGGAATAACTCATGCCGAACTTGCCAATCGGCATGCCGATAGTACATTTCAGCCACTATACCTTCGTAATCTCTTACCCAACACAAGAGACCTTGCTCAACCTCCAAGATGATGTTGTTATGGTCCCAAGTTAACACTTCATCATGCCCAAAAATGAACTTAGACACGCCCTGCTCTATAGTTGATGACACTGCAGCAGAAACAACAGAATAGCATTGCTTATCAGTGAAAGCATTTTGGTTCAGCCCTCCATCTTGCTATGGAGTATCACTTGACTGATTTGGAGATGTATTAAGTGATATGGCAGTGGCAACATCTAGTTTTTCAGTTGAAGTCTCAGATTCTGCTGCACCCAACCCTTGTATACCAACACGGCTTTCAGACTCTTGTAAACCAGCATGTAGATCGGTAGAAGCAACATCTTGAGTTAGTCCTTGCTGATCATCCAGCATCATAGGTTGAAACACAACCTCACACTTCAATTTTGGCTTGGACAACTTCCTTTTACCCACAACATCTCCCAATGCTTCACTTAGATAATTTCTCTTCGACTTACTCTTTGTTGTCTTAATCATTCCTCGGACCTATGAATCATATTCCCAATCCAGATGTTCGTCATATTGTGTCTCAACATCGTCAAGAGACACTAACTCTCGCATAGAGTCTTCATAAGAATCATCTTGGTCAAACTCAGGTTCCTCTAGCTTGTGTTCTTCACTTTCGGCATTGTCATGGCTGAGTTCATCTTCAATAACAACAGATTGTACCTCCTCTTTCTGCTCAACAACAAACTCCTGCAGTAGAACCACTTCTGTAGGTGGAACCATCTCAATTTGCGGCAACCGACCTTGCCCTTTGCATCCTTTGCATCTTTGTCCATTAACAGTGATAGAATTTGATCCATCTTTGGATCAAAACCTTTCTGTAAATCTTGAAGGTCCTCTTTAGTAGCATTATGATATCCGATCGTAACATTTACACCAGCTTCAGATCGAATTATCTCTCCATCAGCCATATTTGCAAATGAACAACAACTTCGATCTAGAATTAGCACTTTCGCGAAGTACAATATCGAAATTCGCAGAAATATCAAACTCGTTTCGCAACTCTTCAACAATCGATTGCTTAATAAAATTCTACTCCTTAGTTTGCACAAACACGCACTTGCTATCGGTTCTATGCTCGTCAATGATTATAATCCCTAACTAGTAAATTTCGAACAGAACACTGAAAAACCCTACCTGGAGTGACTTTTGACAAAAACGTTTAATCGAGTTATTCGACTCACACTTCTGAATTAGGCTCGACTCTAACTCAAAATCAAGTTCTTAACACAACACTCAAGCGATCTCAACGAACTACATCGGATTTCAACACTTTCGCTTCCCGTCAATTATCGCCTCTGCTGACAAAATTTCGCCTAAGCAAAATCTCGACTCAATAACACGTAATTCTCAAAGTTCACTGTAGATTCTGATGAATTCTCACTATTTTTATGCTTATCAACACAATTTCGACATAATCCAACAACAACCTCAATTCTTCAACGAATTACAACTTGAAGATCAGAAATCCCTTACCTCAATCTTCAACTTCTGAATTGCAACTTTTATAATCATCTCCATTCTGATTTTCTCTGCTATTTAGATGATGATCAAGTATAATGTGGATCATATAGCTTAATTCAAACTTCTTTCTCAACCGATCAAATGGATGATCGATCAAGTAGCTCAGCACCAATTTCAGCACTGCAACTGCTTCATTTCTCCACTTCTACAGCAATTGCTTGATCGATGCTATTGAATTTCGTTCTGAATAAGCTTGATGTTGATTGTCCTCAACAATTATAGATAAATGGAGCTTACTTCAATGTAATTTGATAACTTAAAGTCCCAACCGAAAGCAATCTGCCCAGACTGATGCAGTACCGCCAAAACTCTTCAATCAATTCAGATTTGAATTTCTGATCACCAAATCTGAATTAAATCAGTATCCAACCTTCTTTTGTTGGTTAATTGCAACACAATTAATCATATTTTATAATTGTTTTCAGATATGAGCTTGATTCGGAAGCCAAATCAAGGCTCTAATACCAATTGTTAAGGTTTCGAAGATTTCTCTTGAGCCTTAACCTAGGTTGGGATAGAAAGACTATGAGATGAGAAAGAATATAGAATTTAGATGAGAGGAAGAAGGGAAATTAGATGATAAAATAGAGAGAGTTAGATGAGAGAGAGAATATTGATCTCAAAATGAGATTGTGTTTGATATTTGATTGGATAATTCTGAAAATACACTTCCCAGCTACTTATAGGCAAGAAGCAAAGCTAATCCAATGTATCTAGACACCCTTGATAACCAACTTGCCCAAAATATCTAAACATGAAAATATCTGATACTAACTACCTAAACTAACAGCCTAAAAGAACCCCCCTGCTGCAGTACTGCTGGTTCACAATGCAGAAATTACAATGCCGATTATTACATTAGCGAAACACCAAGCAACTAGACTAACTAACAACCCACACACACTTACTAACCAATGCTAACAACAATATAATAGCAATAACAGAACACAATGCAGCAGCAGCAGCAGCAACAGCAAGGTATCAGCAGAACATAACAGCAGCAGCATATCAGTAACCAGATGCAACATACCATGATTTCCATGCCTCGGTTTCTCGAATCATAACAGCTATGTTGCCATGGAGTATATTATTGACTTTTACTAACCTCAAGCTAATGGTATACACTTGACCAGGATAGTATGTTAGTCTCCTGGGGAACATTGAGATAATGTCTTGGAGATGAAGGAAGAAACGGTGAATTAATTATGTTTAGGAAGCATTATTAATTGAAAACTGCTCTTAGCTTACTAATGACGCAGTGTGGCCTCACAGTGGGGGAGTAACTGGTATATTAATTTGGTCATCATACCACACATAGGGAATGGTTAGGTGGATTTCGTGCTTTGTTGGTTTGCTAAAATTAATTAAAAAGTTCACACGACTCAAAATATCAAGTGGGGGCGAGCTTCTATATGAATTCTCATTGCCTCCGATATCAATCCATTAGCATAGTAGGTAGGCATTACTCCCCGAGGAGAGTGCTCATTTGTGGAATACAAGGCTAGATCGCGAGTGGAATGGACGAGGCGGTTCACTTTCCGCCTCCTCCATTCCACTGGTCATCGTTTGGGATCTCGAGTTTCAGATATTATAGAGGGTGATCAGTGGTGTTTCCCACGGGATATAGAGGAGCTGCTCATTTGTCGACTTCAGGCCCCGACCACGAGTAGATGACAGTGTACGATGGATGAGGGACCCATCTGGGGTTTTCACCACTAGATCGGCACGGGAGACGATTCGCAGTCGGAGGGAGGAGGACTCCATCCATCATCTCCTTTGGTTCCAGCTTCACATTCCAAGGCACTCCTTCATTTTGTGGCTTGCCTCTAGTGAGCGTCTACAGACATTTGACAGACTACTGAGACATCGAGTGCAAGATTTTCGGGCTACTTGCATGTTGTGTGGGTTAGATGCTGAGTCGCATGACCATCTTTTCTTTACCTGCAGCTGCTATGCTACTGTTTGGTCTAGAGTGTCCTCTCGCACCTCTTTTGCCTGGCCCACGCTTCCATGGTGCGAGCTGGTTCAGTGGGCTGCTATCAGGCTTCGTGGCCGCGGGGTGGATCGGATTCTTGCCCGCCTTTGTTTCTCCGCTACAGTTTACATCCTCTGGTTTGAGCGTAACCTGAGGATTCATCAGTCCCAGTCCAGGCCTTCTACAGTCAGCACTGAGGAGATCACAGGATTGGTCCGCAGTCGTCTGATTGCTGCCCCTACACTTCGCGGTGCTCATCGCCACTCACAGCTCTTGCAGGAGTGGGGGATTGAGCATTAGATTGTTTGGCTTCATTTGCTTATTCTCTCTATTTGATCCTGTTGATCATCAATACATCTTGCTTTGATTCTTTCTTTGATTGATTCTTTGATGTAGGCCTTCTGGCCTTGGCTTGGGGTTTGCCCCTCGTACACTTGTACATATATGTTGATTATATATAGTATTTATCACTAATTTACCAAAAAAAAAAAATATTTCTCTTTTGATAGACTGAAGTGCAAGATAAGCGGCTGTGACCACACCTCTGTGGAGTACTTCGTAGACTTGTATGGATGTTGAGCTAGCGGTATACACCTGACTCAAGTCTGCATTAGCCTCCCCATGGAGCTCTGTTGTGTGACCTTCGAGGCTAAGGGTAGAGTGGTGGGTTTTTAGTAAAGAGCTTACTACAAAACATATTTTTTGAGAAATGTTCTCACCATTCTCATATCTCAATTCGACCGCGCCACAGGGGAGTTTTGGGTAGTACGGTTAGGTCACCATAGCCAACATGTAAGTGTCGGACTATGAACTCTAATCTTTGATTGTTTGCCAAAATTAAGAAAAGTAATCATGCATGTTATATGACTTGTTTACATTTTTTTTATTTTAAAACTAGCTATTAAATGATGTATTGCAATCAATGCTGATGTGATGTTACTTGTCTATTGAGTTATGCCCACTATAATTTAAAATGTTTTTGCGAATGTGGAGCACTAGTAGATGCTCATAGTTCTCTAGTTTGTTGTCAGTATATCTACTAAGTTTAAAAGAATGTTAGGCATGTTAAGCTAGACTAATACGATCGTTAGATGCAACACTCGGACATTAGATGTTGAATGTGTTCTAGTATCAAATACTTCACTTGTCAGCTATGTAGTAGAAAGGATCAGATATTAGAAGAAAAGTGTTTAATTTGAGAACTGATAGCATGAGAAAAGGTGTCCTGAAAACAAAGGGAAGCGTCCACATAGTGTAAACACCTATCTCAGGAATTAGGAAGCGCTAGAGGGTAAAATAAAACCCGAATCAATATAGTTTTGCCTCCTTTTAAAATTTTTTATACATTAGTATTAAAAAAAGGGAGTGCCTAAGTACTAAAATACTGTTGTTGCCAAGACTAGAAAGCCAATATGATAAGATATATGATATCTAGTCTCTTTTAGTTGTGACTGGAAGGTAGTTCATTAGTGTTCGGGTGAATAGATTTTCAATGTGAGCACTAAGAGAGGGTAGTTTAAGTTATGGAATGTAGTTTTGATTTTAACAAACTATATTAATGTATCAGTTCCTTCAGAAATTTGATTTCTATCATCTATCTATTTCAAAAAAGTTCATAGAAAATTGGATTTATGCTTAAATAAATAAAATATTTACTTAAAAGGTACGTTAGTAAATAATTGACTTATTTTAGTCAATAATTACATTAATGGCAATGTATTAGTTTAGGACAAGCTAGGCTGTGTAACCATACAAAAAAAAGTATATTCTAAAAACCATATAGCTTTTGAGTGGCACCTTATCTTAGGTCACACTAATTTATTTAAAACTAGTTTGATTTGTCTTATGGATCATTGTTAAGGTTTCGAAGATTTCTCTTGAGCCTTAACCTAGGTTGGGATAGAAAGAGTATGAGATGAGAAAGAATATAGAGTTTAGATGAGAGGAAGAAGGGAAATTAGATGAGAAAATAGAGAGAGTTAGGTGAGAGAGAAAATATTGATCTCAAAATGAGATTGTGTTTGATATTTGATTGAATGCTAATATTTACAGCAGAAAGGTCTATTTATAAGCAAAACAAGCAAAGCTACTACATTGTATCAAGACAACCTAACTAACTAACTCACTAGAACATATCTAGAAAATATCTAAAAATATCTAACTAGCAATTAAAAGGTATTTTGTCGCCAATTAACAGCAGTTAACAGCAGCAGCAAGCAGCACCACGCAGCAGCGGCACAGGTCAGCACAACACCAGGAGCAGATAGCAGTATTTAAGTGGATTTTAACTGAATTTTCAATTAATAACAACCTCTCCCGCCTTTTTGTCAATTTAAATCTTTGCCTAGGATTCTCGGTTTATAACATTCCCTTCCCCTTGAAAACATTCTTGTCCTCAAGAATAAAGAGAATGAGACTTGAAATCACTTCTTGATGTAGAGGTAGAAATTGAAGTTGATGGTGATGAACTCTAAGAACTTATGCAGCTGGCTTTGTAATGCAGCAAGTGCCTGAGGTCTGTATTGATCAACCACATATCAACAACACACCCACAAGTCCTCTCGTTGCCCTTAACACAGCTCAAAACCCAGTCTTGCTGCAGGGACTCGCAATGTGCTTCAATATTTCTGCATTTCTGCTGGTAGAGTACTGCACAACTGAGTTTGTATATCTTCAGCTCAATAAAACTGCATACAAAGTCTTTTAACATCTCGGGAGGCCTTCCAAACTCAAACCAAAAGAACCCAAGAACACAATTTGCTTGTAGGCATTCCCAAAACAGCATTATTTCATTTCGAACTTGTCGAAAGTGCTTATCAGTTACTAGAACTTGATTCCTTGTTGAATTATCGTGTCCTGCAGCACTAACTTCCCTCTTATTCAGCTCACACACTCAAATACTGAACCAACTCATGACATACTCGACCAATCCTTGATGGCTCTCCAATTGCACCATCGTTGCTGCAGCATTAAGAAACTCAGCTGTACAATCCTGATGCAGTTCATAACAACATTTTGTAGTTCGGTGTAAGTCCATGTGGAAGCTACTTGAAGTGAACAAGTCATGATATCTTCCCATGGTCATAATAGCACCAATCACTCTCCATTTGGACAATCCATTCATTACCGACAATGAAGGAATGGTAATCCCCCCAGCCATAATAGCGACTAAACTGAATTCAGGCTGTCTCACCTTGATCAGTTGAGCCCTTGTGTCATGGGCTTGAGTATCTGGACTTTTGCTCCACCAAATCAAATACTCATGGGTCACAATCAATTTTCCAACATCAGACTGAAAGATGAACTTTAAATCAGGATACCAATGACACAACTGAACATCTAAGATTATTTTCAGTGCAAGGGAAAAGTCTTGAACTTGGCTGCTGAATTGTAAGTTATTTTCAACTTGAAGTGACCTTGTTCCCCTGTTATCCTCCTTCTCCCATTCATTTAGAAAGTATTGAAGCTTGTGCATATTATTTTTCCATTCGAAGCAACCACAATAGATCACCTAAAGCTCAGCCGGATTCTGCACCAAAACAGCAGCTTCCATTTGCATTCTGTCTTTCAATTGCTATCACCGTTGGCTTGACTTGATCTTGAGCTTCAGTTGTGAAATCATATTCGAGGCCCAATACCTCCTCTAACCATCCACAACTCTTCAACCCACAAGCAACAGCTACCAGCCTTCTAGGTAAGTGCTTTTGTATGACCCGAAACAACACCAATTCCGGAGCAATGGAAACTTCGTTGTCACTTGCATTATATAGCTTGTAAAATGTAAACTTTTGGTCTTCAATACTTGCTTTGATGTTATATTCATGATGACCCACTGCCTCTACCATTTTTACATCAATACTTGTACCGACATTGCCATCTTCAACATCCAACAACTGCCCTGGATGTGTAAACCCTTCACCTACTTGTAATTCCTTCTTTCCCAGATCAAAGGGACTTTCAACATTGATTCCATCAACTAATGCATCTGCAATACACTCACTGATCTGATCAAAATTCAGTCTCAGCATGTTACAGCAATAATACACACCTAACAACTCAATTGCTTGTCCAACCACATTGCCTCTCCTTCGTTGGACTTTGAAACGTACTCTCGCAGGTCGAGTGCTTCTTTTCAACAAAAATTCGACTCCTCTCAAATTCATATAGCCTTGAGAGCCTTTACCCGGATCTGGAGGCAGCTTATCACAAGATTTTGCACTTGGATAAGTCACAATTCTACTTAAAAGAAGGAATGGATCATGCCGAACTTGCCGATCGGCATGCCGATGGTACATTTCAGCCATGATACATTCGTAATCTCTTACCCAACACAAGAGACCTTGCTCAACCTCCAAGATGATGTTGGTGTGGTCCCAAGTTAGCACTCCATCATGTCCAAAGATGAACTCATACACGTCCTGCTCTATAGTTGATGATACTACAGCAAAAACAGCAGAGTAGCATTGCTTATCATTGAAAGCATTTCGGTTAAACCCTCCATCTTGCCATGGAGTATCATTTAACTGATTTGGAGATGTATTAAGTGGTATTGCAGCGGAAACTTCTAGTTTTTTGGTTGAAGTTTCAGACTCTGTTGCCACGAATCCTTGTATTCCTGCATGCATACCGGTAAGAGCAACATCTTGAGTTAATTTCGGTTGATCATCAAGCATACTAGGTTGAACCACACCCACATGCTTCAATTTTGACTTGAACAACTTCTTTTTGCCCACAACATGTCCCAATGCTTCACTTAGACGATTCCTCTTCGACTTACTCTTTGCTTTCTTGATCATTCCTCGGACATGTGAATCATATTCCCAATCCGAATGCACGTCATATTGTATCTCAACGTCGTCAAGAGACTCTAACTCTCGCATAAAGTCTTCGTAAGAATCATCTTGTTCAACTCAGGTTCTTCTTACTTGTGTTCTTCAACTTCGGCATTGTCGTGATCAAGTTCCTCCTCAACAACAATTGTTTCTATCACAGCTTCCTCTTTGTGCTCAACCTCGAACTCTTGCGGTAGAACTACTTCAGTTGGTGGAACAATCTGGTTAGAAGGCTCAATTTGTTGCACTCGATCTTCTTTGTTCACATCCTCACCCAAAAGCTTCTTCAACATTTGTTGAATGCTTTCTGTTTGGTTTCTGGCTTGGATAAGCTGCTGATCCAAATTAGATTTCAGTTGTTCCATTATATCATTAAGCTCTTGATGCTTGTCAATGGGAGCATCCGCACTCAAACCCGCACCTGATCTGGTCCTTGCTCCTTTAGCCATGTTTGCAGAATACAAGTTCGAAAATCGCACCAATGTAAAACTTGTTTCGCAACTCTTCAACAATCGAATGCTTAATGAAGTTGTACTCCTTTGATCGCACAAACAAGCACTTGCTATCGATTCTATGCTCGCCAATGATTATAAACCCTAACTGACAAACTCAAACAGAATAGCGAACAAACCTAACGATTTTTGATAGCCACTTTTAGTCACGTAATTTGTCTTTCACTTCTGATTTAGGCTCGACTCTGACTCAAAATCAAGTTCTTAACACAATACTTAAGCGATCTCAACGAGCGAAATCGGATATCAATACTTTCGCTTCCTGTCAGATTATCGCCCTCGCTGACAATTAATCGCCTAAGCAAAATCTCGACTCAATAACACGTAATGCTCAAAGTTCACCGTAGATTCTGATGAATTCTCACTACTATTATGCTCAGCAACACACATTCAACATCATAAACCAACAGCAACTTCATTCCTCATTGAAATGCAACTTGAAGTTCAGTAAAACATTACCTCAATCTTCAACTTCTGAGTTGCAACATCTGTAATCACCTCCACTCCGATGATTTCTGCTATTTTGATGATGATCAAGTACAATGTGGATGATATAGCTCAATTCAAGCTTCTTTCTCAATCGATCAATTGGATGATCGATCAAGTGGCTCAGCACCAGACTTCAGCACTGCAACTACTTCATTTTTCTACTTCTGCAGCAATTGTTTGATCGATGCTACTGAATTTCAATCCGATTCAGCTTGATGTTGATTGTACTCAACCAATACTGATCACTTGAACTTCCTTCAATATAATATGGTCACTTAAAGTCCCAACCGAAAGCAATCTTCCCAGGTTTATGCAGCCACCAATGCAATACCACCAAAATTCTTCAATCAATTCGTATTTGAATTTCTGATTACCAAAGCTGAATCAAATCAGTATCCAACCTCTTTTGTTGATTAATTGAAACACAATTAATCAGATTTTATAATTTTTTTTTTCAGATATGAGCTTGATTCGGAAGCCAAATCAAGGCCCTGATACCAATTGTTAAGGTTTCGAAGATTTCTCTTGAGCCTTAACCTAGGTTGGGATAGAAAGAGTATGAGATGAGAAAGAATATAGAGTTTAGATGAGAGGAAGAAGGGAAATTATATGAGAAAATAGAGAGAGTTAGGTGAGAGAAAGAATATTGATCTCCAAATGAGATTGTGTTTGATATTTGATTGAATGCCAATATTTACAGCAGAAAGGTCTATTTATAAGCAAAACAAGCAAAGCTGCTACATTGTATCAAGACAACCTAACTAACTAACTCACTAGAAAATATCTAAAAATATGTAACTAGCAATTAAAAGGTATTTTGGCCCCAATTAACAGCAGTTAACAGCAGCACCACGCAGCAGCGGCACAGTTCAGCACAACACCAGCAGCAGATAGTAGTATTTCAGTGGATTTTAACTAAATTTTCAATTAATAACAACCTCTCCCGCCTTTTTGTCAATTTAAATCTATGCCTCGGATTCTCGGTTTATAACAATCATTAAGTACTAAAATATTGACCGGTATGTGAATCATGTTCGAATTAATATGACTGAAAGAACCTTAAAGAGGAAAGGTAATACAACCACTAAGTTGCTAAAGCTTGTTGATAAAATATTTATGGACTGCCAAAAGTTAAAACAAGTGGAAGTGATGAGTATTTATAAAATGTTTATGAATGACTACCAGGTATGTTGATACATGGATATACCTAAAAAGATTGAGTCTTAAATCCTTTGAAAAGTTCAAAGAATTAAAGACTATGGTGGGAATAAATGAGATAATTGTATTAAGTCACTTTGATTGGATCAAAGTGCTGAACTCAAGGGAATTCTTAATTAACTTACTACAAAATATTGTAGAAAGGATCAATAATGTGTTATTGAATATGGTGCGATTATATGATGAGTCACGTCAACATATCAAAAGGTTTTCTATGTAAGAGATTTTTGAAAGTGTTCTAAAAGTACCGTAGATAACTTGTGTTGGATAAATTGACAATATGAGATGCTGTGTCTTTACAGATTGATACATCTTATAAAATAGATGATGTATTAGATATATCTTCAACTATGTTATTGTCACATTGTGCACATTAGAGCCTTAGCGTAGTGAGAGGATGGTTTGGGTCACCTGATAGATTCGTGTCTTCGGGCTCAATAGTTATCCATGAAGATGAATCAGATCCTTTCTTACTACAATAAAACTCTTAAGTATAAAGATGCAGACCAATTGGTCAAAGCAATGAAAGTTAAGTTAAAGTAATTGTATTTTAACAATGTTTGATAACTTGTAGAGGTGTAGAAAGACTTTAATTCCAATGGATTGGAACTGAAGGGATCTTCAAGTACAAAGAGTTGAGTGGATGAGATGGTTAAGACCTTCAAGGCTGAATTAATGGCACCTTGTGAATACCTTAAAGGAAGGAATCATCTTTGATAAAACATTCTAGCTAGATGTTATGCTAAAGTCCATAAGGATACTCTTATCTATTGTATGCCATATGTTGAGATAAGGGAAATGGAAGTCAAGATGACATTCTCTAAATATTCATCTTGATGAACTTATATATATGATACAACTAGACAAGTTTATGCTTAAGTCCATAAGGATACTCTCATTTATTGTATGTCACATGATGAGATATGGGAAATGGAAGTCAAGATGACATTCTCTAAATATTCATCTTGATGAACTAATGTATATGGTACTGTTATGCTCGGGATTGAATCTCAAGCATAAGCTAAGTAAAATTAGGATAGATTGAGAGTATGAGATGAGAAAGAAGTGAATTGAGATGAGATATTAGAGAATTAGGGGTGAGAATTGGAGACAGTTAGATGAGAGAGAGAGAATTGGATCTCAAATTTAGACTTTTGTTTGATATTATGATTGCATGATCTCTGAATTATTTCACCAACTACTACTTATAGGCAAACTAATCAAGCAAATACAATGAACCTAGACTTAACTAACTAACCGACTCAACTAAGCAAAATATCTAAATCATAGAAAATATCTAACTGACTAAAATATCTACTAACTAACTATCCTAGCTTTGGCGCCAAGAACAACCACCGTGCCTGCTTATTGCAGGTTTTACAATGCAAGTGCTAAATGCACTTATTTCAACTTGCAGCTAATGGAACTAATACTAACAATACACAACACTTAACTAGGACCATTACAATGCAGTGAAGGAAGCTAAAGACCAAGCTACTACATCAATTACTAGGCTAACAACATCATAACAGCAACATAACAGTAATAACAGCCCCAAAGTAGCTACCCGTAGCAGCACACCAGTACCAAACAGCCACACAGCCAACAACAGCTCAGACCTCGAATTCTCGGATCCACACAGCCAGCAACAGCTCAAACCTCGAATTCTCGGATCATAACAGATACAACTAGACAAGTTTGTTGCCAAGAGTTAGGAGCACATAGTATGCAAACTGAAATAGCATATCTGCAGACTTTAGCAACCATTGTTTCATTGAATAATAGATTCCGTGATGGCTATCAAGTCCTATGGATTTAAATCAATTGTTGGTAAACCATGAGTGCATGTGAGACATGACTAGAAATTGATGACTCTCAAGATGTTGTATAAGGCGGCATTCTTTTCATTTAGAATGGTGTAGAAATGTCATAAATTTTTAAGCTTTAAATGTCCAATTAATTTAAAATAAAAAAACCAAGATGAGCACAATATGTTCCTAGGGTCAAGCTTTAGTGAGATTCTAAGAAATGATGTTGAGTTTATCATGGTTTTTTTCTTCCTTTTTTTTTGTGAATTTAGATGTTGGATGTCTGAAATCCATATTTACCCTTGTAGTTGGAGTCATCAGATGGTGAACAGTGAAGAAGTCTTGTATTGCTGACTTCACTACGGAAGTCTAGTACTTAATATTTATGAAGTTTTTGATCATTTGATCAATGAAAGGTAAGGGAAAACGGTCTTTTCGGGTGGCATCATTACACTTCCTATAATATATACATACCCTCCAACCTGTGATTGTCCTTGTAGGAATGAGCTCATTGTTCTCATTTTCTACTACGGTTATCCCCTCTTTCTTTGGAACTACTTTCACTGGACTTACCCATGGATTATCAGATATGGTATAAATGATCCCTGCATCTAATAACTTGACAACTTCTTTTCGTACCACCTCCTTCATACCCGGGTTTAATCGACGTTGTGGCTGCATGGTAGGCTTAAAGCTATCTTCCATGAGAATCCTATGCATGCGTAAGGAGGGGGTAATTCCCTTGATGTCTAAAAGGGTCCATCCAATTGCTGATTTATGCTCCATTATAACTCTTTGCAACCTTTCCTGTTCAATGTTACTTAAAGAAGCATTAATGATAACATGATAAGTGTTAGAATTACCAAGGTTAGCATACATGAGATGAGGTGGCAATGGCTTGAGCTCTAGATTTGGAGGTTCATCTTCTTCCATTCTCTACTAAGTTTCAAGTGGTTGTATGTGTTCCACTCTTGTTTTATGGTGCGAATCGAAAGGTTCACAGCTTTCTAGGTGTTGGGCACATTTCCTTATCAATTCATTTTCCATGTCTGAGATCCCTGACTTTGTTAGACATACTTCAAGAGGTAATTTAGGGAATGTGTCCCTGAATGTCTCGGCTACCAGAGTTGGAAATTGTACAGCATTAAAAACATTAAAGGTTACCTGTTCATCTTGCACCCTTAACTTAGACTACTTGACTGAGAGGATTTCTAATAGATCAAAGTTTGTGAGCAAAGGAATAAGACAGTGATGTATTGGTATTGGTTAGAGTTTACAGTCAAATAGTTGACAGATCCTTAGGATATAGTCATGCAATGCACAACTAATTGGATTTCAGACAAGTGGGAGATTGGTGTCCTAAAAACCAAATTACTTAGTTTTAAATATTAAATATACTAAACTATCTTATTTATTTATTGTTTAAATATGATTTTCGAGTCAAATATACATGTGATTGTTTTTCTAACATTGAAAGAGGTGGACATTGTCCAAGATAACGTGTCAGGTTTGGTTTGAGTCATCAAGATTGAACACACATATGGACTTAGATCAGACAAATGATGTCGAAGTATATGTTAGTAGTCGCTGATGAGTTTTGATAACTTGCCTGATAAAACTATAATATGATACTTTAGACGACTTGTCTTGGTCATGTGGATAGAGATCCAAAAGTATTATTATTGGTGTTGTCTATATGATTAGTCTATATGATTAGAACACTGAGCTAAACCACTTGAATTAGTTTTTTCTCTACTGCTGTTAGAAATAATTAAATCTGTAAGAATATAACTCTAAATCCAGGAAGTACTTTGAACTTCTGCATAGATTGTCATTTCTTTAACGTACCAAAAGGATTGGTCAAAGTTCGTTGGCTTAAATCATATGTACATTGGGTAACAATATAAAGTGCAGCGGGAATAGTTGTTTTACGTGGAATCTATAGTCTCTAACGAGATTAGGATGTCCCCTAGTTGATTCGCAAATATATGAACATATTCGAGAAACTTTGGCAAAATTATTCCACATGTTTGATGTTTGGAATTAATATTACAACTATTTTTTATATTATTGAATTGTTCCAGAAGGGCATGTCAGGAACTATGGTTAACGATGTCAGGAATTTAGCGTTAGTAGTTAAAGCTATTTTCCCTCACGGATATCCAATAAAGGGGTTGATTGTCAGAATGAAAGTCATTTGGAAATTATTGAATAAATATATTTTATTCTAGAGTGCATTAATATTTATTTAGTGAAATTAAATATTAATAAATTGTAATCAATGTTATCAAGTGTTGATAATTAGATTTGATCCATTTGAAGCTAGAATTAATTGATCCCTAAGGTCCCTCTACAAGCCTCAAGAAGTACTTCATTTAAAAATATTTAAATTGATTCATGGGATAAATTATTCATTTATAAGATGAATAAATTAATTTTGCTATACATAAATAATGAGATGTATTATTTATTCATAAGATAAATAAATTAAATTTACAAAATAAGATTTATGAGATAAATTTTATACATGTGGGATTTAAACCAAAAAAAGGAAAAATGTGAATAACAGGATTTAAACCAGAGCACGACATGTGTCAGTGCATAAGGCAGCTCAAGCAGTTATCCGTGTCTTCTACGATGCACCAATCCAATTGTGACATGTGTCATACATCAAGGCTGGGCTAGTTCTTAGCTAGCTATCCATGTACAAGCGGGACTTCCAATAGCAATGTGACACGTGTCAATTTATTTAATCATAAACATGAGGTATCAGCCATGAGTTTGATTTCTAGGTTATGGAAACTTGTTTTCTCCCATAACAAAAACCCTAAAATTATTTTAAGGATTTTTCTAAATTTAATTTCAGCATACTATTTCTGAAAAATTGTTTTCAAAAAGATTAAACGAAAAAATTTTGGATCCAAAATTTTCATAAACTAAATATTTTGGGATCCCACACTCCATGGGTTAAGGGGTCATTGCCGAGGAGATCTCACGGTTTAGATAATTTCGCCCTGGCCAAAATTGCGGTCTATAATCTTGGTGTTTCTACTAAACTTTCTTTTAAACCTTTCCTTTAATTTTTGCAATTTTATTTATGCTTTTACTTCAATGTTTATTATGCTTAGATATTTCATGTTTGTTATGTTCATATTAGAATGGAGATCCTCTAGATTTAAAATTAAAGAATAGTTATTTCCACTACGCCTGATCGAACCAATTTAGAAAAAAATTAGTCTTCGAAACTGAATTTTTCCAACATAGTTAGCTGTCATAACAATCTCATATTTGTCATTGTTCTAGAAAATCACCAACTGGTGGGGTAAGGAGGGGATATAATAATTGGCAAAAAGCCAATCTCTCCCAAGTAATGCATTATAACTTGAGGTTGCATTCACCATAAAGAAGGTTGTTAGCTTAGTTAGATTGCCATCAGTTAGCTCAATCGGAATGCCCCCCTTCAGACTTGGTGGTGGCTCTGGAGAAGCCAAAGATTGTCATGTCCGAAGTAATTTAGTCATTTGAGACTTACCAATGACCCTTAGCATATATGATGGTAAGATTTTGATGACCACGCCATTATCAACTAAGACCTTGTTCATGTTGGGAATAACTAACCTAGGTATTAATTAATCTAACTTTGATGCCAATTGTTGGGTTTATAGTTCTCCAATTGTGGTCACAACAAAATGCACCTATCAGAGCACTCAGTGTAAGAAACTCTTCTCGCTACCTGAGCCCCCAGTCGGACAGTCACGCTTCATGACACCTCTCACGTGAGAGTTCTCGGGAATAGGGTTATATCTATAGATCCATTTGCTCTGATATCAGTTGTTCAGATGGAGTCAAAAATCCTCCTTTATTTAATTAAGTTAACACGGTAGAAGGGTTTAAAATTATATATTCTAAACCTAAGGTTGATTTAAAATTTCTAATTTTAAATCTACAGATTTAAATTCTTAATTTGAATTTTTAGACCTCCACCTTAATACATTCATATCAATAGCATGAAATTAAACATGTATAATAACAAATACGGTAAATTAATAGAAAAGCAAAAAACTAAAAGAGAAAGAAAGAAGAATATACTAGGAATTGCTCTAATGAAGAACACCAAAAGAATGATAATCTCCAATGAAATACTAAGAAAATTGAGACCCAACAATCTTCTACGAAATGACCTCTAACTACCCGAGGAGTGTTAGGAATAGTGTCATAAAATCCAGATTTATTCTGTTAATATAACATTATTAAATAATAAAATTGAAATTCTAGCCATGTTGTTGTTAAATTTATGTAAGTGAGCATTTATATTGCATGTGATTTTCTTTTAAGTATCATCCATGTGATGGACAGATTCCTCAAATTAAATTTTACATGTTTGTTAAGTGGATAACAAGATTAAGCCACAGATAGACTTTGAACAAATGGTATAGAACGTCATTTGAACAACTCGTGGTCGATGATGAGCTCGGGCTACTTGCCTGTTATGACCATGACTTAACACTTTAGATGGCTTGTCATGATCACATGGATGGTGATCTAAAAGTGTTAGGTTGGTGTGTTTAATAAGATTGACACACTAAGTAGGACGATGTGGATTACTTGTTCCTAGACTACTATCGGAGATGAGTGATTCATGTCGTACTATTTGAACGAAGACTCTAAATCCTTAGAGTATTCTAGACTTGTGAATGAAGCGCTAGTTAATTTGGTGTGCTATAAGTAAGGTCTACATGCATGACTGAATTCTTACGTACACCGGGTAGTGGCGTGAAGTGTGAAAAGGATCAGGTATTCAATAGGGAATCTATCGTCTCTTATGAGATACAGATGTCTCCTTAGTTGATACACAAGTATTTGAATAGTTCGGAAAACTTTGGCCAAAGTATTCCAAGTGCTTGACATTTGGAATTTACATTAAGAATATGTTCAAGAATAAATGATTTATCCAGTGAAAAGCGAGTCGAAAACTAATGGAGAAGCTGTGAGAAGGATAATGATAGCAGTTACACTTGTTCTTCGTCATGGACATCTAGTGGAGGGGATTGTTGTCACCAACACTGTCTATGAGGGAAATATCGAATAAATGGTTTAAGAATGGAGTGCAGTGAGAATTTTTTAGTGGAATTAAGTCTCATTAAATCATAATTAAACTATTTTCTGAGATAATTAATTTATCCCATTTGGAGCTAGATTTAAATTGTCCCTGAGATCCCTGCGTAAGCCTCTGTATTTATTGCCATCAGAAAAAATATTAAAGAATTCATGTGATCAATTATTTAGGGTTATTTATATTTTAGTACCTCGATATTTTTTTTTAATGATAAAAAGGATGTTGACCTTTTTAAATTACTAAAAAGCCCCGTAAGTATTTGTCGTATTAATAAAAATGCCCCCATGTGTTGTCACATTAATTAAAAGGCATATCACTAACGTGATGATGTCATTTTTAGTTGACAGAGCTGATGTGACAGCCATATTTTTTTTTAACTCTGCAATAAAATGACAAAAATATTCTTGAATTTTTCAAAATCAGCAAAAATAGATCGCTTCTACATAACACAACATCTCGAATTCTATGCTTATAAAATAATATGAGGCTGTTGAAGCATACTTTAAGCCATTTTATTGTAGCATTAATAAAAAGTAGTTACCATGTCAACTCTGTGAATAGAAAATGACGTCATTGTGCTTGTACGGGGCCTTGTCATTTATACGAAAAAAACTTAGGGGCCTTTATAATAATTCAAGAAGGTAATTGTCTTTTTTATTATTTTGAAAAATATCTAGGTACTAAAATATAAGTAACCCAATTATTTACCCATGAGATGGGTAATTAATTTGGTCAAACATTGTTCGTGAGATGAATAAAAATTCAAAATTATAAATAAATTAATTTTGGAAAATTTAAATTCCTAAGATGAACTTTTGCATATAGAAAAAAAAAAAAAAAAAAAAAGCCCGAAACTGAACTGCACAAGGGTCGATCCGCGTAGCGCGCGACATGGGGATACTAGCTGTGTATCTGTGCCTTCAGGCCCGAATGAAGGCAAGCGGTTACAGGGCAAGAACACGCAAGTGCTGTGCAATGAAACACAGCATTGCGATTGTTGTTTTTATTATTAATGTGAAGCATTTTAATTTAAACTCTGCTAATCCCACATCAAAATTTCAGCTTGTTTCGCTCCGGTATACTCCTATATAAAAAGTTACCTATTCCAAAGGTTTGAAATAAGTTTTTAGAAACAAAAAATAATGGTTTCTGAAAGTATTAACTTTCGGAGACCAAGGGGGAGAGAGAAATTTCTTTTGAAATTTTTTTCCTCAAGTTTAAAATTTTTCGGAGTCTACTCTCCGGGTAGTTCGAGGTCATTGTGTATAGGGGCGCTGGATCTTGATTTTCTCGGCTTTCAAGGAGCATTAATTCTTTCTGGTATTTTTATTTTGAAGCAAATCCAGGTATGTTTTCTTTCCTTCTTATATTAGTTTTTTGCTTTTCTATTTATTCACAGTATTCATCATTATGCTTGTTTACGTTTATGTGTTGTTATGAACATATTAAAGTAAAAGGAAAGAATTGAGATCTATAGATTTGAGTTATGAATTTAAATATGTAGATTTAAAGTTAGGAATTTTAAATCAACTCTAGGTTTAGAATTATGAAATCTAAACCCCTTCCGCTGTGTCAACTTTAAAAAATTAGGGAGAATTTTTAAAATTTGTCCCAACAACTGGTATTAGAGCAAAGGGATTTAAAGAGATAACCCTATTCGTGGGAATTCTCGCATGTGAGGTGTCACAAAGCGTGACTCTCCGACCGGGGGCTTAGGTAGAGAGAAGTATCTTCTACTTTAAGTGCTCTAGTAGGTGCCCCTTGTTATGACCACAATTGAAAAGTTGTGAACCCAACGATAGATGTCAAAATTATTTTTTCTAGCAATTGGTATAAGAGCCAGTCTCTGATTACATTCATAATACACATAAATAGGTACAATTATATCAAAATAAATAAATTTGCGATTACATAAAATATAAAGTTTTCTTAAATAGCGATTTAAATTGTTTAAATCATTAAAAGAGTTAATGGTTAACTAGGTTATCTAAAGTAACGGTTTAAGTTGTTTAAATCGTTAATGAATTAATCAATATTCGAGTATATCAATTTATAAACTAGCGATTATGTTATTTGTATAATGAGGTTATATATATTTGATTAAGATTTGTAAAATCAGATAAAATTAATCCAATAAGATTAGATTCAATTTTTTTTTGAATTAATTATTTTAATTTTAAAAAAAGAAATAAATAATTCAGACATCAGCATCAAATTTTATTAAAAATTATTTATTTATTTTAGGGATATGTAGACATCAGTACTGGTTTACATAATAATTAAATTAATTATTTTATTAATTACTTTCTTTTCAGAATGAGATTTTAAATCTGTGTTAGTTTAAATTATTTTAGACTAAGACTCTAAAATATACTATGTGATAGTCTAAGCTTGTTTAATTTTTGGAATGAGATTCTAAAATTGGACTATGAGATAGTCCAAGCTGTAAATTACTACTTATTTTAAATATAATTAATTTAAATGATTAGTTTAATTTAGAATTAGATTCCAAAATAAATTATAAGATAATCTACATTTTGATATTATTTTACATAAAAAAATTAAATTAAATTTATTTATGTTGATTTATTTAGTTTTAGAATGGGATTCTAAAGAATAGGTTAAGAGATAATCTAGAGTACTATTTTTAAAAGTAAAATTAATTAATTAATTTCAATGAATAAATTGAAAATGAGATTCTAAAGCAAGATTATGATATAATCGATATTGTAAAACGATAATGCTTTGAATAAATTAATTAATTAATTTTTGATTAATTTTAGAATGAGATTCTAAAAGGGATTACGAGATAATCCAAGTTGTAAATATTAGTTAATTAAAAACCTTTTTTTTTTTTGTAAATTAATGATAAATACTATATATGATCATAAATATATGTACAAGTCTATAAGGGGCATACCCCAAGCCAAGGCCAAAAGGCCTACATCAAAGAATCAATCAAGGAAAGAAACAAAGCAAGAAGCATCAATGGTCAACATGACCAAACAAAGAGAACAACCAAATGAAAGCAAACAAAGCTAATGCTCAATCCCCTACTCCTGCAGAAGCTACGAGTGGTGATGAGAACCGCGAAGCGTAGGAGCAGTAATAAGACTGCTGCGGACCAGTCCTGTGATCTCCTCGGTGACAACTGCAGAAGACCTGGACTGGGTGCGATGAATCCTCAGGTTACGCTTATACCAGAGGTTGTAAACCGTCGCGAATAAACAAAGGCGGGCAAGGATCCGATCCACCCCGCAACCACGGAGCCTAGTAGCAGACCACTGAACCAGCTCGGGTCATGGAAGCGTGGGCTAGGCAAAAGAGGTACGAAAAGACACCATGGACCAGACAGTAGTAGAGTGGCGGCAGGTGAAGAAGAGATGGTCATGCGACTCAGCATCTGACCCGCACAACATGCAAGTAGCCCGTACATCCTGCACTCGATATCTCAGTAGTCTGTCAAATGTCCAAAGTCGCTCACAGGAGGCAAGCCACAAAATGAAGGAGTGTCTTGGGATGTGAAGCTGAAACCAAAGGAGATGATGGATGGAGTACTCCTCCCTCCGACTGTGAATCATCTCCCATGCCGATCTAGTGGTAAAAACCCCAGATGGGTCCCTCATCCATCGTACACTGTTAGCTACCCCCGGTCGGGGCCTGAAGTTAATAGAATCCCTGATAGGAAGCAGCTTATCAATATCCTGTGGGAAATGCCACTGATCACCCTCAATAATATCTGAAACTCGAGAGCTCAAACGATGACCAGTGGAATGAAGGAAGCGGAAACTGAACTACCCCTCCAGATATCCACACAGCAGCCAGTAATCGGACTACAAAGCAGTGTCCCGCCATCACCATTGATATGTTGAAAAGTCCCCAGCATAAAGAGATCGAACCCCAAGAATGCTCCTCCAAGACCATGAAATTGAAGCTCTCGACTGAATATCCCAAAAGGACTTCTACTGGAGTCCGTTGGCCAGAGAGAGTCACGATCTGTGAGTAGAACCCAAATATGCTTCATGAGAGAAGCCTGGTTCCACTCATCCAGATGAGGAACCCCAAGACTGCCCTCCCTGCAAGGATAACAGAGATGCTCCCCGGAGACCTTAGCCCCACCCAGGCCCAGAGAAGCTCCCTTACAGAGAAAGGCTGCACGAGTCGACTCAATCTTCTTGATCATCAGCTTTGGGAGAATGAAGACCGATGACCAGAAGGCCTGAATAGAGAACAGGCCTGATCTGATAAGCTGCAAGCACTCGGCATAAGATAAAGCACAAGATGTCCAAAGCTGGATGCGAGCAAGGATGCGGTCTAAAAGAGGCTTACAGTCGATGAACCGAAGCATGGAACCAACAGGAACCCCAAAATATCAAGGACAGTCAGCTAAAACTCAGAGTTAACCCCAGTAATGAAGACGGTGCTCTTTGCTGCATTCGAGGACAACCCCAACAGTGCAGCAAAACGATCTAAAGTGATTTTTTTTCTACGTCTATCAAAATTTATTATAAAACCCTATCTATTAAACACACCTAAATTAAAGTGTAGGGCGAGAGGGTGTCGAACCAAAGGGAATAAGAGTGTATGAATTTAATCTATGACCTAAATTGATTTAAGGAAAAGTGATATCTTTGTGTTAATTAATCAAGAAAATGACAATTAAACTAAAGTAATCTACTACTAATCGGGAATGTGTATTAAATTGGAGCCAAGGGTTTCGAATCCATCATTAGCCAATTATTTTTGTGTTAACTCTTAAATTGGGATTATTGATTGTCACACGGGCAGTGGTTTAGGCTACAAGCTTCAACCTACAAAGATAATGTTGTTAGTATTGCGTATTGACCCTATCTAACTAAAGCATAAGGAAAATAGGCTCTACCTAACGTATTGTTAATTATTACGTATTGACCCTATCTAACTAAAGGATAGGAAAGACAGCCTTTAAATAACAATTCGGTTAATACTATTGCTTGATTAATTAATCCTAAGGCCACAAGCACAAAGAATTAATTTATAAATATCAATATCAACAATTAAAGATTACAAACTCAATAATCATATCAATTGAATAAACAATAAAAATATAATACCTGAAAGTATTTATCTCAACCAAGCAATTCATGTAAACAATCAAATTAACCCGAATTAAAAGTAAACAAAAGTAAAGGCTAAGACTTCATCTAACCCTAAAGAGCAAGTTAGCTCGCCATCTAGGATGAACCGGTGAAGGAGGAGATGAACGAACTCATGTCGTTCTTCACGCGAATTTCACCGAAGGAAAAAATAATCTGGGAGAAAGAGAGAGCTGAGAGAAAGAGAGAGAAGCGGTGAACCAGCGAGAGACGAACCCCAAAATCGAGTGCCCTAAAATCAGGGACTTCTCTCCCTTTTAAATTGAAGCCGCTGCTGCTAACAAAACCTTAAATCGGTGCTGGTGGTGGGCTGGAGGTTTGGGACAACGGGCCGGTGAAGATGGGCTGCGGTTGGGCTGAGGTTGATGATGACAGTGTGGGTTCGGTGCGGACTGAGCTTGAGGTGGAGATGGTGTCGGGCCTCGGTCACGCAAGGTTGAGGTTGAAGATGAGCTGGCATGATTTGGGTTGAAGATGATGAATAGAGTTGGTGTGGGTCGCGCTTATACGTTCTTGTTTCAAATCTCGAATTGACTTGAATTAATTGTTTACGTGTCGAATTTTTCTTTTTTGCACCAAAATTTGACAATTTTCGGAACTTTAATTTCGAACCTGTTAAACATAAAAATTGCGAAAATGAGTGTAGAACTATAATCTAATAGGTATAAAATAATTAAAATAACAATTAAAAGATGCGTAAATCTAAGGCGCATCAACACCCCCACACTTAAACTCGGCTAATCTTCGAGCAAAGCATGGAATAGACATAACGGCTTAAGTGACCAGCTATTCCAACTATCACAATCATCACCAAGTTTTCCAAGATTAACACCTATATTACAATTCAGGTTAAGATTAAATCATCTAGAGGATTCCCCAATTCCGTGAATTTAGATGATGAAACTTCAAAACTCATCATAGAATTTCATTGACCTTGTATCAACTAATAGGAACTACTCAAGCAATTTAAGCACACAAGTGAAAGTGATTAGGATTGCATGTCACAGAATCTCCTCAAATTCCCGTTTCCAACCAAATATATAAAGGTTTTGTGCACTCACACTATTGAATCACCTAAACATATGCCTATACATAGAGAAATTTTAAGTGGCATACAAGTGACCACTTTACAATATTCTGACCTTAGTATAGCACAAAAGAACATCTTTGTCATGAATGTATACCAGTTTTCACTTTTTTTTTCTTTTGCCTTTTTCTTTTGGAGGAAACCCTTTTTTTTCTTTTTTATTTTCATTTTTTTTCCTTTTTGTTTCCCTTTCCTTTTCTGTCCACTTTTGGCCCTTTTTTTTTTATAACACGTACTTCATTATTACAATTGACAGTGATCAACCAGTACTTTACATAACATCAAGGGCAAGGATTAGGATAAGCCAATAGGACAGGCTTGCAAAACTCAAGATATAGAAGGTTGTTTACTCAAATTCTTCAAATTTTCCACAACACGAAAGTTCTGTGCTTAGTGAATATGTGAGTGGCATGAGTAGAACCCATTAATATCAACAATGATCAACAATACTCATTAACAAGTATGAAGTAGAATCATTTAACTTCAGGAATTAAGAGAACGAAATAAACAACTAATCCCACTGTCATCATAACATATGCGTCGATCAGGGAAAACTTGGTCAAACGGTTGTAATGCACACTCAAAATGCACAAAAGATGCCAAAATTTTAAAAATTTGACCAAAAAAAAAAAATATGAATGCATCCAAATGAGCCTCACCCCCACACCTAAATCATGCATTGTCCTCAATGCAACAACATCAATCATTAAAGCATAAGAGATAGGTGAGATGGAGCAATACGACCTCATGAGACGGCGTGGACATGTATATAGGAATCCTTCGACCCAACACAAGAACCTGTAAAGAGAGAAAATAAACCTCGAAGCAACTAATTAGTTCAAAAATGAAATTAACAAACTTATGTTTCCTCTAGGAGCGCTAAATTTTATGCCATCAGCCGGGCGTAGTGAATCAAGCTGAGATCAAGTATCAGGCATGGTGTCCAGCAAACAGACAACTTAAATAAGCTGTCCATTAGCAATGCCATGCAACTCCACCACAGGTTTAAGCCTTTGACCATTTACAGTGAACGCACGACTATCTTTAGTGTGGTATATCTCAATAGCACCCGAGGGGTATACTTTACCACAAAAGGAGCATCCCACGTAGACCTTAACTTACCAGGAAAAAGATACAATTTGGAATTAAAAAGCCAAACCTTTTGATTAGGAACAAATATTTTTCACATAATATGTTTATCATGAAAAGCCTTGGTTTTAGCTTTATAAATCTTTGCATTCTCATCAGCTTCATTCCATAGTTCTTCCAGCGCACTCAATTGAAGCTTTCCATTAGCACCAGCTTGGTCTAAGTCAAAATTCAAGGTTCTAGTGGCCCAATAAGCACGGTGTTCTAGCTCAACTAGTAAATGACATGCTTTACCAAATACCAACCTATAGGGTGACATACCTAGTGGGGTCTTATTGGCGGTGCGGTATGCTCAGAGAGCATCATTCAACCAAAGGGACCAATCTTTCCTATCAGGACGAACGGTTTTCTCAAGTATAAACTTGATCTCACGATTTGAAAGCTCTACTTGACCACTATTTTGGGGATGATAGGGGGTGGCAATCTTATGACGCACTGAGTACTTCCTAAGAAGTGCCTCGACTGACCTATGAATGAAATGCCTACCACCATCACTAATGAGTGCTCTTGGGGTACCAAAGCGGTTAAAAATGTGGTCCTTGACAAATTACATGACCACTTTGTGGTCATTGGTCCTAGTAGGTATAGCCTCAACCCATTTAGACACATAGTCGACCCATAAAAGTATGTAAACAAACCCAAAAGATGGTGGAAATGGTCCCATAAAATACCCCAAACATCAAATATTTCCACAATTAAAATGAAGTTCAAAGGCATCATGTCCCGACGCGTCATTGCGCATGTGCGCTGACAACGCTCACATTCAAGACAAAACTTGTGAGCATCCTTGAACAGGGTAGGCCAATAAAAACCACACTGTAGGACTTTTACAGCAATCCTACGACCTCCAAAGTGTCTTCCACACGAATATGAGTGACAAAAAGATAAAATGCTATGATAATCACACTCTGGAACACAACTACGAATTACTTGATCCGCACAATGTTTGAGCAAGTTAGGGTTATCCCAATAAAAGTGCTTTACTTGAGAGGAAAACCTATCCTTTTCTTGCTTCGACCAAGTAGATGGAATCGCACATGTAGCAAGGAAGTTAACAATATTTGCAAACCAAGGGACACATGAATGGGAGACAACAAAAAGTTTCTCCTCGGGAAAAGAGTCATGCATTGAAATAGATGGATCATGATGCTCAAAGAAAATCCTAGAGAGATGGTCAGCTACCACATTCTCTGCACCTTTCTTATCTCTAATCTCAATGTCGAACTCTTGAAGTAGAAGGATCCATCTATTGAGTCTAGGTTTCGTTTCTTTCTTTGAGAGCAAATATTTTCAATGCCGCATGGTCAGAATAGATAATGACTTTTGAGCTCAAAAGATAGGAACAAAACTTGTCCAAAGCAAACACAACAGCTAGCTACTCCTTTTCAGTGGTGGTGTAGTGGTGTTAGGCATCATTAAGAGTTTTACTAGCATAGTACATGACTTGAGGCACTTTGTTCACTCTTTGACCTAGGACGGCACCTATAGCCAAATCAGAAGCATCACACATTATTTCAAAAGGGAGAGAGTAATCAGGTGGCTACATAATGGGGGCCGACACAAGTAATGATCTAAGCTTTCGGAAAGCTTCTAAGCAAGACTTATCAAACTCAAATGATATTTCCTTAACTAGCAAGCGAGTCAATGGTCTGACTAACTTCCCAAAGTCCTTAATGAATCTCCTATGGAAACCTGCATGACCTAGAAAGGATCTAACTTGCTTCACGTTTGAGGGAGGGGGTAAGTTTGCAATCAGATTTACCTTATCCTTATCCACCTCAATACCCTTCTTATGCACTCTATCACCCAATACAATCCCCTTTTGAACCATAAAGTGACTCTTTTCCCAACTCAAGGTAAGATTGGTCTCTTCACATCTTTTTAGCACAAGCCTTAAATTCTGTAAACATTCATCAAACGAAGGTCCAAAAACAGAAAAATCAACTATAAAAACCTCAAGAAATCTGTCTACCATGTCAGAAAAGATAGACATCATGCATCTCTGGAATGTAGCGAGCGCATTACATAAACCAAATGGCATCCTACGGTAGGAAAATGTGCCAAAGGGGCACGTAAAAGTTGTTTTTTCTTGGTCCTCTGGGTAGACTGCTACCTGGTTATATCCTAAATATCCATCAAGAAAATAGTAAAGGCTCTGACCGGCGAGCCTCTCTAAAATCTGGTCAGTGAATGGTAGAGGAAAATGGTCCTTCCTAGTGGCAAAATTAAGCTTCCTATAGTCAATACATACTCTCCAGCCTGTGGTCTCTCTAGTAAGCACTAACTCTCCATCACTGTTCCTAACCACAGTAACGCCCGACTTCTTTGGGACTACTTTAATAGGGCTAACCCACCTACTATCAGAAATTGGGTAAGTGATACCCGCATCAAGCAATTTCACAATCTCTTTCTTTACCACTTCCTTTATGTTAGGGTTTAACCTCCTTTGCATCTCTCTAGTAGGTCGAGCACTCTCATGAAGAAAAATCCTATGTAGGCAAATGGAAGGGTCTATACCCTTCAAATCAGCCACAGACAACCCAATGGCACTCTTATGATCACTAAGCACTATCATCAATGCATCCTCATGTTGCCTAGACAACTGAGAAGAGATGATTACAGGTAAAGTCTCGTCGGGTCCTAAGAAAGCATACTTAAGAGTAGATGGCAACGACTTAAGTTCAAGTTTGGGTGGTGAAACTATGGAAGGTAAGGCAGGGGAATCCCAAAGCGTAGGTAAAGCTTCTACTTTTGACGACCAATGACAAGTCTCTAAAGGGGCACACAACTCAGGAAAATCATTCATATCTCTAATGTCATTTTCAATCTCGAAATCATCAGAACAATCGTATACTAGTGCTCGTTCAAGGGAATCACTAACTAGGATACAGGGGAGTGTTTGGTCCACTAAATCATCAATAATATCCACCCAGAAACACTTCGACTCGTCCCCACTAGTGGGTGACAACGAAGCCTTAAAAATATTCAACCTAATAGTCATATTGGCAAAGCTAACATCCATTACCCCAGATCCACAGTTGATGGTAGCATTGGTTGTCGCTAAGAAAGGCTGACCTAGAATGATAGGGACATGGTTTTTTCGAATGACTGGAAGGTTCCATATCAAGCGCGAGGAAATCAGCAAGAAACACGACTTTGTCTACTCTCACTAGCACATTAATCAGCTCACCACGGGGAATCCTAGTTGATCTATCTGCTAATTGCAAGGTCACCGTGGTGGGTTGCAACTCTCCCAGGCCTAACTTCTCATAAACCTAGTAAGGAATAATGTTGACACTCGCTCCTAAGTCCAGTAAGGCTTTATCGATCAGGTAGTCTCTAAGTGAACAAGAGATGGTGGGGACACCAGGGTCTTTGTACTTAATTGAGTGTCACACTTCAGAATAGAGCTCACTTGCTCTGCTAAAAACACTTTTTTAGGTAGATGTGCTCTAGATCGCCTCTTTTGGTTCAATAGATCCTTAATGAACTTCGCATACGTCAGGATCTGTTTAATCGCATCAAGAAGGGGAATGTTTATCTTTACTTGCCTAAACATCTCCAAAATGTCTTTCCACTTCGTGTCCTTCCCATTTGAAAGTGGTGCAACTAAAGCTTGGGGGAAGGGTACTCTAGGTTCACATGACGAGGGAAGATCAAAGGCTTTAGGAATAGGAGAAGGGTGCGTGACCTTATTGGTCTCCTTTTCTCTCTCCTTGCTCTTCCCTTCTTCCTCACCACTCATGGATGACAACCTCCTTCCCGTTTCTCAACACTGTAATGGATTGTCTTGTCTTACACAGTTCCTAGGGTTCTCTACAGCCTAGCTAGGGAGTCTTCCCTCATCTGTCCTACTCAGAGTGTTAGCTAGTTGACCTATTTGGGTTTCTAGCTTTGAAATCGATTGTGTATGGGAGCGGAGGAGTTTGGAATTAACTTCTAAACCTTTCAGCGCACTCAAGACCTTCTCTTCAAAATTTGAATTAGAACTCAAATTAGGAGGTTGAGAGCAGTTAGAAGCATATCCTTGCGGTTGAAAATCGACAGGCCGGGGCATACCAGGCTTTTGAGATCGTGGGTTCTGTTGTTGTGGCATAAACTGTCCTTCTCCTCCTTGCCTTCAGGAGAAGTTAGGATGGTTTCTCCAGCCCGGATTGTACGTGTTAGAGTATGGGTCGTTTTGTGAGAATCCTTGGGCTGCATTGGCTTGTTACTCCAACCACTCCACATGAGGTGAAGTGGAGGGGTTGTCATGTGTAGAATGAGAGACACTAGAGCATGAAGAGCAAGCACTATGCACATTTGAAACATGAGACACATTAGGTACAGTAGAGGGGGCCAATGTCATCTTAAATAGGGAAGTTAACTGCTCTATGGAAGAGGCAAGATAGTCTACTTTCTTATCCAAGATGGAGGTGTGAGCAATCTCATTTACTCCTCTATTTAACCGAGTAGCATTAAGGCGTGCATGTGCGGTAGATTGTTGTGAATTCTCATTCGAAAGATCAAACAGTTCCCACGCCTCATCTTCATACTTTCTAAGGAACTGACCACCACACGAGGCATCAACAGTTTGTTGACCCTTCTCATTTAACCCATATTAGAAATTTTGGACTAGTTGCCATTTAGGGATAGCATGATGCGGACAAGCTCGTAAGAGTTCCCTGAACCTATCCCAACTCCTCAGTAGGAAGTTGGGCAAAGGTGTTAATGGCTCTCCTAGCAGTGTTAGTTTAACTAATGGGATAGAATTTCTCATGAAATTCTTGTTACATTTGAGTTCAGGTGCTAATCGTCCGACTAGGTAAGATGCCTAACCAATACTTAGCATTTTCCTTCAAAGAGAAAGGAAAAAGGTGAAGTAAGATGGCATCATCACTAACATTAGGAATCCTAAAGGTTGAGCAAACCTCCATGAAACTATCCAAGTGACTATACGGGTTGTCATTGCTTAAGCCATGGAACGAAGGAAGCATCTGTATAGTATGAGGCTTAAGTTTGAACTGATGGGCTACCGGTGGTAATCTAATGCAAGATAGTGAGGCGTATGTAGCGGGAGTAAAACAATCCATGAGCGATGTTAAGGTTTCAAAGATTTCTCTTGAGCCTTAACCTTGGTTGGGATAGAGAAAGTATGAGATGAGAAAAGAATATAGAGTTTAGATGAGAAAGAAGGGAAAGGAGATGAGAAGTAGAGAGAAATATCAAGAGATATCAATTCATTCATCAAAAGTTATTGATTACAAGCTAGGACCTCCTATTTATACTACTTACATGATATGAGCTAATACATTAAAACTAGCCACAAGGGCTAACCGACGCATGAATCGGACGCCACCCATGACTAACTAACTAACGGCCTTGACCACCACAACCTAACAACTCAAGACTTCACTAATTACATGACTCAACCAAAGCTTTATACTACTAAATACAATACCAACACTCTAATACAACTAAATGATCAGCCTCCTCTGCAGCACACACTAGCTAACAGCAGCAGCCTAGCAGCAGGGCAGCAACACAGCCGCCACGAGTTCATGCCTCAGATTCTCTGATCGCAACAAGCGCACGTGGTTGTTGTTCGTCAGCCATTCCTAAATCAGAGTTAGCACTAGCTAATTTTGCGCGGTGTTGGGCTCCAAGGTCTCTTAAAGTTCTTTCAATTTCAGGGTCGAATATGGTAAGATCAAGAGACAAAGAGCGACGACCGTGGATAAACAATTAACAACACGAAGCAAGTAAATTAAAAATTAAATAAGCAAAACAAATAAAACAGACAAAACAAATACTAAAAAAGGCAAATAACAAGATGCCCTAAAATCTACTTATGCACGAAAATCACAAGAAAAATAATGCTAATAAAAAGAAAATAAAATTTTTTATATATTTTTTTAGAAAAGAGACAATAATAATTAAAGAGAATTAAAAATTAAAAATCCTAAATTAAGAATCAAATTAATATTTCAAATCTTGGGTTAAAAAATAAAATAAAATAATTTAAAATTAAAGAAGAAATAGAAAGTTAAAAATCAAAGAAAGTCACAAAAAATAAAATCACGAACGTTGACTAGTCCCCGGCAACGGCGCCAAAATCGTGATTTTTTTTGTACATCTATCAAAATTTAAAATAAAACCCTATCTACTAAACACATCTAAATTGAGTGTAGAGCGAGAGGGTGTCGAACCACAGGGACTGAGAGTGCGTGAATTCAATCTTTGACCTAAATTGATTTTGGGAAAAGTGATATCTTTGTATTAATTAATCTAGAAAATGACAATAAAACTAAAGTAATCTACCACTAATTGGGAACGTGCATTAAATTGGAGCCCAGGGTTTCGAATCCATCATGCGCTAATTATTTTTGCGTTAACTCTTAAATTGGGATTATTGATTGTCATACGGGTAGTGGTTTAGGCTACAAGCTTCAACCTACTAAGATAATGTTGTTAGTATTACGTATTGACCCTAGCTAACTAAAGCATAAGGAAAATAGGTTCTACCTAACGTATTGTTAATTAGTACGTATTGACCCTATCTAACTAAAGCATAGGGAAGACAGGCTTTAATTAACAATTTGGTTAATACTATTGCTTGATTAATTAATGCTAAGGCAACAAGTACAAAGAATTAATTTATAAATATCAATATCAACAATTAAAGATTACAAACTCAATAATCATATCAATTGAATAAACAATAAAAATGTAATACTTCAAAATATTTATCTCTACCAAGCAATTCGTGTAAACAATCAAATTAACCCGAATTGAAAGTAAACAAAAGTAAAGGCTAAGACTTCATCTAACCCCAGAGAGCAAGTTAGCTCTCCATCAAGGATGAACCAGTGAAGGAGGAGATAAACGAACTCATGTTAGTCTTCACGCTAATTTCGCTCTCGTTTTAATTTAAAGAAAAAAAGGAAAAAATAATCTGAGAGAAAGAGAGAGAGGTGGTGAACCAGCGAGAGAGGAACCCCAAAATCGAACGCCCCAAAATCAGGGACTTCTCTCCCTTTTAAATCGAAGCCGCTGCTGCTATTGAAACCCTAAGTCGGTGCAGGTGGTGGGCCGGAGGTCTGGGACGATGGGCCGGTGAAGAAGGGCTGCGTTTGGGCCGAGGTTGGTGATGATGGTGTGGGTTCGGTGTGGGCTGAGCTTGAGGTGGGGATGGTGTTGGGCCTCGGTGTCGGGCTTGTGAAGTTGGGCTGGTGAAGTTGGGCAGGTACTAGACCTGACGCAGGGTTGAGGTTGAAGATGAGCTAGGGTGAATTGGGTTGAAGATGATGAATAGTGTAGGTGTGGGTCGGGCTCATAATTTCTTACCTTGAATATCGAATTGACTTGATTTAATTGTTTACGCGTCGAATTTATCTTATTTGCACCAAATTTTGACAATTTTCGGAACTTTAATTTCGAACCTGTTAAACATAAAAATTGCCAAAATGAGTGTACAACTATAATTAAATAGGTGTAAAATAATTAAAATAAAAATTAAAAGAGCGTAAATCAGAGGCGCATCATAAAGTCTCATGAAGAACTGACAAACTGCCCTCATCTGCCTCACTAAAAATCATAAGGTCATTCGCAAAGCACAAGTGAGTAAGGCTGGTAGTCTGGCAACGAGGATGAAAGCGAAACCTCAGATTAGAAGATGCACGGCAAAGCAAACCCCGTAAGCCCTCCATGGCGGTAACAAAGAGGTAGGACGAGAGAGGATCCCCCTCCATAATGCCCCCCACTCGTGCCGAAAAAACCCTGAAGCTCGCCGTTAATGGCCACTAAAAATCTAGCTGTTGAAAGACACTCCCGCACCCATCGAATCATCACCTCAGGTATACCCATACAGCACATTGTAGTACGAATGAACTCCCAACGCACCATGTCAAAAGCCTTGCGAAAATCAACCTTCAGAGCGCATCGAGGCGAAAGCATCTGAAGGTGATAGTCATGCATAAGCTCCTGAGCCAACATAATACAATTAGATGTCCTCCGCCCGGGAACAAAAGAAGACTGCGAGTCATCAATGAGGTAAGAAAGAACCCCCTTCAGCCTGTTTGCAATGATCTTATTGATGCACTTACAGATCACATTGCAACAAGAGATCGGGCGAAAGTCAACGAAAGAGGAGGGATTCTCCACCTTTGGGATCAAGCTGTTATGAGTAGAGTTCAGAGCACCAAGCATGCGCCCTGACTGAAAGAAAGACCGGACAGCCCGAACAATATCACACCCTACCACGTCCCAGGCCCTCTTAAAAAAGAGGGAGGTATAGCCATCAGGGCCAGACGCCCTATCATCACCAGTGGAGAACAGTGCATCTCTCACCTCAACATCAGTAACCAGAACAGATAGCTGACGAGCCTAATCCTCAAAAAGACGGGACTGAAAGAGCTCCGAAATGTCCTCACGAAGCGGCCCACTCAGCTCTGTCAATAAGTTTTGAAAGTAGGAGACTCCTGCCTCAGAAACCTCAATGTCATCATACGTCCTCCTGCCATTGGCACAAATGATAGAAGAGATCCAGCTCCTAGCCTGCCGATGCGTGACAGACTTATGGAAAAACTAGGTGACCTGATTTAGTTATAAAAATTAAGCAGGAGCGATATTTCAATTGTTGTAACTTTACGGTCTCCATTACCAGTCCAGCAGTATAATAGATCGATAGACCTCGCTACGGAGGATGTCGGTTTGCAGATTACAGGGTTAGACTTCTATTGGGATAAACCAAAATGCAAAGAAGCGATGCCACCATGCTGCCGTGGAGTATTGCGTGTACTTGTATGGAGGTTTAGGCAATGGTTCACACTTGACTAGCGTGATGCATTAGCCTCCCCAAGGAGCTCTATTGTGTTATGTTAGAAATGAAGGTCAAGTAGTGAGTTAATCATGTTCAATAAGAGTTACAAGAAGATATGTTAATTGAGAATAGTTCTCGCCCAAACAAGCTTCATGCGACCCCGCTACCGGGGAGTAAGGAGGGGTGTGTTTGGGTCATCATTGCATGCATGATAGTATAGTTTATTGGATATCTAACTTATTGTGTATGCTAAAATAAAAGAATAGATATCACTTCTTTATGCATCACTCTTGTTCGACAGTTACACAAATGTTTACATTTACAGTGTTTTTTGGAATAGATATGGTTGGTAAACTTCATTCATTTCTAATACATAATGTACTCACAGGACCAAATTACTTTGCCTAAAAAAATAAGATAGACTTAGTTATTACTCACAAAGGACCTACTGCAAAGAAAGGAAATGGCAAGGTTGCTATTGTAGCAGCAAAGTCCATAAAGAAGTTAGCAAAAAGAAAGTGTTTCTTTTGAGGGAAAAATTGGTCACTGGAAGAAAAAACTGCACTAAGTACTTAGCTTCTCTTCTTATAAAGACTACTAAGTTATCTGGTGAAGATATATCGATATCTCACTTAGTGGAGCCATGCATAGCTGAGAGTCCACCAGGTTCCTGACGGGTAGACTTAGGTTCAGCTAACCATATCTATAATTTGTTACAGGGGCTCAGGCTAACCAAAAGGCTGCATGATGTGGAGTTGTACTTGATGGTTAGGGATAGTACAAGAGCAGTTGTCTTAAGTGTAGGAGATGTTAGCTTAGTCTTTAGTCCTAGAGGTTTTTTATTTCAAAAGATTGATTGTTCATGTTGTTGATTGATCAAAACTCTCATATTTGTTTAAAATAATATAATACAAGCTCACTTGTTCGATCCCCTACAAAAACACACCTTGAAAGGGATATTGCCTACACATGGAACCAATGTTTAGGTCACACTAATTTGAACATGATCCAAAGATTGAAGAAAGATGGACTAGCAGAGGCTTTGGGCTTGAGGTCATTGCCAGTTTACGAATTCTGCATAGAATGAAAGATGACCAAATCAGTCATTAAGAGTATAGGCAACAAGGTTGGTGACTTGCTTGAGATGGTTCACACATATGTATGTGGACCAATGATTGTCAAGCAAGTAGTGGGTATGAGTAGTTCATCACATTTACTAATGATTACTCAAGGTATAGATATGTTTACCTAATTAGACATTAGTCGGACTCTTTTGAAAAGTTCAAAGAGTACAAAGCTAAAGTTAAAAAGCAATTAGGTAAATAAGCTAAATCACGTTGAACAAATTAAGGTGGTCAATATTTTTCGGGTGAGTTTCTAGATTTCCTAATTGCAAATGGGATAAAATCTCAGCTTTCTACTCTGGGTACAACGTAGTAGAAGAGTTTTGCAGAAAGAAGGCATAGGACATTGTTAGAGAAGGTAAGGTCCATGATGTGTCATGTTGCTTTACCAATCTTTTTTTTGGGGTTACCCCAAAGGAATAAGGATGGTCTTTTCTACAGCTCTTTTGAACCAAAGTTTTTGGTAAATGTAAGTGCAAAAATTTTAGAGGAGGATTTTGTAGTGGAATACAAAAGAGAAAAACAGAGTAGTGCTAGAGGAGTTAGAAGAAAATGACACAAATTCTAAACAGCTAGACACATCTCGGCATACAACGGATGCATTAGATGCACCTACTATTAAGGTTGAGAATGTTTTAAGTACACAATAACCTAGGTGCAGTGAGAGGATTGTCAGGGCACCTCACAGGGTCATGGAGAGAGCCTTAATAGTTGGCTGTGACATTAAATCTGATCATCTCAGCTACAATGAGTTAGTTAAAGGCAAGGATGTTAACCAATAGGTCATAGCAATGAAATTTGAGTTAGAATCTATGTATTTTAATCAGGTCTATAATCTTGTAGCAGTGCCTGTTGGTATTAAGTCCATTGGATGTGAATGGGTCTACAAGAGGAGGAGAGGAGAGGACAGGAAGGTGTAGACCTTCAAGGCAAGACTAGTTGCAAAGGGTATTACCCAAAAGGAAGGAATTCACTATGATGAGACCTTCTCACCTGTACCTATCCTAAAGTCCCTAAGGATATTCCTATCCATTGTAGCTCATCATGAGATTTGGCAAATGGTAGTCAAAACGGCCCTTTTGAATGGTCATCTTGAAGAAGACATCTATATGATGCAACCAGACAATTTCATTGGCAAAAATCAGGAGCACATGGTATGCAAATTGAAGAAGTCTATGTATGCATTGAAGCAAGCATCATGCTCATCGAATACTAAATTCAATGAAGTGATTACCTCTTATGGTTTTAAGAAATTGGTTGGCAAACCAAGCGTGTACAAACAATGTCAGGAGAAACTAGTGACTTTCTTAGTATTATATGTCAATTATATACTACTCATTGGGAGTGAGGTAGGGGTGTCATTAGCTGTTAAGCTTTGGCGAGCTAATTCCAGTTGGCTTTACGGATTCAGATTTTCAGTCAAATAGAGATGCCAAACGTTCGACGTTTGGGCATGCCTTTACCCTTAGAGTAGGAGCCATTAGCGGGAGAAATGTTAGGTAGTACTATATTACTGACTTCACCACAGAGGCTGAATACATTATAGCTTTAGAAGCTGCATAGAGGGCATGATAGTTCAGATAGAAAAATTGACCCACTAAATTTCTGGATCACACACAAAAGAGATGGGTATAAAGCTTGTCATAAATTGGATTTAGAACAAGTGGGAGATTGTTAAGAATAGTGCACTAAAACATAGATTTATTTTTTTAATATTATTTTATTAAATAATAAAATTGAAGTTCCAGCCGTTTCCTTGTTAAATTTATGCAAGTGAACATTTATACTGCATGTGATTTTTTTTTTTAAGTATCGTCCATGAGATGGACAAAGTCCTCAGGTTACAATTTACATGTTTGTTCTTAGTGGATAATGATATTAAGCCATAGATAGACTTAGAAGAAATGGTATGGAATGTTATTTGAATAACTCGTGGTCGATGGTGAGCTTGGGCTACTTGTGTATTAAGACTATGACTTAACACATAAGATGACTTGTCTTGTCATGTGGATGGTGATCCAAAAGTGTTAGATTGGTGTGTTTAATAAGATTGACACACTGAGTTAGGCCATGTAGATTACTTATTTCTAGACTACTATCGGAGATGAGTGATTTATGTTATATCGTTTGAACGACAACTTTAAATTCTGAGGGTATTCTGAACTTATGCATGGAACGTTAGTTACTTCGGTGTACTATAAGTAAGGTCTAAATGCATGATTGAACTCCCACATATACACTGGGTAGTGACATGAAGTGTGATAAAGATCCGGTATTCAATAGGGAATCTATAGTCTCTAATGAGATATAGATGTCGCCTTAGTTGACTTGCAAATATTTGAATAGTTTGGAAATTTTGGCCAAAGTATTCCAAGTGTTTGACATTTGGAATTTATACTAAGAATATATTTAAATAAAAATTAATTATTCAGTGAAGGGCGAGTTGGTAACTAATTGAGAAGTTGTGAGAAAGATAATGGTAGTAGTTATACTTATTCATCATCATGGACATCTAGTAGAGGGGTTGTTGTCATCAACATAGTTTATTAGGGAGATAACGAATAAATGGTTTAAATCTGGAGTGCGGTGAGATTTATTTAGTGGAGTTAAGCCTCATTAAATGGTAATCAAATTATTTCCTGAGATGATTAATTTATCCCATTTGGAGCTAGATTTAAATTATCCATGAGGTTCCTACGCAAGCCTCTATATTTATTTTCATCGAAAAAATATTAAAGAATTTATGAGATGAATTATTTATCCATTAGATGGGTGAATTAATTTTGCCAAATATTATTCATGAGATGAATAAAAATTAAAACTTATAAAATAAAATAATTTTGGAAAGTTAAAATTCATAAGATGAATTTTTATATAGGGGAAACAACGTAAAAAAAGGTGAAATTGAACAGCACAAGGTCGATCCGTGTATATGTAGATCGACCAACTAGCGTGCGACATACCAGCTGTGTATCCGCACCTTCAAGTGCGGACTAATCACTGCGTGCCACGTGGCACGTAGTGACGGGGCAAGACCAGGCGAGTATTGTACAATGAAACGCAGCGTTTCGATTGTTGTTTTTATTAAAGTCACGAGATTTAATTTAAACTCTGCAAATCCCACATTGAAATTTCAGCTTATTTTCGGCCCGGTATACTCCTAGAAATAGAGGTACCTATTCCAAAAGTTGGGCATTAGTTCTAAGAAATAAAAAATAAAGGTTTCTGAAAGTTTTTACTTTCGGATACCTAGTGGGAGAGGTAAATTTCTTTTGAAATTATTCTTTCCTGAAGTTTAATATTTTTCAGAACCCACTCTTTGGCCAGTTCGAGGTCATTGCGTAGACGGCTGCTGGGTCTTGATTTTCTCGGCCTTCAAGGAGTATTATTTCTCTCTGGTATTTTTATTTTGGAGTAAATCCAGGTATGTTTTCTTTCATTTTTCTTATAGTTTTTTGCTTTTCTATTTATTTATAGTATTCAATGTTATTACTGTTTGAGTTTATTTATTATTATAAATGTATTGGTGTAAAAGGGACCTCAATTAAGAATTTAGATCTATAGATGTAAATTTTGAATTTCAATCTGTAGATTTAAAATAAGGAATTTTAAATCAACCGTAGGTTTAGAATTATGAATTCTAAATCCTTTCTGATGCGTAAACATTATAAAATTAGGGAGAATTTTTGAAATTCGTCCCAACAACTAGTATTAGAGAAAAGCGAATTAAAGAGATAGCCCTGTTCCGGGGAACTCTCGCCTGTGAGGTGTCACGAATCGTAACTCTCCGACCGGAGGCATAGGTAAAGAGAATAGTCTTCTGCTCTAAGTGCTCTAATAGGTGCCATTTGTTTTGACCACAACAGAAAATTTGTGAACCCAATGATTGGTATCAGAGTTATTTTTCCCAACAGAGAGTTGGGTCCAAAAAATATTAAACTAGGAAAGAAAAATTTTAACGAAAAATTTTCTCCCCAATTAGGATTCCTAAAAGTCAATACTTTCTTGAACCCTTAATTTAGAACTGATGCCAAACTAATGAAATAGATACCTCTATTTATAGTGGTATACCAAAGCAAAAAAATAGAAAATTAATGATGTGGGATGCACATATCCCAAAACAAAATGCATCGTTTAATCAAAAACAAAACTTAAAGCGTCGTGTTTCATCAAGCCAAAAATCGAGTGATTTTTTTAAGGGTAAATTACAGAAAACCACCTGACTTTTGCTTCAATAACAAAAAACCCCCCTCACAAATAAAACCACTCACTAAACCCCCTGACTTTTGAAAAATTTTCACTTTGCCTCCAAAATTTTTTTTTTACCCATTTTGCCCCTCCTCTAAAAAAAAGTTATATTTGATCTCATAATATTTTTTTTTGAAAATTTTAAAAATACTTTTTATCATCTGAACTTATATAATATTACTATAATTAATTAAAATAATTATATTTTTATAAATATAGAAAATTTTCTTAATTTTTTTTTTTTTTGCCAAAAACAAAAAATGTTTAATTTTTGTTTTATAATATAAAACCTTTTTCTAAAAACAAAATTAAACATTTGGGGCAAAATGGTCAAAAATAAGTTACATGGGGGTTAAGTGATAAATTTTTAAAAGTGAGGGGGATTTGTGAGTGCTTTTATTTGTGAGAGGGGTTTTCTGTTTTTGAGGCAAAAGACAGGGGGTTTTCTGTAATTTACCCTTTTTTTAATTCATACCGCGTGACACATGGCAGACTCTGATTGTTCTACTCACGTGCACGCATATCTCCCTTGTGGGCCTCCTAGTGCGCTATAGGTGCCACGCGCTGGTTGCTCTATGCGTGAGGAAGCGGATCGCGACCTGTGTTGGAAATCATGCCCTTTTTTTTTTTTTTTGCTTTGTTTCCCACATTTGAAAATTCTTGTTATGAATTTTTACTATAAAACATATTTTATTATATAATTTTTAACTTTTATTCATCTCATGAATAATATTTGGAAAAATTAAATTTACCCATCTCATCAAAAAATAATTAACTTATAAATTCTTTAATATATTTTTTCTGAAGGCAATAAATATGGAGGCTTGCATAGGGACCTCAGGGACAATTTAAATCTAGCTCCAAATGGGTTAAATTAACCATCTTATGATATAATTTAATTTCCATTTAATGAGACTTAATTCTACTAAAATATCTCACTGCACTGTAGACTCAAACCATTTATTCAATAATTCCCAATTTGACTGTATTAATGACAACCACCCCTCTACCTAGATGGCCATGACAAGGAATAAGTATAACTACTACCATTATCTTTTTCACAACTTTTCCATTAGTTTCTGACTCACCCTTCACTGAATAATTCATTTATACCCGATCTTTATCACACTTCATGCTGCTACTTAGTGCACTTATTTATAATACGCCAAAGTAACTAACATTCCATGCGTAGGTCCAGAATACTCTTAGGATTTAGAGTCGTCATTCAAACAGTGCAACATGAATCACTCATCTCCGATAGTAGTCTATAAACAAGCAACTTACATGGTCTAACTCAGTGTATCAATCTTATTAAACACACCAACCTAACACTTTTATATCATTATCGACATGACCAAAACAAGTCATCTAAAATGTTAAGTCAAAGTCTAAACAAACAAGTAGCCCAAGGTCATCATCGACCATGAGTTATTCAAATAACATTCCATACCATTTGTTCCAAGTCTACCTGGGGCTTAATCTCATTATCCACTTAGAACAAAAATGTAAAATGTAATCTGAGGACTATGTCCATCTCATGGACGATACACAAATTTAACAAGAAAATGACTGGAACTTCAATTTTATTCTTTAATAAAATAATACTAACAGAATAAATCTAAATTTTAGAATACTATTCTCTAACAATTCACCAGTATACCATCGAAGTTGGCTTTGATGTTCAAGGGTTTAATATGGTTGTTGGCAATAGAAAGTCCATCAAATATGATCTTCATCATTTTAGAGTGGTCATTAGTTAACTATGAGATTGCAGATTCAACTTTATAGGATGAGGAATTAGAATTACCTCAAGGACTATTAGTTCAGCCACCACCTCAATCTAAGACACCTCAGCTATCACCATGATGCCTCTTTGAGTCTGTTCTGAGGTTCCTTGGCCATAAACTCCCAGGAAAAAGCAAGGTGGTCCTACCTTTAACTTATTGGGCATAGATCCGCATTGAATGTGGAGTTTCTCATTCTTTTCATTTTTAAGACATCCCTCAATCTACATTTCTTGATATGGGGTGGATCATTACACTTAGCCTCCCGTGCACTAGACTCCCTCATAGGTTTGGGGTTGTCTTCTTTGTGGAAGTCATTCCTTATGTCTAACCTAGTCGTGTTAAATTGGTCCAAAGGTTCAACAGGATTGAAACTAAGAAGGTTGTAATCCTCATCAGTATCTAACAGCTTTCGAGACCCTGAATCTTTGGCAAATTGATCCTAACATGCTAGCCCATCTCTCAGATTTCTTACAGGGATCTTTTCTAGTGCTCATGGCCCCCATGTGTGTCTTACCCATTGGATCCTCGAGATCCATGGGTTTTGGTCCACTAGTCGTGGCGTGTTTGTGGCCAATGCCTTCCTCAGAAGGATCGTTTGTCAACCAAGACTCAAGTTGAGGTTGTTTCTTTGCAGCTTTCTTTCAAAGTAGCTTTCATTTCTCGATTATTGTAAGCTTGGTAGACTTAGCATTCCCTTGATCAGGCCAGTTTGTTCACCAACTGATACCAAAGCCAATGCCGAAAGGTTACTACCCCATTAGTCATCAACCATGATTAGTCTCTAATCCAACCAATAGGTATTTCGAGTACATTTTAGTGTGAATTTTCCTCATAATCAACTGAGTTTTTGGGAAGGAGTCCCTTGTTTGCTCAAAGAATGAGACTTTCTTTGTTACTACGAGTTCCTCCTTAGGACATAACTTGAATCTTGTCATCTCCACTGCGAGCTTCTGCCCTGTAAGTTTTTTAGTCACTTCATTCTTGGTGGAATTAATCATTTCCCACTGCTCATTAGGAGACAAATCCATGCAAATTTCTTCCTCTTTTAACAGAAGAATAGTCTCTTTTTCTACCCGCCTTTTTAGGAACTTTTTTAAGGTGCCGGAATCACAAGTCAACTGCTCTGTCATAATGTCCCATCCGCATAATGTATCCCACAACTCAATACAACACTATAGGAATGTCAACACTACTTGTTTTAATAGTATCTGAAATAGCGCATAGGCCACGAGCAATCTTTCTTTATATGTTTCCATCCTACAAAGGAACTTCACGTTAACATGAGCGTCTAAAGGCTCGACTACTCCTATCATGTTTATGTGTATAGGATTTGGGAATGGATTCTTATCAACACCCATTTTTCCCTCCTCGGGAAAAATGAGTTCCATTACCTTAATAATGCCTTGGACTACATTTCTAAAAATGATGCAGTTCTCAATTTAGTGGGTAAAATAATTATGCCACTTACAATAAACCTTCCCTCTCAAGGAATTAGGATCAGGTTTCTTATGATTCCCTTTGATTTTAAGTTTATTATTTGCCTTGAACCAAGAAAATATTATGTCACCCATTAATAGGTCAGACAAATACCTTCTAAATCCTGGATTGATTAAACGTTGTAGCCCGGACATTCTTTTTCAGAAAAGAATTGCATATCATAGGAGGTCCATGGACGTATTCAAATTAAGGAGGAACTTCCTTTTTTTTGTATCACCTCATGTATGTCAGCTCCATACATGCCACTCCTCCTAAGGTGTTATTCTTTTATGACCATTCCATGTCTAGTGGCACATTCAGCTGGTTAGAGTAGACTAGTGAAATTTGGTCCCTCAAATTTATTCTAAATTCTATTTCCATGTCATTTAAAGCCAGCTTGGCATGCTCGAGTTTGGGTAGAGCCACAACAACTCTCTTGAGCCGATTGATATAATCCAAACAGATAGTCCTTGCTTTTGTTTCATATGAGCCAAGTCTAACATAGAGGTTTCTAGTTCCATTCTTGGAAATTAGGCCTAAATTATTTGACCACATCATCCCAATTGTAGATAGAGTAAGGTAGCGGGTTGATACACCGCTAAAAAGTGGTTCATGTTAGAGAACAAGCGAATACCCCTAATTTAAGATAAGGATTATGAACCCCTTCTCTACATTGGCAAATAAATATTGCCAAGTGCTCGAGAACGTATATGTTCCCTTCTCCAAAGAAAAGGGTAAACTCAGTTATCTTTTATCTTCTAGGAAATGCATAATCCCTGTCAACTTATGAAGTTAGAACTTACTATAAATGGGTTTTTTGACCCTTCGAAGGTTTGTTTCATGCATTTGCTCAATGAAAATGGTTCATTGGTCGTAGACGAGAAGGTTCAGTGCATGGTTATACATTTGCCATTTCCTCCCAAGGGATTAAGCATCTGAGGGAGGATTAGCATGATAACCGTTATCTCCCATGATCTTTGGGCGAGGAAACCAATGTAGGCCACCATATGCAAGATTATGCCCTCTTTGGTCTACATTTCCAATCGACTAATTGGACAGCACTTAAGGACTAATGGAACTTTAGGGATAAGGCATGCCTAGGGGCACCCTAATGTTCAAAGGTTGTTGTGCACCCTAAATTGGTCTATCCTCTAGGAATAATCCTAGGGACGTGGTGCACGTGATTGCCCTCTAGTCACATACACCGTATTGGGCATACAAGGCAGGCATTGGTCCCTTATGAAGGATAGCTTTCCTTACCCATTAATCCCAAGTTTTGCTTAGGCCTTGAGATGGCCTCCCCTAAAAGGGGAACATATGTACGGCCTTGCCTTCCAATTTCAAGGGAAGGCGAAGCTTGAGCATTGGTATTCAGGTCCCTATAATTCAAGGTCCTCCCTTGATTTGTGGGCCTAAACACTCCATATGCCATATTTTCCTTTCTATGGTTTGGGTCTAAGGATATGATGCTCGTCCTAGCCATCACATTATTTCCTCTTCCTTCACAGGTAGTATATGAACCCATGCTCACCCATGGTTTGAGCTCAAGGGAATGTCATGAAGATAACTAGTGGTGGTTGAGGAAGGAAGAATGGGCTTCAATTTTTTAAGGTCTTCCCTAACGGCTTAAGCCAGTCTATTGTTCGTCTGAACCTGCCTTGCTAAAATAGGCTTGACTTCTAGAAACCTTTGCCTTGCCACATCTTGCTATAAGGCTAGTGGTAGAAGATAAGGTTGCATTCATTTTGAATGAGACCCTATCAATCTCTTTATGCAGTCTTTCATTCATTGAGATCCCAATGTCGTTGACACTAGTCTTCAAAGTGGTTGCCCTTTCACATTGGTCAGCTAGAGTGCGCTCTTTCTCATGTGTTGTTTTTCTTGACTTTCTCTTATAGACTACTCAAGCCTTTCATTTTTTATCGGCATAATACACTTGAGCAAGGCAATAAAACTCTTTTGGGGATAGCCATCAAGCCTAATGCATTCATCCACTGGGATATCATCATCACCCCTGCTTTCATCATTGCTGTTGTGGCTAGTTTTACCCTATTGTGAGATTGGAGTTTGCTTAAAAATGTGCTCGAGTGGTGGCCCAATCAAATCCAACCCTTCGGGCTCATCAATCTCGAGAGCACTAGCTCTCTTGGTTTAGACCATTGGAGAATGGTCTGATACTATCTTATGATAATCCACGATGGTGTTATGGACTATAAAGGCTCGTTTTGTGCCTCCTACTGTGGTCGCCAAGAGGTGTGTTTGCTCCTTTTGTATGATTTAAGTGTGTGTACAAGATTGACATAAACACAAATCAAACAAATATGCAAAAAGGGACTCACCTAAACTTGAGAGCAAGGCTCATTATCGAACCACATGTTTTTGACCTCAATCAATCCCCTCTGTAGAGTGTTGATGCCTTTGGGGAATCTAGCCTTAGTTTCCAAATAACCACCTTGAGCTTGCAAATCACCTTTCATGCGGCCTTCCTGGTAATCGACTCTAGCTCGAGGCTCTTTAGCCTTTCTAGTCATCTCGGGATGTTGTTATTACAAGGCTATATATTATCAACTAGCTGGATTCTGGACGCCGTTATTTCTATTCCCAAAGCCAGCAGTGTTTTTTAGCATGGCCATACGTGATGCGCATGTGGTGTTTTTTTCCTAAACGGAGTTGTTCCAACTCTCCAAAGTTTGGGGTGTAAACACAACTAATTGGGGGCAAGAATTTAACGCATGAAAAAAGGGATTATTTTCTAAAACATCATATCTTACACCCATTTGTATTTGCTAAAAGCAAATGTAGCTACAAGTATCTACTCCGAGTGAAAAAGAAAACTAAAATGCACGAGTGTGTTGTATGAAAAAGTGAAAAGTTTTCAATGCTTTTAGGATCATTTACTATGCCTTAGGTTCCCTTATTTATAGTCCATGAAGTTAACTATTGCTCTTAAGATTTCTACAAGTCACTCTTTATGTTTGTTCCCTGAACCTCCATGCTATACAAGAAAATCCTTTGGCATTAAACTCATGTTTTTAGGCCTACAGACATTGTTATCCACGTCTGCCCACTTCTTCGTAGATAATCTTGAGGGCTACATTCTCCTTTGTGCCTCAGCTAATCATCTCTAGTTAGAGATTCCCATACTTGTAATGTTTCTAGTAGTCTCTTAAAGCTTAAGACTTTGTTCTTTAGTGGTGTCCTTGATAACCGGCTTGAGTGCATGTTTCATTTAGTTGATTTTATCACTTGACAAGCACATTCCCCATTAATCAAGACAGTGCCATTTCCAAATCGTCGAGCTTATTAGATAAACATATTCATCTATTGTAAATTGGGATTATTTCAAACTAGTCAGTTTGACATCTAGCAATAGGGCATTCTAGGAAAAAGCAATGGTAATACTCAGCCTATTTTTGTGGCTCTTCAAATATGACAGCAGTCCCAAAAGTGAGCTTTACTATTATTGTTTTGAATCTCTTTCTCGACTGCCCTAGCGTTCAACTCTATTTCTCTTTCTGAGCACTTTGACACTTGTCGTGCTTTCATTATTTCTTCGATTTCTTCAATCTTCTTAAAACAATCTCTACGCTCTAATAGTTAATGGCATAAACTGCTCACTACATTTGCATCTAGGTTTTCCAAACCGACAACCCAATTGAGTAAGCCAAATGCCTAATTTGAGCTGATAGCACTATCATTGTGGACTAGTTGCAAACCATAGCTGATTTAACTCTTAAAATGGTTTCCCATGTTTATGGAGGGGAACCCACTTTAAGCCGTCGAACCCTTATTATGTGTCGAATCATTAACCCTAGAGAAGCAATCCCTCGACTCCCAAACTCTTCCTAACAAGCCGAAGGTGTAGCTACTTTGAGCCTTGAACCGATAAAGGAGTAGGAGGAAGCGACCTCTGCAAGGATGTCATTCAATTCAAAAGTTGGGCTATCTAAAGATGCATTTATTGTAGTGGTATGAGTCCCTCGAGTCAAATGATGAGGTCATGTTGAGTATGCTCAGATTTTCTAATGACATCAAGCTTTCTATTTACACCATCATGAACAACTTTCGAGTGATGAAAACCCTCATCTCCTTCAGGAATCACTATTATAATGCTTGCGTGCTAGTTGAGGGGTACTTAGAAATCAATATTGTGGACCTTATACCATCATAGGGTTCTCTCCTTTTTCTTTGTCCTTAAACTTTCTTTATCGTCTTCTGTGACAAAGGAATTAGGAGACTATTCGTACTTAATCCCCTCAAAGACATACTACTCGTCTTTTGAAGAATTTCACCCTAAGACGCCGTTATGCAAGGAGGAGGTTCAATTTACGTATTTTGGCTAAATAAGTCCTTCGGAGCTGTCTTGCATTTCACTAGGATATTGATCCTTATCTTGGCATTTGGTGATGGTCCTCTTAGCCTTTGGACCACTGTTTTCAGGTTTATAGGTGCCTCCACAATTGTAGCTCACAACTGCGACCTCACCGCAACGGGCCTCATCTGGTTTGTGCAGTTGCAGACTCAATCCTATCTTCTTTTTTTTTTGTTTTTGCTTTTCTTTCCAGTGCCATATGGGCCCTTTGTCACATCTCTAAGGGTTGTTAGCTGTAACAGGGAGTTTTCTTCACAACTAGAAGTCCTTCCCTTGGTATGGAGCTTCTAAAGATGCTTCAGTCTTGCGACAGACCCCAACTTCAGAAGGCAAGACCCCATACGGACTCCCATTTTTGGGTAGAAAGATGAACCTTTATGGTGCACGGAATCCAGCCTAGACCGCAAAGTTATGATGGATATAAACTCCCATTAAATGGCAAGTAATCCTTAACCGTTAACATTTGCAAGTTCATTTAATTGCCTAAATTAAGTGAGGAGACATACTAATCAATGATAATATTCACTTTATTTTGGTTAAGGAAGAAGTTATGGATGAGCTTGCCTTGTAACTTATTCTTGATCACATGGTTGATTTTGTCAGCCATAATTTTCATATTTTTGTGGATGGAGTTATTAGACGTCTAGCGAAGGTGGGCATTCAACAAGAGGGCCGAATTATGGAGGAGCAACCGCTAGATAATGAAGAGCAGGGTTTCACAATACCTTTAAGGCTAGGGTCCGAGGGTGTAGAGCACAACATTGATATCATGGGAGATAGTTTGGTAGCTTATTCCCTTCCTATGGATCAGGTTATGGAAAGACAGACTTTGTGCCATCATCAACCTTCCCCTCCTTTGGACATGGCCCAATGTGGCCATCCTAATGACAAAGTGGGTTCCAAACCCCCTTACCTGCCAGGTTTTGGCCTGATGCAGCTTTTGTTGATCATGACAACGATGAATCATCTTGCTAGCATAGTGTTGATGATATGGCCGAGCAAGTTAAGGTCACTAAGAGATCGAAATCCTGAAAGCAAAAGAAAAACCACAGATGTTTGGGCAATTTAAATTTGTTAACTTGCAGCTAAACTCTTTGAAGAATCGAAGACCTAGGAAAAAGTGTTACAAAAAAGCCAAACAATTGCCTCTAGAGCTCCTCGGGGACATGATTCTTAAGGAAGTTGAGCAATTTGAGTCTAAGTTGGATGCAGTTGTTTGTTCTTTTGCTGCTTGGTTAGGACTTGCTTGGCTGTTTCTTTCAGTTTCCATTTCAGTATTTCGAAGCGTGGTTGTTCTTGCTTTTGGGCGTTTGTCTTCGGTGTCTTCTTTTGTTGGGCTTTCTTGGTATGTCTCGAGTTGCTTATGGTTGGTTGCCTTTTCTCTGGCGTCCGGTGCTGCGGGTTGGAGGTGGTTTTTCTTTTGCTCTGTTGTGTTCTTTTTGTTGTTTTTGTGTTGTTCCGATGGTGGGTCTTGTTTTGCAAGTTTCTTGTTAATTTTCCCTTCCCACACTTTGTGTGTGCTTTTCGGGCCTCTTATTTGAGATGCCTGCTTTTGTTCACAAGTTTATCCTCGCTAATTATCGGGGGAAAAAAAAAACCACTAGGCAAGCCTATTTTCAATGCAACTTGGAATGTTCAAGTCATCCCCTGTTAGGCTTTTATTACTCTCAACATCTAATAGGCTAGAAGAAAGCAATTCTTCCCTTCTCCGCTAGATAAAGTTTCTAAGACCAACCTTGAAGTTAGCCATGCTTACGTGATCCTATCTTTTATAGGTATGAACCCAGGGGCATCTAAGACGTTTAAGCTTGATACACGGCTAACTGGTTATATCTTGAAATCCTAAGTGCCAAGCATTATTTTAAGCACTTTCTCTTAAATATTGCAACTCTAGGTACTTGGATTGGTGCAACACCATGAATTTTAGCTTGATACTCGGCGTATTGGTGCTCCCTTGAGACCATAATGGCTTCAATATTTCTTTCAATTACCTTAGCTATAGGTAGTCAGATTAGCTCTAGTATGAACTCCAAGAAGGTCCTAAGAAGTGCTTTTTGAGGTCATGGCTCCAAACCATAATTCTTTCGTCAAAGTTAGAGCTACTCAATCGAGTCTGGCTTTTGGTTTTACCACAGGGTCCACTTCATATTGTTATCCTTGAAATGGATCCTTGAAGCCACACCTAGTATCTTAAAGCATACTAGACTCCATTTTGCTATGGACACTCAGTAAGTTCTAGCTCCCCCATATGCTAAAGTTGACAACCATGATATAGTTTGAGAAATCAAGCACGTGATGAGGCTTAACAAGCATCTTTCCTAGAGTTTCCAACTGCTTCACCCACTTTTGTAGGCAAATGCCATGAAGAAAAAGAGGTAGTACCTCTCTCCACTCCGATAAGGTAAAGGAAATCCACCACGCTTTACAATAGGTATACCTTCTCATCCTGGAACCCGTTTCTTATGTAAACGTAAGCGCAACCACCAACAAAGGCATTAACTCAAGGCTACTCTTCTTCATTGAGATTCAGAATTACCCCATGAACTTTGAGCTAGTGAACACCTTAATGTAAGAGGATGTGAACTTTTTCATCTAAGTTCTTGAAGATGTGATAAGTAGAATCCAGGCTACTTATGATTTTTACATAAAAGTCACGAATGAAGGGGCTCGTTTAAGTGCCCTATGTACTTCTTTGGTCACAAACAATGCCTTGGCCCAAGTTCATGGATCTCTCGTGATAGCTTGAATTTTGGAACCTTTTGGTGGGCTGTGTCTCCTACTTTGTCTATCTTTTCCTTCAAACCTTTTTCTAGAGTAATTATTAGCCTTTAGCTCATGTTATAGCTAGAGCAATATAGTTGAGGAAGCAATGATTACAGAAATTACAAAGTAAGCAACAAACACTGAACTAGAGGCCCCAAGGACCTATACATCTCCACAAGGCTTCCAAACCGCCCACACCCCCCTCTTCCCATGGTGATGCTCCTAAGATACCCTTCTAGGAAACTATGGTGTACCCCTTTCATCTTATAATTATCAGTTATCTTCCCAAGCACTAGTACAAAATGTGCCCTCCTTTTCCTCCTTTTAGGAATCATCATACCCCACCCTACCTCCGCTTTCACAGTTAAAGCACCTTGGTATCATTAGGAGGCTACTGTCACAAGCTGGCATTTAGAGCACCAGCATGCGCAGCCTTAGCTACTCGTGACATCGAAATGAGCGCTAAATCAGCCTTTCGATACCTTGTACCTACTTTGTGGACAAGGGTCTTAGTGGTGATTATGAAGTGTTTGGGCATGAAGAACCAGAGGGAATAATGGGGAAAGAATGCTTATATTATAAGAAGAAGGCTTACAAGTCTACAAGGAAATTAGAGGTTTGGTGGTTGGATGCCAAAAGAATGCTTACATTACAAGAAAAAGATTTACAAGTTTACAAGACAATTAGAGGTTTGGTGGTTGAATGCCAAATGACACTCCCACCCCTATTTATACTTGACAACACCCCTACTCCTCCCACCAACTTTCTAGGTAGGTTAGGAAGGTTCTAGACCCCTTTAGGTCCTACCTCGAAGCTTCCCTTACTCTTCATGGCCCCTTCCTTAGCAAATTTGCCAAGAAGCTTCTAAAAGCTTCTAGGCTAGGATACACAAGAATACTCTAGAACATAAAGGAATACACATAAATGTTCCGGAATAATCTAGAACCCATATTGCTAGCATTCCCTAGAGCATAGAACACTCTAGAATCATCCAGAAAAGGAATGTACAACACACATTTACATCAAAGGGACAGTAAACATGTCTTTGCCCTCTATCCGAAGTGTCAATGCAGGAGATCCTCCCCTGCCGAATTCCATAACGTCCCGGGAGCGCTCATGTGATATTGCCAAATTAGGTCTTAAAACTGCCAAAGGGATTCCTCTTTTCCATGTAACCTTAGTCATGGGCAATCCTTTCCACTTGATGAAATACTCCCGGCAGGGAGGTACCCCGCGTCTTCGAATTACTCGATCTACCATGATCTCTTCAGCTTGCTTGTCGAAGGAAGTGACCGAAACTGTGGGAGCTCTTTTTGACTCTGCTCTTGCTGGATCCTCCCGGTCTTTGTAATATGGTTGCTGACGTGGAAGACTGGATGGAACTTCAACTTTGGTGGCAACTGTAGTGGGTAGCAGGACTTCCCAACCTTCTTCAGAACTAGAAAGGGTCTTTTATATCTCCGCACTAACCCCTTATGTACCTTGCATAGTGTCTTTAATTGTTGGGGCAAGAGCTTTACCATGACTAAGTCACCTCTATGAACTCCCTATGTCTCCCCTTCCGATCGGCCCACTTCTTCATCTTTTTAGCTGCTTTCTTAAGATGGGAATGGACTCTATCATGCTGTTCATGCCAATTCTTTGCCATTTTGAAAGCACCAGGACTATGCTCGGTATAGTTAGCAACCAAGGTTATACAAGTCAACAGCTGCTGCCCTATGGCAAGCTCGAAAGGACTTTTCCCGTTGCCTCGCTTCACTGGAGATTATAAGAGAACTGAGCAATATCAAGCAACTTGGCCCAGCCTTTCCAATTGGCACTCACATAGTGCCGTAAATATAGCTCCAACAAAGCATTCACCCATTCCATTTGACCATCCGTCTGTGGATGGAAACTGGTAGAAAGGTTCAGTTCAAACCCCATCAACTTCAGTAAATCAGCCCAGAATTTTCATGTGAATCGAGGGTCTCCGTCACTAATGATGGTTTTTGGCATTCCCCAGTATTTCACCACATTCTTTAGAAATAGTCATGCAGCTTCTCCAACGGTGCAATAAGGAATTGTCGGAATGAAAACCCAATACTTGGTGTACCTATCTACCACCACCATTATTGAACAGAACCCTTTCGACTTTCGAAGTGCTAATATGAGGTCCATCGAAATACTCTCCCATTGACGCTCTAGAATGGGCTATGGCTCCAAAAATCCTCCGGGGCATTGCTGCTCTATCTTGTCCTGTTCGCACACTAAGCAAGTGCTCACATAGGACTCCACATCGCCACGCATTTGAGGCCAGTAGTATGTTTGACTAACCAATGCTAGGGTGCGTTTTGTACCCGGATGACCTACCCACTTGGAGTCAAGACACTATCTTAAGATCTCTTTCCTCAAGTTGTCCCACTTCGGGACATACACCCGTTCTCTTTTTGTAAAGAACAGATCTCCCTTCAGCTAGAAATGCCGCTTCTTGCCTTCCCCGGCCATCCTCAACATCAATTGGGTGAAGGCATCATGGGACAACCCTTCTTTCATATGATCGAGCAAGGTGCTACATGCCTTGCTCATGGTTGCAAATTTCTCCTTCTGGCTAAGGGCATTGGCTACTTGATTTACCCTCTCGGGTTCATACTCCATCTCATAATTGAACTTCATTTGAACTCTGCAATGAAGTCCTGCCACCGAGCCTACTCAGGACTCAACTTTTTAGCGTCTGGAAGTAGCTCTTGGCGACATTATCGGTCTTGATAACGATCTTAGATCAAAGGAGGCAACGCCTCCAAGTGCACAGATAATGTACCATGGCGGTCATCTCCTTTTGTTGTGCAGTAAGTCTCTCTGTGTCATATAATTTCCAACCTTTATAGGCGGTGGGGTTCTCATCGCACGAGCACCCCAGTCAAGAGTGGGAGCCTCCATCAAGTGTGACACAGTTTAGGTCATTCATGGGATATGCAAACTACTATAGACGCTCCATCAAGGGCTATTCGAGCATAGCTGGGCTATTGACAGACATGCTGAAGAAGGGAAGGCCCTGGAATTTGGATAAATCTTGTCAAGAAGCGTTCAAGAGTTTGAAGCAAGTTGTGATAGAGGAACTAGTCTTGAAGCTGCCAGACTATGGAAAGCCCTTTGAGGTCCACACCGATGCCTCCAACTTCCCTTGATCCGGCTCCATGCTTAGCTTACCATCCCAGATCTTATGACCTAAGAATGTCACCTCTTGCTGGACAAATGAACACTTCTCATTCTTCACGTACAGCTCATTATCTCGGAGGACTCGGAAAACCATCTTCAGATGTTGAACAGGGTCCTCCCAAGTGGCACTATGTCCCACGATGTCATCAAGGTACACCACAGAGTCATGATCTTAACAAACAAATAGTCCAAACTTATCATTGACCAAGATTTATTCAAATACCATTCCATATCATTTGTATCAAGTCTATCTGTGGCTTAATATCATTATCCACTTTAAAAAAAAAAAACAAGTAAAATGGAATATGAGGACTCTGTCCGTCTCACGGACAATACTTAAAAGAAAATTATATGTAGTATATATGCTCACTTACACAAATCTAATGAGGAAACAACTGTAACTTCAATTTTGTTCATTAATGAAGTACTTTTACTGAATAATCTGAATTTTATGACACTATTCTTTACAATCTCCTGCTTGTCCCAAATCTAATTTATTACAAACTTTATACCCGGCCCTTTTATGTATAATCCAAAGGTTTACTGAGTCAAAGTCTTAGTGAAGACAATTATTTTATCTGAACCAACATGCTCTCTTTGGCGACTTCTGAAGCTACAATATAATATTGCTTGGCATTCCCTCCACTAAAGGCTCCTCCTCCAAGGGCAAAGACATGCCCGGACGTTGAATCTAGCATCTCTATCTGATTGGAAGACTAAATTAGCATAGCCAACTAGAACTAGCTCGTCACTTTGAAAGATCAACATATAATCTATAATTCTTCCCAAGTACTTCCGAGTATGCTTCACTACCACCCAGTGCATCGGACAGGGTTAGGCTGATATCTGCTTATCATACTAATAGTAAAGCAGATACCTGGTCTCATGAACAACATGGCATACATGAGGCTTCTCACAGCCGAAGCATATGGAGCATTCCTCATCTGCTCCTACTTTTGAGGTGTCTTCGGACATTGCTTTAAAGAAAGAGGGACTCCATGCTTGAAAGGTAAAAGCCCTTTCTTAGAGTCCTCCATGTGACACCTTGACAACATCTTGTTAATAAAAGTAGCTTGAGAAAGACCTAACATTCTACTCTCATGATCTCGCAAAAGCCTGATCCCAAGAATATAGCTGGCTTCTCTTAAGTCCTTCATATCGAACTGACTTGACAACCAAATCTTTACAGCTGACAATGCCCTGACATCATTCCCAGTAAGTAGTATATCATTGACATACAATACTAAGGGGCACTTGTTTCTCTCGATGTCGTTTGGACATGCATGGTTCATCAACCAATTGCTCAAAACCATAAGACTTAATTACTTCATTGAATCTAATATTCTATAAGCATGATGCTTGCTTCCATCCATATATGGACTTCTTCAGTTTGCAAGCTCCTGATTTTTGCCAATGAAACCATCTAGTCGCACCATATAGATGTCTTCTTCAAGATGACCATTCAAAAGGGCTGTTTTGACTCCCATTTGCCAAATCTCATAATGACATGCAATTGATAGGAGTATCCTTATGGACTTTAGCATGGTTATTGGTATTAAGGTCTCATCATAATCGATTCCTTCCTTTTGGGTAAAACTCTTAGCAACCAATCTTGCCTCGAAGGTCTCCACCTTCCCATCCACTCCTCTTTTCATATTGTAGACCCATTCACAACCAATGAGCTTAATGCGTCTATAAGATACCAAGCCTGATTAAAATACTTAGATTCTATCTCAAATTTCATTGCTAAGACCCACTAGTCAGCACCCTTATCTTGAATTGCCTAATTGTAGCTGGGAGGATTAGATTCAATGTCACGGTTAACCATTAAGGCTCCCACCATGAACCTATCAGGTGCCCTGACAATGGTCCCACTATGCCTAGACTCTCGTGTACTTGGAACGTTCTCGACCCTGTCAGTAGATGCATTTAAGGCATCCACTGTGTTCTGAGTTGTGTCTAGCATTTCAAAATTAGTGTCATTTTCTTTTAACACCTCTAACACTACTCTGCTTTTGCTTTGTTAGTCTACTACAAAAATCCTTCTCTAAACATTTTGCATTTACATTTACAAAAATCTTTTGATCAGAATGACTATTGAAAGGACCACCCTTGTTCCTTTGGGATAACCCCAAAAAGAGATTGGTAAAGTAGCATGACACATCATGGACCTTACCATCTCTAGCAATGTCCTATTCATTTTTTTCGCAACACCATTTTTTTGCAGTGTACCTGGAGTACAAAGCTGAGGTCTTACCCCATTTGCAATTAAGAGATGCAGAAATTCACCCAAAATATATTCTCCACCTTGATCTAATCGAAGTGACTTAACTTATTTACCTAGTTGCTTTTAAGCTTCGGCTTTGTACTTTTTAAACTTTCTAAAAGAGTCCGACTTATTTCTTATTAGGTAAATATACACATACCTTAACTGATCATCAGTAAGTGTGATGAAGTACTCATACCTAGCTCTTGCTTGAACATTTATTGGTCCACGTACATCTGTGTGAACCCACTCAAGCAAGTCACAAACCATGTTGTCTTTACTCTTAAACATGGACTTAGTCATCTTTCCTTCTATGCAGGATTCTCAAACTGGTAATGACTTCAAGTCAAAGCCTCTATTAGTCCATTTTTCACCAGTCTTCGTGTCATGTTCGAATTAATGTGACCTAAAAGTTGGTGCCATAGGTAGGAATTATCCGTTTCAGGTTGTTTTCTCTTAGGAGATTGAACAAGTAAGCTTGTGTTAGATTCATTTAAACATACATGAGAGTTTTGATCAGAAAATAACATAAATAAACTATTTATACATGTACTTTTACAAATAAATATTTTATTTCTTGTATTAAAATGTTCACAATCAAAATCAACTGAGTAACAATTATTCATTAAACAAAATACAAAAATAAAATTCATGCGCAGTGCAAGTATAAATAAACAATCCTTTAAAATCAAAACTCTAGAACTAAATACTAGGCTAACATCTCCTACTCCTTGGACCATTACTCTTGTACCGTCCCCCGATCGTCAGGTACAACTTCCTATCATGCAACCTCCAGGTTAGCCTGAGCCCCCTGTAACTTTTTATAGCTATGATCAGTTGAGCCCGAGTCCACACACCAGGAGCCTGGTGGACTCTCAACTATATATGACTCAACTAATTAAGATATCATTGTATCTTCACTAGATGGCTTTGCAGTCTTTCCAAGAAAAGAAGCTAAGTACTTAGTACAGTATCTCTTCCAGTGGCCAGTCTTCCCGCAAAAGAAATACTTTTCTTTTGCTGACTTTTTTATGGACTTAGTTTCTGCAGTAGCAACCTCGCCCTTTCTTTTCTCTCCAGTAGGTCCCTTGTTAGTAATAACTAAGTCCAACTTATATTTTCAGGCTAAGTAATTTTGTTCAGTGAGTACATTATGCATTCTAATCGAGTGAAGTTCACCAGCCATATCCATTTCAAAACATTGCAAATGCGAAAATATGTGTAACTGTCTAACAAGAGTCATGTATAATGCAATGATATCGATTATTTTGTTTTAGCATACATAATAAGTCAGGTATCCACTAAACTGTACTATCATGCATGCAATGATGACCCAAACACACCACTCTTTACTCCCCAGCAGCGGGGTTGTACGAAATTAGTTTGGGTAAGAACTATTCTTAATTAATATGTTTTCTTTAACTCTTACTAAACATGATTAATTAATCACTTTACCTTAGTCTCTAACATAACACAACAGAGCTCCTCGGGGAGGCGAATGTATCATGCTAGTCAAGTATAAACTATTACCTAAACCAACACGTAATACTCCACGGCAGCGTGGTCGCATTGTTTCTTTGTACTTTGGCTCATTCTAAAAATTAAATAAACTAACAAAATTAATTAAATAATTTTTTTAATTTACAAAATTACTATCTTATTACTTAGATTATCTCATAATTTACTTTAGTATCTCGTTCTAAAATTAACAAATAACATTAATTAATTATTTTAATTTAAAACGATACCGTTCTACTACATAGATTATCTTATGGTCTACTTTAGAATCTCATTCTAAAATTTAAATTAATTAATGGAAATTAATTTTTTTATAATTAAAAAAAGTACTAACTTACATCTTAGATTATCACATAATCTACTTTAGAATATTATTCTAAACTTAAATTAATTAATTAAAAATTTTTATTATTATGTAAATTAGTACTGATATCTATACGTCCCAAAAAAAAGTTTTTTCTTTTTTTTAATATAAAAATTCAAAAATTTGCTGACGTCGGCGATACATCAATTCTGACATCAGTGTTTGCATTTAATTTTTTTAAATTAAAAATAATCGAATCTAATCTCATTAGATAAATTACCCGATTTTGTAAAACTTGATTAAGAACGCACAATCTCATTATACAATCAACATGATTGCAAACTTTAATTTGACTAATCTGAATTAACTCAAAATTCATTATCGATTTAAACAATTTAAACTGGTAACTTAAATAATCTAATTAGCCATTAATTCATTAATGATTTAAACTATTTAAATTGTTGCTTTAAACAATCTTTCCTGCTTAATAAAACCTATCCATGTATATTATGATTGTAATTAGGGGCTAGCGTTAATACCAATTGTTGGGAAGAATTTAAGAAATTCTCGCTAATTTGATAAAGTTAACACAATAGAAGGGTTTAAAATGCCTAATTTAAAACCTAAGATTGATTTAAATTTTCTAATTTTAAGTCTACACATTAAGATTTTAAATTTAAATCTACAGGTCTTGACTCTAATACATTCATAACAATAACAGAAACTTAAAACAGGCATAATAATAAAAACTGTAAATAAATAAAAGAATGAAAACTTAAAGGAGAATGAAAGAAAGACATACCTAGAATTGCTTCAAAATAAGGAATACATAAAGAATAATAATAACTCCGAACAAGATGAGAAAACCAAGAAAATTGAGACCCAGGTTCCTTATGCGCAATGACCTCGAAACTACCCAAAGAGTGGACTTTAAAAAATAGTAAACTAATGAAAGAAAAATTTCAACGAAAATTTTTCTTTTCAATTAGGTCCTCGAAAGTCATTACTTTCTAAAACCCTTAATTTTAATTGCACATTAACTGCCAAACCTTGAATGAGGTGCCCATATTTGTAATAGGATACTTGAGCGAAAAGCAATCAGAAAATCGATGTGGGCCATTCAGATTAATTGGAAAATGCACCATTTAATGTACAGTACTTGTCAAAACGCATTGTTTAATGGGCTCCAAAAATCAGGTGCTTTGACCTCTCTTCGCATGCCATGTGGCGGGCCGTGATGGGCCCATGCACGTGTAAGCAGATAATGAGCGGTGTCGCGCGCTAGTTCTTCAGATTGTGAAGACATGAATTGTGACCTAAAATACGTGATTTTTTGTTTCTTTTTTTTTCTTTTGTTTCCCACACATAAAAATTCCTCTTATGAATTTTTATTTAAAAGTTATTTTATTTTATAATTCATAATTTTTATTCATCTCCTTAATAATATTTGGCAAAATTAAATTTAATCATCTCATGAATCCTTTAAATTTTTTTTCAATGACAATAAATACAGTGGCTTGCGCAGGGACCTTAGGGACAATTTAAATCTGGCTCCAAATGGGTTAAATTAATTACCACCTCATGATAAAATTTAATTGCAACTTAATGAGACTTAACTCCACTCAATAAATCTCATTGCATTTTAGACTTAAATCATTTGTTCGATATTTCCCAAATAGACAGTATTGATAATGGCAACCCCTCCACTAGATGTCCATGACAAAGAATAATTGTAACTACTACCATTATCCTTCTAAAAGCTTCTCCATTAGTTACCGACTCATCTTACACTGAATAATTCAATTATACTAGAACATACTCATCGTATAAATTCCAAATGTCAAACACTTGGAACACTTTGGCCAAAGACTCCAAACTATTCAAACATTTGTGAATCAACTAAGGGGACATCGGTATCTCACAAGAGACTGTAGATTCCATATTGGATACTTGATCTTTGTTACACTTCACGCCGCTATCCAGTGTACGTGGGAGTTCAGTCATTTGTTTAGACCTTACTTATAGCATACAAAAGTAACTATCATTCCATGAATAAGTCTAGAGTACTCTTTAGGATTTAGAGTCATTGTTCAAATAGTATAACATGAATCACTCATCACGAATAGTGGTTTAGAAACAATCAACTCAAATGGTCCAACTCACTGTGTCAATCTTAATAAACACACCAACCTAACACTTTTGGAGCTCTGTCCACATGACCAAGACATGTCATCTAAAGTGTCGAGTCATGATCTTACTAGACAAGTAGTCCAAACTTATCATTGACCACGAGTTATTCAAATAATAATACTTGTTCTAAGTCTATCTGTGGCTTAATCTCATTATCCACTTAGAACAAACATGTAAGATGTAATATGAGGACTATGTCCATCTCATGGACAATACTTAAAAGAAAATCACATGTAGTACATAAGCTCACTTCATAAATTTAATGAGAAAATGACTAAAACTTCAATTTTATTCATTAATAAAGTAATTTTATAGAATAAATTTGGATTTCAAGATACTATTCTGAAAATTAACCCCATCTTGGATTACCAATACATAATCTCAGACTGTTTACCAATGGTCATAACAAGGAGAGCTAGTGCTCTCGAGTCAAAGGAACTCGAAGGGTTAGCCTTAATTGGGTCACTACTCAAGCACCTCTCAGAACAAAGTCTTTGATCACGAGCGGATGAAATGAGTCACAATTGCAATGAAGAAAGTGAAGGTGATGAAGACATCCCAGACAAAGAGCATAATTGGCTTGATGGGTATTATTGAATGAGCTTTTTGGCCATGCTTAAGTATCGGATGGAACTCGTCGATTAAAGGCTTGAGCAAGCTCTAAAAGAAGCACAAGAAAATTAATGTGTTGAGATAGAGCATACTCTGGTAGACCAGCATCAAAATGCAGTCACTTTGAGGACCGTTGTCAACAACTTTGGGGCTTTGATGAATGAAATACTCAATAAACAAACTGATAGAGTCTTGGTTGAGATGAGCACAACTTTATCCTCCAATGCTAGCCTTATAACTAGCGATGTGGCAAGGAAAACGGTAGTTGCCTTCGCACATATCTTAGCAAGGCAGGCCAAATCTCATAATGGCTTAGCCTAAGCCAGAAAGGACGACCTTAGGGAACAAAGACATGTTCCTCCTTCCCCAATTCCCATTAGGTACCCCCATGATGTTCCTTCGAGCTCGCCATTAAAAGTGAATCAGGGTACCAATGCTACTCTTGAGAGAATCGAAAACCATAGTATGGCTAGTCCAAGTGTTACGTGCATGGAACCTAGTGGGGTAGGAATGAAAACGTGAGTTATGGCTTTGCTAGACCTTCGAATCAATGGTACCCCTTGATCCCAAGGGACCTCCAAACCAATGTACAGGTCATGCCCAATCTTGAAACTAGGGGGCAAGGCCACATATACCCTCCCCTTGCAGATGAGCCCATTCTGAGCCTCAGAGTTGAGGGATGTGGATAGTTTCCCAACATTAGGGATCAATGTCCTCCTCTTAGGCCTCCCACTGCGTATGAGACTGGGGGCAATTGAATTTCCTACGTCCCCATGATAATGCTTTGGGGATCGACCAAGTTAGACTGGCGCAACAACTAGTGAATATAGGGTTGCCTCCAAGCATGCCTCCAACCGATCTGTTAGTCCAAACGTAATGGCTAATCAACTAGTTGGCCACATTGACAAAGGAGGGTATAACTCTGCTTATGCTGGCAAACATGCTTTCCCTTATCCAATGGTCATTGGAGTTTAGGGGTACCCTTTTGATCTTCTCATTGATGCTTAAGTGCATAATCAAGAACTAAAGCTACTCGTGCAAGACAAGTTGGCCGCCCTCAATGAAGAAATTGTTGGGAACATACTGGAAAATAAAAAATTTCCCTAGAGCGGGTGCAATGGAAAACGAATTTAGAATTCTTAATTTTAAATATAAAACTCTAACCTAATTAAGCTATTTAATTAGATATGGATCTTATTCTAATATGTTATAATATGACAAATGAAAAATATCGAATAAAACATATAAACATAGTATGTAGAATAAATGAAATAAAGAAAACATAAAATTAAATATCAAATACTTTATTTAGGTATAATTGGAGCGCAAATCCCAACTCCAACTTGAGGATATAGAATTGGAAGAAGAATTCTTGACACCTCAAGGTCTTCTTTACGATGACCTTTTCTAACACCAGGAGTGTGGGCTCCCACAAATATTCAACTTAGGAAAGACTTCAAAAAAAAAATTTCCTTCCATTTCTCCGAAAACAACTTTTCAGAAACATTATGCTGAACAATATTTTAAAAAACCCCTAACATAACTTTGGAGTTTTAGTTGTGTGAGAAAACGAAGTTCCAAAACCTTAAACTTAAAGTTCCTATACCATAAAATATTGTATATATATAACCAAAAAAAAAAAACCCTGTGCATCCAAGCTCAGTATGCGATCGTTAGCATGGCGTCAGCGACCCTATTTCCTTTTTGTTTTTATTTTAGAGGCGCCCCCCCCCCCCCCCCCCCCCCCCCCCCCCCCCCCCCCCCCCCCCCCCCAAAATTCAACATCGAGGCCCCACAAGTGCAATGCAAGCGCGGGAATATGACATTTTTCACTTACCAAAAAAAAAAAAAAAAGACTATGACATTTTTGCTATCCTTTCCCTGTTTTTGTTTTTTTTAAAACACGATGTAATTTATTGTATTTATATTCATCTCATGAATATTTGTTTAGCATGAAAATTTATTATCTCATAAATAAATAATTCATCCCATGAATTCATTTTAAAATATTTAGTTGAGCCTTGCGAATGGATCTAAGGGATAATCTAACTTTAGCTCCAAATGAGTCAAATCTAATTGTCATCTCACGATAACAATCAATTACCATTCAATAAAACTTAATTCTGTTAAATAAGTTTTACAGCAATCTAAATTATATATATTCACTCAAGAATTTCCTAAATAACTTTTATTACAACATTTAACCCCTCTATTAGATATCCATGAGCAAAAGTGGCTTTAAATACTATCGTTACTGTTTGCCTTATTTTGTTTGCAGTCAAGAGTGATGTGGTCACCGTAAAATGATAAAGAAAATAAACGTGCAAAAGGGACTCACTACGACTAGGGAGTGAGCTTAATTACAAACCGCACGTTTTTGACCTCAACCACTCATCATTTTCAAAGAAAAGGTAGGTTGTGATATGTTGATGTATCTAACTTCGATTATGCCACGAGTTCTGATTATGCTTCAATTAAGAAGGCCTGGTTAAATATTTTTGTCTTTTTTATGTGTTTATTGACAGAAAAGTGAAGAATATGGACCAAACTCAAGTGGCAATTACAGGGATAAGGCAGGGCCCACCAACACCTTTCCTCGTAGACTTAAAATTCAGGAACTGGGGTGAAGAAAAACTCAAGAGCTCAGCAGTCCACTTACAAGCTCGAGTCAATTCAGTTTTTAGGCCTGGCACCCTTGAGTTATAGTAACTTAAATGAGTTTAGGTTTGACAAGATTAAGATGGAGCAAACCGTATTCAGGTCATTGGATTAGGACTAATATAACCAAGGGGCAAGAGTTGGCCATCGGAGCCCTAATCAATGGCGTGAACCTAAGTTCACCTGACTTATCAAGAAGTGACAGTAGTATTAAGATCAATGCAATCAAGGGTCAAGCCTTGACCATCAAAGCCTTAAATCTGAACCTGTCGATTTCTGGGAACAGATTAAAACTAGATAGCCAAGCTTGAAGCCCAAGAAACTGTATTACTATGAAGGTAAGTACAACAGATATCTACGTTACGCTACGCCTAACTATGTTATGCTACGCCTAACTATGTTATGCTACTCCTTGGGAAAAGCACAAGTGTGCTGTAAAAGAAAACTTGAGGACGTTTTGTAATGAGTGTTTGTACTACTTTGGACTGAAGCAAAGTCCTTTATTTATAGAAAACTGAACAAAGTAGCTGCTCCAATTTCTACTGCAACTTCACCCGTGCTTGGCCATTAAGCTTCTTCTTTGCATGCCAATCTTCAATGAGCGTGTCTTGAATTCAGTATTGGAGGGAACTCCCTTCTTCCCACGTCAGTAATTCTAGCAGAAATCCCTTCTAGAAGCCCCACGTCCTCTTGGATTACACTTAGTGCCCAAGTATCTGTGATTGCGCTCCAAGTAACTATCTTGAGCCTGAAAACCATATGTCTTGTAGCCTTCCTGGAAGTCCCTCGAGCTCAAGCTCCCTTCACTCCTCAACCTTCTCGAACCTCAAGTTGTTGGTACCCTTGTCGAGGGTAACAATTTTATCAGGATGCCAGGCCCGAGACGTCATTATCTTAGCACCTAAAGGGTTAATTCTCCTTGAGGGAATCCTCACATGTCAAGCACGTGGTACTTTGCCCAAACTAGTGTCATCCAAGCCCCTTTCAAAATTAGGGTGTAAACAAATGCCTCCCTTTAGAAGTTGGTAAATTCAATTTTGCAACAGGTAAAAAAAGGCTGCCTGATATGACCCTCAACGGCTACGGGGAGCTCGAGAAAACATTGTACATCACTTGCTTTTCCTTCCCACGTGTCAATAAGTGTGGCAATTAGGGCTTGAAATTTCCACTTTCTTGCTCTGTTCTCCCTCTTCATTGTTATCAAGAACTTTTGCAGGTTCTTACCTTTGTTTATTAAATCTCTAAATCTTGATCTAATTTTGTCCTTTGCTTTCTTTAATCTAATGACGGCCTAGATTTCATTCGGTTTTTCTTCCCCCATTGATCAAGCTGATAGCCCCATCGAGCAATTGACTTGTGTGCTCCAGTCAGACAAATCGATAGCCTCTAATGTACTTCAGAGCCCAATCACTCCCAACAACATAGATGAGGATCTTTCTTGGTTAATAGATAGTGATCCTTCATCTTTCTTCCTGTCTCATGCCGATGGCCCATCTTTGACCCATCCCGAGATGTTCCAAGTCCTCAGGGACTTATTATAGATACCAACAATCCTCCTTTGATTTGCACACGGTGTGCAGAGCTCCTTAGGAAGGAAGTGGCACCTTTTAAAGGATGGACATTTCTTACCATGTGGTACCCTGAGTGGGTAGAAAAATTGGTGGTGACTTGTGGTGAAAAATGGAAGAATCTCTGCATTTACGAGGCCATTATGATTTCCACCATTGCCCTTGTTGGCCTTCAAGCCATTTATATTATAATTTTGATGATAACAACCATTTAATAAGTCATAGTGTTTAAATTGCTCTAATCATGTTTCTGAGTGACTCATAAGAAGGCTAGAAAAATCAAGGTTAATCATGCTGATACGAAGATTTCTAAGATGATGAATCAAGAGGAAAGAGATCAAAATTGAAAAGAAGATTCATCCAAATTGAAGAGAAGGTGATCTGAGTCCGAGCACCTTAAATTTATTTATTTTTACGGTTTAGGACTTAGGATAGGGATATATCAATTGAGTCCAAGTCTCAATATTGATAAGTGATGCTCTAACAAAAATATTTAGGAAATATTTTTTGAAAATTGATTTATAAATTTTATTTGAAAAATATTCAAGTCAAAATTGAAACCAATCTAGCCTTTCGATTAAAATATTTTTCAAAATTGGTATTCTGAAAAATAGGATCAAATCAATTAAGATAAAATTTAAATGGGTGTTGATTTAGCTTGATTTGGGCAATCAAATATTCAAAATCAAAGCAAAGTGGGAAATCAATTCAAAAATTTTAACTAATTTAGAAATGACTCAATTAATCAAATTAATTATCTAAATTAGTAATCAATCCCATCAATCAGTCAAATTAATTTAGAAACTTTAGCAAATTTGAAAATGATTCAATCAATCAAATTTATTAGCTAAATTAGTAATCAGTCCCATCAATCAATCAAATTAATTAGCTAATTTTTTTCTTAATCTTTTTTACAACAATTTAAACATCTCCTAGGCCCTCATTTGCTTATAAATAGGGCTTGAATGCTTTGCTTCAAAATATCCAATACTCTCTAAGCATTCTTTGATAAAAAGTTTCCTTACATACTTGCGCTTTAACAATTTGTTTTTAAGGTTTGTTTTAAAGCTTTTATTTGAGCATTACTTGTTTTCTTATTGTTGATCATTGAGCATAATTGGTATATCCTTAGCTTTGGCTAAGCTTGATCAAGTGTCAATCAACTCTTGAAAGAGTGAAGAATTTGAGTGCTTTAATTCTTCCATTGTTTTATTCTAATTTATTGTATTGCAAAGGTTGGATCCTTAGCCTACGGTTACGAAAGGATCGGTTGTAAAAGGTTGGGTCTTAAGCTAACGTACAAAAATACCGGTTGTAAAGGTTGGATCCCAAGCACTTTTTTAAAAAGGATCATGGAGCTTAGTTAAAGGCTCAAGTGGCTAAGAGTAGTCACTTGAGAAGTGGACTAGCTTCTGGTGTGGAAGTGAACCACTATAAAAATTTTTGTGCATCCCTTTTATTTTTTGTCTTTATCTTTTTTATTTCGTATTTATTGTTTAGCTTTTATTTAAATTTTTGGTTCATAAATTTAAATTTCTCATTTATCATTAAAGAACCTAATTCACGTCCCTCTTAGGTTGCTCTTTGGACCTTGAATTGATATCAAAGCTAGTAGTCTAATTTTTTTTCCGGGTCTAACAACCTTAGAGTTATCCTATGGCTACCTTCACACCGATCTTAGCTGAGGGACAATCGACCAACAAGACTTCTCTTTTTCCTCTATTGGAAGCTTAGACTAAGACTTTATATTACATCTATTGATATTGATTTATGGCTTATAACATAAAATGGTGATTATGTACCTCCAAAGAAATAAGGTGAGAAAACCATTGAAAAGAGGAAAAAGAGCCTATGCAAGATGATAAAGAAAAACTTGCAAAAAAATGCAAAAGCTCATTATCAACAATTGTGTGCTATTGCCCAAAATGTCTTCAATCATGTGTTCGGTTGTCAATCAGCAAAAGATATTTGGGACAAGCTAGAGGTCACCAATGAAGGTACGGATCAAGTAAAGTCTTCAAAAATAAAAATGTTGGTAAGAGCTTACGAACTTTTCAAAATGAAACCGGCGCAATCAATAAAAGAGATGTACACTAGATTTTTCGAAGTTACTAATAAACTCCAAGCTCTTGGAAAAATATATTCAAATGAGGAGCAAATTAGTAAAATCCTTAGATGTCTTCCAATTTCATAGCAAAGCAAGGTTATCGCCATTCAAGAAGCTCATGACCTCTCAACTTATAAACTTGATCAACTAATTGGAAATCTCATTAACCATGAGATTGACATGGAAGAATTTAAAGAAGAAGAAAAACAAAAGAAAAGTAAAGATATAGCATTTAAATCATCTCTAAGTGACAAAAGTGACAAAAGTGACGAGAGTGACGATGAAATTGTTATGTTGGCAAAAAGGTCTTAAAATGTCTTGAAACGAAAAAGGTTCAAGAAAAACTTTAAAAAGGGTTCATCCTCCTCCAAAGATGAACCAACTTGCTACGAGTGTGGAGAAATCGGACGTCTCAAGAGAGATTTTCCCAAGCCAAAAACTAAGAAATTCTTCAACAAGTTCAAAAAGAAGGACAAAAAGGAAGAGCGGAAGAAAGCATTTGCGGCTTGGGGAGATAGCGATGATGATTCCGATGAAGAAAGTGAATAGGAAGTAACTAACTTTTGTCTCATGGCTATTGACGATGAGAGCATTGAAGAAGATGAGGTAACCGATCTATCCTATGATGAACTTGTTGTTGGTTTTCAAGAATTTTATGAGAAATATAAAAATTTAAAAAAAAAAACGACACAATGCTTTTGTAAAGGGTCTTGAAAAGACGGGATTTGAAAAAGATTCAAAACAACATTTATTTGTTGAACTTGAAAATGAATCTCTAAAGAAAAAGAACGAGTCTTTAAACAACGATATCATTAAATTAACTAATGAGAAGCAATCCTTGGAAGAAAAACTTCATATTCTTAAGGAAAATCCAAGGAAGACGAATAACTTCTGAAGGAAAATGAGTCTTTAAAAGAAAGAATGGAAGAACTTCTGAAAATCTCAAGCAAATTTTTCAAAGGCCAAGAAACACTTGACAAAATTCTTGCATCTCAAAAACTAGTTTATAACAGAGAAGGAATAAGTTGTAATGGAAATGTTCAAAAGAAAATTTTGAATGCTCTTTTTGTTAAAGCCTCGTCACCTCAATTATTGTGGTAACCATGGGCACATCATGTACCAATGTCCTTTTAAAAGGGATGTGTGAAAGGCAAAGATGGTTTGGGTCCTAAAAGGATCTCAACCACCTAATATAAACGCTAACAATAAAGGACCCAAGAAAATTTGGGTACCTAAAAGTGGTTGAATTGGGGTAAGTGTGCATGAAAATTTAAAGCAAAAACCAAAAGTCGTACTTGGATAGAGGGCAACATGATCGGAGATAAATCTAAATTCACTTCTCTAATGCCAAGAAATGGATATGTCACATTTGGCGACAACAAGAAAGGAAAAATAATCGGTATCAGTAATGCTGCTTCTAACTCTTCTCCTTGCGTTGAAGATGTCCTACTTGTGGAAGGTCTTTAGCACAATTTGCTAAGCATTAGTCAATTACGTGATAAAGGTTATTGTTTGAACTTTGAATCATCTAGATGCATAGCCAAACATGCTAAAACAAATGAGATTTTGCTTGTTGGTCTTCGATGTGAAAATGTCTGTATGATTGATCTTGATTGTGTAAATTCACTAAAATGTTTTAGTGCCTTGAATGAAAATGATCCTTGGATTTGGCGTAGGAGATTTGGACATGCTAGTGTGGATTTGATTTCAAAACTTTTAAAAAATGATCTTGTTAAAGGATTACCAAAGCTAAAATTTAAAAAAGATCATATTTGTGTCAATATGGCATACAAACTAAATCTTCATTCAAACAAAAAGAATGTAGTTTTAGCATCAAGGCATCTTGAACTCTTACATATAGACTTGTTTGGTCCTACTCGTCGTTTGAGCCTTGCTGGAAAGCGATAAGGACTTGTAATTGATGATGATTACTCCCGTTTTACTTGGGACCTGTTCCTTTCTCATAAGAGTGAAGCATTTGATAAATTTGAAAAATTTTGCAAAAAGATGCAAAATGAGAACAATTTGAAAATTATTTTGGTTAGAAGTGATCTTGGAAGGGAATTTGAAAATGATGAATTTGAAAATTATTGTAATTACTTTGGAATTGACCACAATTTCTCGGCACCTAAAACTCCTCAGCAAAATGGAGTGGTTAAAAGAAAAAATAGAACACTTTAAGAAATGGCAAGAACCATGATTTGTGAAAACAACTTGCCTAAATCATTTTGGGTCGAAGTCGTTAATACTGCTTGCTACATCTTAAATCAAAGCTTTAACAAGAACAATTTTGAAGAAAACACCATATGAACTTTATAAAGGTAGAAAACCAAACATTGCATATTTTAAACCTTTTGGGTGCAAATGCTTCATTCACAAAAATGGAAAAACAAATCTTGATAAATTTGATTCACGAGTTGATAAAGGTATTTTCATTGGATACTCCCTAACAAGCAAAGCACATAGAGTCTATAATAAAAAGACAAAAGTTGTGGAAGAGTCTATACATGTAGTCTTTGATGAATCAAATGTCTTGTCTTCTAGCACTCCTTGCAATGATGATGATATAGTAATTAAACAAATAAACATCACACACTCATCCGAGGAGTAAGAAAAAGATACACTTAAAGCTCCAATGGATGAACCAAAAGTAGATAACCAAAGAGGAAGACATACCACGAGATTGGAAATACTTGAAGGATCACCCACTAAATCAAATCATTAGTGATCCCTCTCAAGGTGTAAAAACAAGGTGTGCATTAATCGAATATTGTCATTTAGTCACATTCATCTCTCTTGAAGAACCCAAAAATATGAAAGAAGCTCTTAATGATGCAAATTGGATAATTGCAATGGATGAAGAGCTCAGCCAATTCAAGAGAAGTGATGTATGGGAACTTGTGGATGGACCCCAAGATCATTAAGTCATAGCTACAAAGCAGGTCTACCGCAAAAAGAAGGATGAGGAAAGTAACGTGGTAAGAAACAAGGCAAGGTTAGTAGCTAAAGACTATAATAAAAAAAGAAGGTATGGACTATGTGGAAACCTTGCTCCTGTTGCTAGGCTAGAAGTGGTTAGACTCTTATGTGCATTTGCTTCATTAAAGATTTCAAACTTTTTCAAATGGATGTAAAAAGTACATTTTTAAATGGTCTCATTGAAGAAGAAGTTTATGTTGAACAACCACCTAGATTTGAGGATAACAAATTTACCAACCATGTCTTTAAGCTCAAAAAGGCTCTCTATGGATTGAAACAAGCTCCTAGAGCTTGGTATAAGAGATTGAGTTCCTTTTTAATGCAAAATGGATTTTCAAGAGGAAAGGTTGACACCACACTTTTTATCAAACATTCTAGACATGACATTCTTATTGCGCAAATTTATGTTGATGAGATAGTGTTTTGTATGATATAGTGTATGGCAATAGCAACACCAATGAGCTTAACTCTCAAGTTAGATTTGGATGAAAAAGGTAAAAAGGTGGACCAAAAGCTGTATCGAGGTATGATCGGATCCCTTCTTTACCTTACCGCTAGTAGGCCTGATATATTGTTCAGTGTATTCTTATGTACTAGATTACAAGCATGTCCTAAGGAATCACATTTGTGTGCCATGAAAAGAATATTTCAATACCTAGTTGGTATTCCTACATTAGACATATTCTACCCTAAATGTGATTTCTCAGATTTTGTTGGATATAGTGATGCGGATTTTGCCAAATACAAGGTGGACTGAAAATCAACTAGTGGTACTTGTCAATTTCTTCGTCACGCTTTGGTGTCATGGTTTAGCAAAAAGCAAAATTCCGTTGCTCTATCCATTGCCGAGGTCGAATATGTTTCATGTGGAAGTTGTTGTGCTCAAATGTTGTTGTTAATGCATCAATTAAATGACTATGGCATTCATATTGACCATGCTCCCATAATGTGTGATAATACTAGTGCTATATGCTTAACTAAAAACCCGGCTCAACATTCAAGGACAAAGCATACTGAGGTTAGACATCATTTCATTCGTGATCATGTACTTAAAGGAGATGTCATTATGAAATTTGTTCCCACCAATAATCAATTAGCAAACATTTTCACTAAACCTCTAGGTGAATAAATTTATTGTGACATGAGAACTAAAATTGGCATGTGCAATTTGACTACTTGATTTTGATTGCTTGCATTTAACATTGAGTTTTAATACTCAATATAAAAGAGCTCCAATGGAACCAAGTATTCTTATCCAACTCATAGATGTAGGAACTTGGACCATTTTTCTTTATTTAAAAAAATGTATTTTTATTTTAAAAAAGAAAAATTCATGTAAAAAAAATTCAGCTCCTAAAAACAGAGAGTATTTTCAAATTTGTTATGAACAAATCTCTAAATTTTTCTTTAACAATTTTGAACAAATCTCTAATTTTTTTTTATCGACAACAAATCTCTAAGATGTTATAAATATTTGAAACAATTTCGAACAATTCTCTAAATTTAAAAAAAAAAAAAAATTGACTCCCACTCCATAGACTTATTTTCTTTTATTCTTTTAAAATTTGAAGCCACATTTTTATCGTGTACAACTTTTTACTTTACAGTATGAAATTTAAATGTTTACTCCTTTTCCTTGTGACCAAAAATGCTCTTCTTGTTATTTTGTTTATCCCTTCTCTAATGCTTTTTTGTTAATCACAAAAGGGGCCAAAATTTGGTGTTTAGTTGATATATGTTGATGCTTAATTGTGGTATGCTAGGTGTATGATAATTAAATATCTAACCCCTTGAATACAGAATGTGAAAAGTAGCGATGATGTTATGTATGATTTCTATAATGCATCAACTGAAGGGAAGCTTTTATGGTTCCTATAATGCTTGTGCATGCTTTTCTGGTGATTTCTATACTTTAACTCTTATATTTTCAAGAGTAAGACAACAAATGGTTGTCATCATCAAAAAGGGGGAGATTGTTGGCTCTAAAGCCATTTATATTATAATTTTGAGGACAACAACCATTTAGTGAGTCATAGTGTTTAAATGGCTCTAATCTTGTTTCTAAGTGACTCATAAGAAATCTAGAAAAATTAAGGTTAATCATATTGATACAAAGTTTTCTAAGATGATGAATCAAGAGGAAAAGAGATCAAAGCTGAAAAGAAGATTCATCCAAATTGAAGAGAGCATGATCTGAGTCCAAACACCTTAAAGTTATTTATTTTTATTCTCTAGGACTTAGAATAGGGATATATCAATTGAGTCCAAGTCTTAGTATTGTTAAGTGATGCTCTAACAAAAATATTTTTGAAGATTGATTTTTAAATTTGACTTGAAAAATATTCAAGTCAAAATTTAAACCAATCTTGCCTTTCAAATAAAATATTTTTCAATTTTAGTATTTTGAAAAACATGATCAAATCAATTAAGATAAGAATTAAAAAGGTGTTGATTTAGCTTGATTTGTACAATAAAATATTCAAAATCAAAACAAAGTGGGAATTTAATTCAAAAAATTCAGATAATTTAGAAATGACTCAATCAATCAAATTAATTATCTGAATTATTAATTAATCCCATCAATCAATCAAATTAATTCAAAACCTTTAGCTAATTTAGAAATGATTCAATTAATCAAATTAATTAGCTAAATTAGTAATCAATCCCACCAATAAATCAAATTAATTAGCTAATTTCTTTCTTAATCTTTTTTACAATAATTTAAACATCTCATAGGCCCTCATTTGCCTATAAATAGGGCTTGAATGCTTTGCTTCAAAATGTCCAATACTCTCTAAGCATTCTTTGATAAAAAGTTATCTTACATACTTGCACTTTAACGATTTGTTTTTAAGTTTTGTTTTAAAGCTTTTATTTGCGCATCACTTGTTCCCTTATTGTTGATCATTGAGCATAATTAGCATATCCTTAGCTTTAGCTAAGCTTGATCAAGTGTCAATTCACTCTTTAAAGAGTAAAGAATTTGAGTGCTTTAATTCTTGTATTACTTTATTCTAATTTATTCTATTGCAAAGGTTGGATCCTTAGCCAACGGTTATAAAAGGATCGGTTGTAAAAGGTTGGGTCTTGAGTCTATGTACAAAAAGACCGATTGTAAAGGTCAGATCCTGAGCCCGTTTTTAAAAAGGATCATTGAGCTTAGTTAAAAGCTCAAGTGACTAAGAGTAGTCACTTGAGAAATGGACTAGCTTCTGGTTTGGAAGTGAACCACTATAAAAATGTTTGTGCATCCATTTTATTTTTTTTCTTTATCTTTTTCATTTCGTATCTTTTGTTTAGCTTTTATTTAAAATTTTGGTTCACAAATTTAAATTTCTCATTTATCACTAATGAACCTAATTCACCCCTCCCCCTCTTAGGTTGCTCTTTGGACCTTCAGCCCTCAGGTATGATTACCCCGTCATGACAACATTAACTTGCTGTGGGAATGCTTGTTATAATGCTTTTGCCCTCCCTGAGGACTTTCATGGTATCACTCTTGAGGACATACCGGCCTTAACAAGTCTTTCCTCTTGGGCACAAGAGTTGCTTCTTGATTCACTTATTTCTTAAGAAGCCGAAGCTTTTGCCTCCTCCTTCTCAATCACATACTTGCCTGGAGGACATGAGTCCTTTGTCAAAAAGTTTGTAACAGAGGCTCATAACTTTGGGCATGGTTTCAGAAAAGAGAAGGTATGCTTCAACTTGTTTTGGCTAAACAAGTTCTTCTTTGCAAACTCTCCTAACTCAATTCTTAAATTTCTTAATACCATGTTGTTAACTTAGCCTTCAGCACTCGTGCTTTATCATTAGGACCAGTTCTCCAAGCCCAAGTATATGGTTGCCTTACATTATGGCCAAAAACTATGCTATCCATATAGGTCATCCCTTCTGGCTGGTCCAACCTTAAGCCCAAGCCTATTTCCCTGGGCTTTGTCCAAAGGCCCCTACGCTCCCAAAAGTGCGGTGGTTTCTCATTCTGGTGAGCGGTTTGCTCGCTGTGGGGTTCGACTACCCTTAGGATGGTCTTTTCACAATGCCTTGGGAGATTAATGTCTCCTCAAGGTAGATGAGAGACTCAATGGACTCCCTTAGGATGGTCTTTCTAGGCAATTTGGTATGGCCCAAGACATACATTTCCCTAGTCTTAGGACCATGAACATTTCGAGGGCCAAGAGGACTTCCCTTCAACCTGCCCAGCTCCCAGAGTGTCTTGCCCTGAATTAGGAAGTCAAATCACTATATGGGTATCTAATGGCATATAGGTACACCCTTGTGCCACGCCATTTTTTTTAACTTGGTTTCAAGCTTGTTAGTCCTCATTGAAGGCCAGAAGCTCCGAGGAGTATTCTATGCCTCTGTTTGAGCTTGCACGTCTTAGCTCAGTAAGAAGCCAGCTAATCAGGATGAGGCCAATCCCCCAAAAGGCACGATCAAGTAAGCAACCCCTTTCGAAGCATGCTTCAATCTTTCTAATGGCTTGAGCAATGACCGATCTTTGTTACTTTCTTTTTGCAGCAATTGTCCAGGCAACCCCTAGGAGTGCTAGGACTAGGAGCTTCCCTTAGATGTTTCTAAAGAAGTCTCCTCTAGGCACCTCCTCACCAACCCTCGAGGTTGGTGGCTCGAGAAGGAGAAAGAAGGATGTTATTCCCTTAATTCTTACTGCCGCAGAAGAATAAGAACAAGAAGAAGAAGAAGAAGAAGCACCCATCTCTCAATTAGGGAGATAAAGAAGAGCTAGGCCCCCTATATTGGAGGTATTAGCTTTTCTCAATTGGTTTTCTTGTTCATCCATTGTCAAAGCAGCTTCTAACATGGCCTTTTAGAGCTACAAGAAGAGGCAACTCTGCATATTGTGGAGATACCAAATTCTTCATCTGAAGAGACTGTACCTTAGCTTATCAAGATACTGAATCATTAATCTTAAGCACTGGAAAGGAAGCTGATATGGCTACCGTAGTAATGGAGCCAATCATATGTCACCCCCTGAAGACGTTTCTTCTCAAGTTATACTACGCCAGGAACTTATGCAGCCTCCATTCCATCTCCTAGGAGGCCCAATCTCTACTGAAGACATTGCTGAAGGTCAAGGTCTTTCTGGTTTCTCAATTCTTGATGCTTCAGCCCATATCTGGTTTTAGCATGCAAGCATCATTCTCTAGAAGCCACTCGAGGAAGGCGTTCCAGCGGCTGAAGGGCCAGTAGCAGTTCTAACAGTTGAGATACCTGCTAAAACCTTAATGACAGATATACCAATAGAAGCTCCTATGGCAGCAATGTGAGCGGAGGCCCCTTCTTTACCTCAGATTGAGGCCACAGAGGTAAATGCTTTTCATTTAACCATGATTGTCCTCCAAAGTCAAAATCTTGCTGGACTCTTTTGTCATTAGCCTTTTGTAGGTCACTCCTCCCAGAGCCATTCCTTCTCAAAGCTAAAGGGAATGTCTTCTGTTATGGAGATGTTTAGAGCAAGTGATAGATTGGCTTTACAACAACTGGACAAAGTATCCCCCAAACTCCAACGGCTGAGAGAAATCACACATCTCCCTATTTTAACCTTGGCTAAGGGGACCACTTCTCAAGAGGCATATGCCTCATACGATTTATACAAAGGTGGCCCCCTCTATTGCTAAGGAACTTGAAGTCCTTAAGGAGGTACTCTTGAAGGTGAACGAAGATATCCCAACCCTTCTTCAAAAGAAACGGTATTGCCAAGATGCCATTAGAAACCTTTGGCATTTAGCTAGCCTATTAGGCTTGCAGCTATTATTTGAAGAGATCCAAATAGCAAGAAGGAACTAGGACCATCAAGCTTAAGGGATCAGAAGTCTGGAAGACAAGATCCATCATTTGGAGGAGAGATTAAGCCACCTTAAAGAAGAGCTACTCTCCTTGAGAAAATTGCATAGTTCTCAAGGTTAAATGGTTGAGGACTCAAAGACGCCACCGTAGAGGCTCAAAGGAACCACAGAGCCCTTCATGAAGAAGCGCTTTCGCTTAATCGTGAACTAAATGACACAATCAACCAACTATCTTCAATTGAGGAATCCTTAGTGAGGATTAGTCCTTGTAAAGGAAATTTGGCGTTACAAGTTATTCATTTGTAATTTTTCTTTCATATGTAAACCACTTACTCTTCCCATAACAAATGAAATATGGATTTGCTGTCTCTTATAATGGTGGTTCTTTTCTTTTCTTTTCTTTTTGTCTTAATTTAAGGACCATGAGGTTGATCCCGGAGACATGATACAGAAATTGAGCCCACAACTCCAGAAATCTGTACTTAAGGACTTCTTTGTTAGAATCCAAAATTGACGGCACGTAGTTGTTGAGGAACCTACCATTGATAGCCCTCGAGTTAGTTATTCCATCTAGGTCTTAGTGTAAATAGGCATTACCTCTAAATATCTCTATGACTCTAAATGGGTTCTCCTTGTTTGGGGGCCATTTTTCAAAGACATGATCTTTCTAGCCAATGGGTTAATCCACTTTCCACACTAAACATCCTAAGTCAAAAGACTTACGCTTGACCTTTTTGGTGTAGGTGTTCGCTATCTATTATGTTTCTTATTCGTTTATGATGTAATAAGGTGACGTATGCTTGTAATGTTTGAATTAGTGCTTTGGCGCCAAAGTCGGTTAGCGGTTAGTGGGCTTGTCTAGTGAGTCTTGCTTGTTATTTTCTATAAGTAGGTTGATCAAGTGTAATTCTTAATCATTCAATGAAAGATCAATCCAATCTCTTTGAGATTAAATTTTTTTTCTCTCATCTAATTCTCTCTATTCCCTCATCTCCTTCACTTCTTTCTCATCCCTTACTCTCTTTATCTTAGGTTTGGATCAAGATTTGATCTCGATCTTAACAATTGGTATCAGAGCCTCGTTTGGCTTCCAAATCAATGGAATCGAATGAAATTGCATTAATCAGTGGTGTCACCACCATATCAGCAGTGGCTATGGCAGCTGCTAAGTCTACATATGCTGATGTTGTTGGCAGCAGTGATGTAGCAGGACGAGATGTGGTTACGAATGCACAATTAGACAGTCAGTTGAAGACAATGCTTGCTCAAATCAAGCAATCTAACGCTGAATTAGTTCAGCAAATGAATCAGCAAATCCTACAAACGAATCCGCAAATTGATGTTAAGATTGATCAATGAGCTTAGTAGGTGGAGGTTAGGATCTCTGATTAGGTCACGCCACAATCACAGGAATTAGAGGAGAGGTTTAACTTGCGGTTTGATCAACAAATGCAACAGCTGAAGGTGAAGTTAGCAGAAATTCGAGAGCAATTTAGGAGGCCAAGTCCTCCTATTATGCCGGATCCATTATTACCTGCTACCGTGTTACAAGCTAATCAATCAGTGGGAGCTGAAGTCTTAAATCATGGTGTTGATGCTGGAGCTCACGATCTAGTTCAGGAAGCTGAGATGACTGATAGGCAAGGTCGTAGTGAGCATGTGGAATCTCGACCTTCAAACTGGAATGCAATACCCGAGGTCCGAGCTCATGAAATGGAGGATACTTACAAACATAGGGGAGTGAATGTGGATTAATTGGATAGACCGCCTGATTATTGGCATCAGCAACGTTTAGGCAACAATGAGGAGACTTCTAACAGCAGAAGTAGTGGCCACAGATAGCCTCGGGTTCAGATCGATGCCTTTGAGGGGAAGCAACCTCATTCATGGTTGAGGAGGTGTGAGCGTTACTTCCACTTCTATCATATTGAAGAATCTGAAAAGGTACAAATTGCTGCTGTATATCTTCTTGGTGATCATGAAGTATGGTTTTATAGTTTGATGAAAAGCAATCCTTCCCTCTCATGGACTGAATTCGCGAAAGAATTGTGCGACCGGTATAGTGATGAGGATGATAGTGACATTGTGGATAAATTCAACAAGGTGAAGCAGGAGACATCAGTGAGAGACTATATAACTAGGTTTGAAAACCTCCGTGCAAGCATCATAACAGAAATCCAAGTCTCAAATTCATACTATGTATCAGCTTTCATAAGTGGCTTGAAGCCAAAAGTGAAAAATTTGGTTAAAGCCGTTGATCCTACAACCTTGTCTATGGCTTATGCTAAAGCCAAGCTTTATGAATCTACCATTATGTCTTCAAGTGATGTGTCCAGATGTCGTGGTACAAGCTCCAAACCACTATAAGGATCTGTCAGGTCTAGGACCAACAGATCTGATGATAAGCCGCAACAGAGAATGTGTTACCTATGTAATCAAGCTTATCAATTTGGCCACAAGTGTAACCCAAAGGTTTTTATGTCTGCTGAAGGGGTTAGTGCTTGAGAACTCTCTAATGGGGAGGAGATTGAGGGTGGTGGTGCTGATTCAGATCAGGACATCGAAGAAAACTTAGATGATGCTGCAGTGGAAATTTCAATGAAAGCTTTAACTGGTAATGGGGCTCATAGCACAATCCGAATAAAAGGGAAGGTTGGTAAAAGTTCTATCATCATCCTCATTGATAGTGGTAGTACCCATAGCTTTGTTGATCCTAAAGTGGTCAAGAAAGTGGGACATGAAGTGATTAAAACTCACCCTCTTGCCGTCACCGTGGCTGATGGGAAATCTGTGATGACTTAAAACAAGTGCCAAGGTTTCTATTGGTTTATGCAAGACTGCATGTTCAATTATGACTTTAGAATCCTTCCTTTGGGAGGGTGTGACATGGTGCTTGGGGTCGATTGGATGAGAACTTACAGCCTTGTGTTGTTTGATTATGCTGATCTCACGGTTTCCTTTGAAATACAAGGCTCTAAGGTTACATTGCAAGGTATTGCAGAGCAAGCTCAATTGCAAGTAATCAAAGGGAGCAAGTTGAAGAAGGGGTTCAAGAAATGTGCATTTCAAAGGGTAGGCCAGCTATTTGCTATAGCTCCTGCTGAAGTGGTGAGCATTACCGAGCCAGAAGTGCAGGCAGTCATAAAGGAGTTTGAGGATTTGTTCGAGGTGCCCAAGTCCTTACCTCCCAAGAGGAGTTTAGACCATGTAGACCATGTTATTCCCCTCAAGAGTGATGCAGAACCAGTGAGGCTTAGGCCTTACAGATATCCTCATGCTTAGAGGTCGGCAATTGAGAAACAAGTTAATGATTTGCTCAAGACCAACTTCATACGGTAAAGTCACAGCCCCTTTGCCTCTCCGGTTATTCTTGTCAAGAAAAAGGATGGCACGGCTCGAATGTGTATTAATTATAGACAGCTCAACTCTATGACTGTAAAGGACAAGTTCCCTATGCCAGTTATAGATGATTTGCTAGATGAGTTGTATGGAGCTCAAGTCTTTTCCAAGCTGGATCTATGGCAAGGCTATCATCAAATTAGAGTGGAAGAGCATGATGTGTACAAGACAGCATTCCAGACACATCATGGACACTTTGAGTTTGTGGTCATGCAATTGGCTTGACAAACGCACCGGCAATATTCCAAGCTCTTATGAACGATGTCTTCAAACAATTCCTTAGAAAATTTGTGTTGGTCTTCTTTGATGACATTTTGGTTTACAGTGCACCGTTCGAGGAGCATTTGAAGCATTTGAGGGAAGTGTTTCTGGTCATGCGTGAGCACAAGTTGTATGCTAAGTTGGCCAAGTGTTCTTTTGCTCAAACTCATTTGGAGTACCTTGGCCATGTGATCTTTTGTGAAGGGGTTTCCACGAATCCCTCAAAGGTCCAAGCCATGAAGGAATGGTCTGTTCCGGTAACCTTGAAGCAATTGACTGGTTTTTTGGGGTTGACAGGGTATTACCGTAAATTTGTATCAGGGTATGGTGCTATGGCCAAGCCACTCATAGATTTGTTGAAGAAAGATGCTTTAATATGGTCGGATGAAGCTCAGATTGCTTTTGAAGCTCTTAAGGCTGCCATGTGCAGAGCACCTGTTTTGGCCATGCCCGATTTTACTTCAAGCTTTGTATTGGAGACTGATGCATGTGGAAGTGGTGTTGGGGCAGTGTTGTCACAAGGAGGGAGGCCTATAGCTTATCTTAGCCAGGCTATGAGTGCAAAACATCAGGCACTTTCCACGTATGAGAAAGAGTACCATGCAATTCTGCTTGCTGTGGAAAAATGGAGACACTACTTGGATGGGCATCATTTTATCATCAAGACTGATCATCAAAGTCTCAAGCATTTATTAGAACAGAAAATTGACACAAGGATATAGAGAAAAGGGCTAATGAAGATGTTGGGGCTTGATTATGACATTACGTATAAGAAAGGGAAGGAAAACATTGCAGCAGATGCACTGTCACGCAGGTTTGAGGACTATGAGCAGGGCTCTCTTGGGGACATTTCAGTGATCTCTCCTGCTTGGATGGAAGAAGTACAACAGTCCTATGAGAATGATTCATTTGCACAAGAATGTATAGCATCTGTTAGTGTGGGTAAGGCGGGCAATTTGGTTGCTGGTGCAGAGGTTTCTGTGATCCGATGAATTATCAGAATTCAGGGGAAGTTGTATATTGGCATCTCTACTGATCTGAGACAACATGTCATCAGTGCTGCTCATGATTCTTCATGGGGAGGCCATTCTGGCATAGAAGGAATGTATCAGAGGCTGAAGGTTCACTTCAGTTGGCCGGGAATGAAGAAAGAAGTGCCAGACTTTGTGCAAAGTTGTGAGGTTTGCCCACAAACTAAGCTTGGTGATCATAGATACTAGGGACTTCTCCAACCCTTACCTATTTCAGAGGGTATATGGCAACACATAAGCATGGATTTCATTGAAGGATTGCCTAAGTCAGAGGGGAAAGAGGTGATCTGGGTAGTAGTTGATCGATTCACCAAATTTGGTCATTTCATTGCTTTGGCTCGACTTGTGACTGCTGAGAAGTTAGCTCGTGTGTTCCTTGATAACATCTACAAGCTCCATGGATTGCCTCAATCCATAATTTTTTATGGGACAAGCTCTTTACAAGTCGTTTTTGGAAGGAGTTGTTTGGTCTCTTGGGAAGGACTTTGGCCCTTAGCTCATCTTACCACCCTCAAACCGACGGTCAGACTGAGAGGGTCAATCAATGCATTGAGCAATACCTTAGAAGCATGGTGTTTAGCCATCCTAATGTGTGGGGAAGATGGCTCTCTTTGGCGGAATTTTGGTATAATGCCCACTTCCATGCTTCATTGGGTGCTACACCTTTCAAGGCATTGTATGGGTATGATCCACCCACTACACTGATGTTGCAAGGAGTTGAGACACATGTGGCTGAGGTTTCTGATTTGGTGCAGCAAAGGAAACATCTTATGCAGCAGTTTAAGAATAATCTCAGTCAGTCCCAGCTCGAATGAAGTGGTATGCAGATCGCAAGGGAGTAGACAGAAATTTTGAGGTGGGTGATATGGTATATCTGAAATTATAGCCTTATAGGTAGTCTACAGCAGCTATAAGGAAGAATGTCAAGCTTTTTGCACGATTCTTTGGACTTTTCAAGGTTTTGGAGAGAATTGGCAAGGTGGCTTACAAGCTGGAGCTTCTACCGGATTCATATATTCACCCCGTCTTTCATGTTTCACTTCTTAAAAAATAGGTTAAAAAAGGTCACAGATCTTCTCCAGGCCCTCCAGAGGTGGGTTCCAATGGGTCCTTGATCTTACAGCCAGCTGCAGTGGTGGAAGTTATGCAGGCAACAGCAGATGGTCCCAACAGACAGGAAGTTCGAGTAAGCGGGTGCAATTTGGATGAATCTTTCACCACTTGGGAAGAGAAGCGATTTTTGTTGAGTCAATTTCTTTCTTTTCAATCTTGAGGACAAGAATGTTTTAAGGGGAGGGGATTGTTATGTTTCTTATTCATTTATGATGTAATAAGGTGCCGTATGCTTGTAATGTTTGAATTAGTGTTTTGGCGCCAAAGTTGGTTAGCGGTTAGTGGGCTGGTTTAGTGAGTCTTGCTTGTTATTTTCTATAAGTAGGCTCATCAAGTGTAATTCTTAATCATTTAATGAAATATCAAACCAATCTCTTTGAGATTAAATCTTCTTTCTCTCATCTAATTCTCTCTATTCCCTCATCTCCTTCACTTCTTTCTCATCCCTTACTCTCTTTATCTTAGGTTTGGATCAAGATTTGATCTCAATCTTAACACTATCCTCTTCTTTTGTGTCTCCAACTTGTGAAGGGCATCAAGCCTTACTTAGTCTAAGTCAGTAAGCTTCTCCATCATGGGCTGCTCATACTCAAGTTCAGAAAAACTCCCTTGATGAGCTAGTCTAATATACTAAACATGACTTCCATTAGGAGCACACCATCATGACTATACGTCAAATGGAAGGTAGTTGTCCCAGTTGCGTCTCGTTTAGATGTCTTATACGCCTAAAGGGCATCTAGTAGCAATTCATGCCACTTCCTGGGATTATCCTCAATCATCATTTCAATGTTAGCCTTAAGAATCGTGTTGGTTGACTCTACCTTGCCTTTTGCTTGAGCATAGTAAGGGATTAAGTTCAAGATTTCTATGTTGACACTCTTGGTATGCTCCTTAACTTCATCTTTGTTAGACACTTCATCTTGGTCCACCATAATTGTCTCTCGGTACCAAACCTACATATGATTCAATCATATCCTACTGACTGATGTTCCTATATGGCTTAGCCTTCACCCATTTTGTGAAATAGTCAATGGCCACAAGAATGTAAGAGTGTTGTTTACTAGAAGAAGGGTTAATCTCCCCTATGATGCCCATTACCCAACATCTAAATGGCTATGGTTTGACAATAGCGTGCATCTTAGCCATAGGAACTCTTGGCACACGACCATGGCTTTGGCATGCACCCCTTGGCATATTTTATGCAGTCATCTATTATTGAAGGCCCATAGTAGCCATAATTCCTGACGAGCTAATGCATTGTGTTACCAGCTAGGTGGGATCCACAGATACCCTCATGGGCTCCTACTATCATTGGCATTGCTTCGTCCAAACCAAAACATTCGAGAAGCACTCCACTAGTGTCCCTTTTGTATAACTCTCTAGACTCATCATCGAGGTAGAATCTGTGAGCTCTCATTTTCATATTTTTCTCCCTAGTGTAGTCTTGAGGGTTCAAGAAGTAATCCACTAAAGACTTTTCACAACCCTTTTGGACAATTTAATTGGCCTCAAAGTACTTCAAGTGTTTACTTGGTGTGCCTTTGTTCTCAAAACTGAAAGACTCGGTGTGCTAAATGTTATGGTCTAAAATCTTAGTTTTGATGACCATGGTTTCTTCACACCAAGTTCTGAGCAATTTTTACTCTGATTCTAACTGAGCAAAGTCATTGGCTACCTTGTTTTGTTCCCTAGGGATGTGTTCAAACTGCACTCCATCGAATTTGCTCAATAGCTCTTTCGCTATCGACAAATATCGATTCAAGGTGTCACTTAAACATTGAAATCCCCCTTTCACTTGGCAAATTACCAGCTGCGAATCCCCTTTGATGATAATATGGAGGACTTGCATTTCTAGGAGAGTGTGCAAGCCGATTATTAGTGCCTCGTACTGGACCATGTTGTTTAAACATTTACAAACTGAAGTGACTGCCATACCCTAAAAAGTCTACTAAGGCTCACCATGGAAATTTTAGCACTTGAATTGGTCCTTGATCCATCAAATAATAGTTTCCAAGGAACCACTTCTACTACCAGAAGTTGGTTTGGCTCATCATTTAAGCCAGCATGAATGTTTGGGTGGTCAACTCAAAAGTCTACTAAGGCTTGTCCCTTCATTGACTTTTGTGAAACATAGACCAATTCAAATTGAAGTAGAGCCATACCCTATTGTACAGTCTTCCTCTCAAAAATGGCCAATCTAGCATGTATTTAAGGACATTTGTCTGGACAACTACATATATAGTGAATGCCAAAAAGTAATGTCTCAATTTTGTTCATGCATAGAATAACGACAGACACAATTTTTCAATTGAGGAATATTTTATTTCACACTCATTCATGCAACGGCTAAGGTAGAACACAGCTTGTTTAAACCCCTTCACATTATCTTGTACAAGTAAGCAACCAATAGATTTATCAAAAGTAAGACGTAGATCCTTCAAAGGCTTGCCCTGCTTTGTAGGAATAAATACTAGCAGTCTAATCAATTACTCCTTGATGCCCTTGATGGTTGTTTGACATGGATCCTCCCCCTTTATGTCCTTCTTAGACTTAAGCTTCAGCAGTGGAGAGAAGACTTTTGTTTTTCCTACAACATTTGAGATAAAACATCTTAGAAAATTAACCTGCCCAAGGAAGCGTTGAAGCCCTTTTTGTTTGAGGGAAGATTAACCTATTGAATGACCTTATTTTTATTAATATCCATAGCGATGCCTCATTGGCGCACTAGAAAACCAAAGAAGTTTCCAGCATCTATGCCGAAATCACATTTCAATAGATTCATCTTTAGTTTATGGGTCATCATTCTAAAGAACGCACCGCTCAAGTCTTCTAAGTGTTTAACTTGGGACTTGGATTTGACAATGATATCGTCTATATAGACTTCTATTTCTTTTAAATGAGGCCATGAAAGATCATGTTCATGGCTCTCCGGTAGGTGGCACCAGCATTCTTTGACCAAATCACATAGCCACACACTCAAACATCACTATTGAGCCAGGACATTCAAATGTTGTCTTATGGGTATCCTCCGTCGTGATCATGACTTGGTAGTACCCACAATAGCCATCCATAAAAGACAAGAGCACATCAGCAATAGGCATTGGGTACTCGCCCTTTGGAGTGGCTGCATTTAGATCTTATAAATCAATACAGACGCTAATTTTGCCATTCTTTTTACTGATAAGGATGATATTTGCAAGCCACTTGACATACCTGGAAGTTCTGATAAATTTAGCCTTTAGAAATCTTTCGATCTCCTCTTTGACCAATCGATGACTTCTTGGGACATCCTCCTTCGAGCTTGAATAATAGGCCACGAGCTTGGCTTCATAGGAAGCCTATGCTCAGCAACCTTTCTATTTAGGCCACACATTTTGTGGTGGTTCCAACAAGGCAGTCCTTGAATTCGGGAAGCAAACTCAAACATTGCTCCCTCTTCTCCTTAGAAAGTCAAGTGCTTAGAGAAGTAGGTCTTAAGCCTTCTATCCAATCCAAATTAACTACAAGGAGGGGGTCATGTATTTTAGTCCTTAGATACACTATTTTAGCTTGTGCTACTCTCAAGTAAGAGAGTTCCAGCTCCTTTTCTTGTGCTGTATGAACTTGGAAACCTTTTAATTGCCACTTAATCAGAAACTGATCCTTAGCACACCTGGCCATGAACCCTGCTATTGCAAAGGAAATGGCCTCTTCGGCCATTATCAGGAGGTCTTGACGTCTCTGCATTGAGGTTCTAGAGTGCCTTGGAAGTGTCCCCCGTTAAGAAGTGGCCTCATGCATCCCCAAAAGTCAGAGTCCTCATACTCTATGTCCACTTGGCTAACGTCAACCTCAGCCTTAGTCAACAGGCTGTCGAGGATGGCTATTGTGTCTTGCTATTGGGCACATTGTGAAGTGGTCCTTTTAATGTCCAGAGGTCCCACACCATCTTTGTAAAACTTTGCCTTGATGTAGTTGGAGCAAGCCATGAATGGCTTATTTTCTGCCGTAACAACCTCATATTTGTCATAGTTCCGGAAGATTAAGAACTGGTGAAGTGAAGATGGAATACAATAATTGGCACGTAGTTAATCTCTATCAAGCATGGCTTTATAACTCGAGGTAGTTTCCATCCCAAAAAAATTTATCAGACTATTTAAGCCGCCAATGGTCAAGTCAATCGAGATGACTCTTTCAGATTTGGTAGTAGCTCCAAAAAAGCCATAGATTGCAACGTCTGAAATAATTAAGTCATCTCGAGATTTACCAATGACCCCCAACTTATATGAAGGCAAGACATTGATGGCTGAGCCATTATCCACCAAGACCCTATTCACCAAAATGGCATCAAATTTGACCTTAATATGTTTATTAGCGGTATTTGGCCCATCAAACATCATCTTCACTATGTTAGGTGTGCCATCAGGCAATTTGGATATCGTGGCTTTAATTTTAGAAGACAAAAGATCAGAGTTATATTTGGTGGCCATCACCTCAGCCACAAGCACTACTGGAGATTTATCGTCCAATGCTATGAAATCCCCTTGAGACTTGCTTGAGTATTAGCCACCATCAACTGCAACAGAAGGGGCGAGGCAGTTCCGACATCAACCTTTTCAGGAAGCATCACGAATTGTATTTGGATCCCTTGGTTTGATCACTTTTTTGGACCATCAACCATGGATGTATCATGATTTCTCTTTTGAGGATTGCCATTGGTTAGCATGCCCTATTCTTAAGGCTGGTCCTTGAGATCAACCTCGGGAGTTTGGGATTCCTCCATAGATTGGGGGAGACTCTCTTCATGGAAGTCATTCTCTATAGCTGACCATGTCAGGTTAACACGATCTGCAGGTTCCAATAAAGTAATGCCGAGAGGGGAGTATTCCTCCTCATCTCTAGCTATTCTTTAAGCAAGGGAATTCTTGGCAAGCTGATCCAACCAAGACTCTTGCTCTTCAAAAGATGAGAGACTGGGCCATCTCTCGAGCTTCTTATATGTTTTCCCTTAACCACCAATAGTAAAATGCTCGGACTCAGTCATTAGATCGTCAAGATCCATACGCTTAGCTTACTTGCCCTTGCAGACCCTGGCTTCCTCTCGGGAAAACCTAGTTAAGCAAGTATCGAGCAAAGTCCTCGCTAAGCTGCCTTTTTTACAGCTGCCTCCTTTTATGAGTTCTGGTAAGGCTAGAGGGACGAACCTTCTCTTGATTGAGGTGATTGCTTCTCTAGACATTACCAAATCGGACCCCAGAAGGTTGGTGTCCTAACTGTCTTGGTGCCTAACTGTTGTCCACGTTCGGTAGGTGATATTTAGAACCCTTTTTGGGATTCCCAGTCCTCATAATGATATGGGTTTTTGACACAAAGCCCCGAGAAGGGCATGTTGATGACATCTCGTCTGAAGGAGCTAGCTTTTTCTTTCAAAAAAGGTTCAGCTATTTAATTTCGAATACCAGCTTATGCCCAAAACCCCTGAAGAGGTTATGAGTAAGGTGCAGAGTTTCCTCTACGCTTGTTTATTAGAAGTAAAGACCATCTGCCAGTGGTCATCAGTGAGAATCCCCATGGCCATCTCTTCTTCCTTAGAGTGGAGAATAATGCCTTCCTCTAATTGCTTCTTTAAGAACCTTCTGAACGTACCACAACCATTTGTAGCATGTTCAGCCATGATGTTCCATTACAATGATCTTTGGGCTACCTTAACATGGTTCAAGGGAACCTCAATGTTCCTGATTTTAGCAGTCTATCACACAAAGCATTGGCCACAACCACATCGTCTTTTTTTGTGCCCATAGTGTATAAATATCTGCCACTAATTTGGCTGCTATAGGAATCATAAGGTATTATTACCTCAAATACATTGACCTGGGCAGGACTAAGAAAGGGGTGTTTATCATCGCCCATCTGTCCTTTGCCTGGGAAGATCAATTCCCTCGCTTTTGTGGCATCTTGAACCACGTTTCTAAAGATCACACAGTTCAACACTGAATGGGTCAAAAAATCTTGCCATTTACAATACACCTTCCCCTTATTAGAGATGGGGTTAGGTTTCTTGTGTTTTCCCCTTATCTTGAGTTTATTATTCTCCCCAAGCCAATCGAATAGTATATCAGCTCTTGCGGGGTCAAATGAATACTTTCTCAAGTCTTGGGATTGATAAGACTTCCTAGCTTTATTGTCCTTCTAGATCAAAGGATTACAAATCATAGGAGGTCCTTTGACCTGTTCATCGACAACAATTTCATATGGAGGATCTTCTTCCTCTTCAATTAAGTTGTGCATGTAAGTTCCATACACGATGTGTTCTTAAGGGTCTCCTCTTTTAAGGTAGCCTCATATCTAGCAACACATTTTTCCAACTGAAGAAGCCTCACACAGTTTGAGCCTTTGAATGTCTTCTTAAATTCAATATCCAAGCCATTTAGGGTAAGCTTGGCATACTGAACTTCATGAAGAGCTATGGTGCATTTTAACCAGGCTTTCTTGAACTAGTTATTGTGGTCTTTCACTAACTCGCTTGGTGATGCGTCTCAGATTTACGCATCTTTTAATTGTTATTTCAATTATTTTTCACCTATTTAAATATAGTTCTACACCCATTTTGGCAATTTTATGTTTAACAGGCTTCAAATTAAAGTTCCGAGAATTGTCAAATTCTGGTGTAAATAAGACAAATTCGATGTGTAAACAATTAAATCAAGTCAATTGAGATTCGGGAGAAGAACGTATCAGTGCGGAGCATCCTGACACCAATAGCTACTGGTCATCGCCGGCCCAATCACCCCAGCTCAGACCACCGACGTTGTTCAACGTGCAGCAGCAAAACAACCTAGGGCCAACATGCAGCTTCGGCCTAATGCCAGTAGGCCCAACACCAACGTACACCAGCCCACAACATGCACAGCAGAGCCCAGTCCGAGCCCATCAACCTCAACACCAAGTCAGCCCACTACGTCCCAACACATCCTTTCAGGCCCACGCACCTCTGCTCAGCTCGAGCCCCAACATGACAACCCATCTCAGACCGTCAACTACCAGGCCCAAGTCTAGCTCTAGTAGGGCTTCGTTGGTAATAACCACATCATCGATTTAAAAGGGGGTCTGGAGCACCACAGTGAGGGGTAATTCGTTCTCTGTTTTTATGGGATTTCACCGCCCCATCTCTAATTCTCTTGCTCTCTCAGCTTTTTCTCTCTTTTTTTTTTCTTTTTCTTTTCCTTTTTCGTTAAATTGGAACAAGAATGAAATTAGCATAAGACCAACATTAGCTCGTTCAGCTCCTCTTTCACCAGGCCATCTTTAATGGAGAGCTAACTTGCTCTCTGGGTTAGATGAACTCTTAGCCTTTTTATTTTTGTATTACTTTTAGTTTTGGGATAATTTGTTTGTTACATGAATTGCTTGATTGTGAGAAATACTATGAAGTATTGTGCTTTAATTGTTTATTCAATTAATATGATTATTGAGTTCGTAACCTTTAATTGTTGATGTTGATATTTATCAATTAATTCGTTGTGATTGTAGCCTTAGGGTTAATTATTCAAGAAATAGTATTAACTGAATTGTTAATTAAAGCCTATCTTCCCTATACTTTAGTTAGATAGGGTCAATACATAATAATTAATAATACGTTAGGTAGAGCCTATTTTCCTTATTCTTTTGTTAGATAGGGTCAATACGCGATACTAACAACATTTCCTTGGTAGGTTGAAGCTTGTAGCCTGAACCACTACCTGTTTGGCAATCAGTAATCCCCATTTAAAGATTAATGCAAAAATAATTGGCTAATGATGGATTCGAAACCATAGGTTCTAATTTAATACACTTTCCGATTAGAAGTAGATCATTTTAGTTTAATTGCTATTTTCTAGATTAATTAACACAAAAACCTTTCAATTTTATTCAACTTAATTTAGGTCATAGAATAATTTCACGTACTCCTAATCCCTGTGGTTCGATACCCTCTCGCCCTACACTTCAGTTTAGATGTGTTTAGTAGATAGGGTTAAGTATTAAATTTTGACAGACGTAGAAAAACACATCACCTTGCTTTTGTTTCATTTGAGCCAAGTCAGACATGGAAGTTCCTAGTTCCATTCTTAAGAATGGGGCCTAGAATTTCCTAGGCATGTCATCCTTATAGTAAATGGAGTAAGGAGGTAGGCTAACGTACCATTGAAAACGGTCCCAGTTAGGGAATTGGGGAATAGCCTAAGCTTGAGATACTGCTTGTCATCCGCTTCCTTACGCGGGCTATTAAACCTTGCCAAGTGCTCGAAGGTCGAGACCGTCCCTTCCCCTAAAAAAAGGGTAAACTCGGGGATTTTGTATCCCCGAGGAAAGGGGTAATCTCTATCTATATAGTTAGGGTAAGATTTGTCATACAAAGGTCTATTAACCCTTGCAAGATCCAGCCCTTCATTTACTCAATGAGGGCAGCCAATTGGTCTCGAATATGATTGTACGCCTGACATTGCTCCACAAGTGGGCAAAGATCTCGAAGGGGATTTGTAGGACACCCTTGAGCCCCCATCAAAATTAGGTGTGGTAAATCTTGTTGCCCTCGAAAACCTGGGTGATTCCCTTCACCATAATGGCCATGTGCTTGGTTGGCCGTGAAGTATGCTCCAACAGGACATGGGTTACATGGCACGCCCGGAAGCGCACCACTGTTAGCAGGCTGTTAGTTCATCCGTGCCTGATAATTCCCCAAGTCTTAATCATGAGGAAGTGGGTGGTTACTATGCCCCCTTAGTAGAGTAATCATGAAGTGGTCTAGGATGGAAAGCTTGGTTCCCGGAGGTGGGGAAGTTTAAGTTTTCTCAAATGCAAGGGTTTGCCAAGAATAGTGGGAGTAGGATGACTTATAATTAAGTAACACCCATATATTAGGACAAATCTTAATCACATATAAGTTAGTGTGATCTCGTTCCAAGTTGTTATTTTCATATCATAAAGTGTGTGATTTGTTCACTCTTAGTGAAAATAGAGAAAGGCACAAGGAAGCATTAACTTCACCAACATTGAGTGAATGATAATTGATATGATATGATCATATATAATGTAAGTTGACCGATTTCTTGCTTGGACGTACAGATCTTAGAAACAAGTTGGTCATGTTTATATATTAGAAATAGGTGTGTCTTATTTATTAAGATATCAAAGCAAATAGATCAATTCCTAAATATGAGGCCCACTGAATAAGTTGAAGTTTGCGCCTAAATTTAGAGTATAGACTACAATATGGTCTTAAGCTGTCATCCAAGTAGCGGAAATGAAATTTCTTACTACATTGATTTGTCCATAATAGATGCGGACTATAGTCATTATGTCATAAACAAAAAGACAAAACAAAAGAATATTTTTTCCCTCCTTGTATGTTGATGACGTCTTGTTAAAATAAAGTAATATGGAAATGACTAACACCACTTAATGGTGGTTGTCCTTCGTTTTCAGATGAAGGAAAAGAGTAATGTGAACTATATGTCGATAAATACGTCCTTTATAAATCATTCTGAAAGGTTTTTTAGTATGTCTTGAGTGGCCTATACCATGAAATTTTTGATGATTTTCGATGTATTACTTAAAACACGTTAAACTTTAAACATTATGTCAAAATAGATGAGAAAGGGAATAGGTGAGTTTATGTTCTTTTTCCATGTCATGTAGAGGCTTAGTGTATATGGTGTTGTGTACATGTTTGAATATTTGTTTGACTATTGAGATAGTGAGTCCATGCTCAAATGGTCAAGCACAAGCCTATTGACAAACAGATAAGAAAACTTTCATTACCTTATCCATTGTGACTTAGGTGGTGACATAAGACTAATTGCTAGTTTGAATTAGGCTATGACAGAGATAAACGTAGATGCATCTGATGATGACTTCCATGTTTAATGAATTAGGCTATGACCAAGATGACTTCCATGTTAAATTAAATTTGTTAAATTTTTTCATGTCAAGTTCAAATCTAAATGGACTTTCACATTATGCTGACTTTCACGTCATACCCAAATCCAAAGTGACTTCCGTGTAAAATCCAAATTCAAGATGACTTCTATGTTAAACAAAATTTGTTAAATGTTTTCCATACCATGTACAAACCTAAACTGAGTTCCATGCCACACCTAAATCAAAATTGACTTTCATGGCATACTAAACACAAGTTGACTCACAGGTTGAGCCCAAACTCAAATTAACAACCTGGTAAGGGGTCTAATCTAGCCGAGTTAAGCCAAGTAACTCAATACACTCAATTAACTATTTTGGTATTCGAACTCGTACTCGAACTCGATTCGAGTAGCTAATTTTGCTCGAACTTGAACCTGATTAACTAGTACTCAACTCAACCCGACTCGAGTACTTGTGTATTTTGCATATAAATGTTCAACAAATTAGCACCATTATAATATTATTTCATACACTCAAACATTCGTTATACTCAATTTGGTTACTCAATTACTACTCACACTATATGTGGACATAAACAACCATAAATCACTATTATATTAATATCAAATATGCTTCAAAACCTAAGTTTGAAAAAACACAAGCAAACCAAATACAACCGGTTATAAGAAACATAATGTTCTTTCGGTCCATCACAAATGTAACATTATCAATTGGGCAATTTTAATTTCATAAACTAAAACTTCCAACAATGATTGAATCTAGCACAGAGAAATCATAATTTAAAATTCGTAATTTTAAATAATTACATGTTTATAACTTTAATTAAACATAATAACGCACAGCATGGTACACAAAAAATGAAAAATAAATTAAATACGAATTTAAAAGAACTAGTCGAGAATTATCATACCTCATTGTAGACCACAAGGGTATACGATGCATGGACGATACCTCCGAGGTCTTCTATGCAATTCCTTTCTATTGTGGACTTGTGGGTATCGTAAAATGAAGTAGCCTTTAAAACAATTTTGAGAACTAATGGGAAAAGACTTTTCTTTCTTCAATTCACCAATTGAAGAATTAGGTCAAAGTCTAAAAGTTACATTAAACCCTAAAGAGTCAGCTTTTATTTATAAAGGAGGCAAACATTTGACTCTTTAATTTTAAAAAATAAAATTAAAAATAAGATTAAAGTTATTGATAAATCAAAATATCAACATACTTGTCCCAAAATATATATATATACACACTAAAAACTCTCCCAGCCTCACGTCACAGGGTTCCACGCAGCACCCTGTGATTACTCCGTGTCTTTTGACGTGGATCACTATCCTGTGGCCTCCTCGCAACAGCCAGCGCATGGCACCTATCATGTGCAGATTGGGTAAAACGTGTTTTTTTTTCTTTTTTTTTTTCTAGTATAAATTCATCTAATGAGTGTTTGGGTTTAGTAATAACAAATATTTCATTCAATCCTTGAATAAGTAATTTAACTCATGAATTCTCTTGATTTCTAAAGGTGCATAAATTTGATGCTTGCGTAAGGACCTCCGGGACAATATATTCGTAGCTGTAAATTGGTCAAATCTTATTATAATCCCATGCCAACAATTGATTACCATGTATTAAAACTTAATTACCTAAATAAGTTTTATTTCACTCTAGAAACAAATATATTTTCTCTTTAAATTTCCTATAATAGTTTACTTACTGTTGACCCTCTATTAAATGTCCATGAGAAAAATAATTTAAACTACTATTATTATTCTTTTTCACATTACCTTACTAATTCCCGACTTGACCTTCTCGAATAATTCACTAATACAAAAAAATACTTCTGTACTAATCCCAATGTTAAACATATAGAATGATCTGGCCAAAATCTCTAGAATCAATTCAAATACTTGCGAATCAACTACGGGGACATCTTCATCGTAGATTCCTAGAAAAATATCCATTCCAAGCCATAAACACCAGATCCTATTGGCATCTCATTTATTTACAAGACCTGCGGCAGATCAGGCCTTTGTCCTCCATAGGCATAACAACCTCTTCATCTGGCTCATTCTCTTGATTAAGCTTCTCCTAACGAGCTACATCACTATCCCCTATCACTTCATCATGAACAAGTAGATGAACTGGCTCCACATCAATCCGATTCGCAGCTTCAACAGGCTTCTCCTCAAAACGTTGTGATCACTGAGTCCATTGCTCAAGAAACCTTTGATCCCATTCCAACTAGCTTGTCGTAATCGAGAGAACATTTCCTCCATATGATCCTTCAATTGAGCTAATGTAGCGACATTAGCTCCTGCTGTAGTAGTGTTTGCAGCAACTTTTTCTTCTTCAACAGTTAAGCTCGTGCTGTAATTCATGTTTACATTCTTGAACCAACACTAATCTTGCTCATTGAGATGAGAATCGCACAATCACAGCCAAGGAATCTTTGAAGACATGGAATCAACTCTTCAACACCAACAAATCAATTTCACTGCCCAGCCGAAGACGATAATCGAACATCGAACCCTAATTGCTGAACTTCGTGAATCAAGAAAAACTCGAACCAAACCCTAACAGCTATATTACTCGAACAATTCTGACTCTGAATCTGAATTAGGTTTGAACTTAGCTACAAATTTGACCTCAACACTTTACTCACAACAATCCATAAGAACTAAGTAAAATTTCTGCGATTCTGTTCTTAGTTCGTTGTTAATTCCACTTTTAAGCAAGTATCGGCTTAGTTCAGATACTCCTTATAGAATTAGCTAAATTCCTATACATTTCTATGCTTATCAGCACAACTTCTTCAAAATTCAACAACAAGAAGTGGATTCAGATCAAATGTGACTTAGAAATTCAGAATCTATTACTTTCACCTCAACACCTGAATTGCAGAACCTGAAGTAACCTCAATTCAACTTGCTAAGCTGATCTTTGTGGTTTCAATCAAGAATAATTTGCTCCAGCAGTACAACTCCAATACTTGCTTCTCACTATAACAGGCAGTTATGTTTGATTGTAATCAAAATGCAACTGAATCAACTGAACTTGATTCAATGCAAGATTAACTGCCAACAGTGAGCTCTTTGAATTCAAGATCTCAAGTCAAAACATCAATTACAACCTCTTTTTATTTGTTTCAATGCAATTTTCAAATATGTTCTTTATCAAGTACTCAAGAACTTGATATTAACCAATCAAGAATTCAAAATTGAACTCCTAATCAATTGGCAATGCAATCAAGGATATTTGATATCAAATCACGCTTGATTTGGAAGCCAAACGAGGCTCTGATACCAATTGTTAAACCTCTAGATGAACTTGAAGTTTAAGCTTGTGAAAGGTAGAGCATAGATGAGAAGAGAAGTGAAGGGGATGAGATGTAGAGACAGAGTTTGATGATAGGGAGAAAAAAATCTCAAAGAGATGATTGTATTTTCATTGAATGAATCAATATTACACTTGAGCAAGCTACTTATACTAGATCAAGATACACGCGTAAGGACAAGCCTTAACTGACTAACTAGACCTTAGCCGCCATAATTGACCACACTTGACCCTCTACCCAAATTAACTAACAATCAAGACCTTTAGCGCCAACAAAAGCCACTAGACAAATGAACATCACTTATTACATGACTTATCAAAAGGCTAATGCCACTTATTACATCATGGCATATTCTAATTACAATCTTTCATATGCGCCACCTATAGGAATCATAACATGATCACCCTAAGATGGGTATCTACCACTAGACGACTCGAGATGGTTAAGGGTAAAAGGAACTCGAGTTTGAGGGACTGCCAAGAAGGCTACAAGACAGGTTGTTTTAAGGCTTAAGATGGTTACTTGGAGCACAATCTCAGATACTTGGGCGCTAAGCTTAATCCAAGAGGACGTGGGGACTATAGAAGGGGCTTTCTTTAAGATTACGGACGTGGGCACCAAGGAATTCCCTCCAATACTAAATTAAGGACACATTTTTTTTATGCATGCAAGAGGAAGCTTAGTGCTTGATGTGGGAAGAGTTGCCGTAGAATTATAAATAGTAGTTATTTTTCATTTTCTATAAATAAAGGACTTTGCATCTATTCAAAAAAGAACACAATACACAACTTCATCATGTTTTCTTTACAGCACACTCGTATTCTTTTCTTAGGAGTAGCATAACTTAGCATATCATAGCTTAATGTAGAACTTGTTGCGCTTGCTTCATCAGTAATACAGTTTATCACGCTTCGGGTATGAACTTTTAGTTTTAATCTCTTCCCAAATTTTGAAGAATTGAGAACTGAGGCTTTAGTTTAAGACTTGGATGGCCAAAGCTTGACTTTGATTGCGTTTGTCTCAACACTACTGTCACTACTTGATAAGTCAGGTGAACTTAGGTTCGCGCCATTATTTAGGGGGTTTGACGGCCAAGGCTTGACCTTGATGGTGTTGGTCCTAATTCAATGACCTGAATATGGTTTGCTCCACCTTAATCCTGTCAGACCTTAATTGTTCTAGTTATTATAAGTCAAAGGTGCCAGGCTTAAAAACCTTATTGATTCAGGCCTGTAACTGGATAACTCCACCGCGGTTCCTGACTTTTAAGTGTATGAGGAAAGGTGTCTATGGGCCCTACTCCATCACTATAACTGCCACTTTAGTTAGGTCCATATCCTTTTATTTTCTATCAACATATATATATATATATATAGATATATATATATAAACAACAACAAAAATACTTAACAAAAGTCCTCTTAATTGAAGCACAAGCAAAACTCATGGTATTACCAAAATCAGATACACCAACATACAACAACTTTTCTCCAAAAATGGGGAGTCATTTAGATCAAAGAAATGCAGTTTTTAGACTAACTCCCTCGTCATGGTGAGCCACCTTTTTTCACATTTTTTTGTTTATCATTTTACGGCAACCACATCACACTTAATGGAAAACAATAGGGTGCCACGTGGCACCCTGTGATTGGTCCTTGACCATTGATGCGGATCCCTATCCTAGCCAATGCGTGACAATGTGCTGGAATAAATGTCCTAAAAAAACCAAATTAGTTAGTTTTAAAAATTAGATAAATAAAATTATTTGTTTAAATATTAAATAAATAAAATTATTTTATTTATTTATTCTGATTATGTTTACACGTCAAACATGCGTGATTGTTTTTCTAAAACATTCCATTAGATGGACGTCATCCAAGATGACATGTCAGGTTTGGTTTAAGTGGTCAATATGATTAAACCACGGAAAGACTTAGATCAAACTAGTGACATGGCATTAGAGTATATTTGTAGTTAGTGATAAGTTTGAACAACTTGTCAGATAAGACTATAATATGATACTTTTGATGACTTGTCTAGGTCATTTGAATAGGGATCCAAGAGTATTATGTTGGTGTTTTCAATAGGATTGGAATACCGAGCAGAACCACCCAAATTAGTTGTTTCTTTACAGTTATCAGAAATAATTAATTCTATAAGATGATAAATCTAAATCCGAAATGTAGTCTGAACTGGTGCATGGAATGTTAATTGCTCTGATGCTCAGAATGATGAGGTTCAAATTGAATAACCAGGATCTTACATCATTGGGCAAGTGCATGATGTGTGGTGGGAACTGATAGTTTGTTAGGAATCTACAAGAAAGATATCCCCTTAGTTGATTCGAAAATACATGAACAGATTCTAGAATATTTGGCCAAAGTATTCCATATGTTTGACATTTGAAATTAATATGAAAATTGTTTCTGTATAATATATTGTGCAAGAAGGGCAATTCAGGAACTACGGTGATAGAGGTGAGGAAAATAACAATATTAGTTGCGGTTGTTTTTTCTCACAGATATCTAATGGAGAGATTAATTGCCGCAATAATAATAATAATATTAATTGAAAAACTCCTGAGTGAATATATTTAATTTTAGAGTGCAGTAAAACTTATTTAGTGGAATTAAGTTTTATTAAACTGCACTCTATTATTATCATGAGATGATGACCAGATTTGACCCATTTGGAACTATAGTTAAATTACCCCTAATGTCCCTTCGCAAGTCTCAACTTAAGCACTGCTTGAAAATATTTAAATTGAGTTAATGGGTTAAATTATTTGATCATGAGATGAATAAATTTATTTTGCTTCACATAATTCATAAGATGAATTATGTATTCATGAGATGAATACATTATTTTTCAGAAATAATATTCATAAGATGAATTTCATGCATTTGAAAATTTAAACAAAAAAAAAAATGCGTGAATAGCAGGTTGGATCCATGCGCTTGCTAGAGACTTAATCGGGCAGCACCAAGTGGCCAGTTCAGTTAAAAAAGGCATAATTGCTGCTGACGTCAGTGACACAACCACTACGCGATGTTTACGTGTACTGGGGCTGATGTCAGTGTGACATCAGCCTGTATTTAATTTATAAATAGCTCTTTTTTTAGCGTGGCAGCCGTAGGTTGTTTTGAGGTTTTTGGTTTTTAGATTTTGCAATATAATTTTCTCCCACGATAAAAAAGCTAAGATTATTTTAGGATTTTTGTAAATTAATGTTTAGCATATTTTTCTAAAAATTTGTTTTTCTTGGGGAAAAATTAAAAGAAAAAATTTTGTTTCGAAATTTTTCTAAATTAAAGATTTTAGGAGTCCACACTTTAGTGCTAATAGACGTCATGGCGGAGAAGATCTTGAGATGTCAAGAAGCTCCTTCTTCCAATTTCATATCTATAAAATTAGGAGTTTGGATTTGTGCTTCAGGTATGTCTAAATTAAAAAAAAAGGAACATATCCAGTGCCTCAAGGGCTCCTGCCTACGCAAGGTCTAGGGAGGAGGGATGTACGCAGCCTTCCCCCTTTAGGGTGTTAACCTGAAGAGACGCTGTTTCCCAATGCCCCCAAACTGAGGGTGAGGACTTCCCAAAAGGTCACCCATCCTGTTATTACTCTCGCCAAATCACGCTTAACTTCGAAATTTTAATGGGATCCGGTAACGGCTTGTTGGTGCCCTCTTTGGTTATGTCTAAATTAAGTATTTGATATTTATTTTGTTTTTTTTTATTTCGTTTATTATACATGCTATGTTCATACTTGTTTTATTTGGTGTTTCTTGATTGTTATATTCTGAGCCTATTAGAGTAAGAGCTAGGTCTGATGAAATAGTTTAATTAGATCAGGGCATTAGATTTAAAATTAAGAATTTTAAATCTTAAGTTTTGCTGCTTCGCCCGCTTTAATTGTTCCGGGAATTTGTTTTTTGAAATACGTTCCCAACAATTGGAATCAGAGCAAAGGGATTTATAGAGATAACCCTATTCCCGAGAACTCTAGTACGTGAGGTATCATGGAATGTGACTCTCCGCCCGGGAGCTTAGGTAGCAAGAACAGTCTCCTACGCTGAGTGCTCTGATAGATGCCCTTTGTTGTGACCCCTATTGGGGAAATGTGAACCCAACAATTGGTATCAGAGCCAAATCTAAATACGTTCATAATTGATATTAAAACATCAGCTTTAATGAAACTCGGGTACGTAGAATTATGAAAAGTATGAAATTAGGAATTCCATTAAAGGAAAAAGGCTATCCTAAATAATGTTGTTAAAAGAGTTTATTAACAAGATTGAATATTCATTCAAGTTTTAAATGGCTTAAAATTTTAGAAGTTTCATGATTCAATCAAGAAGCGTGTTTCTAAATTGAATCTAATGAGATTGGATATTCAAATAGTTGAACGATTTAGATTATTGGTCTAATGTAATCAGATCATGAACCTAGGTATGAAATATTCAATTGTTGATTATTTTATGATAATCCAAAACCAAGAAAACCTAATAGTGTTATTAAAGAGTTTAACAAAAAGTTTGTTGTTCATCAAATTTGAATTGTTTAAATTAGGATGAACTATAATTAAAATAGTAGGCGTATATTTCTAAATAATCTAATGAGATTTGATATCCATGTAATTGAATAATTTAGATATATACAACGTCACATAGAATATCTAATTGGATTAGATGTTCGGTTTTATGATTTAATGAGATTAAAATAGGGTTTAGGATTTGTTCATTTATTTAGATAATAATAAATAAATTATTTTTTTTTAAATTGGAGATGTTCCTAGAGCCGTGGCTAGGCAGGGCCCAAAACATATTAAAAATAAAATTTATTATTATTTTTTATATTTTAAATAATTTGAATACATAAATAACTAATTGGGATGAGATCCTAATAAAAGATTATGTGATAATTTCTTCTAAAAGAGTTTAGAAAAATCTTTAATTATTCCAACCTTTAGGCTTTAAGTAATGTTATTCAAATTATTTAATAACAGGTTGCTTATTAAATTTTGTTTACATATTTGATATTATTTAAAGAGCTAAATATTATGTATGGTGTGAATAAAAATTATAAGGGTATATAACTTGGTACAATATTTGATTTCGTCTAGCGGGAGAATCTTTTCAAATACGTCTGATTAAATTAGATAATTCAAAAGTTAAATTATTTGAAAAAAAAATTCTCATTTAATGTGATTAGATTTCGTGGGTTGGATAATTTAAGGAATCTAATTGGATTAATATTTTATTTAATTGTTAAAGAAAATTTAGAATGTTATTCTAATTATTAATTATGAGATAACCAAATTTAAGAGAAAGATCTGCCATTATAAATTTCAAGAGGGAGCGAGGATCAGGATTTGATTCCTCATGGTCTCTATTGCTAGTGTAATAATATAGTAGATAGGCGCTACTCCACAAGGGGGTGTTTGTTCGTAAAATACAGGGTTAGACTTCTTAATTATAAATAGTGGCACGGGAAAACGAGTGCGGCCACGCTAACATAGAGTATCTTGTTTACTTGTAGTAATGTCTAGGTAATGGTATACACTTGACTTGGATAGTCTAATAATCTGCCAGAAAGCGTTATGATACTATCTTAGACACCATTGAAGAAACGGTAATATATTTAGAAAACACAATATTTGAGAATAGTTCTTATTTGACTAATTACTTGTTATACCTCTCCCATAGTAACGAGTAGATTGGTTAGCTTATCGTTGCACATACACAGAGAATGGTTAGGTGGATCTATGCTTTGTTTGCTCGCTAAAATTATTAAAAGTTCACAATACTCAAAATATCAAGGGGGAGCGAGCTTCTATATGATTGCTCATGGCCTCCATTACTGGTCTAGTAGTATAGTTGATGGGTGCAGTTCCCTAAGGAGAGCGTTCATTTGTGGAATACAAGGTTAGTCCTCTAAGAGATGAACTAAAGTACAAGCAATTGAGTATGGCCAGGCCGACATGGAGTATATCAAGAACTTGTACGAGTGTTCAGGTAATGGTGTACACTTCACTAAGGTCTAAATTAACCTCCCCGAGGAGCTCTATTGTAGGACCCTAAAGGCTGAGGAAAAAGTGGTGTGTTAAATGTGTTTAGTAAAGAGTTTACAAGAAGACATATTTGTTGAGAAGAGTTTACATGTAAGTGTTGGAATGTGAACTCTGAACTTTAGTTGTTCGTTAAAAGTAAAGAAAAGTAATCTTGTATGTTATATGACTTGTTTTAAAGTTTTAGCTTTTAGACTAGTTGTTAGATTATGCATTGCGATTAATACTGGTATGTCATGTTTGTTGTATTATGATATGTTTTCGCACATGTTGAGCTTTAGGAGATGCTTATGGTTCTCTAGGTTGCTACAAGTAGATCTACTAAGTTGATAAGAACGTTTAGAACGTTTGGCTAGACTCAAGACTTAGTCGAATGCAAGATTCGGACATTAGATTTCGAACTTATTCTAGTATCAGATACTTAAATTGTCAACTATAGTAGATATGATCAGATACTTGAGAGAAGTGTTTGGTCAGAGAACAAATAGCATGAGAACAGTTTATGTGGAAAAAGTGTCTCGAAAACTAAGGAAAGAGTCCACTTAATGTAAATATCTATTTGAAAAATTAGGAACCTCAACAGGGTAAAATAAAACATAAGTCAAAATAGTTTTGTCTCTTTATAATTGCGCTAGATTTTGAAAGGAACTACCCAAGTATTTAGATATTATAGTTGCTAAGACTGAAAGCCAACATAACAAGGTATATGATATCATGTATCCTCTAGCTTTGACTAGTAGGTAGTTCATTATTGTACTGCTGAATAGGTTGTTCGGTAAGGGCATCAATAGGTAATAGTCTAAGTCAAAGAATGCAGTTTTATATTTGAATAACTATCTTGATGTACTTAGAAATTTAATTTCTATGCACAATTTTTAAAATAGTCTTTCATTGTTTTTTCTGAAAAATACACCAATAGTTATGTAAATAAAATGTTTATTTAAAAGCTACATTGGTAGATAGTTGATATATTTTGATCAAAGCTACATTAATGGCGATTTATTAGTCTAATACAAGTTAGGCAGTGTAACCATATGAAAGAAGAAATTCCGAAAACCTTATAGCTTAAAAATGGTGCTTAATTTTAGGTCACATTAGTCCAATATGATTCAAAACTAGTTTGATTTGGCTTATGTATCATTAAGTATTTGAATGATAATCGGTATGTGATTCATGTTCGAATTAATGGTGACTAAAAGTGTCTTTAAGAGTAAAGATAGTAGGACCACTAAGCTGCTAGGACTTATTCTTAAAGTATTTGTGGGCTGCTAATAGATCTGGCGAGCGAAAGCGATGAGTATTTGATAAAACGTTTATAAATGACTACTTAATTAGTTGATGTATGGATATTCCTATGAGGAGTGAAGCCTTGAATTCTTTGAGGGCTTCAAAGAATTAAAGACTAAAGTTGGAGTAAGTTAGGTAAATATATCAAGTAACTTTGATTAGATCAAAGTGGTGGTTTCAGGCGAGTTCTTAGTTTTCCTTATTACAAAGAGTTATAGAAAGGATCAGTAATGTGTTACTCAATATGGTAAGATTTTTATGATGAGTCACGTTTACATATAAAAGGTTTGCTATGTAAGATGTTTTACAAAGTGTTCTAAGAGTACAACAGATAGCTTATGTTAGATTGACAGTATGAGATACTGTGTCTATACAATTTGATACAACTTATAGGGTAGATGATGTATTAGATATATCTTCAACTTGGTTATTGTGTTTGTGGCCCTTGAAAAGAAATGCGCAAGCTCATGTTGGTCAACCTTTTTCGAAGAAATTCGTACACTGCTCAATTATACATCATACACCTGAACAGTTTGTGCATGCATGGAAAATATTAGTCGGGCAACTGGATCCAATTAGATTAAACACACCAACCTAACACTTTTGGTTCACCATTCACATGACCCAGACAAGTCGTCTAAAGTGTTAAGTCAAGATTGTAACAGACAAGCAGCCCAAGCTCAACATCGACCACGAGTTATTCAAATAACATACCATACCATTTGTTCCAAGTCTATCTGTGGCTTAATCTCATTATCCACTTAGAACAATCATGTAAAATGTATTTGAATGATAACCGGTATGTGATTCATGTTCGAATTAATTGTGACTGAAAGTGTCTTTCAGAGTAAAGACAGTAGGACCACTAAGCTGCTAGGACTTATTCTTAAAGTGTTTATGGGCTGCTAAAAGTTCAAGCGAGCAAAAGCGATGAGCATTTCATGAAACGTTTATGAATGACTGCTCAATTAGTTGATGTATGTATGTACCTAAGAGGAGTGAAGCCTTGAATTGAAGGGTTCAAAGAATTAAAGACTGAAGTTGCAGTAAGTTAGGTAATTATATCAAGTAACTTTGATTAGATCAAAGTGGTGGGTTCAGGAAAGTTCTTAGTTTTCCTTAGTAGAAAGAGTTATAGAAAGGATCAACAATGTGTTATTGAATATGGTAAGATTCATATGATGAGTCACGTTTACATATAAAAGGTTTGCTATGTAAGATGTTTTACAAAGTGTTCTAAGAGTGCAACAAATAGCTTATGTTAGATTGACAGTATGAGATACTATGTATATACAGTTTGATAAAACTTATAGTGTAGATGATGTATTAGATGTATCTTCAACTTGGCTATTGTCACTCAAGGTACATGAGAGCTTTGGTGTAGTGGGAGGATAGTCAGGGTTACCTGATGGATTCATGTATTCAATCTTAACAATTAATAGTGATGATGAGTCAAATCCTTTGTATTGCAATAAAACTCTTAAGTGTAAAGATGCAGACTATTGGGTTGGAGAAATAAAAGTTACAGTTAAAGTGATTGTATGTTAACTTAGTCTGAAAACTTGTAGAGGTGTCAAAAGACCCTAAGTCTATTAGATAGGATCTAAATGGATCTACAAGTATATAAACTTAAGTGGACATGAAGGTCGAGGCCTTCAACACTAGATTGATGGTAGTGGGTTAATACCCTAGTGGAACGAATCGTCTTTGATGGGATCTTCTAGCCAAATACTATGCTTAAGACTGTAAGGCTGCTCTTTTCCATTATATTTCATTGGGCTGAGGTATGGGAAATCAAGACGACGTTCTTTTAATGGTTATCTTGAAAAGTTATATATATGATACAACCAAACATGCTTGTTGCCAAGAGTTGGGACCATATAGTATGCAAACTAAGTTAGTCTATTTGTAGACTTAAAAAAGCATCTTGTTCATTGAATAGTAGGTTCGATGACGGTTAATCAAGTACTAGGGATTTGAGTTAGTTATTAGTGAGCCGTTAGTGTACAAGTGACATAACATGAAAGTGTAGACTTTTTAAGTGTTGTATATAGATGATATTTTTCTCATTAAGGTTGGTGTAGAATTATTATGAGCTGTTAAGCTTTTATTGTGCAGTTAGTTAATTAAAGGCAAAAGATCTAAGATGAATCAACTATGTCATTTGGGTCAACTTTTGGCGAGACTTAAAAGAAAGGATGTTGGGTTTACCATGGGTCGTTTGTTTTAAAAGGGAGTCTAAATGTTTGATGTCAGAATCCCTCTTTACCCTTAAAGTGGGAGTCATTAGATAGGGAAAAGTGAAGCAGTTTTGTATTGCTTACTTTATTATGGAAGCCGGGTACTGGACAACTAGAGAGTTGTTAAGTAGACTAGTTGACTTAGAAAGCTCCTATTGCTTGAAAATATGTGAGCGAAAGAATGACATAGAGACGAATTAGTATTGGTTAAAATTTATAGCCAAAGTGTTGACAAATTCCCAAGGGATAGTTATGCAATGCAAGCTATTTAAGTTCTAGGGCAAGTGAGAGATTGGTGGAATAGGTGCCCTAAAAGAATTCAATTAGTTAGTTTTAAATATTAAATAAATAAAATTATTGTATTTATTTATTATTTGATTATGTTTTATGAGTCAAACATGCGTGATTGTTTTTCTAAAATGTTCTAGGAGATGAACGTTGTCTACGATAACGTGTCAGGTTTTGTTTAAGTGGTCACTGTGATTGAACTCCGGAAAGACTTAGATCAAACTAGTGACATGTTGTTGAAATATATTCGTAGTCAGTGAGAAGTTTGGACAACTTGTCTAATAAGACTATAATATGATACTTTTGATAACTTGTCTTAGTCATGCGGATAGGTACCCAAGAGTACTATGTTGGTATTTTCAATAAGATTGGAACATTGAGCAAGACCATCTGAATTAGTTGTTTCTTTATTGCTATCAGAAATAATTAAATATGTAAGATGATAACTCTAAATCCACAAACTAATCTGAACTCGTGCATGGAATGTTAGTTGCTTTGATGCCCAGAATGATGAAGTTAAAACTGAATAGCCAGGATCTCACATCGTTGGGCAATTACTTTAAGTGTGGCGAGAACGAATATTTTACTAGGAATCTAAAAGAAAGATTTCCCCCTAGTTGATTTGCAAATACACGAACAAATTCTAGAATCTTTGGCTAGAGTATTCCATATGTTTGACATTTGGAATTAATACAAAAATTGTTTCTGTATTGAATTGTTCGAGATGGGCAAGTCGGGAACTACGCTAAAAGAAGTGAGGAAAATAATGATAGTAGTTGGGGTTATTTTTGCTCACGGATATCTAATAGAGGGTTTAATTGCCGAATTGATAATAATAAAATATATTAAAAAATTTTTAAGTGAACATATTTACTTTTGGAGTGCAGTAAAACTTATTCAGTGGAATTAAGTTTTATTAAACTATACTTTATTGTTATCACGAGATGATGACTAGATTTGACCCATTTGGAGCTATAATTAAATTGTCCCTAATGTCCCTCCGCAAGCCTCAATTTAAGCACCGCTTGAAAATATTTAAATTAAGTTCATGGGATGAATTATTTGTTCATGAGATGAATAAATAAATTTTTGCTAAACATAATTTATTTATTTATTTATGAGATGAATAAATTACTTTTATAAATAATATTTATAAGATGAATTTTATACATATTTGACCCAAAAAATTTGTGAATAGTAGGTCCGATCTGTGCGCTTGCCAGAGACCCAATCGGGTAGTGCCATGTGGCGTGTTCAGCTTAAAAAAAGGTATAAGTTCCGCTGAAATAACTCGAAAGCCAACGGCACACCTAGTACACATTATTTACGTGTACTGTGGCTTATGTCAGCGTGACATCAGCCTGTATTAAATTTATAGATAGCTCTTTTTTTTAGAGTGCTGTGCCATGGGTTGTTCTGAGTTTTTTTTTTTTTTTTTTGGAACATATTTTTTTGGAAAATCGTACGGATTAGACCCTCAACCCCCCCCCCCCCCCCCCCCCCCCCCCCCAATTTAATCTTTTTTGGACCCCCTTAACCCTAAATAAACCCTTTTGGATAAAATTGCCCCTCCCACTTCACCTCCCACTCATCCACTCTCTCTCTCCTCATTTAATGTTACAGCAGTAAATTTAACTTTTCACTGCCCCACCCATCCACTCCCTCTCTCTCTCCTTCTCTCTCCTCATTTAATACAACAACAGTATCTCATTTTCTCTTTCCATTCTTTTCCCACCCATTTCTCTTCCATCTCTCATATCTCATTCTCTCTTCTTTCTTCTTCTTCTATTATTTTGAAATTTCCGAGCTCCATTCTCAGGGTCCTGCGTGTTTCCTCGTCCTACTTGGGCCCTTGGGTAGTTGTTCGTGGTGGCTTTGGAAGAACAAGAAGGCTTTGTAAGAACGGGTTCGAAGCATTACACATTTCACAGTTTTCAGATCAGATATTGAAGGTAAAATGATCATTTCATGCATTGGTCGGTAATGGATCTCTAACATATGAGGTTGGTGTGTTACAAGTCATTTATGGTGTATGATTGGTAGAAATGGTGTATTATAATTTTCTTTTGGTGTGTTTCAAGCCATTAAAGGTGTATGATTAATCATACACCATGTATGATTGGTTTAAAGGGTGTATTATGATGTTGTGTTGGTGTTTTTCAAGTCGTTAATGATATACACTGTATATGATTGGTTTCAATGGTGTGAAATCAACATGTTTAGATGTGTTTCAAGTAATTAGTGGTGTATGATCAACCATACACCGTATAAAATAGGTTTAAATCGTGTACATCAACTATTACTGGTATTTTTCAAGTAATTACTGGTGTATGGTGTGAAATCAACTTGTTTTAGTGTGGTTTAAGTAATTAGAAGTGTACGATCAATCATACACAGTGTATGATAGGTTTTAATGGTGTAAAATCAACTTATATAGGCATGTTTCAAGTAATTAGTGGTGTATGACTTATCATACCGGGTGTATGACAAGTTTATATTGTGTAAAATCAACTTATATAGTTAGGTTTCAAGTAATTAGTGGTGTATGACTTATCATACACTGTGTATGATAAGTTTTAATTGTGTAAAATCAACTTGTACAAGTGTGTTTCAAGTAATTACTAGTGTATGACTTATCATACACGGTGTATGATAAGTTTTAATTGTATAAAATCAACTTGTACAAGTGTGTTTCAAGTAATTAGCGGTGTATGACTTATCATACACAGTGTATGATAAGTTTGAATTGTGTAAAATAAACTTGCATAAGTGTGTTTCAAGTATTTAGTGGTGTATGACTTATTATACACCGTGTATGATAAGTTTTAATTGTGTAAAATCAACTTGTACAAGTGTGTTTCAAGTATTTAGTGGTGTATGACTTATCATACAAGGTGTATGATAAGTTTTAATTGTGTAAAATCAACTTTTACATATTTTTTAAGTAATTACTGGTATATGGTGTGAAATCAACTTGTTTTAGTGTGGTTTAAGAAATTAGTGGTGTATGACATATCATACACCGTGTAAGATAAGTGTTAATTGTGCTAAATCAACTTGTACAAATGTGTTTCAAGTATTTAGTGGTGTATGACTTATCGTACACCGTGTATGATAAGTTTTAATTGTGTAAAATCAACTTGTACAAGTGTGTTTTAGGTAATTAGTGGTGTATGACTTATCATACACGGTGTATGATAAGTTTTAATTGTGTAAAATCAACTTGCATAAGTGTGTTTCAAGTATTTAGTGGTGTGTGACTTATCATACACCGTGTATGCTAAGATTTAATTGTGTAAAATCAACTTGCACAAGTGTGTTTCAAGTATTTAGTGGTGTATGACTTATCATACACGGTGTATGATAAGTTTTAATTGTGTAAAATCAACTTTTGCATGTTTTTTAAGTAATCATTGGTGTATGGTGTGAAATCAACTTGTTTTAGTGTGATCTAAGAAATTAGTGGTGTATGGCTTATCATACACCGTGTATGATAAGTATTAATTGTGTAAAATCAACTTATGCAAATGTGTTTCAAGTATTTAGTGGTGTATGACTTATCATACACCGCGTATGACAAGTTTTAATTGTATAAAATCAACCTGTATAAGTGTGTTTCAAGTAATTAGTGGTGTATGACTGATCATACATTGTGTACGATAAGTTTTAATTGTGTAAAATCAACTTGTATAAGTGTGTTTCAAGTAATCAGTGGTGTATGACTTATCATACACTGCGTATAATAAGTTTTAATTGTCTAAAATCAACTTAATGGTGTGTTTTAAGTAACTAGTGGTGTATGATTAATCATAGACAATGTATGATAGGTTTTAATGGTGCGAAATGAAATACTCTGTGTGTGTTTCAAGTAATTAGTGGTGTATGATTAATCATACACGGTGTATGATAGGTTTTATTTGTGTAAAATCAACTTGTATATGTGCATTTTAAGTATTTAATGGTGTATGATCAATCCTACATGGTGTATGATAAGTTATAATGGTGTAAAATCAACTTATATAGATAAGTTTCACGTAATTAATGGTGTATAATCAATCATACACTGTGTATGATAGGTTTTAATGGTGTAAAATCAACTTATATAGGTATGTTTCAAGTAATTAGTGGTGTATGATCAATCATACATGGTATATGATAGGTTATAATGGTGTAAAATCAACTTATATAGATATATTTCAAGTAATTAATGGTGTATAATCAATCATACACGGTGTATGATTGGTTTTAATGGCGTAAAATCAACTTATATTGGTATGTTTTAAGCAATTAGTGGTATAATGGTGTAAAATCAACTTGTATAGGTATGTTTCAAGTAATTAGTGGTGAATGATGAATCATACACGGTGTATGATGGATTATAATAGTTTAAAATCAACTTATATAGTTATGTTTCAAGTAATTAGTGGTGTATGACTTATCATACACGGTGTATGATAGGTTTCAATGGTAAAACATCAACGTTTGCAGGTTTTTTCAAGTAATTAGTGGTATAATGGTGCAAAATCAACTTGTACAGGTATGTTTCAAGTAATTAGTGTAGTATGATGAATCATACATGGTGTATGATGAATTGTAATAGGGTAAAATCAACTTAGTTTGTATGTTTCAAGTAATTAGTAATTAGTAATTAGTGGTTTGAATGGTATAACATCAACTTTTGCTGGTTTTTTGAAGTAATTAGTGGTATAATGGTGTAAAATCAACTTGTATAGGTATGTTTCAAGTAATTAGTGGTGTATGATGGATCACACATGGTGTATGATGGATTGTAATAGTGTCAAATCAACTTATATAGGTATATTTCAAGTAATTAGTGGTGTACGGCTTATCATACACGGTGTATGATAGGTTTTAATGGCATAACATCAATTTTAGCAGGTTTTTTCAAGTAATTTGGGGTATAATGGTTTAAAATGAACTTTTATAAGTGTGTTTCAAGTAAATAGTGGTGTACGATCAATCATACACGGTGTATGAGTGGTTTAAATGGTATAAAATCAACTTTTGCATATTTTTTTTAAGTTTTGCTGGTACAGTAGTGTAAAATCAACTTATATAGGCATGTTTCAAGTAATCAATGGTGTTTAACTTATCATACACAGTGTATGATGGGTTATAATGGTGTAAAATCAACTTATATAGGTATGTTTTAAGTAGTTAGTGGTGTATGATAAATCATACACGGTGTATGGTTGGTTTAAATGGTATAAAATCAACTTTTGCATGTTTTTTTAAGCTTTGCTAGTATAATGGTGGAAAATCAAGCTTTATAAGTGTATTTCACGTAATTATTGGTGTTTGATGAATCATACACGGTGTATGATGGAATAAACTTGTATAGGTATGTTTCAAGTAATTAGGGGTGCATAATAAATCATACACGGTGTATGATGGATTATAATAACGTAAAATCAACTTAGTTTGTATGTTTCAAGTAATTAGTGGTGTATGACTTATCATACACGGTGTATGAGAGGTTTTAATGATATAACATCAACTTTTGCAGGATTTTTCAAGTAATTAGTGGTATAATGGTGTAAAATCAACTTGTATAGGTATGTTTCAAGTAATTAGTGGTGTATGATGAATCATGCACGGCATATGATGGATTATAATAGTATAAAATCAACTTATATAGGTATGTTTCCAGTAATTAGTGGTGTATGGCTTATCATACACGATTAGTGGTGGCCAACGGGCCGGGTCGGCCCGGAAACCGGCTCGGCCCGGCCCGTTTATGGCCCGGCCCAGCCCGCACGGTACTGTAGCGGGCCGGCCCTCGGGCCTGTTTTTTTTAGGGCTTGGACCAGGCCCGGCCCGGCCCGTGAGCCGGGCCCAGTCCGGCCCAGCCCAAAAGAGCCAACGGCTCTTTTTTTACACAAAAAAAAAAAAAATTATATATTTTTTTTTCTAGAAATACTTAAACCTCCCCAACTCATTTTCTCATAAAATCTTCAATTCTCTCTTCTCTCTCTATACATTCATCATCTCCCATCTTCTTTAATTTGCTAATTGCAAAATTGTGCTCTAAAGTTCGAAGTTCGTAAAGTATTTGGCTGAAGTGTGAATTTCATTGTTCTCTCGTTTCGGTAATTTTAGTATCGTAATTTTTTTTGATTCGCAATTTTAGTTATTTTATTTGCATTACTACTTGCATTTTATAAATAATAATCATTTATACTAATATGGCACACAACTCTTCATCATCTGGAGCCGGTCGTGCTAGTTCTAGCTCTTCTCGGCCACCCAGAATCCCAAAAAGGACTAGAATTGTCTTACTTGATACTGAAGAATGAGCTTTTATACAACCAGACCCAACACCCCAATACCCTGATGATAGCATAGATTATAACTTTTCACAACCACAAGATTATCATGAGTCAGGTAGTGGTGGGGTTGGAGACTCACAAACTGATGAGGAACCCACCCCCACCACAGATGCCCAGCCTGAAACTAGTACCTTGACTAGTAGGCGTACAACTAGTGGGGTATGGAAGCACTTTACCCTTAATAAGACAAATAATAAAGCAACCTGTAAATTATGTGACCCACCTAAGAATTTTAGCCATCAACCCGGCAGTGGGACGGGCACACTAAATAGACATATACTTAGGTGCCACCCCGAGCAATTCCCAGAAAAGAGCCAACAACGTTTAGTACAGCAAGTGACCGGTGCACTTGCTAATTTTAGGTTCTCTCAGGAGAGCAACCGTAGGGGGCTAGCTAAATATATAATTTTGATTGAAAGGCCTTTTAGTACCGGCGAAAATCCACATTTCGTCGACTACCTCCAACGAAATGTGAACCCCGCAATTGTGAGGATTCCTTGGAACACCGTAAAGCAGGACGCTTTTACGTTGTACCACAATCTTAAAATTGGGATACATACACTTTTTGCGACGAACACGGGCATGTTCTCGTTGACGTCGGACGTATGGACGTCCAAACTCGGCCAACCTTATATGTGCATAACGGCACACTGGACCGATGAATCCTTCATCATCCATAAGAGAATAATTCATTTTGGGCTTTTAGATTGCTCCCATACTGCCGAGGTAATTACGGGTGCGATTATGTGGGCAGTCCGCGATTGAGGCATAAAACAACGTATCTTCAGTATTACGTTTGACAATGCTTCCAATAACACTGCATTCGTAGCACATTTAATTAGGAAAATGAGACCCATGTTAGGTGGGAAGTGTTTTCATATTCGTTGCATCTGTCACATTTTGCATTTAATGGTAATGGATGGTTTAGACCTTATAGACGCATCCCTTGCCACCTTAAGATCTGTAATAATATCAATTAAAGCATCCGTCGCTAGGAAAAAAAGTAGGTTGCATACCATAGAATATAAACAATTTAAATTAGACTCCAAGACTAGGTGGTCGTCTACGGTAGTAATGTTAGAGCGCATTCTACCATACAAAGACGCTCTGATGGAATTCGCCCAGGAAAATCGTGTAGAATGGCGCGATTACAACCTGGACGGTATACATTGGGAGACAATAGATGAAATTTGTAAATTTTTTAGCATGTTTAAAGAAGCAACAACATTTTTTTCGGGTTGCTACTATCCGACCATGCCTCAAGCAATATCAACATTGCTTGATATTGTAAATTAGATGGTGGGTAATCAATCCAACCCCATTTTGTTCGGATCGATTGCGGCAATGAAAGAAAAGCTTGCCAAATATTTTTCTAAACTACCTCTTACTTACTGCTTTGCTACTATTTTAGACCCTCGTTGTAAACGCTCAGGTTTCAACTTATTTTACCAACATTTTTTCACGTATTTGAATCCTTCTCTTAATATCGACACTTTCATTGCCGATGTCGATAACGACTTGCATAGTTTATTTTCTCAATATTCCCATCAATTAGCGTCCAATAATCCTAGTACTGCTGCAGTAGGATCTTCCACATCTAGTGGAAGTAGTTCACACGCGTCATATTCGTGGAAATTGTTGGAGCAATTTACGCCCACAGCAGCCCCCACATCATGTGACGAGTTAGATTATTATTTGCGGACACCGATGGTCCATATTTTCGGGCCGCCGGGCAACCCGAATTTTGATTTGTTACAATGGTAGAACACAAACCAAACCCAGTATCCCGTGCTTTCCACCATGGCACGTGATATACTAAGTTGTCCGGTGTCTTCAGTAGCATCGGAGTGTGCTTTCAGTCTTGGTGGCAGGTTGCTTGGAACGAAGAGGGCGAAGTTATCGCCATCGAGCTTGGAGATGTCCGTGTGCTTGAAGGATTGGCTGCTCGCTGAGGCAAGAGATCAACAGAGAATGAAGATGGATTCATCGAGCGATGAAGAAGACGACCGCACAACTGATACGTCAAATGATGGCGTAGAAACCCCCCGATATGACTGATATCAAGATTCACGACTTTTGTATGTTAATTATTTACTTTCAAATATTTACGTCAAAAGATGACCGCACACTCCATATGTCAAACTTTATATTTTTTGATAAATAAATTTATATTTTTAAATATTAGGCCCCAACTTTGTATTTGTATTTGATACGTTATTTATTTACTGATATTTTTTTGATAATTACTTGTTTTATATTGTATTTTATTTATTATATATATTTAGTATTATTTTTTTTGAACATGTATACTTGGAAAGAAATATATTTGTATCTCAAATTATTTATCAATGAATTACAATAATTTTAGTACAAAACGACTATGTATTTTTTAATTTTTTTTTTAATTTAGTTAAAAAGGCCGGGCCTCCGGCCCGCCCGCATTGTAGCAGGCCCGGGCCTGGTCCCGGGTCGGTCCCGGCCCTGGAAGACCTCGGGCCCGGCCCGACCCGCTACAGGGCCCAGGCCCAGGCCCGGCCCGACCCGGCCCATAGCCACCACTATACACGATGTATGATATTTTTTAATGGTATAACATCAATTTTTGTAGGTTTTTTCAAGTAATTAGGGGTATAATGGTTTAAAATGAACTTTTATAAGTGTGTTTCAAGTAAATAGTGGCGTATGATTGGTTTAAATGGTATAAAATTAAATTTTGCATTTTTTTAAAGTTTTGCTGGTACAGTAGTGTAAAATCAACTTATATAGGTATGTTTCAAGTAATTAGTGGTGTATGACTTATCATACACGGTGTATGATAGGTTTCAATGGTAAAACATCAACGTTTGCAGGTTTTTTCAAGTAATTAGTGATATAATGGTGCAAAATCAACTTGTACAGGTATGTTTCAAGTAATTAGTGTAGTATGATGAATCATACATGGTGTATGATGAATTGTAATAGGGTAAAATCAACTTAGTTTGTATGTTTCAAGTAATTAGAGGTGTATGACTTATCACACACGGTGTATGAGAGGTTTGAATGGTATAACATCAACTTTTGCTGGTTTTTTGAAGTAATTAGTGGTATAAGGGTGTAAAATCAACTTGTATAGGTATGTTTCAAGTAATTAGTGGTGTATGATGGATCACACATGGTGTATGATGGATTGTAATAGTGTAAAATCAACTTATGCGGGTATATTTCAAGTAATTAGTGGTGTACGACTTATCATACACGGTGTATGATAGGTTTTAATGACATAACATCAATTTTAGCAGGTTCTTTCAAGTAATTTGGGGTATAATGGTTTAAAATGAACTTTTATAAGTGTGTTTCAAGTAAATAGTGGTGTACGATCAATCATACACGGTGTATGAGTGGTTTAAATGGTATAAAATCAACTTTTGAATATTTTTTTAAGTTTTGTTGGTACAGTAGTGTAAAATCAACTTATATAGGCATGTTTCAAGTAATCAATGGTGTTTGACTTATCATACACGGTGTATGATGGGTTATAATGGTGTAAAATCAACTTATATAGGTATGTTTTAAGTAGTTAGTCGTGTATGATAAATCATACACAGTGTATGGTTGGTTTAAATGGTATAAAATCAACTTTTCATGTTTTTTTAAGCTTTGCTAGTATAATGGTGGAAAATCAAGCTTTATAAGTATATTTCAAGTAATTATTGGTGTTTGATGAATCGTACACGGTGTATGATGGAATAAACTTGTATAGGTATGTTTCAAGTAATTAGGGGCATATAATGAATCGTACACGGTGTATGATGGATTATAATAGTGTGCAATCAACTTAGTTTGTATGTTTCAAGTAATTAGTGGTGTATGACTTATCATACACGGTGTATGAGAGGTTTTAATGGTATAACATCAACTTTTGCAGGATTTTTTAAGTAATTAGTGGTATAATGGTGTAAAATCAACTTGTATAGGTATGTTTCAAGTAATTAGTAGTGTATGATGAATCATGCACGGCGTATGATGGATTATAATAGTGTAAAATCAACTTATATAGGTATGTTTCAAGTAATTAGTGGTGTATGGCTTATCATACACGATGTATGATGTGTTTTAATGGTATAACATCAATTTTTGTAGGTTTTTCCAAGTAATTAGGGGTATAATGGTTTAAAATAAACTTTTATAAGTGTGTTTCAAGTAAATAGTGGTGTATGATTGGTTTAAATGGCATAAAATTAACTTTTGCATTTTTTTTAAGTTTTGCTGGTGCAGTAGTGTAAAATCAATTTATATAGGTATGTTTTAAGTAATTAGTGGTGTGTGGCTTATCATACACGGTGTATGATGGGTTATAATGGTGTAAAATCAACTTATATAGGTATGTTTTAAGTAATTAGTGGTGTATGATTGGTTTAAATGGTATAAAATCAACTTTTGCCGGTTTTTTAAGCTTCGCCGGTATAATGGTGTAAAATCAACTTTTATAAGTGTGTATCAAGTAATTATTGGTGTTTTATGAATCATACACGGTGTATGATGGAATAAACTTGTATAGATATGTTTCAAGTAATTACTGGTGTATGATGAATCATACAGGGTGTATGATGGACTATAATAGTGTAAAATCAACTTAGTTTGTATGTTTGAAGTAATTAGAGGTGTATGACTTATCATACATGGTGTATGAGAGATTTTAATGGTATAACATCATCTTTTATAGGATTTTTTAAGTAATTAGTGGTATAATGTTGTAAAATCAACTTGTATAGGTATGTTTCAAGTAATTAGTGGTGTATGATGAATCATACACGGTGTATGATGGATTATAATAGTGTAAAATCAACTTATATAGGTATGTTTCAAGTAATTAGTGGTGTATGGCTTATCATACACGGTGTATGATAGGTTTTAATGGTATAACATCAATTTTTGCAGGTTTTTTCAAGTAATTAGTGGTATAATTGTTTAAAATCAACTTTTATAAGTGTGTTTAAAGTAATTAGTGGTGTATGATGAATCATACATGGTGTATGATGGTTTATAATGGTGTAAAATTAACTTATATAGGTATATTTCAAGTAAACAGTGGTGTGTGATCAATCATACACGGTGTATGATTGGTTTAAATGGTATAAAATCAACTTTTGCATTTTTTTTTTTACATTTTGCTGGTATAGTGGTTTAAAATCAACTTATATAGGTGTGTTTCAAGTAATTAGTGGTGTATGACTTATCATACACGGTGTATGATGGGTTATAATGGTGTAAAATCAACTTATATAGGTATGTTTTAAGTAATTAGTGGTGTATGATAAATCATACATGGTGTATGATGAGATTTGCTTTTCCTTTGCCAATCAGAGAGATGTTGAGAGAATTGTTGTGATTGATTCTCAATTTTCTGATCAAACCTCTGAACTTGATTGTCTAGCTTTTGATCCAGCTTGTGCTCCATGTCCTGCTAGAAATTTCGGAGCATGTTCTGCATCATCTGTAGCACTTGATCCATCTGCATTCCTTGGGCATTGCCTCCATCGGCTCCAGCAACAGCAGCATAAGTAAGGGCTCCACCAGCTGCACTACTAGGTGCAACATTAGGCACGATACTAGTTGCATTGTTAGCTGCATTGGAACGAGTAGTAGGAGCCATATTCGATCTTCTTTTCCTAGCCAGACTTGAATGAAACTCAATTTAGCTTGAAGGTGAAACAAAAGTGCTCAATCAATCGAATCCGATCGATGCCTAGCTCGAGGCTCTGATACCAAATGTTAAGTATCAAGATGGATCTTGATACTTAACTTAGGAGAGAGAGTTGAGATGAGCGAAAGAAGGGAAGGAGATGAGAGAATAGAGAGAAAATATCAAAGATACTTTGAGTTTATTATTGGATGCTTGATTCTTACAACTTACTAACCTCTTATAGCTAATACAAGACCCAAACAAACCACCGGACACGCGCCTAGAACCGCAACTAACTTTCCTACCCAATACAATTTAAAACTACTTTTCCCGCCAAATTACAAATTCAATTATTACATGTTTCGGGACATGACATTTTACACCATTAAAATCAATCACACACTGTGTATGATTGATCATACACCACTAATTACTTAAAAAAAATCTACACAAGTTGGTTTTACACAATTAAAACCTATCATACAAAGTGTATGCTTAATCATACACCACTAATTGCTTAACACACACAAACACAAGTTGGTTTTACACCATTAAAACCATTCGTATACGGTGCATAATTTATCATATACCACTAATTACTTAAAAAACATTCACACAATATGTTTTTAAACCAATAAAACCAATCATACACCGTGTATGATTGATCATACACCACTAACTACTTACAAAAATCTACACAAGTTAATTTCACACCATTAAAAGCTATCATACACAGTGGCTGATTGATCATACACCACTAATTACTTAACACACACAAACACAAGGTGGTTTTACACTATTAAAACCAATCATACACGGCGTATGATTGATCATACACCACTAATTACTTAAAAAACATCTACACAAGTTGATTTTACACCATTAAAACCAATCATACACTGTGTATGATTGATCATACACCACTAATTTCTTGAAAAAAATCTACACAAGTTAATTTTACACCACTAGAACCTATCATACATAGTGTATGATTGATCATACACCACTCATTACTTAAAAAATATCTACTCAAATTGTTTTTACACCATTAAAACTAGTCATACATATGTATGATTGATCATACACCACTAATTACTTAAAAACCATCTACACAAGTTGATTTCACAGCATTAAATCCAATCATACATGGTGTATGATTGATCATACACCACTAATTACTTAAAAAACGTCTGCCCAAGTTGGTTTTACACCATTAAAACCAATCACACACCACTAATTACTTAAAAAACATCTACACAAATTTATTTTACACCATTAAATCCAATCATACACCGTGTATGATTGATCATACACCACTAATTGCTTAAAAAACATCTACACAAGTTGGTTTTACTCCATGAAAACCAATCATATACCGTGCATGATTGTTACTTATAAAACATCTGCACAAGTTAATTTTACACCATTTAAACCTATCATACACAGTGTATGATTGATCATACACCACTAATTACTTAAAAAACGTCTACCCAAGTTGGTTTTACACCATTAAAACCAATCATACACCTTGTATGATTGATCATACACCACTAATTACTTTAAAAAAAATCTACACAAATTGATGTTACACCATTAAAACCAATCATACATTGTGTATGATTGATCATACACCACTAATTACTTAAAAAACATCTACACAAGTTGGTTTAACACCATTAAAACCAATCTTGCACAAGCTGTCCAAGGGAAAGAAGCAGGCTGCTATGGCAAGTGATTCAGCTGGAGGATTAAATCAAGAAGAACAAATGTCTTAATTGTAGCAATAACATTTATGATCGCGGTGGGAAATATGCATCAGTCGCAAGAATAGATGCAACAGCAGCTTTTGGGTATACAAAATAAGGTTAACAAGAGTTCTAATTCAGAAGAAGCAAAGGATCTTGACTTTGATAAACACAAATGGAAGACCTTATGATCCATTATTTCACTTTCTTAAAGCAAATGGGACTGGGAGCGATCTTTTGCACAATGGCAAGTGTTCAGGTTTTAGACTACCCAAGGTAGAAATTGAAGCTTTTGATGGAATTCAACCTCAATATTAGGTAAGAAGATATGATCGATTATTTTAGTTTCCATCGCATTTCTGATTCTCGAAAGGTATAATTAGCTTCAATTCACTTACATGGGGATCAAGAAGTTTGGTTTCTTAGGTTGATCACTAGCAACCCTTCCCTTTCATGGCATGAATTATAGATGAATTGTGTGAAAGATATGGAGATGAGGACCTGGGTGATGTTGTTGATCGCTTTAATAAAGTGGCCCAAGCTGGCTCTATAAAAGAGTATATGACATGATTTGAGCATTTGAAGGCAAGAATGATTGCCATTAATCTAGGAGTAAGCAAGGGGTATTATGTTTCAAGTTTTATTCGTGGCTTAAATCCAAGATCAAGAACTTGGTAAAAGCTCTAAACCTTTTTGGTAAGTCAGTACAAAAAAATCCATATATGAGAAAGAATATATGTACAAGTCTATGAGGGGCACACCCCAAGTCAAGGCCAGAAAGGCCTACGTCAAAGACTCAAATGTTAAAGACAAAGAGTAGAAAAAGCTACAAAGCATCAAAGGTCAAAAAGACCAAAACAAGAAAAATCTATACAAAAGCCAAAAGCCACCAAAACTAATGCTCAATCCCCCGCTCCTGCAGAAGCTGAGAATGACACTGAGCACCACGAAGCGTAGGAGCAGCAATGAGAGGCTACGAACCAATCCTTTGATCTCCTCAATCATAGTTGAAGAAGGTCTAGACTGAGAGTGCTGAATCTTTAGGTTGCGCTCATGCCAGAGGATGTAAACCATTGCTGAGAGGCAAAGACGGGCTAGAACACAATCTATCCCATGCCCACGGAGCCCAACAACGAGCCAAAAGACGAGCTCGGGCCAAGGTAGCACGTGCCAAGAAAAAGCTATGCGCGATGACACCTATGTCCAAACAGAAGTCAAGAAGCTGTAGGCTAAGAAGAGATGGCTACGTGACATATCAGCAGAACCACAAAAAATGCATGAAGCCTCAGTGCGAGAACCTGGGATCTCAAAAGTCTGTCACGTGTCCAAAGTCGCTTACAGGAGGCAAGCTAGATAATGAAGAAAAGTCTCAGAATGTGCAATGAGAACCAAAGAAGATGATGGATGGAGGCCTCCTCCTTTCTGCTATGAATTATCTCCCAAGCCAATCTGGTGGTAAATACCCTTGAACGGTCACCAATCCATTGAACATGGTTAGCTATGCCTGGCTGGGGGCCTGAATTCAACAGTATCCTAGATAGGCAGCAGCTCAACCCTCTCCTGTAGAAACCTCCACTCATCACCCTCGATAATATCAGAAACACATGAACCCCGTAGGTGACCCGTAGAGTTAAGGTGCGGGCCGTGATTCGACCCTGCAGTTCGCCACAAGGAAGCCAGTAGTCACCCCAAAGTGCAGTGTCACGCCCATCCCCAACAATGTGTCTGAACACGCCATAACATAAGGACCAGACACTAAGGATGCCCCTCTATGACCAAGGAATCAAACCTATCAGCTGAATCTCCCAGAAGCTCTTTCCTTGGAGTCAGTCGGCATGAATCCATTGAGGCTAGATAGAATCCCGATACGTGAGCAAAACCCAAATGTGCTTCATAATAGAAGCTTAGTTCCACTCAGATAGGCATCGAATCCCGAGACTACCCTCTATATGAGGGTAACAAAGATGCCTTCACTCAACCTTCGCTCCCCCCAGGGCCAGCGAGGTGGCCCTCGAAAAAAATGGTAGCAAGAGTCGACTCGATCTTCTTAACCATTGCCTTCAGAAGGATTAAGACAAATGACCAATAAACTTGAATGGAAAATAGCACCGAGCTAATCAGCTGCAGACGCCTAACATAAGAAAGAGCACGTGAAGTCTAGAGCTGAATGTGAGCCGGGAAGTTATCCAAGAGAGGCTTGCAATGGATGAACTGTAGCCTCGAAGACACAAGCGGCACACCTAGATATTTGACCGGACACTGCCCCAATTTAAGCCCCAGAATGTCCATAATAGACTATTGAGACTCAGAATCAACCCCGACGATGATGACAATACTCTTCGCCGCATTCGAGGACAGGCCTGAAAGAAAAGCAAAGCTGTCCAACATCTCCCGATTAACCAAAACACTACCCTTATTAGCTTGGCTAAAAAAACATAAGATCATCAGTGAAGCAAAGATGCTTGAGCCGTGTACTGTTGCAGCGCAGATGGAATTGAAACCATGGGTTGGCAGTGGCACTGTGAAATAGACCTCAAAGAACCTTCATGGAAGTAATGAACAAGCAAGGGGAAGGGGATCCCCCCTAACAAATGCCCTGACTCATGCCAAAAAGTCCCTGAAGCTCCCCATTGATGGTGACCAAAAGCCTAGCTGTGAAAAGATGCTCCCACACCCAGCCAATCATAATCCCCGGGACACCCATACAACATATAGCAGACGAAATGAAGTCCCAGTGCATTGTTTCAAATGCCTTACGAATATCAACCTTTATAACCCAGCGAGGTGACACCGAACGAATTCGTGCATAAGCTCTTGGGCCAGCAATATAATGTCCCAAAAACTCCTCTCAAGAACGAAGGTAGACTGCGAGTCATCAATTAGAAAAGGAAGAACCCCTTTCAGCCTGCTTGTAATGATCTTAGTGATACACCTACAAAGCACATTGCAATAGGAGATTGGGCGACAGTCGGTAAAGGTGGAGGGATTCTCTACCTTTGTAATCAGACTTATACGGATAGTGTTCAGGGCGCCCTAACTTGAAGAACAAACAAACAACCTACACTACATCACGACCTATAACATCCCAGGCCCTCTTAAAGAAGAGAGAGGTGTAATCATCAAGACCTGGAGCCCTATCATCACCTGCGGACAAAAGATCATCCCTCACCTCATCCGATATTGCAAGAGTCTATAGTCTGACCTGATCCTCCGATAGACAGACTTGGAAGGGCCCAACAACATCCTCACATAGCCCAAGAGGCTTAGTCAATAACGCATGGAAGTAAGAAACCCCAACCTCCGAAATCTTGTCCTCATCATAAGTCCTCATACCATCATGAGGAACAATAAAAGAAAGTCGAATCCTAGCCTGCCTATGGACGACAGACTTATGGAAGAATCGGGTGCCCGGATAACCCAAGGAGAGCCACTAGGTATGAGATTCCTGATGATAGAAAGCCTCCTAATCCCCACACAGCCTCGAATAATCTCAAGATATAACGGTGCTCCTCCGCTTGGAAGACCATACACTCAGGATTAGCATCTAAAGCCCTCTGGCACCGTCGAAGTGTGTCTCTCCGCCACCACTGTAGCCGAGATATGACTGTAATGTCTGGCATTGAGTGCTTTCAACTTACCTTCAGTCGTTTCAGCTTCTGAGTGAGCTGATACATAAGTGTGCCATCAATGTAAGACTCCCACACCATAAGAACCATAGGGAGAAACTCCTCATGGTCAACCCAAAAGTTAAAGAACTTGAAAGAGAGCCGCGGTGTGTGATGCCCTCAAATCCCTCTAACCATAAATGGACAATGGTCGAAAAGAATATCACGCGGAAGGAACTCAAGTAATGAGGCAGAAAAAGCACGTAGCCACCTCTCACTCACAATGCACCCATTAAGACGCTTTAGAATGGGAGCATCCCCGTCCATCTTATTGGACAACATATAGTGCAGCCCTGTAAATGGCAAAATAGTAAGCTCACACTCATAAACATAGTTTCTAAAGTCGTCTATGTGGCCAGGCCAAGTAGCCTAATCACCACACCTGTCACTAGGACTAAGGATAGCATTAAAGTTTCCAAGGATCATCCAAGGCTCCTCCTGAAGACCCGTGCTAGCCCGTCGAATACACCTCCAAATCTCTTGATGTGGCCCAGACTCATTAAAGCCATAGACAAATGTAGCTAAAAAGTCCATATGCCCTCGAAAATCAAAAACTCTGAAAGTGAGATGCTGATCCCCACCCTGCACTCTCGTGACACGGTATATACCAGGATCCCAAATCACTATGATGCGGCACCGAGAGTTTCGCACCCCACGGGACATAAAATGCCACCCCTCACCACAATGGGCAACAACAGACTCAACATCAATTGGGTTAGTCTTGGTCTCAACCAAGCCAACCAGACTTGAGTAACTAGAAGCAATCCAATCGTGCATAGCAAAAATGGTATTGAGATTATTAAAAGCCCACACATTCCAACAACCTACCATCATAAAATAGTAGCTAACGTGACCCATGGCCCCTACGGCCTCCCAAGGACGTTAAAAAGCCTGTCAGTCCATGATCAATGAGAGCAGGAAGTGAAACACTATCAGAAGTAGAAGTCTCACCCGTACGCTCCTTAGATATAAGAGAAAGCTAATTTGGCGACACTACACTAGGTACCATTTGCACCGATCGATCCTTATTACATGCAAGCGGCTCTAGGATCCCAACAAAAGCATCCTGGCTTGTCTCAATCTCATAAGGGATAATGGCTCCATCAAAATCAGTAGACAAACCACTCTCCTAAGCATCAGCAATAGGACCAGAACCAGAATGAGGCCCACTAATGGCTTGGGAAAGGTACGGCTCAAAGTGTGTCGAATTTGTGGGGAAACCGAGGTGGTCTCCCTCTAACACCTATGTTCGGGCTACTCGACAGCCCCGCCATAGGTGCTGCCAGTTGTGGCAACACCTACCCACCATTATGGGCTAGAGTGACGCCAGGCTCGTCCCCTACTGTAGAAGCCCGGCCCAAAGGGGTCTTCTTGTGATGCTCCAGAATGTGGGCTTGCACACAGCCCACGTTGGGCCTTAGAGCTGGTCCCGGCCCATCCTCTTCTAGTACTAGGCTTGAATTAGGCCCAACTCCCCTCCTGGGCCCACCATGGACCACAGGAGGCCTTGGGCCACAACCAACTAGTGGCTTAACTGTTATGAATCAAGAACAACCTTGATTCATAACCTAAGATAGAATAGAGTTCATATGAGAAGAGAAGTGAAAGTAGATGAGAAATAGAGAGAAATCAGGGTTGAGAAGATAGATGCAATGAACTAAGACTAATGCTACAAAGAACTTATTACATCAGCCACCAAACTTGACTAAGCTTGACTAAGTAACCGACTTTCCCGCGCAAAGAACACATACAAATGTATTAGCAACATGTTAGCTAATTATCATAACAATCCCCTCACCTTAAAAACATTCTTAGCCTCAAGAATGGAAGTGAGGAAATTGACTATGAAGGAAATGCAATGCCTCCAAAGTGGTGTGCTGATCATCCAAATTTGCCCGTTGAACCAAAGCTTCAACCTTGTGTTGAGAAGTAAAACTTGGTCTGGTATCTAGTATAGCCAGTGGAGCTTGTAAAAGACCACCATCACTGGATGCTGTTGGTGGAGTCAGGGAGCTACAAGAGCCCTCCTTCACCTACTTTTTCAAGAGAGATGCATGAAAAATAGGATGCATCGCACTGTCTAATGGTAACTACAACTTGTATGCTACAGCTCCCACACACTGTAAGATCTTGCAAGGCCCAAAGTGACGTGCTCCTAGCTTGACATTCTTTCAAACTGCAACTAGAGATTGTCTATATGGCTGCAACTTCAAATAAACTTGGTAACCTCCATCAAAAAACTTGTCAGTTCTATGTTTATCTGCAAAGAATTTCATTCGTGATTGAGCAAGCTGCAAGTTATCCTTGAGCTGAAGCATGAGTTGTCTTTGCTACTCTAACATATCAAAGACTTCAGCAATATATGAGACTACTCCTTGGAGACCCATTGGTGAGGGTGGACCATAACAGTATAGTGCCTTGAAAGGAGTTGTCTTAATAGCTAAATGTGCGTGTGTGTTATACCAATACTCAACTAAAGCAAGCCAACCAAACCAACGCTTCGGATGATTGAAAGCTATACTGCGCAAATACTACTCCAAACATTGATTCACACGTTCCGTTTGTCCATTCGTTTCAGGATGGTAAAGGATCTTAGAGCAAGAGTAGTTCCCAGCAAACCAAACAACTCTGTCCAGAAATGGCTGATGAAAAGTCTGTCCCGATCTGAAGTGATGAACTGAGGCAAACCATGAAGATGATAAATGTGATCCAAGAACATCTTTGCAAGCCTTACAGCAGTAAGGGGATGATTGAGGCAAATGAAGTGTTAAAACTTGGTGAATGGATCTACTACCACCCGATCAGATTTTGGCAAACCTTCAATGAAATCCATACTTATATGTTGCCAAGCTCTCTATGGAACAGGTAAAGGTTGTAGCAATCCTTGATTAGGAACACGTTCACTTTGGGTTTGTTGACAAACCGCATAAGTCTGAACACACTTCACCACATCCTCCTTCAATCCAACCCAATAAAAGTACTGCTTTAATCACTAGTAGGTATCTTCATTACCCTCATGGCCACCCCAAGCAGAACAGTGAACAGCTAAGACTATTTGCTGCCATAATTTAGTACAAGGCCTAATGTAGTTCTTGCTTTTAATCCTAACTAGGCCATTACACACTGTCACCCCTGTTTCTGGGCTAGCTGAGGGTTTCACTCTTGCAACAATGAGGCAATCCTGAGCAAACACATCATCCACATAGGTCTAAAGAACTTCTTCGATCCAAGAAGGAAGTGATAATGAAATTGCATTGCTGCTAGCCTAATTGTTCAGTTCTTAACATCGGGTAAGAGCATCTGCCACCACATTCTCCCTTCTACATCTATACCTAATCGAATAATCTAAGCCCAACATCTTCATAAGTCCTTTGCATTGTACTCTTGTTGTGATTTTTTGCACCAATAGGTATTAAGGCTCTAATGGTAAGTTTTAATAATGAAATGATGCCCCTCTAGACAATGTCTTCACTTTTGAACCGCAAGGAGGATTGCAAGATACTCTTTCTCGTAAATTGACAAACTCAAGTTCCTGGATCCCAAAGCTTGACTTAAATAAGCAATTAGCCTCCCAACTTGGGACAACACTGCCCCAATACCAGTGCTACTTGCATCAGTTTCTAATACAAAGGGAAGCTTGAAATCTGGCATAGCTAGCACTGAAGCTGCAAACATGGCAGATTTAAGCTACTGGAAAGCTGTTTGAGCCATTTCATTCCATCCAAAGGCATCGTTCTTAAGCAATTCATTAAGAGACTTAGCCATCAAACAGTAACCATAGATGAACTTATGATAATACCCAATCAAACCCAAGAAACTGTTTAACTACTTAATAGAAGTAGGTACAGGCAAATCTTTCATAGATTTGATCTTGACTACATTAGTAGCAACCCCATGCCTTGAAACAACATGTCCCAGATACTCAACTTGTGAGCTAGCAAAAGAACACTTGGACAACTTTGCATTCAGCTGGTGTTGCCTCATGAGATCAAAAACTTACTGAAGATGGGACCAATGACTGTCAAGCAAAGAACTATGTATCAAATATCATCGAAGAAGACAAGAACAGACTTCCTCAGATAGGGCTTGAACACCTCATTCATTAAGGCCAGAAAGGTTGCAGGGGCATTAGACAACCCGAAGGGCATCACCACGAACTCGTAATGTCCATGATGAGTGCAAAATGCAGTCTTGTGAATATCTTCACCCTTAACTAGAACTTGATAGCACCCTTGCCGCAAGTCTAGCTTGGAGAAATAGTTGGCCCCATGCAATTCGTCAAGCAGATCGTCAATCACTGAAATAGGGAACTTGTCTTTAATGGTAAGAGAGTTGAGGTGTCTGTAATCAATGCACATTTGAGATGTCCCATCCTTCTTCTTAACCAAGATCACAGGTGATGCAAAGGGACTATGGCTATGTCAGATAAAATGAGTTATGAGGAGGTCTTCCACCTCTCTTTCTATCTCATCCGTTTGGGCATGATCATACTTGTGAGGTCTCAAACACACCAGCTGAGCATCATTCTTCAAGGGAATAGCATAGTCCAATGTTCTCTTTGGAGGAAGAGTGGATGGAGGTTTAAACAAATCACCATATTCTTGAAGAAGCCTATGTAACTCAGGGTGGAACTGCTGGCGATCTTGCCCAAGCTCTGCAGCCCTTATGGAAAACAAATGACAGATCCAATGACAATTCTTCTGCTTAGTGACATTCTCCAACCTTTTCCCAGTCATGACCTGCAACCGACCATGCTCCTTGATGCCTTGCAGCATCACCTTTTGCCCATTTCTGTCAAATGAGATTGTGAGCTCAGCAAAATCAAACACAATTGGGCTTATGGTCTTCATCCAATACACTCCTAAGTCCATATCACATCCTCCCAACCTCAGGACTCGAAAATCATTAGTGAAGCTGTGCTTTTGCGTCAACCATGAGAATTGCTTGCACATAGTCTGAGTCAAAATGAAATTTCCATCAGCTACTGTGACTGTCAAAGGATTGGTTTTGATCATTTCATGTCCAATTGCACGAACAATCTTTGGATCCACAAAGCTATGTGTACTCCCACCATCCACCAAAATCAAGATAGGTCTATGTTCAACTTCTCCCCTTATTCTAATGGTGTTATGGAAACCCCCACCAATCAAGGCTTGAACTGAAATTCCAAGCTCATCTTCATCTAAGTCACCAGTTTCCTCTTGCTCTTGCTCTTCAAACTGAACTTGCTCTTCACTATCCTCAGGGCTATCCTTAAGTTCTTCCATATATTCAACTCCTATGACAGCCATAAAGAGTTAAGGATTGCATTTACGGCCGAAGAAGTCCCCCTGATTGCACTTGTAACATAAATGTTGAGTCTTTTTCTCCTCCATATTATAGCTTCTGCCGTCACCTGAAGAAACAGAGGGAGTTATAGGTGACCCCTGACCACCTTTGGATCGTGCTCCTTCAGATGAAGGTAAGAAGGTATTCACAAATAGTCGGGCCTTAAAGTAAGCTTGAGAAAGTGTTGTAGGTTCTAAAGTCTTGACAAGATCATTAACCTTGAACTTCAAGCCACCGATAAAGCTTGAAACATAGTAAGCCTTGGTGGTCTCTGAATAAGCAATCAACATGCGTGCTGTCACGTTCTCAAACCTCGTCATATACTCCTTCATTGTGGTTGCTTGTATTACCTTCCTAAAATTGTCCACAATGTCTCCAATGTCTTCCTCTCTGTAGCGTTCACATAATTCCTTCACTAAATTCAGCCCAAGTAATGGAAGCTCTCCCCCTCATTAATCCAAAATACCAAGTTTCCTAGTCTCCTTTCAAGTATACTGTTACAAGATCCTGTTAAACCTCTAGCTGAACTTGAAGTTTAAGCTTGTGAAAGAGAGAGATTAGATGAGGAGAGAAGTGAATTAGATGAGAAATAGAGAGAAAATTAGATGAGAGAGAGAAAATATCTCAACGAGATGTTTGTATTTCCTTGTATGAAGACATTACAAGAGATTGAGCTACTTATACTAGCTCAAGATACATTGCTTAAGGACAAAGCCTTAACCGACTAACTAAACCCAAGCTACCCCTATTGACCAAGGCTTGACCCCTTACCCAACTAAACTACCAATTGAAGCCCTCTTGGTGCCAACAACAACAAGCTACGGATACAATTCAAAAGACAAAATGCAGCACTTCAACTTAGCCTTATTACAGCAATTCTAAAGAATACAAAACAACAACATAGCAGCAACCTCTTGCCTTCAAATTCTTCGAATCACAACATTCCTCTCCTCTTGAAAACGTTCTTGCTCTCAAGAAGGAAAGTTACGAAATTGACTCCTTAAAAATTGAAGCTTCTCCGAAGTTACATCTTTCCCATCCAAATTGGTCCATTGCACCAAAACATTCCTGAAATGTTCTTTCATCAGCCTTTAATTCACATGAATTAAGCACTGCAGTAGGTTGTAGAAGTAAGGCTCCATTTGAGCCAATGTCTGGAGGATGAAATGAACTTCCGCACCTCTTTTTCACCTATTTTTTGAGGAAAGAAACATGAAAAACATGATGAATGTAAGAGTTAGGAAGTAATTCAAGCTTGTAGGCTACTTTTCTAATCTTTTCTATGATCTTATAAGGCCTAAAAAATCTTGCACACAACTTCACATTCTTCCTCATAGCCACCGTTGCTTGTCTGTAAAGTTGCAATTTCAGATAAACCATGTCTTCCACTTCAAAATTCCTGTCCACGTGCTTCCTGTCTGCATATAACTTCATCCTTGCTTGTGCTTGATGAAGATTGTCTTTCAACAATTGCATCAGTTGCCTCCTTTGCAACACTAAGTCAGTGACTCAAGGAACTGATGACACAATCCCTTGCATCAGCATTGGTGTTGGAGGATCATAAGCTTTGAATAGAGTAGTACCAATAGAAGCATGAGTATGTGTATTGTACCAATGTTCTGCCAAGGATAACCACTTGCTCCGTACTTTCGGATGGCTGAACACCATGCTCCTAAGGTGTTGCTTAATGCACTGATTAACTCTTTCTATTTCTCCATCGGTTTGAGGATGATATGATGAGCTAAGAGCCAATGTTGTCCCCATAAGATTGAACAACTCCTTCCAAAAATGACTGGTGAAGATCCTGTCTCGATTTGATACAATTGATTGTGGCAAGCCATGAAGCTTATAAATGTTATCCAAGAAACTCCTTGCTAAGTTCTCAACTGTTACAGGCCTGGCCAGCCCAACAAAGTGACTGAATTTGGTAAACCTATCAACCACAACCCAAATTACCTCCTTGCCTTCTAACTTTGGCAACCCTTCGATAAAGTCCATGCTCATATTTTGCCAAGCACCCTCCGGAATAGGTAAAGGTTGAAGGAGACCTTAATACCTATGTTCACCAAGCTTAGTGTGTTGCCAAATTTCATAGGCCTGAACGAATTCAGTCACTGAATTCTTCATTCCAGTCCATTTGAAGTAGGCCTTAATCCTTTGATATGTACCTTCCACTCCAAAATGACCTCCCTAAGCTGAATCATGGGAGGAACCAATGATCTGTTGCATCAATTCCTTGGAAGAGCCAATGAATAACTTGCCCTTCAGCCGAATGACACCTTTCACCACATAAATATCTACATCTGCATCAAGTTGGCTTCTACTGCTCACATAAATGCTGTAATACAATCTTGTGCAAAAGAATCATCCTCATAGGATCTATACATCTCTTCAATCAAAGTTGGAAGTATCACAGATACTGCTCCACAAGAGCCTTGCTCACAATTTTCCAATCTACGTGACAATGCATCAGCTGCAACATTTTCTTTTCCCTTCTTATATTCAATGACATAATCAAGCCCCAACATCTTCCTCAACCCTTTCTTCTGAATCCTTGTAACAATTTTTTGTTCAAGAAGGTGCTTTAGACTTTGATGATTAGTCTTGATCTTAAATCAATGTCCATCCAGGTAATGTCTCCACCTATCCATAGCAAGCAAGATTGCTAAGTATTCCTTCACATAAGTGGATAGTGCTTGATGTTTAGGACTCAAAGCCTAACTAAGGTCGACTATTGGCCTCCCTTTTGAGATAAAGTGGCCCTAATTCCATTCCCACAAGCATCTATCTCCAAGATGAATTCACCAGACAAATTCGGCATAGCTAAAACTGGAGCTCCCCACATTGCAGTCTTTAGGGCCTCAAATGCAGCTTGGGCTTTCTCTGACCACTTGAATGAATCTTTCTTTAGTAAATCAGTTAAAGGTTTGGCTATAGAGGCATAACCGGCAACAAACTTCCGGTAATAACCAGTCAAGCCCAAAAAATTTTGCAACTGCTTCAAAGTCACTAGCTCAGGCCACTCCTTCATTGCATGTACCGTAGAAGGATCAGTAGAGACTCCTTCCTGAGAAATAACACGGCCCAAATACAAAAATTGGGTCCGTGGAAAAGAACATTTGGCCAATTTTGCATATAGCTTATGCTTGCGCATGGTCAAGAAGACTGTCCTTAGATGCATCAAATGATCTTCAAGTGAAGAGCTATAAACTAGGATATCATCGAAGAAAACCAATGCAAATCTCCTCAAGAAAACCAATGCAAATTGCCTCAAGAACTGCTTGAAGACATCGTTCATCACTGCTTGAAATGTAACTGGAGCATTAGTTAAGCCAAAAGGCATAACCACAAACTCAAGGCGGCTATGATGTGTTATGAAAGCAGTCTTGTTCACATCTTGCTCCAATACTCTGATTTGGTGATATCCTTTCCTCAGATCAAGTTTGAAAAAGATACGACCTCCATGTAGCTCATCCAACAAGTTATCTATGCTAGGAATTGGAAACTTGTCCTTCACTATTAAGGAGTTAAGCTGTCGGTAGTCTATGCACAGCCTTGCCATGCCATCTTTCTTCTTAACTAGAATAACTGGAGAAGCAAATTCACTATGACTCTGCCTCACAAAACATGTCTTGAGCAACTCACCAACCTGCCTCTCAATCTTAATCTTTTGTGCATGGGGATACTAGCAAGGCCTTTGCTTAACAGGCTCAGAATTAGGCTTAAGAGGAATAGCATGATCTAGATGCCTCTTAGGGGGTAATGCCTTTGGTTGTTCAAACAAGTACACAAACTCTTCAATCAAAGCTCTAACTTCAGGCTGAGGAATGTCTACTAATTCAGTAGGAGATATAGAAAACAAATGTCCTACCCACTAGTAAGCACTCTTCTTAAATCCTCCCATTAACTTCTTGCCTTTGATTGCTTGCAACTGAGCTTGATCTGCCATTCCATGCACAGCAACCTTGGAGCCTTGAATCTCAGATGACACAATCAATTTTGCAAAAATCAAATATCACTGGGCTAAAGGATCTCATCCAATCTACCCCCAACACCATGTCACATCCTCCCAAGGGTAGGATCCTAAAATCATAATCAAACTGGCGATCTTGCATAGACCACTGAAACCCCTGGCACTTGTTCTGGGTCAAAATGGAATTCCCATCAGCGTTATTCAGTGCCAAGGGATGAGTTTTGATCACTTCATGACCTACTTTCTCACCACTTTGGAATCAATGATGCTGTGGGTGCTTCCACTATCAATCAGGATGACCATGGATATCTTGCGTGCCTTTCCCTTGATCCTGATTGTATTTTGAGCTCCATCGCCTGTAAAAGCTTTCATTGATATCTCAGCTTCATCCTCAATCAATCATCTTGAGATTCTGGATCTGAACTATCGTCCTCAACTAAAGATTGTGATAAACCGAGAATCCGAGGCATGAGTTTAAATTGGCAAAAAGGCAGGAAAGGTTGTTAGTGATTAAAATGCTGTTAAAATCTGTTAAAGCTCTGCTCTGCTGCTGCTGTTACCCGTTGCTGCTACTGCACGTTACTACTTTACTGCCGCTGTTATTTGCTATTTTTTGGCGCCAACAACAACAATAAATCAAGTATTAGTTAGTTAGGTTCTAGATGCTTCTAAGTAGGTTATCTAGATTCATTGCATTGCTTGTAATTGCTTGCTATAAATAATTGTGTCCTGGTGTAAATCTGAATCATTCAATAAAAATATCAAATACAAGTCTCAACTTGAGATTCAACTTCTCTTTCATCTAACTCTCTCTCTATTTCTCATCTCCTTTCCCTTCTTTCTCTCATCTAAACTCTAAATCTCTACTTTCTCATCTCAATTTCACTTCTTTCTCATCTCATACTCTCAATCTATCCGCATTTTACTTAGTTTACGTTCATGGTTCAAGCCCGAGCGTAACAATTGGTATCGGAGCCTCGTTCCAATTGAGTGCGTAGTCAAATTTAATAAAAAAAAATTCAGAAATTCAGTGCTAAAGTTCGAAGTTCAAGCTGCAGAATCCAGTGAGAAAAAACGGATCAGACACAACAGTTTGATCAAAAACAACTCAGATTTTGGTTCGCAGATATTGATCTGGAAGTTCAGATCATGAAATTGTAGTGAAGTGTGTGATTTTGTTCAGAAATTCGATCGTCACCAGCACCTTCAGTTCAATCAGGTTGCAGATTCGAGTTAAAAATCAGATCAGTTCAAAACAATTTGATCAAGATCAACTTAGATTTTGCTTCACAAATTTGATTTGGAATTTCAGAAATTGTGATCATAATTGAAAGAGGTGCTGCTATTGGTGCGAATCAAGAAGATCAGTAGCATTTTCAACTGAAAGGAGCAATTCTGTGCTGAATCGTGGTTCGGTTCAGCTAATATGTGCAAGAAGATTCTTGATCAATCTCGATTGTAAGTATCAAGAGCAAGGTATGGCTGGTGGAGTAACAACAAGATCAGGTGCCAAAGCTGGAAATCAAGCTACAAATGTTGATCCAAATGTTTCATTTGCTGCGGTAGTTGGTGCTAATGTTGAGGCAAGTCGAGGAGAGATTACAATCACTACGTTAAGCTTGCAGATATCCGATATGCTCGAGAAGTTACAGCATTCTCAAAGAGAATTATTACGTGAGCTGGATCAAAAGTATGAAGCAAGATTTGCTCAACATTCTCAACAAATGGAGGAAAGGATTGAAGATCGGATCAACCAACAAGCACACGAGTTGGATGACCGTTTGAATCAACCAATCCTGCTTCATAGATGGCTGTTTACCTGGCAATGCCTTCATTAGGGTGTATCTGATGCTGGCTAGCTAAGCTCCTTTTGAGCTAGGACCTACAAGCTTAAGTGAAGTCATGAAACACTGCTCACTGCCTCTAGCCTCTAAAGAGGACCAATAGGCTTGAACAAAGCTACAAAATAGGGCATGGCACATGAGGAATACCTGCATACAATAGGGTACCAATAAAGTGATTTAACCTCTTTGTTAGACTCCTGAAGGTCTTTGTATTCGGAGGGCTGAATAGAGATCTTTTTAGCCCACCAAAGATTCTTAGTCCTCAAACTTGGGAAAGGGATTTCTTGGACCATTCAAATTCCCTGGAAAATAACTCAGCCTATAGGTTTCTACACTAAGACGTGTTTGGTGATGTAAGAGGAGGTCTTAACGGCACAAGATTGCCTGCTAGGTCTAAGAATTGATGTCCACAGAGACATTATGATGAAGGTCCAATTTCCTGAATGAAAGACTAGTTTCCGCTGTCTAAAGGGAGACCATTGTATCCCAATCCAACCTCGAGGAGACGTGAGACTCTCAAGGATTTGGTCAAAAGACCATCCTAAGGATAAAAGGACCTCACATTGAGCAAATTGCTCTCACATAACTGGTGACCCCCTCATCTGTGGAGATGGAGGGCCCTCTGTGGCAGAGCTTAAGAAAGCAGGTCTGGGCCTAAAGTTAGACTAGCCACAATGGTTCTTATATCTGCACAGCATAGTTCTTGACTACGGTGTCCATAAGGCATCCATTTAATTGGGCCAGAAACAATGGTCCTAGAGCCAATGGACAAGTGGTAAAGGCTAGGCCAATCGCCATGGTCTTAAGGGATTTAAGTACAGTGTTAGAGGAGTTTGCAACAAGAATTGGTACATTAAAAAGTATGATCAAATCAAATAAAGATAAAATTTTAATGGGTGATGATTTAGCTTGATTTATGGAACCAATCATTTTTATGGTCAAAGTTAAGTGGGAAATAAATTCAAAAAAACTGAATAAATATAGAAATCAATTAATCAATTTTTTAATTTATGGAATGTGATAAAAGTATCCCACCAATCAAGCCAATTGATAAAAACATGTAAATGCACCCGGGCAAGCTAAGTATCGACACATAGATGGTATGTGTCGACTGTCACGTTCCTAAGATCGTGACCTAACTTCGTTGATCAAGGAAGATCAAGGAAATAGAGGTTTATGAACTTGAAGAAATTAAGATGAGGAAATAGAAGAAATTAGATGAGAAAAGAGAAATAGAGTTGAGATAGGTTAAGAGTATTTCATTGGTATTTAATTGGATGATCAATTATAAGTATAAGCTCCCCTATTTATAACTACTTACATCAATTCAAAAATAAAGGCAGGAAATAACCGTCACAAGAAAAGGCGGGAAAGGGGAGGAGGAGCGTGTTAGTTACAACCGTGTCTAGAGAGTTCTAGATTATTCTATTACAATGCTTATTTCTCACATGGCATAATTGATTGAATTAATACCCAATTTATCCTTATTATTATCGGGTGTTATTCCAATTTAGTATGGGCCAATACAAGTATACTAATGGGCCATGACAATGTCTTGACATGGGCTGACGCGGACCCGGACTGGGCTCAGGTAGTGTCATGACAAGCTTCTAGCAGCGAAATGGGTCGGCCCTTGACAACCCTCTAGACTGGACCTTAACAACGCTCTAGCGCAATCTAGTGCAGACCCATGATAGTGCCGCCCCCTTAAAACGATCCTTGTCCTCAAGGATTGAATTGAGGGAACTGCTTGTGTATAAAGGCCCAATCCTCTCAAGTTTCTTCAGCCAAGTTCTTCCACTTGATCAGCACTTGTGCAACCTTCTTCTTGTCTCTTGTCACAGTACGGTGCTGGAGCACTTCATGCGGCATGAGTTCAGGATCTCCTTCTAGGTCACAATGTGGGAGCTCATTGCTGATTTGTGCCCGTTGCCCAATCTTCTTCTTGAGCCTGGATAAATGAAAGACCGGTAAATTTGGGCTCCTTCAGGAAGACCCAACTTATAAGCAACCAACCCAATCCTGGCTAGGACTGGATATGGACCGTAGTAGCGAGCTGCCAGCTTCAAATTCCTCCTTAGGGCTAATGAAGTCCAATGGTAGGGCTAAAGCTTGAGGTAGACCAAGTCCCCCACCTCAAATTAGCGTTAAGTCCTCTTTAAATTTGCCATCCGCTTATAACGGTGATGAGCTGCCTTCAAATTCTCCTTGAGAATGTTGATCATGTTGCCCGGTCCGTGACAAAGTCCTCTACATCAGGGGAGGCGGAGTGGCAAGGTACGTCCCATGCTAGGAGGCGTGGCTCATATCCATACAAGTCCTTGAACGGTGAAGTCTTCAATGATGAGTGATAATTGGTATTGTACCAAAATTCTGCTAGTGGCATCCATTGGGCCCATAATTTGGACTTAAGAAGGACCATAGCACGTAAGTAATTTTCAAGGCTTTAGTTAACTCTCTCCATTTTCCCATCTGATTGTGGGTGATAAGAACTGCTCATATGAAGGTCCACTCCAGCAAGGCGCATGAGTTCCTTCCAGAACAAACTCAAGAATGATGAGTCCCTATCTGAGACTATGTCCTTGGGTAGTCCATGTAAACGGTAAATGTGGTCCAAGAAGAGCCGGGCCACTCTTGCTGCTGTGTAAGGATGGGCCAAGGTCAGAAAATGGGCATACTTGGTGAATCGGTCCACCACAACTAGGATCATGTCCTTCCCTTGAGATCTAGGAAGGCCCTCAATGAAATCTATGCTGATGTTGGCCCAGGCCTGATCTGGAACTGGCAGAGGCTGAAGTAGGCCTGGGTAAGGGACATGTTCTCCCTTCGTGCGTTGGCAAACATCACAGCTGCGCACCCATTCGTGGACACAGTCTTTGAGCTTGGGCCAATAGAATATGCCCTTAATCCTCATCAATGTGCCTGTCACCCCTGAATGTCCCCCTACTGGAGTCATGAAGGGCGTGCAAGACTGTCTCTCACGACTGTGCCTTCACCCACATAGATGCGTCCCTTATAACGGATGATTCGTTGCTCAAGAGAAAATGGAGGTTTCCCTTTAGGATCAAGGACTAGCTGTGCAAGGAGTTGGGAGGCCCGGACATCCCATTCATAGCTGTCACTAACCTCTCGCACCCGAAGTGGGATGACAATGGTAAGTTGGGCTAACGTTCCCTGGTCCGGACCTTCACTGCGCCGTGACAAAGCATCTGTGGCACGATTCTCAGCACCCTTGCAGTACTGGATGCCGTAGCTGAGGCCCATGAGCTTGGAGACCCCCTTTTGCTGAAGCCTAGTGCTGATGCGTTGGTCCAAGAGATGGCGTCGGCTGGAGTGATCTGTCTTGATGATAAAATGGTTGTCCAGGAGGTAATGCCTCCATTTTTGGACATCCATAATTACAGCCATGAGCTCCTTCTCATACACGAACAGGCCCAAGTGGCGTGGGCTGAGGGCCTGGCTGAGATAGGCTAAGGGCCTACCTTTTTGAGTCAAGACAACTCCAAGTCCCACATCACAAGCGTCCGTCTCTAAGACAAACGGTTCGCAGAAGTCAGGCAGGGCTAACACGGGTGCTGTCATCATGGTGGACTTCAATGTCTCAAAGGCATTTTGGGTGGCATTGCTCCATAGGAAGGCCCCTGTCTTGAGGAGGCTTGTCAGGGGCTTGCTCAACATTCCATAACCCTTGATGAACTTATGGTAGTATCCAGTGAGTCCAAGGAACCCACGGAGGTTTTTGACACTGGTAGGCATGGACCAATCTCTCATGGTCTCAATCTTGCCTGCGTAAGTGGCTACGCCCTCTTGTGAAATAAAATGTCCCAAGTACTCAACATGGTCCTGTCCGAACGTGCATTTGTTGCGTTTGGCGTACAGCTTATGGGCACGAAGTATGTCTAGGACCAATGCCAAGTGTTGTAAGTGTGCGCCCATTCTAGGGCTATATATCAGGATGTCATCAAAGAACACCAAAATGAACTTCCTTAAGAATGGGGCAAAAACCTCATTCATTAAGGCTTGGAATGTAGCTGGGGCATTGGTGAGTCCAAAGGGCATGACGCGGAATTCATAATGCCCTTGGTGTGTAAAGAAGGTGGTCCTGTGGCGATCCTCATCCCTAACTCGAATCTGATGATAACCGGCCTGGAGATCTATTTTTGAGAAAACCGCTGTGCCTTGGAGCTCATCCAAGAGGTCATCAATGACCGGAATGGGAAACTTGTCCTTGACCGTGATCTGGTTGAGTTGGCGATAATCAACACAAAAGCGGTAGGTGCCGTCTTTCTTTTTGACTAGGAGGACTGGTGAAGCAAACGAGCTTCTGCTAGGCTGAATGATAGAGGTTGTGAGCATCTCCTTCACCTGCTTCTCTATCTCATCTTTTTGATGATGAGGATACCGGTAAGGCCTGATGTTAACCGGTTTGGCCCCTGGCCGTGTGGGAATTCCATGATCATGAGTACGAGGCCGAGGCAGCCCCTTTGGAATGTCAAACACGTCCTCATACCGGCTCAATAGACGCGCTAAGTCTGGATGCAACTCAGCTTCAGTTATTTCCACTCCCGTGGCCATAAAAAGATGGCCTAGAACACAGCTGGCCTGTTTCTTCAAGAACCGGGTCATGCCACGCTCAGATATAGAGTGTAGAGTTGCTTGCTCTGCCATGCCTTGCAACTGGATCGTATTTCCCTCCCTAAAGCAAGAGAAATGAAGGTTTGTGAAGTCAATGGTTACCGTCCCATAACGTTGTAACCAATCAACCCCCAAAACCATGTCGCTACCACGTAGCTCAAGCACACGTAGATCATCAGTGAAAGTGGTGCCCTGGACCTTCCACTTGATGCCCGTGCATTTTTGATAGCTCATGAGACTCTCACCGTTGGCCACGGTGATGGTCATGACAAGCTTTGGCACGGTCTCCAGCTTAAGTTCACGGACCACGGCAGTGTCCAAGAAACTATTGGTACTACCACTGTCAATAAGGACGGTCACAACTCGTTTCTTGATAGATACCCTTAGGCGCATTGTATTATGAGTAATGCGTAATGAGAGAGCGTTAAGGGAGATCTCCATCACCCTTGTTTCTTCCACTTGAGCCTCCTCCCCCTCTTGCACTTCCTCTTCCTGTTCTTCCTCCACTTCTTCTTGCCCTTCCATGCTTTGGAGCTGCTTGGGCTTACAAATGTGCCCAGGGAAATAACGCTCCCTGCATTTGTAACACTGGCCGAGCTCGCGCCTTGGGGCGCTGGAGCCAAAGGAAGCTGCTGATCCAGACCGTGCTCCATTGGACCTTGACACGGTCCCGTATGAGGACGCTGGGCCCTGGAAGGACATAGATGGCCCAGTATGCACACTGGACACTGTCTTGACACTGGAACAAGGTCTAGTGACACCCGATCCAGTCCCTCTAGTGCCACGGATCTCAACGATAACTATGTCTTGAAGCTTGGCTTGCTCAAACGCCAAACTTAAGTCATTTAGTCGTGCTGTTTTGATTGAGGCTCTAAGTACGGGCTTGAGACCGCTGATAAAGCTGGAAATGAGGTAATCCTCGGTTAAGGTTGGATGATAAATCGGCATCCAACTCTTAAGCTCTCCAAAACATATGATGTAGTCCTCCACGGTGCCATTTTGGACAATCTTGCTGAACTCTTCCACAATTTCATGAACAGACCGATCGCCGAACCTTTTGCAAAGCTCATTAATGAAGAATTTCCAAGTGATCACCAGATTTTTAAGCTCTAAGGCTTGATACCAAGCCTCTCCATGCTCTGGTAGATGATTAGATGCAAACTCCACCCACTCTTCCGTTGGCACTTGATACCAGCGAAAGTACTTAAGCAATCTCCTGATCCAACCTCTAGGATTAGATCCATCAAAACAAGGAGGATCAAGTTCGGCGGTATGATGAGAACTCCAAGTGCGATTACTGCCATTGAAGCCACTGTTTTCATCTTCTTCACCCATCCGTGAGGGCACTCGCTCATTCCTAAGCTCCGGTGAAGGTGGTGGTGGAGGAATTAAGCCATTTCCTCCAAGGTGAACGTAATTTCCAGATCCTCCAGCAGTAGTGTGGACATTGGCTGCCGAAATTGTTACCTCCGGTCGTTTATCTTGGCTGATCGTGAATTTCTTCATAGTGGTGTTCAACGTCTCCATTGTAACCCTTAGATTCTCGATAATTTGAGCTTGATAATCTATGGATGTTTTGAGCTCGTTGCTAATTCGAACTTGATTTTCAGAGATCCTCTCCAATCTCTCCAAACACTTTTCTACATATTCAAATCATTGTTCAACTTGTGAATCAACCATTTCCTCTGATGAAGACATTGTTGCAGCGAATCGAGTACTTCTAGTAATGGCCAGTTTGATAATCGGAAGATGGCTCTGATACCAGCTTGTCACGTTCCTAAGATCGTGACCTAACTTCATTGATCAAGGAAGATCAAGGAAATAGAGGTTTAAAAACTTGAAGAAATTAAGATGAGGAAATAGAAGAAATTAGATGAGAAAAGAGAAATAGAGTTGAGACGGGTTAAGAGTATTTCATTGGTATTTAATTGGATGATCAATTACAAGTATAAGCTCCCCTATTTATAACTACTTACATCAATTCAAAAATAAAGGCGGGAAATAACCGTCACAAGAAAAGGCGGGAAAGGGGAGGAGGAGCGTGTTAGTTACAACCGTGTCTAGAGAGTTCTAGATTATTCTATTACAATTCTTATTTCTCACGTGGCCTAATTAATTGAATTAATACCCAATTTATTCTTATTATTATCGGGTGTTCTTCCAATTAAGTATGGGCCAATACAAGTATACTAATGGGCCATGACAATGTCTTGACATGGGCTGACGCGGACCCGGACTGGGCTCAAGCAGTGTCATGACAAGCCTCTTGCAGCGAACTGGGCCGGCCCTGGACAATCCTCTGGACCGGACCTTGACAACCCTCTGGCGCGAACTAGTGCGGACCCATGACATTGACACACAAGTTTACAATAGCCACCAACGCAGCTCTTGTGTGTCGACACAGACTTAAAAAGCTCAAAACGCTACTTTTGACTTAATTTCTTTCCAAAACCTTTTCCTAACTTTTCGAACGTCTTATTGGCCCTCATTTTCCTATAAATAGAGCTTGAATGCTTTGGTTGAAATTACCCAATACTCTCTAAGCATTCTTTGATAAAAAGTTCTCTTACATACTTGCGCTTTAACAGTTTGTTTTTAAGTTTTGTTTTAAAGCTTTTATTTGAGCATCACTTGTTCTCTTATTGTTGATCATTGAACTTAATTGGCATATCCTTAGCTTTGGCTAAGCTTGATCAAGTGTCAATTCACTCTTGAAAGAGTGAAGAATTTGAGTGCTTTAATTCTTCCATTGCTTTATTCTATTGTAAAGGTTGGATCCTTAGCCTATGGTTACAAAAGGATTGGCAGTAAAAGGCTGGCTCTTGAGCCTACGTACAAAAAGACAGGTTGTAAAGGTTGGATCTTGAGCCTATTTTAAAAAAGGATCATCAAGCTTAGTCAAAGGCTGAAGTGACTAAGAGTAGTCACTTGAGAAGTGGACTAGCTTCCGGTTTGGAAATGAGCCACTATAAAAATCTTTGTGCATCCCTTTTATTTTTGTCTTTATCTTTTTCATTTCGTATTTATTGTTTAGCTTTTAATTAAATTTTTGGTTCATAAATTTAAAATTTTCATTTATCACTAAAGAACCTAATTCACCCCCCCCCCCCCCCCCCCCCCCCCCCCCCCCCCTCTTAGGTTACTCTTTGGACCTTCAATTGGTATAAGAGCTAGTACTCTAATTTTTTTGGGGGTTAACAATCTTAGAGTGATCCTATGGCAATATTCACTCTGATCTTAGCCGAGGGTCAATCGACCAACAGGCCTCCTCTTTTTGATGGGAAAAATTTCCCCTATTGGAAACTTAAAATGAGACTTTACATTATATCTATTGATTTTGATTTATGGCTTATAACAAAAAATGGCGATTATGTACATTCAAAGAAACAAGGTGGAAAAACCATTGAAAAAGAGGAAAATGAGCTTATGCAAGACGATAAAGAAAAACTTGCAAAAGCTGATTATCAACTATTGTGTGCTATTGCCCCAAATGTCTTCAATCATGTGTCTGGTCGTCAATCAGCAAAAGATATTTGGGACAAGCTAGAGGTCACCTATGAAGGTACGGATCAAGCAAAGTCTTCAAAAATAAACAAGTTAGTAAGAACTTACGAACTTTTCAAAATGAAACCGGAGGAATCAATAAATGTACACTAGATTTTCCAATAGTACTAACAAACTCTAAGCTCTTGGAAAAATATATTCGAATGAAGAGCAAGTTAGTAAAATCCTTAGATGTCTTCCTATTTCATGGCAAGGCAAGGTTACAACCATTTGAGAAGCTTATAACCTCTCAACTTATAAACTTGATCAACTAATTGGAAATCTCATGACCCATGAGATTGACATGGAAGAATTTAAAGAAGAAGAAAAACAAAAGAAAAGTAAAGACATAGCATTTAAATCATCCCTAAGTGACGAAAGTGATGATGAAGTTGTTATGTGGGCAAAAAGGTTTTACAAACATCTTGAAAAGAAAAGGTTTAAAAAAAACTTTAAAAGGGGTACATCTTCCTCCAAAGATGAACTAACTTGCTACGAGTTTGGAGAAATCGGACATCTCAAGTGAGGTTGTCCCAAGCCAAAAAAATATGAAATTCTTCGACAAGTTCAAAAAGAAGGACAAAAAGGAAGAACGGAAGAAAGCATTTGTGGCTTGGGGAGATAGTGAATTCCGATGAAGAAAGTGAAGAGGAAGTAGCTAACTTTTGTCTCATGGCTATTGACGATGATAGCATTGAAGTAGATAAGGTAACCGATCTATCCTATGATGAACTTGCTGTTGGTTTTCAAGAATTGTATGAGAAATATAAAAAATTGAAAAAATGACACAATGCTTTTGTAAAGGGTCCTGAAAAGACGGGATTGGAAAAAGATTCAAAACAACATTTATCGCATGAACATAAAAATGAATCTCTAAAGAAAAAGAACGAGTCTTTAAACAATGATATCATTACATTAACCAATGAGAAGCAATTTTTGGAAGAAACACTTCATATTTTAAAGGAAAATGAAAAAGGAAAATCCAAGGAAAATGAATCACTTTTGAAGGAAAACGGGTTTTTAAAAGAAAGAATGGAAGAACTTTCAAAAATCTCACGCAAAATTTTTCAAAGGACAAGAAACACTTGATAAAATTCTTGCATCTTAAAAACCTGTTTATAACCAAGAAGGAATAGGTTATAATGGAAATGTCCAAAGGAAATGGGTAAGACTTAATTGGTCCACCAATTCGGCATACCACGTAGTCGGAAACATCCATCCTTTGAAGGGAGCAGCTTCGTTGCAAATACGCCTTCCACCCTAAGATTGACCTATAGAAGCTATATGGAGCAAAGTAGATTCGTCAATATCTGGAAGCACGACCTCAAGGCTAGGGAAATTATGAGAAGTGTCAAAGGTGGCCCTTAGGGTATAGGGTTCAACGACTGAAGAAGGATCATCCTTTGATATCCAGAAGGATCCTCCTCAATGTCACCAAGATCAATAGGGCTCTAAATCCTATAAGAGACCATTCAAACATTTGATTGAACCCGACGTGCCAACTGTTTAATAGGGTTGTTAGCCTGAGGGATGGGAGCAGAGATGCCGTAAGAGATTTGAGCCATCATTGCTTGGTTTGAATAAATGCAAGAAACCAAGGAATATATTAGCAACGGAGATCAGAGATTCAAGAGTAGAGAGCAAGTGTTTTCAAGCACTTGATCACAGCAAAGAGAGAATACAGAGTAGGAAAAGTAATTGTCATATTTATAGACATATGGGAAAGAAGGTCAGACATCAAACAATGTTCTTTCGAGCTCCCTATAGCCATCAAGGGTCAAATCAAGTGGAGTGTTTACTTGTTGTAAATTTGAATTTACCAACGGCTAAAAGGGGAACATTTGTTTAGACCCTAAATTCGAGAGAGCTGGGATGATGTCATTTTGGATAAAATGCCACGTGCTTACCACGTGAGGTCCTCCTCGAGGAAAGTGTGTCTCAGCTGCTTCAGAAGTTTGTCAGCCTAATAAGGATATTAGCCACTCCAGGCTTAAGATGATTGAAGGTAAAAGGAGCTTGAGCTCAAGGGACTTCCAAGAAGGCTGTAAGATAGGGAGTTTTCGAGCTCAAGACAATTACTTGGAGCACAATTTCAGATGCGTGGGCACCAAGCTTATCCAAGAGAATGTGGAGCGTCTAGAAGAGATTTCAGCTGAAAGAGAGGACACAGGCTTAAAGAAATATGCGCTAGCATACTAAATCAAGGGTATGTTCTCTGATTATTTATGCACTTAAGGAGTTTGATGGCCTAGGTGGGAAGAAAATGCTTCACAAAAGGGAGCAGTGATTATTTAGTTTTTGCTTTAAATAAAAGATATTATTGTAGTTGTAAAATGTCCAACACCACCAGTATAAAACTTCTTCAATTTTTCTTTATAACAAATTTGCTCTTTTTAACTAGGAGTAGCATAACTTAATTAAATCTTGCTGTACTTGCTTCTTCAGTAATATAGTGCTTCGGACTACAGGTATGAACTTTTGTTTTAGCATGTTCCCAAAATCGACTTACCAAAAAAAATGTTCCCAAAATCGACAAGGTAAGAATTGAGGCTTTAGTTTGAGGCTTTGATGGCTAAGGCTTGACCTGATTACATTGGTCTTAACAATATTGTCATTGCTTAACAAATCAAGTGAACTTAGGTTTGCACTATTGTTAAAGGGCTTGACAGCCAAAGCTTGACCTTGATTACGTTGGTCCTCATCTAGTGACCCAAATGTAGTTTGCTCCATCTAAATCTTTTCAAAATCTAACTCATTCAATTATTATAAGTCAAAGATGGCAGGCCTAAGAATCTGATTGAATCGGATTTATAAGCGGACTGCTAAGTTATCGGGTTTGTCTCCGCCCCAGTTCCTAACTTTTAAGTGTATGAGGAAAGGTTTCTGTGGGCCTTGCTCCGTCACTATAACTGCCATTTGAGTTAGGTCTATATCCCTTTAATTTTCTATCAAAATATATATCAAAAAATCCAACAAAAATAGTAAAAAGCCTTCTTAATTCAAGCATAAGTAGAACTCACATATTACACAAAGTTAGATATACCAACTGATGCAACGCATGAATGGGAATCTTGGGATTAAGGAGCCTCTATCTCGTTCAATGTACCAAATGATGCCAGATTAAGAGAGGCCAGCTAAAACTCTTTGATTCTGCAAATATCCAAGCAATAACCAAAAAGAGGAGCTATGTAATTTTTATTGAACTATTTCAAAATAAAAATTACAAGGATCAACTCAAACAAAATAATTCATAAAACTATTCAATTCATCAAAAGCTTTCAAAAATTATAAACAATGATCTATTTTTTGACATACAAAACCCTACTCATAATAATAATCTAATTATAAGAACTGATCCTACTTTAAATCGAACTCTACTACTTCTAATAATAATATCACTCCAAAACCCTAAATCTAATTACATAATTCAATAAAACCAAACACTAATAAATAAAATCCTAATTATACCATAACTAAAACTCCTTTTGTCATCTCGATTAGGTTATTTCGATCCCTATTTGCATCATTCTCACCAATTTGGACAAAATTTGTCCTCAAATTCAACCCGCTAGTCTTGTTGATGGGTGAAGATGACCTCGTAGAACATCAAGGGGTTCCAATGTTAGCCATGGTAAAGGGCTCTGTTGTGGGGTTGTATCTTTTGGTGCTCGTGGTGAGGGCGATTGGGTGGGTAATATTTTTTATGAAGCCAATCATAGTGTTTGTGTTGGTGTTGGTGGGCGAGGTGGAACTTGTAGTATTGGTGGTAGGGAAAGTGGGTCTAGGGCCTTAGTGTTCATAATTTTCTCTTCATTATTAATGGGCTCATTATTGATGGGCTCATAAAAAATTGGTGGAGAAGAAAAATTATAAACGCGTTCTTCATCCGTTTTTGTTAGCGGTAGAAACGAATTTGATGGATTTGGACTGGCTGGTGGTTGTGGAGATCGTGGTTGGTGGTTGGGCACTGATTTTTGTGGTTGTGAAGGAAATCGGGTTGACTTGGAAGTATAGTAATGGCTCACCGATTTTGATGTTGAAGATGGTGTATGTTGAAGAGCGGCTCTATGGTGGAGGAGATGACCAAACCTTTTCTCTACCAAGACTTCTATCCTTCGGAGCCTCTCTTGACTCCTCGTCAAATTTTAATCCCATATGAGAATTTGCACCGTCTTCTGCCTTCTCGGTGGCATAACTCCGGAGTGCCTAACTCCGGACTTCTCCAATTGTTCGTGGTTGAGGCCAGTTGCTTATGGTTGTTGTCTTCCCTTCATCAGTGAAGATTCTATCATTGGATACAAGGAAACCAAAGAAGGTCACCTGGTCCCTCACAAATTTGCACTTCTTCAAGGCAGTAAAGAGATGCGGCTCCCTAAAGGTATTCAACACTACCATGAGGTGCTTCACGTGCTCAACCCGATCTTGGCTATAAATCAGAATATCATCAAAGTAGCCAACAACAAACCTCCCAATTAATGGTCGAAAGACTTGATTCATGAACCTCATGAAGGTACTTGGTAAGTTGGACAAACTGAATGGCATGACCAACCATTCATAAAGCCCCTTCCTTGGCTTGAAGGCGGTTTACCACTCATCTCCTGGTGAGATCGGAATCTGATGTTACCCACTCTTGAGATCCTACTTCGTAAATATCGTAGAGTTCTAAAGTTGGTCAAGCAAGTCATCCAACCTCAGTATGGCGAATTAGTATCTAACAGTGATCTTGTTATTCGCCCTGTTGTCAACTCACATTCGCCAACTCCCATCTTCTTTGGTGTCAATAGAGCAAGTACCGCAAAAAGACTTAGACCCTACCAAATACAAACTTTGACGAGAAGATCATCTACTTGGCATCTCAGCTCCCCGTGCTATGAAAGACTCATTTGATAATGGGGCCTATTAGGTCATGAGGCAACCCGCACTAAATCGATACGGTGTTGGATGTCTCTTAATGGTGGCAGTGTCTTTTGCAACTCTTCTGGGAATATGTCAACATATTCCTTCAGCAAGGTGGCAACTTCACTAAGTACTTGCCCCTAACTAAGCTTGCACTCCTTCCCAATCAGCACAAACATGAACCTGGCATCGCCAATTGTCATGTTTCGAGATCAAACTCGATTCATGACCTAGGGATAGTAGAATATGAGATGAGAAAGAAGTGAAGGAGATGAGAAAATAGAGAATTCAATCAATATCATTCATCAATAATGTGGATTACAAGAGAGACTCCCCTACGTATACTAATGATTCACTTTGAGATACATTGCATCTAGATCACCCTAGCTAAACTCCTCACTTAGCTAGCCGCCACTATTAACCCAAAGACAACCAACATTGACCTTCACTAACTAACTTGACATGAAGACCAACCACCATAAGCTAACATAAGCTAAAACATGACTTAAACTACTTATTGCATCATTAAGTCACCAATACTAAATCACATCCCATATCTTGACAATACTAATATAGTCGGGTCACGAAAATACTCCCCCCTAAGAGATTATTGTCCTCAAGAATCTTAGTAGAAAGTTGAGAATTTGAAGAACCCTTATTGTTGTAGAAGTCGCAGATGAAGATTGCTCCTTGGTGTAGTATGCAACCTTGAATAAGAAAAATGAATTTGAACCTGAAATATGCGAAATCCCTCAAAAGAAAACAAGTTCTCAAAGGCCATAGTAATGCTCTAGCAAAGATCATTCACGTTTTGTACTCTCAAAGTCATCCAAGACCCTTCACTCAATCTGCAGCAAAAGAACTTTAGATTCATCATGAGACCTGCAGTATTAGAGTGCACCTTCTCTTGCTTCTTGTGCCTTGATGAATTCCTCAAGCTAAGATGATTCCACTGCGTATGTACTTCAAGTATTTGGGACATCCTTCCTTCCCTCTAGATTACCAACTGTACCCCCTTGACAACCAACACAAATATCCCTTCGAAATGCACTGGTGCCTGATTAAACTTGAGCAATGCAGCAGCTCTAAATATCTCAACTTCCATGACTGATCTGCGCCTACCTTCTTTGCTGAGCTGCTGCTCAATACCTTCAGCTTGGACTGCCCTTAATCTCATCCCTAGCTGCTGATCAAAAGCACCTTGCTGGCTGTTATCAATCTACCCACTAGTCGTGTTCTTCCCAAAATCCTCTTCAAGGTGCTCTTGAGGCTTGCAAGAAGAATTAGTTGCTGTATCCAAATCATCCAGGAGTTGTTGGAGCGTAACCCAAAAGAATTCAAGAGGCCTTACATTAGCGGGGACCCTAAGAAGATGTCCTTTGCTCTTATCTTCACAAATATAAGCTTCTAACTCCTGGCCAAGTGCTCTTGCTGAACCAATAACAGAACCCGGCACACATAGCTCAAATTTGTATTTATCTCCAAATAACTTTCCTTGTTTGTTCTTATAGGCCATCCATTGGATTTTACTCCCCTTAATTTTCATTTTGGAGCTTGTTTTAACCTCAGGTCCTCCAGCCTTTTTTGCTACAAGAATGAAGGTAGCCAACAATTTATTAAACAATATATACTAACTACTGAGTGTTCCTCTGCTGAACTCATCAATTTGCTGCAGTTGCTTAAGCTCAAGAGGCCTACTATCAACGTTTTTAAATGCATTCACATCAGCTCTAAGTAATTCATCTTACACTTTGCTCGAACCTTGCTGATCTTCCAGCTCAAATACTTCTGCTACTAACTGAAATGGTCCAGCATTATACATTAAATCTGGAACCATAAGTGGCTTGTTCGGAGTTGCGTGGGTTGCCATGGAAACTCCCGGAATTATAGCTGCAGCTCCTAAATGCCCATTGAAATCAACACTATCAACATCATTTGGCATCCCTTCAAACTCAGTCTCTTGCTACAGTGGTTGTGTTATTTCCCAAGGAACCTTTAATTCTACCTTTCCAGGGTCAAAAGGTCTCAAACTGGCTTGATTTGTCACTCTATTCACCTCTTAAGTGCTCCTTGTTTGAGCTTCTTTATCAAAGCTTTGTAATAACATATGATGGTGTTGTACAGGAATCTCTTTCGCTGCCGTAGAATCTTTCTAATGGCATTCAGCTCGTTGATTTTGTGAAAGAGCCATTTCTATTCAAGCAATTGTCTCCTCTTTTACACTTGCACTAGAACTTAAAGTGGAACTCAAACTTATTGTGTCCCTATCTAGCGTAGGATCAGCCTTTTTACACATACATAGAACAAGATTTGAAAGGTGAGATACTTCCCTTGGGACTTGATCAATGTCCATATATTTCACTTCCACTTGAGGATTTGCTTCCCCTTGAAGAGGTTGGCTATTGAGCTATTCTTATAGGCCATTGATCTGTAATTACATTTGTTGGAAATGCTGATCAACCTTAAGATTCCTTTCCTCCTTAAATGCTACCATTAGTTGCTGCATTCGAGTCATCTGTATCTAAAATGGATTTACTTCGGTTTTGGTTCCACTATCAGCCCTACCATGTACAGTAGCATTAACTTCAGAATTAACAGTTGCTTGTTCGGTAATTGGAAGCCCTGTCGTGCAAACATCATGATTTAATTTTGAGCTTATGCCGTGGTTGTGAGATTTGTATCATTTCCTTGCCCTCTTCATAGTCCTTTTGATCCAAGAAAATGCTCTAAGTCGATCCAATGACAACATAACCACCTTTGGCCGCCTCAAATGCAACTTCTTGATCTTGTATAACCTTGCAATAACTTAAACGTTCTTCTCAAGTAGCAAGAAATCTGGAGCATAGCCTATGTAAACCACATTTGGTCTTTCCATTGCTCTCATTTTCCTACTTGAATAACGTTTCTTGCAGTTCAAGTGAATGACCAAGCTGATTATAGTGCTCAGCTACGACAAGAACTTCACTCTCAACTTCCTTGAACTTAGAACCTCAATTTGTACTTGCGATTCAATCTGAGCACCAGAATCTGATCCCACATCATGTGCTTCAGATTGTATTGCATCAATTCCAGGCACTTGAGGCTATTATTCATTGACTCGTAGTCCAAATGCTTCAATTACATTATCACTTGAAGTTGATCTTGCATTACTTGACCATCCAACAACAGCTTGTTCGACAGTGATCAAGTTCCAGCCCAATCGATCTTGCTTACTCTCTAACGCATCAACCATGGCACCAACATTCCCTAGCACTCCATCACAACCAACTTGATGTACTAATTCCTCATTAACCTGACTCGCAGCAGTATAATTTCAGCTCGAACTTGTTCCACTTCTGGCAGAATCTGCGAAGGAGTACTAAATTGTTCTTCCTCGATCAATTGCTTTCCCTTGCACTGTCTACGGCTGAAATTCTGCATTTCTGTAAATTTGTTGTTGTTTTTCCTGCTGTCTCTGCACATATTGCTGCTGTGATCATTGTAAGGTAAGCCTGAAATTGTGAGAGAATTGCTGCGGGTGCTGCTAAACTTGTGCAACTTGTTCTTGCTGAATCGCACTAATAGCAACATCTTCTGCTCCAACTGATCGGCTCATGCAGTAATCATACTTGATTCAATACAACTCAATTTAATTGAAGTAAATTCAACCAAATCAATGCAAATCCTCAAGTTTCAGCTCAGAAGTAGCTGAATTTCTATAACAACCATAAGTTCTCAATCAAGAATCCAAAAATACTAAATTCCTAATCAAGTGCACTATGATTTGGTAAAATATATTAGTTGAAGCTTAATCTCTTGCTAAATAATCAAATTGAATACAATTCAATCAGTCGAAGCAATTTCACAAGCTTTGATACCAATTGTCTTTTCGACATCAAACTCGAGTCATGACCTAGGGATAGCAGAATATAAGATGAGAAAGAAGTGAAGGAGATGAGAAAATAGATAATTCAATCAATATCATTCATCAATAATGTGGATTACAAGAGAGACTCCCCTACTTATACTAATGCTTCATTTAGTGAGATACATTGCATCTAGATTATTCTAGCTAACCGCCTCACTTGGCCAGCCGCCACTATTAACCCAAAGACAACCGACATTGACCTTCACTTACTAACTTGACATGAAGAGCAACCAACATAAGCTAAAACATGACTTAAACTACTGATTACATCACTGAGTCACTAATACTAAATCACATCCCATATCTTGACAATACTAATATAGTTAGGTCATGTCTCCAATCTTCTTGGTGAACAAGGCTCGTGCTTGTATGTTCGGATGTTGAGCTTCTAAAGCTCATGGTGCCTCCTTGTCATAATCTCAGCTGTAGTGGGTCTACATTTGGGTTTTAATTGCTTGTAATTGCTCTATCTGGCTATTGAAAAGTTGTAATAAGTCAAATTCTAGTGTTATGTTTGAATTTAGTCCCTAGCAAGAAAGTTAGTTCGATTAGTAGTCTGGGTTCTTCTTGGTGACTAAAGCTGTAAATTGGTGCTTGATGTGTTCTAATGCAATGTTTCTTCTTCTTAGCTCAAATGCAACAACTAGTGAGATATTTTCTTGTAAGAAAGGTATTAAATGAATTGAATTGATTCTTCTTTTCAACCCTAACTCTCACCTATATTTCCCATCTCTTTCTTCTACTTCTCATCTCAAATTCTCCCTCTATCCTAGGTTATGATTCAAGATTGATCTTGAATCATAACAATTGGTATCTGAGCTTGTCAAATTGCTACTGTTAGAATCGAATTACATTCGATTTGGTTGTTTAGCAATCTGATCAATCTTCATTTGTTACTCGATCATTTGATCGGGTTGATTTATCTGATTTTGGACAATTGTGTGCATTAATCTGGATAGACGCAAGCAAGTGACTGCAATGGCGGGCGGAGCAACTACTAGAGCCACTGCTGCTGCTAATGCTAGAGTAGCAGCCATGGATTCGAATCAAGTTGACAGAATCGCTCAACTTCAAAAGCAATTGCATGATCAGATGTTAGCTGTTGGTTAAGTGACTCAGAAGGTTGGAGATACATCACAATCGCAACAATAAGTGCAGCAGTAGTTAGTTGGAATGCAAGAGCAGATTACGCATCAAGCTATGCCTCTTGGAACTGGAATTTTGTCGTAGCATACTGGACCTCCTGATCCTTTTTATCTTCGAGTGTCTGAAGAGAGTTCTGATGGTATGGCTACAGTAAGGAGCAATGGAGACCATTGATGGAATACAGCCATAATCATGGATTAGGAGATGTGAAAGATGCTTTCACTTCTATCACATTGTTGAGGCAGAGAAGGTGGAGCTAGCTGCTATTTGTCTTCCAGGAGATCATGAGGTGTGGTTTTACAGCTTGATCCGTAGCAGACCTACACTCTCTTGGCCTGAATTTGTGGAAGAATTGTGTGAATGTTATGGAGATGAAGATCCGGAGATATGGTGGATCACTTCAATAAGGTAGCTCAGACAACTTATGTGAAAGAACATATGACTTGTTTTGAGAACCTAAGAGCAAGAATGATAACAGTGAATCCTGGAGCAAATGAGGCATACTACATCTCAAGTTTTATCAGCGAACTTAAGCCAAAGATTAAGCATTTGGTTAAGGCGTTGAATCCTACAACTTTGACATAAGCCTTCTCCAAAGCTAAACTATTTAAAGCCACTGTCTTGGCAAATTCTGATGGTTTGAGGAATAAACGCAGTCAAGTGGCATCATCTCATCATTCTTCTGCTGTTGGAGCTCCCAAGACTTTGAGTTTGGAGGAAAAGAAAGCTCAAAGGTTGTGCTCTAAGTGCAATCAAAGATATTTCTTTGGACACAAGTGCAATCCTAAACTCTTGATGACAGTTACTGTCACATGAAGGCCAAGTAATGGAAGATCCAGATAGTGATCAAGTTGAGGATGTACAGGAGGAATTAGATAAGGATGAAATGGAGATTTCAATTAAGGCATTGATAGGGAATGACTCACACAATATGATAAGGATCAAATGAGAGGCTAGCTACAAACCTCTACTGATTCTAGTTAACAGTGGAAGCACGCACAGTTTTGTGGATCCTAAGTTTGTGAGAGCTATGGATCATGAGATGATCAAGACAAGCCCTCTTGCAGTGATAGTTGCTGATGGAAACTCAATTTTAACACAAACTAAGGGTAGACAGTTCTGTTGGCAGATGCAAGGACATAATTTGTGTATGACTTTAGAGTTTTGAGATTGGGAGGTTGTGACATGGTTTTAGGAGTTGATTGGATGAAAACTATCAGCCCCTTGATGTTTGATTTTGCTCAGCTTTCAGTTTCCTTTGAAAGAAATGGCTAAAGTGTGAAGTTACAAGGAATCATGGATTAAGGACAATTGCAATTGATGAGGGGCAAGAGATTGCAAGGAGTGATCAAGAAGGGATCCTATCAATGGATAGGACAGCTATTTTCCATGGATGCTGCTCCAATCAATGCTCCAGTGAACTCTAATCTCACAATTGACAAACTCATGCAGGACTATAGTGACTTATTTCCTCTTAAGAGGACATTAGATCATGCCATTCCATTGAAAGCAAGTTCGAATCTAATAACCCTAAGACCTTACAAGTATCCTCACTCTCAAACGTCTGAAATTGAGAGGCAAGTTAATGAGTTATTGAAGACTAAGTTCATTAGACACAATCACAGCCAATTTGCATCACCAGTGATATTGGTTAGGAAGAAGGATGGGACTTCCCAAATGTGTATTCATTACAGGTAGCTCAATTCACTCATAAATAAGGACAAATTCCCAATCCCCATCATTGATGATCTCTTAGATGAGTTGTTTGGGGCACTGTATTTCTCCAAGTTGGATTTGAGGCAAGGCTATTATCAAATTAAAATGTTAGATCAAGACATTCACAAGACTGCGTTTAGAACACATCATGGGCATTATGAATTTGTGGTAATGCAATTTGGATTGTCTAATGCACCAACAACATTTTAGGCTCTAATGAATTCATTGTTCAAGCCTGCTTGCGGAAGTTTGTTCTTGTATTCTTTGACGATATTTTGGTATATAGCTCAATTTTGGAGGCTCACATTGCACATCTGGAACAAGTGTTTAACATCATGAGATAGCACAAGTTGTTTGCAAAGCTCTCTAAATGTTCCTTTGCTAGAACTCAAGCGGAATATCTGGGTCATATTATATCTGGTAAAGGAGTAGCTACAGATCCTTCCAAGGTTCAAGCAATGAAAGATTGGCCTACTCCCTTGACACTCAAATAGTAAGGGGATTTCTAGGGATTGGCAGGCCATTACTGCAAATTTATAGCTGGTTATGGTTTGATTGCCAAGCCTTTGACAGATCTACTTAAGAAAGATGCCTTCATATGGTCTGATTCAGCTCTAGCAGCATTAGATCAGTTGAATATTGATATGAGTTTAGCTCCTATACTTGCAATGCCAGACTTTATTGTACCATTCAATCTTAAAACTAATGCCTGCAGCAAGGGAGTTGGAGCAGTGCTATCTCAGAATGGGAGACATTTGGCTTACCTTAGTCAACCTTTAAGCCCAAGACATCTAGGCCTATCCATATATGAAAAGGACTATCTAGCAATCTTAATGGTTGTATAGAAGTGGAGATATTATCTCAAGGGACATCACTTCATTATAAGAACTGATCATCAAACTCTCAAGTATTTGCTTGAGCAAAAGATTATCACTAGAGTTCAGCGCAAGGGGCTTATGAAGATGTTGGGGTTAGACTACTCAATTTAGTAAAGGAGTGGGAAGGAAAATCTAGTAGTAGATGCCCTTTCAAGAAGGCAAGAGGATACAGAACTTACTTCGTGTGCTGCCATTTCATTAGCTGTACCTGCTTAGATGGAAGAGGTTCTTAATTCTTATAAAGGAGATGGATTTGCCCTAGAATGTATTACTGCTTTCAATGTGAAGAACTCTCAAGAAGGTGGTTTGGATCTCTCTGTCAGTAAGGGCATTATCAGATTCAAAGGGAGAGTCTACATTAGGTCAGCAACAAATTTGAGGAAGTAGGTGATCTTAGCCTTTCAGTCATCTTCTTGGGGTGGCCATTCTAGTATTGAAGGCACATTTCAGAGGCTGAGACTATATTTTCATTTGCTGGGAATGAAGAAAGATGTAGTTGAGTTAGTTCAGATCTGAGAGACTTGTCAGCGCATAAAAAGTGATCATGTTCAATACCAAGGGTTACTTCAACCCTTACCTATTCCAGAGAGAGCGTGGCAGCACATTAGTTTGGATTTTATTGAGGGATTGCATAAGTTTATGGCGAAGGAGATCATTTGGGTGGTGGTAGATCATTTTACCAAGACATTTCATTGCTCTCCATCATCCAATTATAGCTAAAAGGCTTGCAAGATTGTTTGTAGATCACATCTACAAGCTTCATGGGCTACCACACTCCATTATTTCTGATCAAGATAGGCTATTTACTAGCAAATTCAGGCGTGAACTGCTCTTGTTTCTTGTATCAACACTTGCTTTGAGCTCTTCATACTATTCAGTAACGGATGGGCAAACAGTGAGAGTGAATTAATGTGTAGAGCAATATTTGAAGGGAATGACATTCAATCACCCTAAGAATTGGCAGAAATGCTTATCCTTGGCTAAGTTCTGGTACAACATGCACGCTCATTCATCTTTTGGAACCACTCCATTCAAGGGCATTGTATGGGTATGATCCCCCCCTCCCCTTTTGTTTTGCAAGGAGCAACTTCCAAGATTACTAAAGTTAATGATTTCTTAACTCAAAGACAACAATGAGTGCAACAACTTAAGGATAATCTCCAAATAGCCCAGGCAAGATGAAATATTTTGCAGATAAGAAGAGACCTGACAAAGCTTTTGAATTTGGGGACTTTGTGTTCTTGAAGTTACAGCCTTATAGATAAGCAACCATGGTAGTGCGCAGGAATGTCAAGCTTTATGCTCATTACTTTGGCCCATACAAGATCTTGGAGAAGCTTGGAAAGGTAGCTTATAGGTTGGAGTTGCCCCCTAATTCATTCATGCATCTTGTGTTCCATGTTTCTCTCTTGAAGAAGCATGTGGCAGAAGGTTTTACTAGTATTGCAGTACCTCCATCAACTATTGCTCAGGGAAGTATTGTGCAGGAAACTGTTGCTCTATTGGATTCTCGTGTGATGCAACAACAAGAGGGAGATTGCAAGGAGGCGCTTGTGTAGTGGGCTAATCTGGAATTCGAGAAGGCTACATGGGAGAACTCAAATTTCCTTAAGACTCCATTTCCTTCTTTACATTATTGAGGCAAGAATGTTTTTTAGGGAAAGGTATTGACGTGATCTCAGCTGTAGTAGCTCTGAATTTGAGTTGTAATTGCTTGTAATTGCTCTATCTTGCTATTGAAAGGTTGTAATAAGTCAAATTCTAGTGTTATGCTTGAATTTAGTCCTTAGTGGGAAGGTAGGCTAGTCCGGTTAGTAGTCTAGGTCCTTTTTGGCGGCTAAAGCTATAAGTCGGTGCTTAATGTGTCCCGATGCATTGTTTCTTCTTCTTAGCTCATTCTTAGCTCAAATGCTATAAGTAGTGAGATATTTTCTTGTAAGAAAGTTACTGAATGATTTGAATTAATTCTTTTTCTCAACCCTTACTCTCTCTTCTATTTCTCATCTCTTTTTTCTACTTCTCATCTCAAATTCTCCCTCTATCCTAGGTTATGATTCAAGATTGATCTTGAATCATAACACTCCTCCTTCTTAGGTAACAAGATCTTGGTCCCCATGAAGATGAAGCTGTAGGTATTCTTCCTACCGTCATGAATGACACTCCTATCATATTGCCATGGACGCCCCAATAACAGATGGCAAGCATCGATGGTGATGATGTCACACCAAACTCCGTCGCTAGACTTAACTCCAATCTAAAATTTCACCAAGCAACGTTTCGAAACTATTACCTGATTTCCCTTCTTGAGCCATGGCAATTTGTAAGCATTTGGATGAGCCTCCATCTTTGGTCCTAACTTAGCGACTGCTTCTTCAGATATAACGTTCTCGCAGCTACCCGAGTCTATGACCATGCGGCACACCCTACCGCCAATAGTGCAAGTAATTTAGAAGATGTTGTCCCTCAGCCAACCATCCCCTTTCTCTTCTCTTTGCGCGAAACAAGCACGCCTAACCATTAGTAGATGCCCTTCATCACCCGTTACGACATCTTCTCCGGGAACTGCCAACTCATCTTGGGCCTCTTCCTCAATAGTCTCGCCATCCTCACCGTGGAGCTCTTCGATGTAAAGATCTTTACCAAGCCTATCACCCTTATGGCATTCAACAGCACGATGCCCCACCTCTCCACATTTGAAGCAATGAGTCCTTGACGTTCCTACTAAATCTTGAGTAACCGGCTTGTCGGTATTGGTGGTTGGTGGTCTACCCTGTATGTTTTGAGTTGGAGGTGCTCTTACTTGATCTATGCCACCAACTTGTGTTCCGCAGGACGTTCCACTTTAATGACTCTTGGACCCGCCTAGGAAACGAACATGTTCAACACCTCCTATATTGACTCCTTCAACCCGCCTATGTAACGATCCGCTAATTGCTCCCCTGTTTCCCCCAAGTTATTCTTGGCGAGCAACAAAGCGAACTTTGCCGTGCACTCCTTCACCGATCTAGAGCCCTATCGCAATCCTTGGAGGCGTTGATATATCATCCTAGCATGATCGTGAGGAAAGAAGGCGCCTCTCATGTGTTTCTTCATCTTCTCTTAAGACTCTATCCTCGCCTTCTCTTGGCGAAGCCAAATTTTCTTTAGCTATTGCCCCTAGGCGGCTACCCTGCCTCATAACTAGGTAGTGACGAGCGGCGACTGCTTCCTCTTCGAAACTTCCCTGAACTCTTGAATCTCCTTGACAGCGATAAGCTAATCTAAGAAATCCTCCGGGTGTCATCCTCCATTAAATTCCGGAAATTCAATTCGGAGGCCGGATTCCCACCTTGTCAAAATCATGGTGTCACCGGTAAAAGACCGAGTTCTTCTTTGCCTTCGGTTTGGTAGCTCAGCATCTGGGAACGGATTCTGAAAGCTCTCGTCCATGTCATCATTAGCACCCGATGTTAATGGGCGTTGGGGCTGGGCTCCCGGTTCGAGATCAGGATTTGCCCCAGTTGATTCAAGTAACACTCGATTCACCAGAATTTCTCCTCCTACTCCTCAAACTTCCTCATGGCTTTCTTTTGGAAGTCTCGCTCGTAAACGTCCTCAACGGCGGCGTTCCTTTGTTGCCCACGGACTATCTCAAAAATCATTCTGAGTTCTGATAATAGTTGATGCAACGCGTGAATGGGAATCTTGGGATTAAGGAGCCTGTAACTCGTTGATCGTACCAAGCGATGTCAGATTAAGAGGGATCGGCTAAAACTCGTTGAATCTACGAATCACCTAAAAGAGGAGCTATGTAATTTTTTTTTTTTTTTTGAACTATTTCATAATAAAAATTACAAAGATCAACAACAAAGCAATTCATAAAATTATTCAGTTCATCAAAAAGATTTCAAAAACTATAAACTAATAATCTATTTATAGACATACAAAACTCTACTCATAATAATAATCTAATTTTAAGAACTAATATAACTTTTAATCAAACTCTACTACTCATAATAATAATAAAACTCTAAAACTCTAAATCTAATTATATAATTCAATAAAATTAAAGACCAATAAATAAAAACTTAGTTATACAATAATTAAAACTCATTTTGTCATCTTGATTAGATTATTTCGATCTCTATCTGCATCAATTCTTTTATTTTGTAAAGAGTATTATAGAGATTATACTCGTTTTTATCAATAAAATTCATTTCGTTATGATTTGTGCATTTATTTCTCATTTATTTCAATTGATTCGAAATATGTGTTTGCAATTACTACGCTGAAGATAAGTCTTTTTAGTAATATGACCCCAAAAAAAAAAAAAAACAAAACTTAAGAAACTTATTATTAATATAATTAAAAATTAGAAATATTTTATTAATATAATAAAAAATTAGGGATATTTTATTAATTCAAAAAAATAACATACACAGTGCTCCAAAGGCTCCCGCCTAAGCATAGTCTGGGGGGACAGATGTACGTAGCCTTCCCCCTTCGAGGTATTATCTCTGAAGAAAGGCTGTTTTCGAGTGCCCCTAATCTTAGGGTGAGGACTTCTCAAAAGGTCACTTATCCTGGTACTGCTCTCACCTAAGCACGCTTAACTTCGGAGTTCTAATAGGATTCAGTGACGGCGTATTAGGCCATCCCCAACGGTGCCCCAAATTCTTGGGGCACCCAAAATAATTCAAAAAATGGGGCTCCGATGGGAGCCCCATTTATATTTTTTTTATAATTTTTTTAATTAAATTTATATTTTTTAAATTATTTTTAATTAATAAAATATATTAAATTTTATTTTAAGATATATTTTAAATATTAATAAATTTTTATATATTAAATTTTATTTTTTTTTTAATTTACTTATACATATTACGTTATTTTTTATCAATATAAATCTTAATTTTTGCAATTTTAATTATTTCTCTCAATATAGTTAATTATTTTTTATATTACATTTGTTCTAGTTTATTTTTATATTTTATCTTGAAATAATTAAAATATTATACACGATATTAACAATTAAAGTAATCAAAAAATTTAAAAGATGGTGTAAAAAAAATGGGGCACGAGTTGAGAGGAGAAGCCCCATTTTAAAAAAAATATGGCTTAAAAAATAGGGCACAATTGCAACCAGCTTTAGTACCCTTTTTGGTGGATATTTTATTAATTTAATTTAATTAATTTAAAAAGATAAGAGTTATTCTTATTATTTAAAAAAAGGCCGGATACTAAGATAAATAACCTTTATTTTCCTTAGTCCCACAAACTGAACTCTCTCGAACACTGTCTCTCTCTCCTCATCCCCTTCTTAACCTCTCTAGGGTTTTGCCTTCTGTTCTATACCCAAACACCCCCACTTTATATCTCTATCTCTCTCTCTCCCTCAACCATGGCCGCACCAGCAGTGCAAGCTCCCCGCGCACCCTCCTCGAAGACGGAAACATTCGTGGACAACAAGCGCAAGGACGACATCCGCACCCAGAACATCCTCGCCGCGCAGTCTGTCGCCGACGCCGTGCGCACTAGCCTCGGTCCGAAGGGCATGGACAAGATGATCCAGTCCCCTTCCGGCGAAGTCATCATCACCAACGACGGCGCCACCATTCTCAACCAAATGTCCGTCCTTCAACCCGCCGCTAAGATGCTCGTCGATTTGTCTAAGTCCCAAGATGTAGTCGCCGGGGATGGCACCACCACTGTGGTTGTCCTTGCTGGGTCACTTTTGAAGCATTGTCTCTCCCTTTTGCATCATGGGATTCACCCTACTGTGATTTCTGATGCGCTTCATAAGACTGCTGTTAAGGGGAATGACATTTTGACTGCCATGGGGGTTCCTGTGGAGTTATCGGATAGGGAGTCGTTGGTTAAGTCCGCATCTACTTCGTTGAACAGTAAGGTGGTGAGTCAGTACTCTACCCTTTTGGCTCCTCTTGCTGTTGATGCGGTTTTGTCTGTGGTTGATCCGGTGAAACAGGATATGGTTGATTTGAGGGATGTAAAGATTGTGAAGAAATTGGGTGGGACTGTTGATGATACTGAGTTGGTTAAGGGTTTAGTGTTTGATAAGAAGGTTTCTCATTCTGCGGGTGGACCTACCAGGATAGAGAATGCAAAGATTGGGGTGATTCAGTTTCAAATTTCGCCTCCTAAGACTGATATTGAGCAGAGTATTGTGGTTTCAGACTATACCCAGATGGATAGGATCCTGAAGGAAGAGAGGAATTACATTTTAGGAATGATTAAGAAGATTAAGGCTACCGGTTGTAATGTGCTGTTGATTCAGAAGAGTATATTGAGGGATGCAGTGACGGATTTGTCGTTGCATTACTTGGCAAAGGCGAAGATTTTGGTCATCAAGGATGTGGAGAGGGATGACATTGAATTTATTACTAAGACGTTGAACTGTTTCCCCATTGCTAACATCGAGCATTTTAGGGCGGAGAAGCTGGGGTATGCTGATTTGGTGGAGGAGGTTTCACTTGGAGAATCGAAGATTGTCAAGATCACTGGCATTAAGGATATGGGAAGGACCACAACAGTGCTGGTGAGAGGGTCGAACCAGTTGGTGTTGGATGAGGCTGAGAGAAGCTTGCATGATGCATTGTGCGTTGTGAGATGTCTTGTGAGCAAGAGATTCTTGATTGCTGGTGGTGGTGCACCAGAGATTGAGCTGTCGAGGCAGCTTGGGGCTTGGGCCAAGGTTCTGCAGGGAATGGAGAGTTATTGTGTGAGGGCGTTTGCTGAGGCGCTTGAGGTTGTTCCATATACGTTGGCTGAGAATGCGGGGTTGAACCCTATTGCAATAGTTACTGAGCTTAGGAACAGGCATGCTCAAGGTGAAATCAATGCGGGGATCAATGTGAGGAAGGGGCAGATTACTAACATCTTGGAGGAGAATGTGGTCCAACCATTGCTTGTGAGCACCAGTGCAATCACCTTGGCCACGGAGTGTGTGAGGATGATTTTGAAGATTGATGATATTGTCACAGTCAGGTAGATTTAATCACTTCATAAATCATGCTTAGCATTGCAAAAGGGTTGTCTTATTTCTCTTTCTTTGTGATTTGAATGAATCGTCTGGTATCTGTTTGTGAGGATTAGCTGTGCTTAAAGGGGTTAAGTTTTAAGTTCTGTTGTGTGTTATCAGTTGCTTATAAGCTTGACGTCTTGTATTTGTTCCTGTTGACATTATTTGGGTGATATTTAAGCTTATCCATGCCCTGAATTTTGACCCCTTGGCTGCTTTAAATTGCATCTACGTTCTCATAGAACCATTTTTTCCGCTTTTAGATGAGAGTATACGGCAGCTTGCACGTGGGCACCCGAGTATTGCCATTTATGCTACAGTTCATTGAAATTCTATGCTTCACAACCTTTATATTCTTAGCAATGTGTATCAATTTTGTCAATTACACATTTTTGCTTGCATAATTATGTGACCTTTAGAGGGGTATACTTTTTCCTCTCATGCTAAAAGAAGGTTATCTCTATCTAATTCTCATAACATCAGTGCAATTCTGATTGTGTCTTGTTTAGTTTGTTTCATTTAATATGCCATTATTGAAGGTCTTTGAATGTGATATATGTCGGTAATTGTTCTTCTTAAGTTGCTCAGTTATAAAATTTTTTGGAGATGACATGTATCTGTGCGAAGAAGAATAGAAGTTTGAGTCTTTCTTAGGCCTAGTGACGCGATGCATCAATTCTAAATTGACGAAGTGCTTTAGCGCTGCATTTTGTTAGCAGACACAATTAAGTGCGGTTTCTGTGTGAAAGGAGATGGGATAAGGTACTTTATCTCTATATGAGGCTTTCATATGTGAAAAGGAGAGATCTAGGCTAGGCATAGTCATGATGTACAGTCATGGTAGGTCCTTGATTTTTTTTTTCCCAAATGGTAGGTCCTTGATTTTTTTTTCCCAAAAAAGAATTGACTGGGGAAAAGTGATACCACCTAATTCAAATGTTCTTGGTCAAATCCACTTCCCCCTCAAATTCAAATTTCTTGCCCAAATTTAAATAATGGCACCAATAATGTTCAAATTCAAATGAATGTTAGTTTTTGAATTGTGTTGCAAATGGAGTGATTGTATTTGTACCTCTATATGAAGAGCAAGTATGAATGAGAATTAAACAAGTCTAAGATTACAAATCTCAATTTTCTTCTCCTCTTCTCCTACTTCTCTACTTCTTCTTACTTCTCCTCCTCTTGTTATTTGACGGTCTATTGAATTTGGACTTCATCATTTGGTATCGTAGCGGTCCTTCCTCAGATTGCGCTTCATTTGATGGTAGAATTGATGGTCGTTTTGAATTGATCATAGCGTAGAATAGTTGGTGCTCGCCACCAACTAATCGATCGAACATCTGCTGCAACAAATTTGATTTTACATTGTTGGCTTTGAAGTGTTGATTTCTATGGTATTTGATATTTGCTGCCAACAAAAAATATGATTCCTAGTTTGAATTAATAAATTGACGGAAAAGGAAGTTGTAAATATGGTTCATTTATGAATTCACTCTGATCTGTTAAAAAGTCTTGAGCTCAAATCAAGCATAGTGTTGGAAGTGTTAACATCAACTGAGAGTTACTGAGTGGCGATTGTCTTGAATATCTATTAGGAATCAATTTGAAGTTTAGTGCATCGCAGTTCAAGTGTTGTACATAAGGTGTTTGATACAATCACACAGTTTGCAATTCAACTGTTTGGCTAAAATTTTGATCAGTTGAAGACTTGTTTGCTCGAACACTCACGTTGTACATGCTAATGCACATAAATTTGAATAGTTGGTCATAGAAGTTCTTAAACGATTTCAAATTCGATCTTTGAAAAGGCTATTGAAGCTACATTTGCGGTGAAAGTTTCTTTGGTTCTTTATCCTATAAATGAGGATATCCTCACTGAATATTCTCTAGGTTTGGCTCTCTTGAGGAAATCGTTTTGATATTGCTATCAATAATATTCTCTTGGTTTGGCTCTCCTGAGGAAATCATTTTGATATTGCTATCAATAATATTCTCTTGGTTTGGCTCTCTTGAGGAAATCATTGTGATATTGCTATCAATTTTGGAGATGAAAGGGTTTTTTTTTTTTTTTTTTTTTTTGAACATTAAAGAGATGAAAGCTCATGTTCATTTTACTCCAAGAGTACAATTTCAGCATTTTTTTTTTAAGGGATAGCCATTTATGATCAATGTTGTAATTTAGAGATCCACTTTCTCAATGTTGTGCTTCAAGCATATAACAATGAATGTTCTATTGGAGGTGCATCTATTACAATATCAGCTTCCTCTAAACAAAGTAAGGTTGATGCTGCACACACAATACATGTCAAGTTTGGTACCTTTGTTGATAGTAAAGGCATGTGCTCAATAAAGGAAGTTGAAAGAGTTGCTTCAACATCTGAAATTGAATTTCGAGAAGAGAAACTTGAAGCTCTACAATTTGTGTAAACCCAAGCAACATTGGCGAATGTCAATATGAAACTGGACTTGGATGATAATTTTTCGGAATATGATGGCTTTGATCAAAATGTGACTATTAAAGTTTGAGACGACAATGTTATCAAAGTAAGTTAGAAGAAAGGATGTTAAAATGTCTCTTGTGGTTTCGGATTCATCAATATGCCCAAGAGTTAAATATGAAGTTTCTGCTTCTACTTGACTTATTATTTGTTGGAAGGACCAAGATTATTTTCTTGGATTTAGCATTTGAGGTTGAAGACAAGACATTTAACTATTACCGTTGATAATATAAGCTCGTTTAATTCGTGCTACTTCTACGGTCTTGACTATGTTGTTTTCAACATTGCAATCTTGATGTAGCACAACTTGCTCATCAAAATTATTATTCAGTTTTATTTCATCAAAACTTTCAACTAATGAATTACAAAGTTATATTTGCATAAAAGCTAAGCTGTATTGGATAATCAAAGAGATAAATGTGAAATAAGCTAGGAGACTACTTTAAATAAAAATCTAGTAAGATGTCAAATTGTCTATAGTTAGTAATCTTCTTTGTTCATACTGCATCAATTCCCCATTTGTTCAAAAGAATAACTTGGCCATGAGTTTTAAACAAACGTAAGAAAAAGAAATTATAGCAAATATTCTTTTGCGTGCAGGGCTCTTCCTGGATGAAGTGTAAAACTTACGCTTTTGGAGATGTTGACTAAACATGCTCTTCAGAAATAATGAAACCAGTCAAATTTTCAGAGCATGCATCTTCCATATTTTCGGGCAATTAGATATGTTATCACTCTTTGCAATAATCTTCTTCTTCTGCTTCGTCTTTCATGTCTTCCACTTCTTTATCTTCAATTTTACTTTTTTTTCCTTTAGCTTCTTTGGATGATGGTAATTGGGGAAAAAGACAATATATTGTATTTTAGATCATAAGGAAGTCATAAGTGGGTACTAGGAGGAAGTTGGGGCAGTTTCATCATGATAAGCCCTAAGATACACTTCAAACTTGTTTAGGGAAAGCAAATACAACTTACCCTTAGGTCTAGAAATATAATAGGCATTGGGTGTAGCATACATCGTGATGAAAATTGGATGCCGAACAAATTCCCTCCAATGACAGGGATGCGAAGATTTACCCTTATTATATGGTTCATGTTTATTTGACTCGAGATAATCCAACTTTGAGGCTGAAAAGTAATTGGACGTAAGCGTGCTAGTGGATATAATAGACATATGGACATTGATGAGGTGATAGAAATTGAATCGAACTAGGGTTTCAGATATAGAAGGGTCGAATTAGGACATGAAGGTGGGGATTTCGAATTACGCCTTTCGAATTTGGGGATTTCAAATTATGGTTTTTGAACTAGGGCTTGAAGGTTTTCAAATTTGGTTTTTGGGATGGGATAAGGTTCGATTTGGGGTCGATTAGAGTTTTTGAACTTGGTTAGAGTGTTCGAATTAGGGCCCTTTTGGTTCGAAGTTGGAAGCTTCGAGCTAGATTACGGTTTCGTGTGGGGACAGGGATGAGCAGACACAATCATGGTGGCTTTGTGGTGGAGGTCCAATGGTGGTGTGGCTTGGTGGTTTGTCTAGTAGCTAGGGTTTTAGAGTTCTCTTCTTTTTTTTTTTTTTTTTGATGGCTAAGGTTTTCTTAGGGAATGTTTATTGTAGTAAAAGGTGGTAGTGGCAGGATACTAAGTAGTAGTATCACGCACAAGTGGCGGCATTGGACGGCAGCTGCGATGGCTCTGTGACAGCGGTCCAGAACAAGAGCTTTGATACCAGATTGATGTAGCACAACTTGCTAATCAAAAACACAATTTAATTTTTATTTAATCAAAACTTTCAACTAATGAATTAAAAAGCTATATTTATAGAAAAGCTAAACCATATTGGATAATTAAATAGATAAATATAAAATAAACTAAGAAACCACTTTTCTAAATAAAACAACCAATAATAATAATAAAAAAAAAAAATCCTATTGGCTAAAGGAATGTACTCTAATCTAAACCTGTCAATTGATCTATCAAAATTTAATATGTCAAATCTTCTATAATCAGTAATCATCTTCTTTCGTGTTGTATCACTTCTTCTTTAGAATACTCAAGCTATAGATGTTTGTGTTTGATGCTAGTGGTATTCAAGTTGAGATTCAAGATTTTGTCTCCCTTTTTGGAATTTTATCCTTGGGGATAAGGATGTTTTGATGGAGAAGGCGTTGATACCACCTAATTCGAATGTTCCCATTCAAATTCAAATTCAAATTTGCCACTCAAATTCAAATTTTCTACCCAAATTTGAATATTGCCAATAATGCTCAAATTCAAATGTATGCTAGTTTTTGAATTGTATTGCAAATTGAGTGATTGTATTTGTAGCTCAATATTAAGTGCAAGTATGCATGAGAATTAAGCAAGTCCAAAATTATAAATCTCATTCTTCTCATCTTCTTCTCCTACTTCTCTACGTCTTTTTTTTTTTTTTTTTTTTTTTTTTTTATTTGATGGTCTATCAAATTTAGACTTCATAAAAAGCTGATGCCTTCTTTCTCGTGATTCACCATATAATCGAATTTAGGCCATTTCGCTATCCCGATACTAAACTACTCAACCTTAGAGCTCTTTTGCTTCTAATGTGTTTGTTTCATGTATAGTGATTAGACGTTCGTATATATTAGAATGGCTCTCGTATGTTCGTTGAGATTGTGTTTTGTTCAATCTAATGGAAATTTTTTCTTTGTGATTAGCGAAAAATAAATATAAAAGAACTTCAGGAATAGAATGGCTGGTGATGCTGGGATTTGGGTGTGTGGAACATAGTTGCACGAAGCTGGAGTACTTAGATATATAAGAAAAAGTATTGAGGCGTTATCAATTAAGTTGTTGATGCATAAATATCAAAACAAAGTGAATATTAAGCATTCTGGGAAGCACGGTGTTAACCATCAAACCTAGATTGATAGCTAACCTTGTGGAAGAGAGAGATAAGATGAGAAAAGAATTGAAAGGAGATGAGAAGTAGAGAAATAGATGAGAAATAGAGAGGATTTTCCAAAACGAAATCAGGTTGATATTGATTGATTGAATGAAGAGATTACAAGCATTAGACCTATTTATTGAAGATCTAGTACAATGCATCAAGACACAAAGCAAACTACCGGCCTAACTGAATTTTGGCGCCAAAACACTAACAGCCGCCAGGTTTGACCTGGTTTGACTTACAACGACCCTTAGCGCCAACCGACTTGCAATGCTAACTAGAAATTACAGCCAAAACCGCAGCCTCACACATTACAAACAATTAAGAACCAATTACAACCAAAAACTAAATGAATTATAACATTCCCTCCTCCTTAAGAAGCTCCTTGTCCTCAAGGAGAAAAACTCGGAAACTGGCTCTTCAAGAATGTAGGATTTTCCCGAGTGACAACGTTCTTGTCCAAGTTCAACCATCTTACTAAAATCTACTGAAAAGCTCCAGTACCAGCTACGATCATACCCGGCTTCTTGACAGCTATTGGTCCAAGCTGCAGAGCTCCATTTGCTCCTACGTCCGGTGGAGATTGTGAGCTCTTAACACCCCTCTTGACCTGCTTTTTCAATAATGAAACATGAAACACCGGTGAATGCACGATTGTGTTGGTAAATCAATTTTATAAGCAACTTGGCCGATCTTCTCTAAGATTTTTTAAGGACCAAAGTAACGTGCACTTAGCTTGACATTTTTTCTGACAGCCAATGAGGACTGTCTATAGGGTTGTAATTTTAGGTAGACCATGTCTCCAACTTCGTAAGCTTTGTTTACCCTCTTTTTGTCAGCATAAAATTTCATTCGAGCACTAGCTTGTTGAAGATTATCCTTGAGGAGCTGTATCATCTGCCTTCTCTGCAGTAACAAGTCCCCTACTGTTGATCCGGTATTACTTGGCTGTTGCAGCAACGTTGGAGAGGGTGGTGCATACCCATACACTGCTTGAAAGGGAGAAGTGCCAAGGGAAGCATGAAAATGGGTATTGAACCAATACTCTGCTAACGAAAGCCATTGATTCCACTCTCGAGGCCGTGAGAAAACCATACTCCGAAGATATTGCTCGACACATTGATTGACTCACTCTGTTTGACCATCCGATTGGGGATGGTAAGATGAACTGAGTGCTAGGGTTGTGCCCAACAATTTGAACAGTTCTCGCCAAACGTTGCTCGTAAAGATCTTGTCCCTATCAAAGACAATGGATTGGGGCAATTTGTGCAACTTATATATGTTGTCTAAGAAGCTCTTGGCCAGCCTTTCCACTGTAATAGGTCGAATGAGTGCTATGAAATGACTGTATTTGGTGAAACGATCCACCACGACCCAAATTACCTCCCTACCATCAAACTTGGGAAGTCCTTCAATAAAATCCATACTTATGTTGATCGAAGCACCCTCCGGAATGGGAAATGGCTGCAAGAGTCCTTGGTATCAATGATCCCCCAACTTAGTTTGTTGACACACCTCACAAGATTTAACAAAATCTGATACAGCTTTCTTCAAACTGTGCCAACTAAAATATGCCTTAACTCTTTGATGAGTACCTTCAACCCCGGAATGACCACCCCGAGCTGATTCATGTGAAGCCCTCACTATCTGATCCCTCAAATCAATCGAGGCACCAATATAAATCTTGTTCTGCACACGGATAATTTCTCTCTGCACAATCACACTAGCTTCACTGTCAACACTAGCAGTGCCTTACACCGCTGCTGCAGCCGCGCTTTCCTGAGCAAAAGCGTCCTCTTCATAAGATTTGTAAATTTCATCAATCCAAGAAGGTAAAACAACTGATAATGCTCCACAAAAACCATGCTCGTGGTCCTCAAACTTCCTTGACAAAGCATCGGCAGCCTGGTTTTCTTTTCCTCTTTTGTACTCGATTGCATGGTCAAGCCCAAGTAACATCATCAATCCCTTCTTTTGGATTCTTGTCACTTTTTTTTGCTCTAAGAGGTGCTTAAGACTTTGATGATCTGTCCGAATAATGAACCTATGCCCATCTAAGTAATGCCTCCATTTCTCAATTGCAAGGAGAATTGCCAAATACTCTTTTTCGTAAGTGGACATGGGTTGATGTTTAGGACTAAGAGCCTGACTCAAATAAGCAATTGGTCTTCCATGTTGTGAGAGAACAGCCCCACAACCAGTCCCACTTGCATCAGTCTCCAAAATGAAGTCCTCAGCAAAGTTCGGCATTGCCAAAACTGGGGCCTCACACATAGCCGACTTGAGTGTCTCAAAAGCTGCTTTTGCCTTATCATTCCACTTGAATGCATCCTTATTTAGAAGCTCAGTTAGGGGCTTTGCAATGGACCCATAACCATTTACGAACTTCCTATAATAACCGGTCAATCCCAAGAAACCTCTCAATTGCTTGCACCTTAGAAGGATCGGTAGAGACTCCTTCATGTGAGATGATATGGCCCAAATATTCAAGTTTGGACTTGGCAAAGGTGCACTTTGATAACTTGGCAAAAAACTAGTTCTGCCGCATCACAAGGAATACTTGTCTAAGGTGATTAAGGTGATCTTCAAAGGACGAACTATATACTAAGATGTCATTGAAGAAAACCAACACCGATCTCCTCAGGTAAGGCTTGAAAATGTCATTCATAGCCGTTTGGAATGTGGCCGGAGCATTCGTTAAACCGAAAAGCATGACAACGAACTCAAAATGCCCACGGTGTGTCTGAAAAGCTGTCTTGTAAATATCCGGCTCGGGAACTCTAATTTGATGATATCCCTGCCTTAAGTCAAGCTTAGAGAAGAAGTATGCTCCATATAACTCATCGAGCAAGTCCTCAATAACAGGGATAGGAAATTTATCCTTCACTGTCAAAGAATTCAGCCGACGATAATCGATGCACATTCTAGCCGTGCCATCCTTCTTCTTAACAAGAATCACGGGAGAAGCAAAGGGACTATGGCTAGGTCTAATGAAGTACATTTGCAGCAACTCCTCAACCTGCTTCTCGATCTCTGATTTTTGAGCATGAGCATAACGATATGGCCTGATTTTCACCGGATCCGAATTAACTCGAATTGGTATGGCATGATCAACACTTCTTTGGGGAGGAAGGCTCTTTGGTGGCTCAAAAATATCCTCAAACTCCTCGAGCAAAGCATGAACTTCAGGCTGTAAGTCGTGCTGCAGATCTGCAGGTGAGATCATGAATAATTGTCCCACCCATTGTATTGCATTCTTCTTGATGCTACCGTGTAAGCTTTTGCCATTGATCAATTTCAGCTGAGCATGGTTTGAAATCCCATGTAATGTGACCTTTTTGCCATGAATTTCGAAGGACACTGTCATCTTATCAAAATCGGACAACACTGGATTAAAAGTCCTCGTCCAGTCCACTCCAAGCACCATATCTTACCCTCCCAAAGGAAGAACTCTAAAATCAAAAGTGAATTGGTGATCTTGCATGGACCAATGAAATGATTGGCACTTGTTTTGAATTGTAATTGAGTTGCCATCAGCTACCATTACGGCCAAGGGATGAGTTTTGATGATTTCATGCTTCACCTTCTTTACCAACTTGGGATCGATAAAGCTATGTGTGCTTCCGCTATCCATAAGTATGGTAATGGAAGTTTTGCCTGCTTTCCCACCAATGCGTATGGTGTTGTGAGCACCACTCCCGGTAAGAGCCTTCATGGAAATCTCAACCTCATCCTCAAACAACTCATCATGTGAATCTAGCCCTGAGCTGTCATCTGCAGACCCTGTACCATCAGTATCTGATTCAACAGCAACACGAGAACCTTGTGCAGACATCAAGGACTTTGGATTGCACCTATGTCCGGGCTGATATGGCTAATTGCATCTATAACATAACCGAGTATATCTCTTATCCACTGACTAGCCAGCCTTGTTGCTTGATGAATCTCTTTGATGAGGCTTGAAATTACTACTCTTGGATTTACTTTTGTCACTTGAAGATACAAGTGTAGCCTCAATCAATTTTGCCTTATTATAGGCTTTGAAGAGAGTCTTTGGCTCAATGGCCTTAACCAAATTCTTAACTCTTGGCTTCAATCCACTAATAAAGCTTGAGACATAATATGCTTCGGTTGAATGTGGATTAATGGCTATCATATTAGCACGCAAGTTCTCAAATCTGATCATGTAGTCCTTCACCGTAGATGTTTGATAAACCTTATTAAAGCTATCAACAACATCACTTGAATCCTCTTCACCATACCTCTCACGCAGCTCTTTCACGAATTGGTCTCAAGAAAGACAAGGATTACTCCTCAAGACACTATAAAACCATACCTTGTGGTCTCCATGAAGATGCACTGCAGCTAGCTCTACTTTTTCAGCTTTGTTGATGTTATAGAAATGAAAATACCTTTCACAACCCCTCAACCAAGACTCAGGCTGTTTTCCATCAAATGGCTTAATTTGTACCCTTGGCTGCCTATGAGCATGACTTCTACCACCAGATGAAGCATCATTACTCAAGGATCTCTGCTGTTGACGCAAATCTGGAGGTCTATTCTGTTGTTCAAGATCATCGGATGAACTTCTTTGATGAACATTCAAATTAGGTGGCCTGGTATGTAGACCTGAACTCTTGCCACCAAATCTGAATTGGTCTGGTCCTGCATTTCGATCGCGCGTACCTGCAGCAACCTCAACTACTGAAGGTCGATCATCCACTGATCGGATATGAACTATAGGACCTGCTTCAGCCTGTATCTCAGGTGATTTGCCACGATTTCTGTCCACATTCTCATTTCTGTCTAATTGAACCTGCGGTTGAGCCACATCAGCTGGAGGAAAGAGCTGACTTGCAGGCTTAAGGATCGCATTGACGGATGATTCACCTTGTTTCTTGACCTGATCTTGCAGATTCTCCATCCTTTCCTTCAATTTTGACAATCGATCATCATTTCTTTGCTGATTTTCTGACTGCATTTGCTGATTTTCCAAATGCATTTGTTGTAATCTCGAGAATAGGCGTTCCTCTGCTTGTAATTGTGAATGTGTAATCCATTCCTTCATCTGATCAACCGTGACATACTCCTTTGGAGTGTTCGAACCAGCCACAGCAGCATAGGACACTTCTGGTTGGACAGCTGAAGCTACATTGCCTCCACCAGCACCCGATCGTGTCCTAATTCCTTTAGCCATTCTTTGATTGTGATTCTTCGATTTTGCCAGCTCAATTCAAGCAATAGATAACTTGAACCAGCTTTGATACCAATTGTTAACCACCAAACATAGATTGATAGCTAACCTTGTGGAAGAGAGAGATAAGATGAGAAAAGAATTGAAAGGAGATGAGAAGTAGAGAAATAGATGAGAAATAGAGAGGATTTTCCAAAAAGAAATTAGGTTGATATTGATTGAATGAAGATATTACAAGCATTAGACTTATTTATAGAAGATCTAGTACAATGCATCAAGACACAAAGCAAACTACCGGCCTAATTGAATTTTGGCGCCAAAACACTAACAGCCGCCAGGTTTGACCTGGTTTGACTTACAACGACCCTTGGTGCCAACCGACTTGCAATGCTAACTAGAAATTACAACCAACACCGCAGCCTAACACATTACAAACAATTAAGAACCAATTACAACCAAAAACTAAATGAATTATAACACACGGATATGGATGATACGCCGACATGTAGTTTTTCAAAAACTAGAATACGACACCTCTGGGACACGTTACTTTAAAATTATGTATTCTATTTTATATATATATATATATATATATATATATATATTCATTTAATTGTTCAAAAAATAGGACAAATTCAAGCATATACAATTAACAAACAAATTAACAGAGGTTCAAGCCATATCGCTGCTGCTGCCATCTCTCTCTTGCTCTCATTAACTGAATAGGGCTTCTTTCTCATATATATTTTTTTTATCAAGCTTCCTCTCTTTCAAATTGTACAAAATATATATATATATATATTTATCAAAACAACTATAAAAAATTAGAAAATATTAGTTTATTTTTAAATTTTTAAATATAATCATATTAATATTATGTAATATAATCAAACCATAAAAAATGTGTCAAAAATTCAAAATTCAAGAAAGCGAATCGGATACCTTTTCACATATCGGAAGCGTGTTTGAAATTCAAAATTTAAGAAACAAGCATCGAATACTTTTTTCAAGTATCGGAACGTGTTGGAAGGGTGTCGATGCAGGATACGTGTCGGACACCGGTACTCTGGCCAAAAAAGAGTATTAGTGCTTCCTAGTAAGCAATAACCAAGAAATTGATACTCCAGCTAAAAAGATGTAGAGAATTGACTCCAACCTATCCACACGATTCTATCATTTTTTAAAATCGAGTGATATAATTAGCCAACAAATAATTTAATATGTATCTTTCTTATCAAAATGATTCCATGACTGTTTAAATCATGTTTTCATCGGGTTTGGTACATTAAGAACACGAATCTGACTTTGAAACACCGAATTGTGTTTCTGAAGCGTGAAGCGTTAGAATTTAGGGTTTCTTGCAATTATGGTGTGGAAAAGTATGATTTGTCTAAGCATATGCATGATGTAACATTTATGTTACCATGCGGATGTTGAGTTGTACATGCAACACCATGTTGGGGGAACTGTGGCATTCCAGATTTGAATTTACGACATAGTTGTACGAAACTCCTATAATGCATAACGTTTCACGCTTAGAAAAACTATTTGGATTTTCAAAGTTAGGCTCATGCTTTCAATGCGTATCGAACTAGCTGGAAATGCAATTCAAACAATCTTGAAATCATTTTGATAAGAAGATATTTACTAGGTGATTTGTTTGCTAATTAATTACTCGACTTGGAGAATAATTGAATTGTATGGACATGTCAGAGTCAATCTTCTAGATCTTATTCATTACAGTATTTAATTCTCTTGACTATTGATTGACATCAACTTTGTTTTATGTGAGTTATTTTTCTCACTTCTCTATTTTCACTTGCACAATCACGTGACTTTTAGGGGGTATACTTTTACCTTTCGTGCTAGTTAAAAGGGTTTTGATTATTACCTGAAGGAAGGTTACCTCTATTTGATTTTCATTGGTGTGATTCTGGTAGTGCCTTTGTCTATCTTTGTTTCATTTAGTATGCCGATTCTTGAGGTCATTGAGGACTGGAAGTGTTATGAATATGCCGGTACTTGTTCGATGGTATTTGCTCTACTTAAGTTGCTCAACTATATGTTAAGCTTCAAGATTGAATTGAAGTTAACCTTGTGGAAGGACATGATTGTTAGCGAATCAAGATGCGAAGATAGAATTGAAGTGAGATGAGATTAGAGAAGTTTTGATGAGATTGAGAGAAAATATCTCATTGAGATGTTTGTTAATTTTCATTGAATTAATATCACATTACACTTAAGCAACTACTTATGCTTGATCTAGAAATGATGCACTTAGACACAATCGAAAACAGCTAGCTAAGCCTTAGCCGCAACAATTGACCCTTACAACCGACTTAACTAACTCCTAAGACCATGGCGCCAACACAACCAATTCAAACATTACACAATTCAGTTATTACAACGCAACCCATAACCAAAGCCAAAACACAAACTCAATGCAACACAGCAAGGTCATAACATTCCCTTCTCCTTGAAAACGTTCCTGTCCTCAAGAATGAAAGCTAGAAAATTGGCTTTTCAAGAATTAAAGCTCCTCCCAAGTTGAAAACTTTGCATCCAAATTGCTCTAGGATACTAAAACTTCTGATTTACTTCTGCCTTCATTCTTCAACTCTTGTGAATCAAGAACTACAATAGGTTGAAGCATCAAGGCTCCACTGGAACCCACTTCAGGAGGCTGTAGAGACTGCTCTTTGCCCTTCTTCCCCTGATTTTTGAGGAAAGATACATGAAAAACAGGATAAATGTAAGCATTAGGAGGCAACTTAAGCCTATAAGCCACTTTGCCTATCTTCTCCAACACCTTGTAAGGACCAAAGAATCTCGCACACAGCTTCACATTCTTCCTTACAGCAGCAGTTACTTGTCTATAAGGTTGCAATTTTAGATAAACCATATCCCCTACTTTAAAGCTCCAGTCCACGTGTTTTCTATCTGCATACAACTTCATTCTAGCTTGTTCTTAGTGAAGATTATCTTTCAACATTTGCATCAATTGTCTCCTCTGCTGAATCAGATCAGTCACTTCTGGCACTGATGAAACAATCCCTTGTATTGTTATAGGTGTAGGAAGATCATAACCAAAAAGAGCTTTGAATGGAGTAGTACCAATAGAAGCATGAGCATGTGCATTGTACCAAAACTCAGCGAGGGATAACCACTTACTCCACACTTTTGGATGATTGAACACCATACTTCTGAGGTACTACTCAAGGCACTGATTGACTCTCTCTGTTTGTCCATTGGTTTGGGGATGATATGATGAACTAAGAGCCAATGTTGTTCCCAAAAGATTGAACAATTCTTTCCAAAAATGGCTGGTCAAGAATCTATCTCGATCTGATACAATAGACTGTGGCAATCCATTTAGCTTGCAGATGTTGTCTAAGAAACTTCTTGCCGATTTCTCAGTTGTCATAGGCCTGGCCAACCCAATGAAGTGACTCAATTTAGTGAACTGATCAACCACAACCCAAATAACTTCCTTTCCTTCTGATATGGGCAAACCTTCAACAAAGTCCATGCTAATATTTTTCCAAGCTCCCTCAGGAATGGGCAAAGGTGGGAGAAGGCCTTGATATCTATGATCACCCAACTTAGTTTGCTGACAAACCTCAAAAGCCTGCACAAAATCAGCTACTGCTTTCTTCATTCCTATCCAACTGAAATAAGCCTTGAGTCTTTGATAAGTCCCTTCAACACCTGAATGCCCTCCCCATGCTGAATTATGAGAAGCAATAATGACTTGTTGTCTCATATTAGTGGAAGCACCAATGTACAACTTGCCGTTCAACCGGATAACTCCCTTTACCACAGACACCCTTGCATCATTAGCAATGTTGTTTGTTCTGCTCACATTAAAAGCTGTTATGCATTCTTGTGCAAAACGATCATCTTCATAGGACTTATACACCTCTTTAACCCAAGCTGGAAGTATAATAGACACAACACCACAAAATCCCTGCTCACAATCTTCCAACCTGCGAGACAATGCATCAGCTGCCACATTTTCTTTCCCTTTCTTGTACTCAAAGTCATAATCAAGCCCCTACATCTTCATTAACCCCATCTGCTGGATCCTTATGACAATTTTCTGCTTAAGAAGTGCTTCAAACTCTGATGATCAGTCTTAATTGTAAAGTGGTGGCCATCCAAATAATGCCTCCATTTGTCAATAGCAAGCAAACTTGCCAAGTATTCCTTCTCATAAGTGGATAGTGCCTGGTGCTTAGGACTCAAAGCTTGGCTGAGAAAAGCTATAGGCTTTCCTTTTTGAGGAAAAACAACCCCAATACCACTTCCACAAGCATCTGTCTTCAATATGAACCCCATAGCAAAATCTGGCATTGCAAGTACTGGAGCTTTACTCATTGCAGACTTCAAGGCCTCAAATGCTTCTTGAGCTTTATCAGGCCACATAAAAGCATATTTCTTTAGTAGATCAGTCAGAGGTTTGGCTATGGCTCCATAACCAGCAACAAACTTTCTGTAATAACCCGTCAAGCCCAAAAATCCTCTCAACTACTTCAAGGTAATTGGCACAGGCCATTCCATCATTGCATGGACCTTAGAAGGATCAGTAGAAACTCCACCATGAGAGATAACGTGGCCCAAATACTCTAATTGGGTTTGTGCAAAGGAAAACTTAACCAATTTTGCATATACGGGTGACTGCGCATGGTCATGAACACCTCCTTCAGATGCACCAAATGGTCTTCCAAAGAAGAGCTGTAAATTAGGATGTCATCGAATAATACCAATACAAATTTCCTTGAGAACCGCTTGAAGACATCATTCATTACTGCTTGGAATGTTGCTGGAGCATTGGTTAAGCCAAAAGGCATAACTACAAACTCAAAATGCCCATGATGTGTTCTAAAAGTAGTCTTATACACATCTTGCTCCATCACCCTGATTTGATGATATCCCTGCCTCAGATCAAGCTTGGAAAAGATATGAGCACCATGTAGATCATCCTACAGATCATCTATAATAGGAATTAGAAACTTATCCTTCGCTGTCAATGAATTTAGCTGCCTGTAGTCTATACACATTCTAGCCGTGCCATCCTTCTTCTTGACAAGTATAACTGAAGAAGCAAAAGGGATGTGGCTCTGCCTCACAAAACATGTCTTGAGCAATTCATCCACTTGCTTCTCAATTTATGTCTTCTCAGCATGTGGATACTTGTTACAGGCTCAGAATTAAGCTTAAGAGGAATAGCATCATCCAAACTCCTCTGAGGAGGTAATGCCTTGGGCTGCTCAAACAAATCCTCAAATTCTTCAATCAAGGCTCTTACTTTAAGATGAGAAATGCCACCTACCTCCATAGATGATATTGTAAACAGATGGCCTACTCACTGGTAAGCATTCTTCTTAAATCCACATTTCAGTTTCTTTCCATTAATCACTTGCTACTGAGCTTGATCAGCAAGACCTTGCAAAGTCACATTGGATCCTTGTACTTCAAATGATACTATCAACTTAGCAAAATCAAAGATCACAGGCCTGAAGGTTCTCATCCAATCCACACCCAAAACCATGTCGCATCCGCCCAAGGGCAAGATTCTGAAATCATAAAAAAACTTATAATTTTGCATAGACCACTGGAACTTATGACATTTGTTCTGTGTTAGGATGGAATTCCCATCAGCAACCGTCACTGCCAAGGGATGAGTCTTCATAACTTCATGTCCCACCTTCTTCACCACCTTTGGATCAATGAAACTATGTGTGCTACCACTATCAATCAAAACAATGATTGATCTCTTGCCAGCCTTCACCTTGATCATTATACTGTTACGAGTTCCATTGCCCATCAAGGGTTTCATGGAAATCTGCACCACATCATCAGTCAGCTCATCTTGTGATTCCAGGCCTGAATTATCCTCTTTACTCTAAGGTCCATCATTGTCAGATTGCTTATCAGCACTGACTCCTCTAGCTGTCATGAGAAACTTAGGATTGCATTTACGACCAAACTGATATGGCAAATTACATTTGTAACAGAGTCTTTGAGCTTTCTTATCAACTGAACCAGTGACTTTAGCCTTATCCGCTCCCTTCTGATGCTTAAAGGTTCCTCCCTTGCACTTAGGTCCAGCAGTAGAGGCCAAGACTGTGGCCTTAAAGAGCTTGTGCTTTAGCATAAACTTTAGACAATGTTTTAGGACCAATTGCCTTCACAAGGTTCTTGATCTTAGGCTTTAAACCACTAATGAAACTCGAAACATAATAAGCCTCAGTGGCTTGAGGATAAGTAGCTATCATGCTCGCTCTAAGGTTTTCAAACCTTGTCATATACTCCTTCATGGAAGTTACTTTGATCACTATGCTGAAATTATCAACAATGTCACTTGAGTCTTCATCACCATATCTCTTGGAACGTTCTTCCACAAACTCAGCCTGAGAAAGAGCTGGATTGGTCTTCAATACACTGTAAAGCCATACTCCATGATCTCCTTGAAGAAACACGATAGCCAGTTTAACCTTTTCTTCATCTGTAATGTGATAAAAATGGAAGTACTGTTCGCACCTTCTAATCTACGACTATGGCTGCTTGCCATCAAACTGTTCAATCTGTATTCTTGGCTACCTGAATCCACCGCTTTTATTGCTGGATGAAGTGTTATTACTTTCTAATTGCCGCTGATGCCTCAAATAAGGTGGATGATCCAATTGTTCGGCATTCAAACTAGCAGATCTCAGGTGTTCTAGATGATTGCGAAGGCAATCATTCTGCTCCAGATTCATGCTGGAAGATCGAGATTGCTCTTGACCAAGTGAATGAGCATGAGGTCTAGTAGTTACTTCAACCTCTGGTATTCGATCTTGAGGTCTGACATCAGCTACATGAGGACGATTTTGGGAAATAACAGCCACATTAGCCATTCGAGGTCTACCTTAAGGTTCCGCAACAACATTTGGAACTTGAGATTGGATGACATTAGGAGGTTGCATCTGCCGACTTGCTAGCAACAAGATTCCAACTCCAGATGCAGCACCTTGTCTATTAACCTGATCCTGCAAACCAGTGAACCTGTCCTTCAATTGTTGCAATTGCTGAGATATTTGACCATCAGCATTCTGATTGTTCTCAAGCTGCACTTGCCTCATCATCTGAAGCATTCATTCATCCCTCTTTTGATCATTCTCTTGCTGCATTTGTTTTAACCGATCGAACATTTCATCTCTTTGTTGATCATTTTCCTGCTGCATTTGCTTGAATCGATCGAGCATTCCATTCATTTCTGATCTTAATTGATCACCAGTGACATACTGAACACCTCTTGCTGCACTAGCACCTACTACCGTAGCGTAAGAGACATTTGGATCAACAAGATTAGCTGGATTTCTAGCTTCTGTGCCTAATCGAGTAGTTACACAACCAGACATAGTAGAATTCTGTTTCATGCGCTTTGCCAGCTCGAATCAATCCATAATCGAGCACTTTATAGCCAACAAAGGCTCTGATACCAAATGTTAAGCTTCAAGATTGAATTGACGCTAACCTTGTGGAAGGATAGGATTGTTAGAGAATCAAGATGAGAAGATAGAATTGAAATGAGATGAGATTAGAGAAGGTTTGATGAGATTGAGAGAAAATATCTCATTGAGATGTCTGTTAATTTTCATTGATGAATATCACATTACACTTAAGCAACTACTTATACTTGTTCTAGAAACGATGCACTTAGGCACAACCGAAAATAGCTAGCTAAGCCTTAGCCGCCACAATTGACCCTTACAACCGACTTAACTAACTCCTAAGACCTTGGCGCCAACACAACCAATTCAAACATTACACAATTCAATTATTACAACACAGCCCATAACCAAAGCTAAAACACAAACTCAATGCAACACAGCAAGATCATAACACTATAGATATGTCGTGGAGATGTCGTTTAGTTTTAAAGTGAGAAGAATGGAAGTTTTTGGTTAAGCTTATGCCTACTGACGTAATTCATCGATTTTATATTGAGGAGAAGTTATTTGGTGCAGTATAGTGATTTATTCTGTAAGAGTCCATAAAATACAATTAAGGATAGTTTCTGGTCAGAAAGGAGATTGAATAAGGTACGTTATCTCTATATAAGGTCTTCATCTAGAAAAAAGAGAAATTTGGGCTAGGCATATTCATGATGTATAGTCACGTAATGTCCTTGATATATTTTTTTTTCATAGGAATTGTATTGGGAAAACCATGCCTTCTTTCTCTAGTAGTTTCTTTAGTTTTCTTGGTGTTAGAAATAATAGGAAATATTCAAATGCAACGACTGAAAGAGAGCAAATGAACAGGTCTTATAATTGTTAGAGATTGAACTAATTACTTAAGCAAAAAAATCAAAACAAAAAACTTAAAGGGGGTAAGAACGATTACACCACGTCGTTGCAAGAGCCACTACCCTAAAATATGATTTCACCGTTGCTCTGATGCTCATAGTACTATCAATGGCCATCCTCCAGGATTAATATGATCCGACTCTTAACGTTCACTCGTTAATTGCCAGGTAGGAGTGCCTAAGAAATTTGCCCAAGGAATTAGAGAGACGGAGAGACGAAGTGAAAAGGAGACGAGGAAATGATTGTTTTGTTGAATGATTTTAGATGGAGGTTGCAAAGGGGTATGTATAGCTGAGATCATGGTTGTTAGGAAGGGTTGTGACCTCCCAAAAGGCACCTTGAAGAGACGCATCTTATGTGGAACAAAACTAAGTAGTAATGGATCTCATGGGAACAATAACACAAGTAATGGCATCGGTTAAAGTAATGAGGCTGCGCTTCTCGACACATGGTTCAGATAAATTTTTTGGAAAATAAAATAACCATTTAGAAAAAGGACACCTACACCCCACTCTGGCCCAAGCACGGCGTGGCTGGCAGGCAGCGAGCACGCATGTGGGGTTCCCACCATTCTTTCGCCCTTGACTTAATTCAAAGAGTTAAATAACATAATCATAATTAAAGTCGATAACCCTTCACTGCTTTTTTTTTTTTTTTTAATGTAAAACAAAACAATATGGGCTGAGAACTTGTATCGTTTTTCTAACAATCCCCCACAAAGGATACAAACCGGACAAAGGAAAGAAGAAAGATTGGGCAAAAAGATTTCAGTCTTTTGGTGGCGATGTTCTGCGACTTGAATTATCACCTAGTGTAAGCCAAGTTTAGGACCAACAGCTTGCAAGATGACTTTCATCTTAAACCTTACAAGAGGTTGTTTAGTCTGCCACTTGGACACATTCCAAATTCCATATCTCAGCAACTCTTGCGGATTGGCATGTTTTATTGGCCATGCACCCGTTCTGGATATTCATAGGTGCTCTAGAAGGCAAGTCTTTAATCCTTCATAGGTAGCCGCCACGCACCCGCACCTACAGAGGTGGATCCCATCAAGGGTGTGTTACTGCACTCCACCAAACATATGGTTGTTGGTCCATTAAGAGCTAGAGCTCAACCTAGTGGTGGCCAACGGGCCGGGTCGGCCCGGAAACTGGCTAGGCCCGGCCCGGCCCGCATGGCACTGTAGCAGGCCGGGCCGGGCCCAGGCCCGAGGTCCCCCGGGCCGGGCCTCGGCCCTATTTTTTCTCAAGGCCTGGGCCAGGCCCAGCCCGGCCCAAAAGAGCAAACGGATCTTTAGAAGAAAAGAGCCGTTGGCTATGTTGTTGCACAGAGCCAACGACTCTTTTTTTACAAAAAAAAAAAAAAAATTATATATTTTTTTCCCTATAAATACTTAAACCTCCCCAACTCATTTTCTCACAAAATCTTCAATTCTCTATTCTCTCTCTATACATTCATCATCTCCCATCTTCTCTAATTTGATAATTGCAAAATTGTGCTCTAAAGTTCGAAGTTCGTAAAGTATTTGGCTGAAGTGTGAATTTCATTATTCTCACGTTTCGGTAATTTTAATATAGTAATTTTTTTTATTCGCAATTTTACTTATTTAATTTGCATTACTACTTGCATTTTATAAATAATAATCATTTATACTAATATGGCACACAACTCTTCATCATCTGGAGCCAGCCATGCTAATTCTAGCTCTTCTCGGCCACCCAGAATCCCAAAAAGGACTAGAATTATCTTAATTGATACTGAAGAATGTGCTTTTATATAACCAGACCCAACACCCCAATACACTGATGATAGCATAGATTATAAGTTTTCACAACCACAAGATTATCATGAGTCAGGTAGTGGTGGGGTTGGAGACTCACAAACTGATGAGGAACCCACCCCCACCACCGATGCCCAGCCTGAAACTAGTACCTTGACTAGTGGGCGTACAACTAGTGGGGTATGGAAGCACTTTACCCTTAATAAGACAACTAATAAAGCATCCTGTAAATTATGTGACCCACCCAAGAATTTTAGCCATCAACCCGGCAGTGGGACGGGCACACTAAGTAGATATGTACTTAGGTGCCACCCCGAGCAATTCCCGGAAAAGAGCCAACAACGTTTAGTACAGCAAGTGACCGATGCACTTGCTAATTTTAGGTTCTCTCAGGAGAGCAACCGTAGGGGGCTAGCTAAATATGTAATTTTGAGTGAAAGGCCTTTTAGTACCGGCGAAAACCCACATTTCGTCGACTAACTCCAACGAAATGTGAACCCCGCAATTGTGAGGATTCCTCGGAACACCGTAAAGCGGGACGCTTTTACGTTGTACCACAATCTTAAAATTGGGATACATACACTTTTTGCGACGAACATGAGCATGTTCTCGTTGACGTCGGACGTATGGACGTCCAAACCCGGCCAACCTTATATGTGCATAACGGCACACTGGACCGATGAATCCTTCATCATCCAGAAGAGAATAATTCATTTTGGGCTTTTAGATTGCCCCCATACTACCGAGGTGATTACAGGTGCGATTATGTCGGCAGTCCGCGATTGGGGCATTGAACAGCGTATCTTCAGTATTACGTTTGACAATGCTTCCAATAACACTGCATCCGTAGCACATTTAATTAGAAAAATGAGACCCATGTTAGGTGGGAAGTGTTTTCATATTCGTTGCATCTGTCACATTTTGCATTTAATGATAATGGATGGTTTAGATCTTATGGATGCATCCCTTGCCACCTTAAGATCTGTAATAATATCAATTAAAGCATCCGTTGCTAGGAAAAAAAGATTTAAAAATGTATGTAGGTTGCATAACATAGAATTTAAACAATTTAAATTAGACTCCAAAACTAGGTGGTCGTCTACGGTAGTAATGTTAGAGCGCATTCTACCATACAAAGACGCTGTGATGGAATTTTCCCAGGAAAATCGTGTAGAATGGCGCGATTACAACCTGGATGGTATACATTGGGTGACAATAGATGAAATTTGTAAATTTTTTAGCATGTTTAAAGACACGACAACATTTTTTTCGGGTTGCAACTATCCGACCATGCCTCAAGCAATATCAACATTGCTTGATATTGTAAATTGGATGGTGGGTAATCAGTCCAACCCCATTTTGTTCGGATCGATTATGGCAATGAAAGAAAAGTTTGCCAAATATTTTTCTGAACAACCTCTTACTTATTGCTTTGCAACCATTTTAGACCCTCGTTGTAAACGCGGGGGTTTCAACTTGTTTTCCCATCATTTTTTTAAATATTTGCATCCTACTCTTAATGTCGACACTTTCATTGCCGATGTCGATAATGACTTGCATAATTTATTTTCTGAGTATTCTCGTAAATTATCATTTAATAATCCTAGTACTACTGCAGTAGGATCTTCCACATCTAGTGGAAGTAGTTCACACATGTCATATTCGTGGAAGCTGTTGGAGAATTTACGCTCGCAGTAGCCCCCACATCATGTGACGAGCTAGATTATTACTTGCGGACACCGTTGGTCCATATTTTCGGGCCGTTGGCCAACCCGCATTTTGACCTTTTGCAATGGCGGAACACAAACCAAACCCAATATCCCGTGCTTTCCACCATGGCACGTGATATACTAAGTTGTCCGGTGTCTTCAGTAGCATCGGAGTCTGCTTTTAGTCTTGGTGGTAGGTTGCTTGGAACGAAGAGGGCAAAGCTATCGCCGTCGAGCTTGGAGATGTCCGTGTGCTTGAAGGATTGGCTGCTAGCTGAGGCAAGAGATTAACAAAGAATGAAGAGGAATTCATCGAGCGATGAAGAGGATGACCGCACAGCTGATACGTCAAATGATGGCGTAGAAACCCCCCGATATGACTGATATCAAGATTCAAGACTTTTGTATGTTAATTATTTACTTTCAAATATTTACGTCAAAAGATGACCGCACACTCCATATGTCAAACTTCATATTTTTTGATAAATAAATTTGTTTTTTTAAATATTAGGCCCCAACTTTGTATTTGTATTTGATACGTTATTTATTTACTGATATTTTTTTGATAATTACTTGTTGTATATTGTATTTTATTTATTATATATAGTTAGTATTATTTTTTTTGAACATGTATACTTGGAAAGAAATATATTTGTATCTCATATTATTTATCAATGAATTACAATAATTTTAGTACAAAACGACTATGTATTTTTTAATTTTTTTTAATTTAGTTAAAAAGGCCCGGCAGCCCGGCCCGCTCGCACTGTAGCGGGCATGGGCCTGGTCCTGGGCCGGTCCCGGCCCTGGAGGCCCTCGAGCCCTGCCCGACCCGGCCCATGGACACCGCTAGCTCAACCTCACCACCTTGGTAACATATTGACAGTATCCATCAAGTGCAAGCTTTAATTACACTACCAAACATATGGCTATGGACCCATCTTAGCATCATAGGGAGGGAAAACAATATAGTACAGTGCATTCTTTAAATTAAACTATGACTTTTCACATTGAACCTGTTAAAACCAAGTTGGATACATCACAGTATATTCAAACATAGAATTTAGTCCCATCCCTCTCGATGTTTCCATAATCATTTTTCAACATAGGCTCATTGTTAATAGATCCACAAGGTTTTTATCAAACCTTATACGATTTAATGATATCACTTTCTTTCCAATAGATCCTTTACGATCTTATGCCTAAGACGAATAAGTCTCCTCTTGCCAAAGCCATCGAGTGTGCAGTGTCCGCACCATCCGTTATAGACAATTGATTAGGTTTAATCATCAAGCTCAACCGTCATTAATCGCATTTGAACACTGTATCAAAATAAAGTGATACTTGAGGGTTGTCCATTGCCAACACAATAACTAATTGCTTTTATCCCCACATTTAGGCATCTGCAACGAGCTGATAAATAAGTAGCTCCATATCCTGCCAACTTGTTAGCTTCCAAAATTTAATTTGGAAGTCTAACCTTGTAGAAGAGAGTTTGAGATGAGAAAAGAATGGAAGGGGATGAGAAATTAGAGAAAGGGGACGAGAATTAGAGAATTTTCCTTAGGAATCAGATTTCATTTAATTGGATGATCCAAATACACCTTTAAGCTCCAAATATATACACAATGGAAAGCAAAGCAAATTGATCTAACAACCAGCAAGAACTCCTGCCAAAAACCCTCACTTGTAACCGATTGTCCAGCCAAGTGCAGATCAGGTGCTGCACATGAATACCGTTGGAAAATCTGCATTTTTTGGGGCACTCTTAAGTTGTTATTACATCATATAAGACTCTAATTAAAAGTAATACTAAAATATTAAAATGCATTGTAAGTAAAATTTATTAATTCGTAACATTCCCTCCCCCTTGAGAAACTTCTTGTCCTCAAGAAGTGAAGCCCGGAAATTGACTCTTCAAGAAATTGTAGTCCTCCCAAGTTGTAAAGTCCTCTTTTAGGTTGCTCCAAGTGACCAGTACCTCTTGAATTTTCTTGTCATTGAGCTGCAGCGTCCTCCTTGATCTGACAGAGCTCGGTTGCTGCAGTATTACTCCATTAGCTTCAGCAACAGGCGGCTTCCAGGTTGTATCAGCTTTCCTCTTGATCTATTTTTTAAGGAGGGACACATGAAACACGGGGTGAATGTAAGAATGTGATGGTAAGTCAAGCTTATATGCCACGTTGCCAATTTTCTCCAGAATTTTGTAAGGACCGAAGTAACGAGCAAAAAACTTGACATTGCATCTGACAGCCACGGATGATTGTCTATATGGTTGTAGTTTGAGGTAGACCATGCCCCCAACGTCATAGTTCTTGTCTACCCTCTTCTTGTCTGCATAATACTTCATTCGAGCTCGAGCTTGTTGGAGATTGTCCTTAAGCATCTACATGATATGTCTCCTCTGCTGCACAATTTCGGTTGCTGCAGAATCAGCAGCCCTCGGTTGTTGTAACATCATAGGAGAAGGTGGAGAGTAGCCATACAATGCTTGGAAAGGTGAAGTGCCAATGGATGTGTGGAAGTGTGTATTGAACCAAAATTCGGCTAAAGAAAGCCAACTGTGCCACTCTTTGGGCCTTAAGAAGACCATACTCCGAAGATATTGCTCCACACATTGGTTGACTCGTTCGGTTTGACCATTCGTTTGAGGATGATAGGAAGAAGTAAGAGCCAACGTTGTTCCCATGAGCTTGAACAATTCCCTCCAAAAGGTGCTTGTGAAGATTTTGTCTCGATCCGACACGATGGATTGAGGCAACCCGTGTAACTTGTAAATGTTGTCAAGGAAGAGCCTTGCCAACTTTTAAGTAGTAACGGGTTGAGCAAGTGCAATAAAATGACTATATTTGGTGAAGCGATCCACCACGACCCATATGACCTCTTTGCCTTCGGACTTTGGTAGTCCCTCGATGAAATCCATGCTAATGTGGACCCAAGCTCCGTCCGGAATGGCAAGAGGTTGAAGAAGTCCCTTGTATCGGGGATCTCCCAGCTTCGTTTGTTGGCATACTTCACAAGACTTCACATAGTCGCTCACATCTCTTTTCATACTCGGCCATGTAAAATATGCTTTAATGCGTTGGTAGGTGCCTTCCACACCCTCGTGACCTCCCCAAGCAGCGTCATGTGAGGCTTGGATGACCTGTTTTCTCAAGTTCGTAGAAGATCCCACATAAAGTTTGCTTTGGATCCGGATCAGGCCCCCCTGCACTGTCAGTTCGTTGTTTCCTGCAGCAATGTTTGCTTCGGGTACAATCACAGCAGCAGCCAGCTTATCACGAGCAAAAGGATCTCCCTCGTAGGACTTGTGTAGCTTTCGACCCAAGAAGGAATTACCACGGAAATGGCTGAGCATGAGCCCGGAACAGCATCCTCAAAACATCTTGACAGTGCATCTGCAGCTGCGTTTTCTCTGCCACTTCTATGCTCGATGTCATAATCAAGGCCTAACATTTTCATGAAGCCTTTCTTTTGAATTCTCGACACGATCTTCTTCTCAAGGAGATGTTTTAGGCTTTGGTGATCTGTTCGAATGGTGAACTTGTGACCTTCCAAGTAATGCCTCCATTTCTGTACGACTAAGAGAATCTCAAGGTACTCCTTTTCATAAGTCGACATTGCTTGATGTTTGGGACTTAGAGCTTGACTTAGATATGCAATAGGCCTTCCTCCTTGAGAGAGAACAGCCCCAATACCAGTACCACTTGCATCGGTCTCCAAAACGAAGCTTTCGGTGAAGTTCAGCATTGTCAAGACTGGTGCTGCCCACATAGCGGCTTTGAGGGCTTCAAAAGTGGCTTGAGACTTCTCGTTCCACCCAAAAGCATCCTTCTTCAAGAGCTCCATTAAAGGTTTGGCAATGGAACCATAACCTTTAATAAATTTCTGGTAATATCCGGTCAACCCCAAGAAACCACGCAATTGCTTCTAAGTGATCGGGATTGGCCATTCTTGCATTGCTCGGATCTTGTTAGGATCAGTAGCTACACCCTCTGATGAGATGACATGGCCCAAATATTCGAGCCTCCTTTGAGCAAACGAGAACTTGGACAATTTTGCAAAAAACCGGTGTTGTCGCGTCAAGACGAATACTTGCCGGAGATGTGTGAGGTGAGCTTCATATGTGGGACTATAAATCAGTATGTCATCAAAGAAAACCAGCACCAAATTCCTCAGATAAGGCTTGCAGACATCATTCATAGCCGCTTTGAAGGTGGCTGGAGCATTTGTTAAACCGAACGGCATAACAACGAACTCGAAATGACCGTGATGAGTTTGAAAAGCAGTTTTGTAAATATCTGATTCGAAGACTCGGATCTGATGATATCGTTGCCTTAAGTCTTGCTTGGAAAAGAAACACGCTCCATGAAGCTCGTCAAGCAAGTCATCTATGACCGGAATTGGAAACTTGTCTTTTATGGTTAAAGCATTCAAACGGTGGTAATCGATGCACATTCGGGCCGTCCCATCCTTCTTCTTAACAAGGATTACGGGAGAGGCAAAAGGACTTCGGCTCGGTCTAATGAAGCTCAAATGAAGAAGCCCCTCCACTTGTCTTTCTATTTCGGCCTTTTGGCCATGAGGATACCGATATGGCCTAATTTTGAACGGATCGGCATCTCCTCGTAAGGGTATAGCATGATCCACACTCCTTTGGGGTGGAAGACTCTTTGGCTCCTCAAAGATGTCCCCAAAGTCGTTGATCGAGGACTGTACATCAGGAAGTAGGTCCTGCTGCACCATAGCTGAACTAATCATGAACAATTGCCCAATCCATTGGAACCCCTTCTTTTTAATTCCGCTTTACACTCCCTTAGCTTCAATCAATTTGAGCTGAGCTTCCTCGGACATGCCTTGCAAGGATACTTTGACACCATGAACCTCGAATGCCACGGTCATTTTGTCAAAATCAAATACAACCGGGTTGAGGGTTCTCATCCAATCGACCCCGAGCACCATATCGCAACCACCCAAAGGAATAACTCTAAAGTCAAAAGTGAATTGATGGTTTTGCATAGACCATGGGAATGCTATGCACTTATTTTGAGTTGTTAAGGAGTTACCATCAGCCACCATTACCACCAAAGGGTGTGTTTTCGTCACTTCGTGCTTGACCTTCTTAATCAACTTCGGGTCAACGAAACTGTGAGTGCTTCCACTATCAACGAGAATAATAATGGAGTGTTTTCCAGCCCGTCCCTTGATTTTGATTGTGTTATGAGCTCCACTTCCGGTTAGAGCTTTCATAGAAATCTCGACCTCATCTTCGCTTGAGTTTCCTTTAGAAATGCACTCGGTTTCATCTACATCTACATCTGAATCGGTACTGTCATTTTTAGCAGGGACTCGGACTCCTTTTGCATACATAAGTGCTTGTGATTTGCACCCATGTCCAGGTGGTAAGGCTGGTTGCAATGAAAACAAAGCCTCAATGAACTTCTGTCGCTGTTCTGCTTGCTGCCGGTTGTTTTGTTCTGCTGCAGGAACTTTGGTCTGCTGCCATACTGCTTACCCTTGTCATTTGAAGGGACTTGAGTTGCTTCTATCAACTTTGCCTTATTATAAGCACTTGACAAAGTCTTAGGACCAATGACTTTCACCATATTCTTGATCCTAGGCTTAAGTCCACTCACAAAACAAGAGACATAATAGGATTCGGCATCTTCGGGAGCAATGGCCAGAACTGACATCAAATTGGCTCTCAAATTCTCAAACCTAAGCATGTATTCTCTCACACTTGATGTTTGGACCAACTTGTTGAAGTTATCCACAACATCCGTTGATTCTCCTTCTCCATACCGTTCACACATCTCTTCTACGAATTGGCCCCGAGAAAGATGTGGTTTGCTTTTCAACAAACTATAGTACCAAACCTCATGATCACCATGAAGATGGACTGTGGCTAGCTGAAGGTTTTCCTCCTCAGGAATGTTGTAATATAAGAAGTATCGATCACACCTCCTAAGCCACGATTCCGGTTGCTGTCCATCAAATGGATCGATTTCTACCCTTGGCTGCCTGTAAGAGCCACTCCTACCCCCATTTGTATTGTCATTAGTCACGGTTCTATGTTGGAATTGACGATCAGGTGGTCTATCCCAGTGTTCAAAATCATCGGCAGCAACATTTTGATGCATAACAGAAATGTGCGGCCTGTTGTAATGATCTGAATTTTCAGTGTTTGATCTGTAATTTACAGGTCCAGAAGCACGATCTGGATTTTCTATATTAATTTCAGGTCGAATGGGTTGTTTTTTAGCTGATCTAATGTCAATTGATGATCCAACAGCAGGTTGCATCATAGGAGATTTACCTCGAGTTCGCATTCTTTCATCAGACCTGTCTGCACCAGCTTGCTGCTAATCTGCTTCAGCTGATCGGTGTATCTGACTCGCAGGCTTAAGGATGGCTTCGACACTTGATTCACCTTGCTTGTTAACTTGATCTTGCAAGTGCTCAATTTTTTCTTCAATCTGCTGCAATCGGTCCTAAACTTTTGCATCCTTTGCATCTTTATCCAACAAAAATGCCAGAATTTGATCCATCTTGTGATTAAAACCTTGCTATAACTCGTGAAGGTCTTCTTTAGTTGCATTTTGAGGTCCGATCGTTGCATTTCCAGTAACAGCAGCTATGAAATCCAAATTTTGGCCGGTTACATTTGCTCCACCAGCGCCAGACCTGGTTCTTACACCATCGGCCATAAATTTTTTTTTTTCCTGATTTTTGCTAGCTTAATCAATTAAGTGATTGTTAAACCAGCTCTGATACCAATTGTTAGCTTCCAAAATTTAATTTGGAAGTCTAACCTTGTAGAAGAGAGTTTGAGATGAGAAAAGAAGGGAAGGGGATGAGAAATTAGAGAAAGGGGATGAGAATTAGAGAATTTCCCTTAGGAATCAGATTTCATTTAATTGGATGATCCAAGTACACCTTTAAGCTCCAAATATATACACAATGGAAAGCAAAGCAAATTGATCCAACAACCAGCAAGAACTCCCGCCAAAAACCCTCACTTGTAATCGATTTTCCCGCCAAGTGCAGATCAGGTGCTGCACATGAATACCGTGGGAAAATCTGCATTTTTGGGGCACTCTTAAGTTGCTATTACATCATATAAGACTCTAATTAAAAGTAATACTAAAAGATTGAAATGCATTACAAGTAAAATTTATTAATTCGTAACACAACTTTACCAATAGTGAGGATGATTAGGATGATTATACCGCACCGTGGCAAGAACCACTGTCCTAAAAGACGATTTCACCACTACTCCGATGCATAGGGTACTATCGGTGGCCATCCTCCAGGACTTTAACACGATCCGACTCTTAACGTGCACTCATTAATTGCAAGGTAGGAATGCCTAAGAACTTTTGCCAAGGAATTAGAGAGAGAGAGAGAGATACAAAGGGAAGAGGAGAGGAGAAGATGATTCTTTTGTTGGATGACTTTAGATGGAGGTGGCAAGGGGTATATAGAGCTGAGATAATGGCTGTTAGGAAGGGTTGTGACCTCCCAAAAGGCACCTTGAAGAGACACATCGTATTGGGAACAAAACCAAGTGGTTGAGCTCATGGGAACAACAACACAAGTAATGGCATCGGTTAAAGTAACAAGGCTGCACTTCTCCACACATGGTTCAAATTAATTTTCCAAAAATTAAAAATAACTGTTTAGAAAACGGACACCCACACCCTCGCTCGAGCAAGGTTTGGCTGGGCAGGCAGCTCGCGTGCATGTGGTTCCCACCATTCTTTCACCCTGGACTTAATTTAAAGAGATGAATAACATAATCATAATTAAAGTGGATAATCCTTCACTTCTTTTCTTATGTGGGACAAGACAATATGGGTTCACAACATCTTAGCTTGTATCATTTTTCCAACACTTAGTGCTTAACCAAATTATCTAGTTCAGTCTTTTTCACTGTCATGATAGTAAATACTCAACCTGAGAGCTCCTTTTTTTTTCCCCTTATGTGTTATTTCATGTACAATGATTTGTTGTTTGTATATATCAGAATTGATATTTTTTGTTTTGTGGCTGAGATTGTGTTTTGTTCAATGGGGATGACTCTTAGGAGAGAGTGTGATGCAGTCCACACCCTGGCGGGACAAAACCCAAGGGCTTACGATGATCACCTCTTAGAGGAATGAGCCACAGCCTCGACATTGGTAAGCAAGGCCAACATGCTTGGCGGATGAAGAGAGGAAATTCTTCGTGGCAAGCGTAGTCAAGAAGATCCCACGACGAATTCCAGGGCGAATTCTCTCCAACCCAGAGAGAATGATGCAACCGCCAACCCACTATTGGTGGGCCAACACGGATAGGATAGTGTCACCATGGTAGGTAGCTTGGCGGGGTAGGCTCCATGAGAGGATGCAACCGTGTGTTCAGGGTTGGTGGGTTTCATGGCAGGAGACAGTGGTAAGGAGCTGGAGGATGGCAAAAAGGATAGACATGGGCAACCGTGGGGGCTCATTCTTGGCGGCACCCCAAGTTGGTGCCATCGCAAATGAAGGGTGTCTTGATAGAACACAGGGTTCAACATGGGAGCTGGTCAGCCGAGATTGATAGCAAGGGTATGGGACTGCATCCGTGATTTCAGGACCAGATTTTATTCACTTCCGTTTTGATTTTATTTCTTTCTTTATTTGTCACAAATTTGAATTCTGTTATGATTCAAGATCAATCTTAAATCATAACCTAATATAGAAGAAGAATTGGAGTTGAGAAGTAGAGAAATTGATAGACGAGATAGAGCGAGTAGAAATTGAGAGGAAAGAATCAAATTGTATTAATTCAATGAATCTTCTTACAAGACAATCCAAACCTTTATACTACAATGCTAATTAAGTCGGTGGAACCTGAAAATATCTAACAATACAACAAATCTAACCAACTTAACTACCATTAATTGAACTCCATCACTTCTAAATTTTTCCCGCCAATTCCTTATTTGAATATTATAAGAATTGCCATTACATACACATCCTCTAATTGTGAATCATTACAATACCCCCTCCTTAAACAACATTCTTGTCTTAAGAATGAAGGGATGAAAATTGGCTCTTGATGAAACTCAGCCTCTCCCATGTAGCAACTTCACGGTCCAAATTAGTCCAAAGCACCAACACTTTCTTAACTTGATTGCCTTGCTGCTGAATCTCCCTTGAATCCAATATGGCTACTAGTTCCTGCTTGAGACCCCCATCTGCTGCGATCTCTGGAGGTGACTTAGAGCTAGTCTTTCCATCTGCAATGTGTTGCTTTAAAAGAGACACATGGAAAACAGGATGGACAAAAAAGTCTGGTGGCAGCTCCAATCGATAAGCTACTTTTCCCACCTTCTCTAGCATCTTATAAGGCCCAAAATAACAAGCATTAAGCTTCACATTCTTGCGAACAGCTACAATGGCTCACCTATATGGCCGTAACTTCAAGTAAACGAGATCTCCCACTTGAAAAGAATTATCAATCCTCTTCCTATCAGCATAGAATTTCATTCTAGCTTGCGCCAGCTACAAATTATCCCTTAGCTGTGCACCAGTTGCTTCTTTTGAACCGGCAAGTCATTTACTTCACTAAAGAAGAAGTAGCTCCTTGCATCATCATTGGAGATGGAGGATCATAGCCATAAAGAGCCTTGAATGGAGTTGTCCCCAAGGAAAAATGCGCATGTGATCTATACCAGAATTTAGCTAAAGACAACCACCTATTCCATTGCTTGGGATAGCTGAAAGTCTTGCTGCTCAAGTATTGCTCTAGTAATTGAGTTACTCTCTCAGTTTGCCCATCGGTTTGTGGGCGACATGAGGAGCTCAAGACCAAAGACCATCCCAATAGTAGGAATAACTCACGCAAGAAATGACTTGCAAACAATATATCTCGATCAGAAATAATGGATTGAGGCAACCCATGAAGCTTGTAGATGTTGTTTGAGAACAAGTTGCAAAGTTTTTCAGCTTAAATTGGATGACTCAAGGCTAGGAAGTGTCCAAACTTGGTGAATCGATCTACTACCACCCAAATAATCTCCTTCCCTTCAGACTTGGGCAATCCCTCAATAAAATCCATACTTATGTGTTGCCATGCTCTATCGATCTACCACCATCCAAATAATCTCCTTCGCTTCATACTTAGGAAATCCCTCAATAAAATCCATACTTATGCATTGCCATGCTCTATCTGGAATGTGTAAAGGCTACAGCAACCCTTGATAGTGCATATGATTGGACTTAGTATGCTGACAAACATCACAAGATTGAACAAATTCCACAAACTCCCTTCTCATACCAGGTCACTAGAAGTATTGCCTCAACCTTTGATAAGTTCCTTCAATGCCAGAGTGCCCTCCCCAAGCAGAATCATGCGAAGCTATAATAATTTTCCTTCTCAAATCTGTCACTGAACCAATGTACACCTTCCCTTTAAGTCTCACAATTCCATTAGCAACGGTTACATCAAAATCTACACTAGAAGAGCTATTCATGATTCTAAAGGCTATGACACATTCCTGAGCAAAGTTATCACCATCATAAGACTTATGCACCTCATCCATCCAAGAAGGCAGGGCTACAGAGATAGCAGAACATGAAGTTAGTTCAGTTCCATCCTGCTTGCATGACAATACATCTGCAGCTAAATTTTCTCTGCCCTGAAAGTACTCAATTAAATAATCAAGATCCAACATCTTCATGAGACCTCTTCGTTGCACTTTTGCGGTGATCTTTTGCTCCAATAAGTACGTAAGATTTTGATGGTCAATGCTAATATTGAAGTGATGTCCTTCATAGTAATGCGTCCACTTCTTGATTGCCAGGAGAATCGCTAGATACTCCTCCTCATAAATGGACAAATTTATGTATTTTAGGCTAAGGTCCTGACTCAAATAAGCCACTGGTCTTCCCCTTTGGGATAGAACTGCTCCCACTCTAGTCCCACTTGCATCTGTTTCTAATGTCAAAGGGATGCCAAAATCAGGCATAACAAGCACAAAAGCTGAACACATTGCCATCTTCAATCTTTCAAATGCTTCCTAAGCTTTCTTAGACCATTGGAAGGCATCTTTCTTGAGGAGATCAGTTAGTGGTTTAGCAATCATACCATAACATGCTACAAACTTCTAGCAATATCCTATTAATCACAAAAAACCCATCAATTGCTTAAGGGAAACAAGTGTCCGCCATTGTCTCATTGCCTCAATTTTGGCTGGATCAGTGGCCACTCTTGCAGAAGAGATTATGTGACCCAAGTATTCCACCTTATCTTGAGCAAAAGTACACTTAGACAGCTTGGCATACAACCTGTGCTGCCTCATGAGCTCAAACACCTGTCTAAGATGATCCACATGTGAATCTAGTCAGGGACTATACGCCAAGATGTCATCAAAGAAGACCAGGACAAATTTCCTCAACAAGGGCTTAAAGACTGAATTCATCAAGGCCTAAAATATGGTTGGAGCATTTGTTAATCCAAAGGGTATCACCACAAACACATAATGTTCATGATAAGTTCTAAAAGCAGTCTTATGAACATCCTAGTCCAATACTCGAATTTGATGATATCCCTGCCTCATATCCAGCTTAGAAAAGAAGTGGGAACCATGTAATTCATCAAGAAAATCATCAATAATTTGAATTGGAAACTTATCTTTGACAATGAAGGAGTTAAGCCGTCTGTAATCTATACACATCCTCGATGAACCATCCTTCTTCTTTCTTCTTGACTAGTATAACAGGAGAAGCAAATGGATTGTGGGAGTGTCTGATGAATTCAATTCTCAATAGCTCATCTACTTGTTTTTCAATCTCACTTTTCTATGAGTATGGATACTTTAGGGTCTCAAATTCACTAGGTCAGAATTGGCTTTTAATGGTACAGTACAATTCAGAGATCTCTTGGGAGGAAGGATATTTGGTTGCTCAAACAGATAACTATAGTCTTGGATCAGCTTATGGATTGGAGAGTGAAGTTCCTTCCTAGTCTGAACTGGCTCTATTGAGATGGAAAATAGATGACCTATTCTAGAGTATCTCATCAACCCTTTTGCCACTTAACATCTTAAGTTGTCCTTAGTCCACAATTCCTTGCAATTTGACTGCTATACCATGTAGACCAAAGAAGACTAAGAGTTGACTGAAATCAAACACCAAAAAACTAATGGTCTTCATACAATCCACCCTAAGCACCATGTACCATCTCCTTAATTTCAACACTTTAAAGTCATATGAGAACTGGTGGCCTTGCATTTGCCAATTGAATTGATTACACTTCATTTGGGTGAGCATAGAATTCCCGTCAGGAACAGTCACGGCTAAGGGACTTGTTTTGATCATTTCATGGCCCATTCTCTTGACTATCTTGGGATAAAAAAAACTATGCGGGCTCCCACTGTCAATCAAAATCAGAAGTGGTTTAAGATTTGCTTCACGCTAGAATCTTATAGTGTTGTGTGAACCATTGCCAGTCAAAGCCTTCACATAAATCTCCACTTCATTCTCATCACTGTCCAGTTCTTGCAACTCCTCCTCCTATTCATCATTTCCGATCTTCTCCTCTCTCTCATCTTATTCTTCATCGGCCTCAGCCCCAGACACCGACATAAGGAGCTTAGGATTGGACATATGGCTAAAGAAGTATCTTTGGTTGAACTTGAAGCACAGCCTTTGAGCCTTCTTCTCTTCCAAACTTAAGGTTTTAGGAGCCACGTTACTACCAGCTGATGTTGAAGAACTAATCGATGCATTCTTACTTTGAGATGCTCTTAAATTAGCAAGTACTATGGCCTCATGCTACTTTGCCTTGTAATAAGCCCGGGATAAGGTCAAGGGATTAATGGCCTTAACCAAATTCTTGATCTTTGGCTTAAGGCCACTAATGAAGCTAAAGACATAGTATGCTTCACTCACACCCGAATTGACAGCCATCACTCTTGCTCTAAGGTTCTCAAATCGTGCCATATATTCTCTAAACAGTAGTGGTTTGAGTTACTTTGTTGAAGTGATCCACCATATCTCCCGGATCCTCATCTCCATATCTTTCACAAACCTCGTCAACAAACTCATACCATGTTATTTCCGGATTACTGAGAATCAAACTATGAAACCATACCTCCTGGCCATCATGTAGATGAACTGCAGCCAGCTCCACTTTCTCTGCATCCATCACACGATATAGCCGAAAGTATCTCTTACACCTTCTTATCCAAGATTGTGGTTGTGATCCTTTGAAGGTGTCAATTTTAACCTTAGGCTGCCTAAAACCACTACTTCTGATCATGCCTTCAGCTTCATTTCTTTCCTCAAATACTCAAGGATGCATCTGATCAGGAGGCTTGCTTTGCTGCCTCGCCGGTGTCAAAAATCCAATGCCTAAAGGCACTACTTGACGGTTAATTTATTCTTGTAATCCATTCATCTATTGCTGCAACTGCTGATTCGAATTGGACGCATCTCCCACTGTTTGAGACACATCTCTTACTTCCTCACCCTAACTTCCCATTGCTGCAACGAGCTGTTGGATCTCAAACCTCAGCTGATCAAAATCTTCTCCTTGACTTGAACTCACTCCTGTTGTGACTCCAGCATAAGTCCCTGCCGCAATGCCAGCATTAGCTGCTACATTTGCGGATGCACCAGCTCTAGTTGTGACTCCGCTAGCCATTAGAATAGTTATTCACTTCGTCTTAATCAAACTAGACAAGTGACAATCAATGCGTGTGAGATAACTGAACTTGTGGACTACTAAGCTTGATTCAATGCAGAATCAATAAATCTGAATGCGGTTCACTTCGACCAGTAACAATCTATCAAGCTTTGATACCAATTGTTATGATTCAAGATCAATCTTGAATCGTAACCTAAGATAGAAGAAGAATTGGAGTTGAGAACTAGAGAAATTGATAGAGACATAGAAACTAGAAGTTGAGATTCATTCAATGAATCTTCGTACAAGACAATCCAAACCTTTATACTACAATGCTAATTAACTTGGTGGAACCCAAAAATGTCTAATAATACAATGAATCGAACCAACTTAACTACCGTTAACTGAACTCCATAACTTCTAAGTTTTTCCCACCAATTCCTTATTTGAATATTACAAGAATTGCCACTACATACATTCCCTCTAATCATGAATCATGACAAATTCTTTCCTATTAACACCTCCTCTATATAAATGTGGCAAATCCAAGGTTTTGTAGTTAGTCTAATTTTGAGAATTTTCATTCATACTTGTAGCTCGTTTCTCGAGTTGTGAGAAATTGAGTTATCCTTTGCCTCTTTTCTTTTGCTATTAGTTAATAAAATTAAAGGGAAGGCCATTGAACCATCTCGTATCCTTATTTTCCCATACACACGCTGCACCAGTTGGTATTAGAGCTCAGAACATTTTCTAAGATGGCTAGCAGATGTCAAAGGAACACCCCGTCCAAGACGTTATTGACCGTGACCTACAACAGCAGACCGGGAGAAGGGTAGAGAAATTGGAAGAGAAATTCTGACGAATCGAGCTTTGCTTAATTCAATTAGGGGCGAATCCCGATCTTGCACTAGGAACACGGCCCAACTCCCACTAACACCGGGCGCAACAGGAGAGGAGGTAGATGAGGGCATCCAAAACCTGTTCCTGGATGATGAAATATCGAATCTTAGGCGTAGGCGACAACGTGCCAATACTGGCTACATTGATGACTGGGATGATCGGAGGCTGTAGTCTGGTCTCTGGGTTGAAATACCGGAGTTTAATGGTGGGAAAAACCCAGACAAGGTTTGGGACTGATTGGCAGCAATAGAGGAGATTCTCGAGTTTAAGGGGGTTTTGGAAAAGAAACTGGCACAGCTATTTGCTACACAATTTCGAGGAAGGGCTACAACTGGTGGCAATAGTTGAAGCACTTGCGGTTTTGACAAGGAAAGATGAGAATCGAAACATGGGAGAAGATGGGAAAGTTCCTAAGAGGCACCTTCTTGCCTCACAACCATGCCAAGATCATGTATCAATGCTTCTAAACCTTGCGCCAAGGATCTCGTACCATGGACAATTACATAGCTGACTTCTACTCCTTGATCACTAGAAATGACTTGGCGGAATCGCAGGAACAGTTTACGGACAGGTACATTGGTGGATTAAGAGAGTCAATACAAGAGGTGTTAAACATGTTTGACATCATTACCATATCGGAAGCAAGTCAGAGGACTATGGCCGTGGAGAAGCAACAGAGGCGTCTCAATGGTGGTGGCACTTGGAGGGTCCAACAGAGTAGGCGTGACTAGGTACATCTATCAACCAACTCGGATACACAGGGGAAGCCAGTTACCATCAACACTAGGAAAGACTTGGCGAGTAGGTCCCAAACCTGTTGCTTTAAGTGTGAAGAGATGGGACACCATGCTGTTGAGTATCGTAAGTGTGAAAGACCAGGCAAGGGTCTTTACATCGAGGGACTCCTTGAAGAAGTTGGCGGGACCATTGAGGAAGAGGCTAGTGACGAGTTTGCACAATAGGATGAGGAAGCCGTTGCAGGGGATGGGGGCCATTTACTGGTGGTGAGGTGAACTTGCTTTGTGCCAAGGGCAGAGTAGGGAGATGACTGGCTCAGGACTAGCATATTTCAGACAATGTGTACTACTCGTGGAAGGGTATGCTGCCTAGTGATCGACTTGAGAAGCTGCGAGAACATTATCTCCGAGGAGGTCGTGCAAAAACTTGGGCTAAAGACGGAAGATCATCCGAATCCATATAAGTTGTCCTGGCTCAAGAAAAGAAACTAGGTAACCGTCTCAAAACGATGTCTGGTTCACTTTTCAATTGGGGTAGAGTACAAGAATGAGGTGTGGTGTGACTTGGTAACTAGGGACGCCTATCATCTGCTATTGGCACTACCATGGCAATTTTATAGGGGTGCAACCCATGATGGACAAAGGAACACCTGCATTTTTGTGTTTGGGAACACACGGATAGTCTTGCTACCCAAGAGGGACGAAGCGACATAACCAGAGGAGGAGAAAGACCTGAAGACGTTGGCTAGAGTATTATCTTCCAATGACATGGGCGGGAGCAGAGAAGCAACTGTACCGGGGAAAGTCATACGCCAAGTAAAGGAGTGTAAAGAGGAGCCGAGAGTCATGTTAACGGTAGAGACAACCTCGCGGAGGAAGGGCCAGATACAGAAAGGAGACTACCGAGTGTCCCCCAACATTAATTGAGCCAAGAAATGATTCCAGAGTACAAGCCCCAGGGCTCACAACACCATTGACACCGCAGTGGAATGAGGCAAGGCGGGGGTGTGTTGGAGACAAGCCCAACATTGTGGGAGTCGGCATCTCAAACACAATGACAAGGATGGTTCAGGCTATTTAGTGGCCAATTCAAGGACGAATTCTTTCCAACCCGGGAAGGACGATGCAATCCACACCCTAGAGGGACAAAACCCAAACACCGATGATGATCACCCCTTGGCGGAATGAGCTGTAGCCATGACATTGGCAAGCAAGGTCAACATGCTTGGTTGATGAAGAGAGGAAACTCTCTGTGGCAAGGGTAGTCAAGAAGATCACATGACGAATTTGAGGGAAAATTCTCTCCAACCTGAACAGAATGATGCAACCACCAACCCACTATTGGTGGGCCAACATAGACAGGACGGCGCCACCATGCCGGGCCAGGCTCCACAGGGAAGATCCAGCCGTGCATTCATGGCTAGCAAGTTTCATAGCAGGAGGCAGTGGTAAGGAGTTGGAAAATGGCGAAAAGGATAGACATGGGCAACTGTGGGGGTTCATTCTTGGCAGCACCCTAGGTGGGCGGTGTCACAGATGAAGGGTGTCTTGGTAGAACTCAAGGTTCAACGTGGGAGCTGGTCAGCCGCGATTGACATAGATTGCATCAATTATTTCAAAACTAGATTTTATTCACTTCTGTTTTGATTTTATATCTTTCCTTATTTGTCGCAAATTTGATTTCTTTCCTGTTTACACCTCCTCTATATAAAGTTGTCAAATCTAGGGTTTTGTAGTTAGTCTAATTTTGAGAATTTTCATTCATATTTGTACCTCGTTTCTCAGGTTGTAAGAAATCGAGTTATCCTTTGCCCGTTTTCTTTTATTATTAGTTAATAAAATTAAATGAAAGGCCATTGAACCTCCCGTACCCCTATTTCCCATACACGCGTTGCATCAGAGTGGGGGTCAAATGATGAATTGTAGGCCACACATTTGGTTGAATAGAGATGATGTTAGCAATCAAATGAGTGGCCTAGAATCTATCTTCTCATTCTCACTCTCTGGTAAGAGTTATCTCTTTTTTCTATCTAATTGATCTTTGTTCATTTTCATCTACGAAAGGGAAGTGTGAAAAAACTGCGGGAATAGAATGGGTGGTTATGCTGGGATTTGGGTATGGGAAAGTATGAATTGTCTAGACATATTTATGATGTAACATTTATGTTGCCACATCGATATTGAGTTTTACATGCAACACCATGTTTCGGGAACTGTGTATGACGTGCATTCTAGATTTGGATCTAGAACCTCTTATACTAGTACTCATCCTCGATAGTTTCTTTTGCTCAACCAAAACCTCATTGCCCATCCATCTGTAGGAAAGCATGGAGAATATTAGAGCAATGTTGTTGGCAATAGTGAATCGCAGTTTATAACCGTGGATATTTGTAAGTATGAACTCTTTATGGAAGAACAAATGAGCGTCACTGTCGCAAAGTCTTGGCAATTGATATAGCTTAGTGGTGGCGTTGGGTCGTGGATTGGAGGCATCTAGAGCATTCCCCACACTATCATCCCCTCTGCACTAACTTTCGCTTCTTTTTCATTCATCTGTTTACAAGGATTGCAAATTCCTGAACAGAACTACTTGGTATTATTTCTAGTGGTACTCCCTAATAAAGGCAAAAATTGTGGTTAGTTGTGGGCTGTTTAGGAAGCATTCGGTGAGCTTTATAACTTATCCCTTTTCAGCTTATCTATTTTAATAAGATCTATAATTTTGTGCAGTATTCCAAAGATCAGGTTGAAGGTCCTCGGAAACAGCCTCTCGTTAGGGTCACACCCTGACGGGATAAGGCTGCGTACATCCTACCCCCCCAGACCCTGAGCAAGCGGGAGCCCTTGTGGCACTAGGATTGTTGTTGTTGTTGTTGTTGTGTAATTTTTTTTGCAGTGAAGTGTTTGGTTACGCATTGTAGAAATACCTTGTATATATATATATATATATACACGCACACACACACACAATAAATTGCTTAATAATAAAAATCAACCAATGATAATAGAGGGTGGAGTTGGTCGGCCCGGTGTTAGTGGATCATGGGACGCCGAGCAACAATGATGGATAATGACAATCTTTAATTACAAAGGAGTACCCTTGTTGCTAGTGATAGACTGAAGTAACAACAAACCATGATAGTGGGCAATGAGAGTCAAGCATAATGATGAGCTTAAATTATAGGGTTGGCGAGATGGTCGTGGGGGGCTATGATAACGTGTGATGGGAGTGCACCATGGTAGTGGATGGTGGTAGACGGAAAAACGGAACGGTGGCCATTGTGAGAGGGCCGTGATGAGTGATAGAGGTTAGCAGTGAATCATGGTGATGGTTAGCCACAGTAGTGGAGGGTGGGGAGTATAGCAAGTCGTGATGGTAGAACGAGTGGTGGTAAGTGCGGATGGCGGAGAAGTGAAGGTTGGTAATGATGGCGAAGATTTAAGGCTAACAAAATCTTTTTTAAAAATTTTCTGAATAAGCTATGAAAATAATTCAGTTTTACATCTTTTTTGTTTTGTTTAATTATTGAACAACTTTTCTATCTTTCTATTTAAACTGTACAAAAATATACAAAAAGGTCGTTTTTATCAAACCAAGCATGAGCCTTGATGCCGCACATGATAGGGAAAATTGGGCAACGGGAAGGTTCAATGGCCTTCCCTTTTGAATTTTGTTATTACTGGAGTAAAATTAACAAAAGAGGTCCAGAAGCTTGTTTCTTACAGATCGAGAAATCAAGGTTACAAAAAGGAAGAAAATAATTTATTGAAATTTTTAATTGGCTATCTAAAAATTAACTCTTCTTCCCCTTTATATAGAGGATGACAGGAATGTGAAATTCAAACTAAAAAATCAGATAAGGAAACCAAAACTAATTAGGTAAGAAAATACCTATGATCTTGGAAACCGCTAAAATCTCGACTGGGAAGGAAGACCCATTCAAAGTGGCTAGATCTTGGCGTCATGCCAAGTCTACTCGCGCTAAGTGTGCTCCTGCCGAGGGTTTCATTCGCCCTTTCGCCAAGCCTGGACCTTGACACCTCAACCCGCTGCATTATCCTCTCCCTATTGGAGAGAATTCGCCCACGAATTTGACTGGGGATCAACACTGACATTTTCACCAAAGTAAGGGCTGAGATGCTTGACGTTAAAAATATCTGACATTCGTATACCAAGCGGGAGCTGTAGTCGGTAAGCATTGTCGTTGATCTTCTCAAGGACCGTTAATGGACCTATCTTATGGGCTACGAGCTTGTTATATTCCCAAGCCAGAAAGCGTTCTTGCATTAAAATAGCCCAAACCTTTTCTCCAAGTTGGAGCTGAATCCCTCGTCGTCTGTTGTCACGGTCATCCTTGTACTTGGCATTAACCTTCGACAACCATGCCCTTGTTTGTTCGTGAATGTTTGGAGGGAAGATATGAATTCTTCAGCCTTACCATGGGGGCATGCCATGTCTGGGACTGGAGCCAAGTCAATGGGATATCATGGGACAAAACCGTAAACAACTTGAAATGGCAAGAATCTCGTGCTTCTATTCACCGAACTGTTATAAGCAAACTTAGCTTGGTGAAGTTTCATTGCCCAACCTTTGGGGTTCTCTATGGCCAAGCATCGAAGTATATTTCCTAAGGAATGATTGGTTACTTTGGTCCGTCCATCGGGTTGCGGGTGATGGACCGTGCTGAAGGAAAGTGTGGTATTCGCCAACCTTCAAAGGCTCCACCAAAACTGATTGACGAACCGAACGTCTCTGCACGATACAATGCTGGTCGGTAGTCCATGGAGTTTTTAAACTTCTTTGAAGTAAAGACTTGCAACGGTGGTGGCGTTGGCGACTTTCTTGCATCCGAGGAAATGCACCATTTTAGAAAACGGATCAACTACAACAAAAACAGAGTCAACCCCGCCAACTGTTCGAGGTAGTGTTAGGCTCAAGATAGTTCTTGAGCTTAACCTAGATAGAACAAGGAGAAATTGAACTAAATTGGAAATGAATAAGGAAAAGAGTTATGTTTTCATTGAATGCCTAACACTTACAAGACAATGCTTACTTATAGCCAAAACAAGGGAACAAATATCTAGACATTAACCGACTTATTACAACCAACAAAACAAAGGAACTAAACACTACTAACAAACAACCGCTTATGGCGCCAAACCGCAAGACTTAGGATTTGAATATGAAACAGCCGGTAAAAGGACAAAAACTAACTTCGATTATGACAATACCCTCCTCTCCAGCACATTCTTGCCTCAAGAATGAAAAGAAGGGAATTGGGACTTGAGAAACTTCCAGCTTTCCGAAGTGGTGCTGTCTGTACCAAGGTTTGCCCACTGCACCAAGACCTGCTTTCCTCGATCCTGCACTGTTCTGCTGTCCACAACGGCTATAGGCTCAAGAACTAGCTGCCCATTGGAAGCTTGTAAGACAGCTACTGCTTCTTTTTTTGGATCTAGCACATGCTTCTTGAGCAGGGAAACATGGAAGACCGGGTGCACCAAACTGTCTTCTGGCAGTTCTAACCAGTAAGCAACCTTACCAATTCTCTCAAGAACATTGTAAGGACCATAAAATCTTGCGGACAACTTGATATTTTTGCGGATAGCCATTGAGCTTTGCCTATAGGGTTGTAATTTGAGGTAAACGAGATCTCCCACATTGAAATTTCTGTCAATCCTTTTCTTGTCTGCGAAGAATTTAATTCTAGCTTGTGCCAAGTGAAGGTTATCCTTAAGCTGTCTTGCCAGCTGAGCCCTCTATTGCAGCATCTCATTGACACCTTCAACCAATGATACTGCCCCTTGTTGAAGCAAAGGTGAAGGGGGATCGTAGCCATACAAAGCTGTGAAAGGTGTAGCACTCAAAGAAGAGTGGAAGTGAGTATTATACCAATACTCAGCGAGAGATAAGTATTTATTCCATTGCTTTGGGTGTGTGAATGTCATTAGTATTGCTCAATACACTAATTAACTCTCTCAGTTTGGCCATCAGGCTGAGGGTGATACGAGGAGCTCATAGCTAATGTAGTACCCAACAGCAAAAACAACTCATGCCAAAAGGAGCTAGTGAATAACCTGTCCTGGTTCGAAACAATGGACTGTGGTAGCCCATTAAGCTTGTACACCTGATCCAAGAATATTCTGGCTAGCTTCTCTGCTGTAATGGGGTGATGGAGAGCTACAAAGTGACAAAATTTGGTAAAACGATGCACAATCACCCAAATGACCTCCTTCCCCTCTGATTTAAGTAGCCCTTCAATAAAATCCATACTAATATGACTCCAAGCACCTTCCAGAATGGGAAGTGGCTGTAACAATCCTTTGTAAGGGGTGTGCTCTACTTTGGTTTGCTGACAGACTCCACATTGCTGCACAAACTCTTGTACTTCTTTTTTCATACCGGGCCACTGAAAATACGACTTGAGTCTCTTGTAAGTACCTTCTTGTCCTCCCCATGGTGAGTCATGTGAAGCTCTGATGACTTGCTTTCTCAGTCCTTCACCATCACCAATGTATATCTTCCCTCTGATTCTGATAATTCCCAGGTTTATAGCCACATCAGCATGAGCCGTAGGAGAACCAGATTGTAGGCAATCAGGAATTATGTAGGTCCGTGCAAAGGCATCGTGTTCATATGAGTTGATCACTTCAGTCATCCAAGAAGGTACCACTTGAGTAATTGTTGCACAAGAGCCTTCAGTTGCAGGGTCCTCAAACCGTCTAGATAAAGCATCAGCCAACCCCTTCTGGTATTGGATGATGTACTCCAGACCTAGCATCTTCGTTAATATCTTCCTTTGAACTCTTGTTGTGATTCTTTGCTGAAGAAGATACTTGAAACTTTGGGGATCTGTCTTGATCACAAACTAGTTTCCTTCAAGGTAATGCCGCCATTTTTGCACAGCTAATAGAATAGCCATGTATTCTTTTTCATAAATCGACAACCCTTGATTCTTTGGAGCTAAGGCTTGACTGAGAAAAGCCAAGGGCCTTCCCTTTTGGGAAAGAATAGCTCCAATCCCTATGCTGCAGGCATCAATTTCTAACATGAAGGGCAGCTTGAAATCTGGCATCACAAGGACAGGGGACATGGTCATAGCCTGCTTAAGCCTTTCAAAGGCCTCAGTTTCTTGTTCATTCTAGAGAAAACCATCCTTCTTTAACATATCTGTTAATGGCCTTGTAATGATTCCATACCCAGCAATGAACCTGCTGTAGTACCCTGTTAAGCCCAAGAATCCTCTTAGCTGCTTCAGTGTCTTGGGCAGAGGAAAATCTCCCCTGGCCTGCACTTTGCTAGGGTCTGTTGGCACACCCTCTTCGGAGATAATATGCCCAAGGTACTCAACTTGTCTCTTGGCAAAGATACACTTGGAGAGTTTAGCATACAATCTATGCTGCAGCATTGTTTGGAATACCTGCTACAGATGAGTGTAGTGTTGCTGCAGAGAAGTACTGTAAACAAGGATATTATCAAAAAACACTAGCACAAATTTCCTGAGGTAAGGCTTAAACACAAGGTTCATCAATGCTTGAAATGTCGAGGGTGCATTGGACAAGCCAAAAGGCATCACCACAAACTCGTAATGCCCTTGATGAGTTCTAAAAGCAGTCTCATGGATGTCTTTCTCTTGAACTCTGATTTGATAATAACCTTGCCTCAGATCAAGTTTAGAGAAATACCTAGCATCATGTAATTCATCTAGTAAAGCATCAATAATGGGTATTGGAAACTTATCCTTGATGGTAATGGAGTTCAACTGTCAAATATCAATACACATCCTCGAAGTTCCATCCTTTTTCTTCACCAAAATCACCGGAGAAGCAAAGGGACTATGATTGTGTCTTATGAACTTAATCTTATGAACTATGTGAATATCTATAGGGCCTCAGGTTCACCGGATTTGATCCCTTCTTTAAGAGAATTGCATGATCAATCTCTCTTTGGGGTGGTAAAGAATCTGGCTGCTCGAACAACATCTCATACCTCTTGAGTCAAGCTTCTAATTCAGCACTGGATTCGGTTGCATCAATTTCTGCACCTGCTAAGATCGAGTACAACTGACCAACCCAATTGAAATCCCCTTTCTAAAGTACTCTCTTCAAGCTTTTTCCTATCATTAATCGAAGATGGCCCTGCTCAACTATGCCCTGCAGCTGGATCTTTCTTCCCTCTTTCTCAAAGGATACATTCAATTGTGAGAATTCAAAGAGTATTGGACTGTAACTCTTCATCCAATCTACTCCCAAAACTATATCACAGCCACCCAGCCTTAAAACTCTGAAATCATTCACAAACTTGTGCCCTTGCATCTTCCACAGGAAATTCTTACACTTGGTGTGAGTCAAAATGGTGTTTCCATCAGCAACATAGGCAGCCAATGGACTGGTTTGAATTAGCTCTTGGTCCACTGCTCTCATCACCTTAGGATCCACAAAACTGTGAGTTGAACCACTATTAATTAAAATCAACAGCTCACGCTGCCCTGCATTTCCCTTGATGCGTATTGTGTTATGTGAATCATTCCCTGTCAGGGCTTTAACAGAGATTTCTACATTGTTTTCTTCATCAGATTCTACTGATGCTTCATTCTCGGCTCCTGAACAATCTTTTTCTTCATCTGATTCAGCTTCCCCTGCTTCTTCCTTAGACATTGACATGAGAAACTTGGGATCACACTTGTGGCCAAAGAAATATCTTTGGTTGCATTTAAAACAAAGCTTCTATGGCTTCCTATCATCACTAGCTGCAATCTTGCTGCTGGTTTGTGTGAATTTAGTGGCAAGCGATCCAAGAACATTGCTTCTGGACTTAAATGATTCAGAGGAAAAAACTGAACTCTCAACCTTCTTAGCCTTCAAATAAGCTTAAGACAGATTGTCAGGATCAAAAGCCTTCACCAAACTATTAATTCGTGGCTTAAGACCACTCACAAAGCTGGAAACAAAATAGGATTCAGGAGGCTCAGGGTAAACCGACGGCATTCTGGCCCTTAAGCCTTCAAAATGTGTCATGTATTCTTTCACTGTGGTAGTTTGGACAACCTTGTTGAAGTTATCCACCACTTCACTAACATCCTCGTCACCATATCTATCACACAACTCATTAGCAAATTCAGTCTAAGTAGTGGAAGGTTTAGTACGCAACAGCCCATGGCACTAAGTCTCCATTTCACCACGCAAGTACACAGAAGCCACTTCAACCTTTTCACTCTCGCTAATGTTATAAAAATGAAAGTATTTTTCACGTTTCCTTACCCAAGATTGAGGGAAAGTACCATCAAATACCTGCAGATCGACTCTAGGTTGTCAGAATCCATTGATCCTTGCACTGGAAGCACTATCAGTACTGCCAGTGGGAGCAGTGGCACGGTCCAGGGGCCTAAATTGTTGATTGGCTGGGAAGAACCTTCCATCATCGGTGGAGGATTGCTGTCGACCCATCCTCTATTGGAGACCAGAGAATTGTTGAGTAAATTACATAGATTGCGACTCAAACTTACGGTTCATGTCTTGCTGCATCACCTGCATCATATTCTGCATTTGAAGCAATACTTGCTCCACACGATCAACCTGTTGGTTAGCACTATCAGCAGCAACAACTTGAACATTGGTTGAGGTTCCTCCCCTGGCATTGTTAACAATGTTTCAGCTGCATTAGCATAGCATTAGCTCTTGTCGTTGGTGCCATGGCAAATCTCTTCTTCCTAGCCAGATTGCAATGATCAATGCCGCAGTACCTCGAACTGAATCACACAATGCAATCGAATTGAATCTTGAATTCGATCCAATTGGGCGTAAATGTCAAGCTTTGATACCACTTGTTAGGCTCAACCTAGATAGAACAAGGAGAAATTGAACTAAATTGGAAATGAACAAGGAAAAGAGTTATGTTTTTCATTGAATGCCTAACACTTACAGGACAATGCTTACTAATAGCCAAAACAAGGGAACAAATATCTAGACCTTAACCGACTTATTACAACCAACAAAACAAAGGAACTAAACACTACTAATGAACAACCACTTTTGGCCCCAAACCGCAAGACTTAGGATTTGAATATGAAACAGCCGGTAAAAGAACCAAAACTACTTCGATCATGACAGGTAGCCCTAACACAAAGTCGATGCTCACGTCCGCCCATGGCTGATCTGGTACCGGTAACGGTAAGTAAAGTCCCACATTTGTCATCCCGCCTTTAGAGATCTGACAAGTACGACAGCGCTTGACGAACCTTTCAACTTCCTTGCGTACCGTGGGCCAGAAGTAAATGGCGGTAATGAGCTTCAACGTCTTATCCCTGCCAACATGTCCTGAATTGTGCCTTTCTTCTATGATTTTCTGACGCCAACTGGAATCCGGGACACACAATTGGTTCCCTTTGAACAAAAATCTGTTGTGGAGTGAATAGTCTGGTGCTGGGCCTAGCTGAGCGTCACGCCATACACTGCCGAAGGTTGGATCATAACAGTACATGTCTTTAAAATGCTCGAACCCGGCCACCTCGGTCTTGCATTGTGCCAGGATCATGGTTCTCCTACTCAAGGCGTCAGCCACCTCATTAAATGCGCCTGAAGTGTGTTTGATGGAGAAGTGGAAGAGGTGGATGAAACCCGCCCACTTAGCGTGCCTTTCTGACAACTTCTCTTGGCTATTGATAAACTTCAGGGCCACATTGTCTGAATATAGAATAAACTCATGGTTCACCAAATAAGACTTCCAATGCCGGAGTGCACTGACTAAAGCATAAAACTCTAAGTCGTATGTTGAATACCTCAACTTACTCCTATGAAGCTTCTCACTGAAGTAAGCAATGGGCCTTCCTTCTTGACTAAGGACGGCGCCAATACCAACTTTTGAAGAGTTGGTGTGCAGCTCGAAGGTCTTCTGAAAATCTAGTAGTGCTAACACAGGAGTTGTTGTTAGCTTCTCCTTGATGTTGGGGAAAGTGGATGCAGCTTCAGGCGTCCACACGAAAGAATCCTTCTTCAAGCAATCAGTGATTGGTGCTACGATTGAACTAAAGCCAGGGACAAAGCGCCTGTAGCATGACGCCAACCCATGGAAGCTACTGGCCTAGCCAATTGTTTTCGGTTGTAGCCAGTCGCGGATAGCTGCTATTTTACCCACATCAGCTGAAATACCGTCCTTGGATACAATGAAGCCAAGGAAGGTCACCCTTTCCCTCATAAACTCACATTTCTGCAACGTCACAAACAAACTTTGAATCCTCAAGGTATGAAGAACCTCCCTCAAATGATCAATATGCTCACTACATTTATGGTTATAAATTAAAATGTCGTCAAAATAGACGACGACGAACGTCCCAATAAGCGGACATAATACCTGGTTCATGAATCTCATGAAGGTACTAGGCGCGTTGGAGAGGACAAACGGCATGACCAACCACACGTAGAGACCCCCCTTGTCTTAAAAGCTGTCTTCCACTCATCCCGCGAGATATGTGGATCTGGTGGTAGCCACTCTTGAGGTCTAGCTTGGTAAATACCTTGGCGCTTTGCAGCTGGTCTAACAGATCATCCAATCTCGGAATGCGAAAGTGGTATCGTATCGTTATCTTGTTTATGGCTCTGCTATCCACACACATGCGCCAACTTCCATCTTTCTTTGGCCTCAATAACGCTGGAACAGCACAAGGGCTCAAGCTTTCTCTTATGAGGCCTTTGGCAAGTAGCTCTTCAACTTGGCGTCTGAGTTCTTCGTGCTCAGAAGGGCTCATGCGGTAATGAGGCTTGTTTGGTAAAGACGTGCAAAGAACAAGATAAATTCTATGCTGGATGTCAAGCAAAGGTGGTAGTATGGCCAGCAAGTCTTCCAGGAACACATTAGCATACTCCTTCAACAAAGGCATGATCTCACTCGGTAATTCCTTAGGAACAACTTCAACCTCCTTCCCAATCAGAACGAACACCACCTTGGTGGCTCCAACTTCTCTGGCAAACATGGCGCGACCCTGCACGTTAGGGTGTTGAACTACGGAAACTTTGGGTTTCTCTTCCCTCTGTGGTAATAGCACGATCTTAACCCTTTCAAATAGGAAGCTATACGTGTTTCTTCTCCCATCATGAACAGCCCCTCGGTCATATTGCCAAGGACGTCCTAAGAGCAAGTGGCATGCATCCATGGCGACTACATCGCACCATACTCCCTCCTTATACTTGGGTCCAATAGAAAAATTGACATAACATTGCTTGGAAACTGTTACCTGATTGCCCTTCTTCAGCCAAGACAATATGTAAGGCTACGGGTGCACTTCTGCCTTTAAGCCCAACTTAGTTACCGCCTTCTCGGAAATGACATTCTCACAGCTCCCCGAGTCTATGACTACACGGCAAATTTACTGCTAATGGTACATGTCGTTTGGAAAATATTGTTCCTCAGCCAATCGTCTCCTTGTTCATTTCTTGGCATGAGGTAGACACGCGTAACAACTAAGCACGGACCCTCATCTCCTTCAACGGGATCTTCTCCTGGTTCCGCCAAGTCTTCTTGACCTTTCCCTTCAATGGTCTCGCCTTCTTCTTAAGTGGGCTCGTTAATGAGAAGAGCCTTACCCGGTCTGTCTCCCTTTCGACATTCAGAGGCACGATGACCCATTTCTCAGCACAACATATTCTTGAAGAACCTGCTACGTCTCGAGTGATTTGCTTTCCAATAACGACTGGCGGTGGTCTATTTTGGGTGTTCGGGATTTGCGATAGCGGCACACGGTTCACCTCCCTTCTGCCAACTTGGTTGTTCCCGACTCTGCAAGAAGGGCGGCACCTTTGCTGTCATTCTACATTCACGGCCCTCTGAGACGCTTTAGCCATGGTAAAAATGTAAAACATGTTGAGTACATCTTGGATGGACTTTCTTAGGCCTCCAATAAAGCGATCCGCTAGCTGCTTTTCTGATTCTGTCAAGTCGTTTCTGGCGACTAGAGAATTAAAGTCAGCGATATATTCCTCCATAGACTTGGAGCCTTGGTGTAACCCCTGAAGGCGTTGGTACATCATCCACGTGTGGTTGTGTGGCAAGAAGGTGCTACGAAGGTGCCTCTTCATCTTCTCCCACGTCTCACCCTTGGATTTTCTTTGCCGGAATCGGGTTTGCTTTAACTGGTGCCACCAGGCGGCTGCCCTACCCCAAAGGCGGGTAGCAACAAGTGGTGCCTGCTTCCTCTCAGGTATTTTTCTAAAATCAAGGACTTCTTCGATGGCTACAAGCCAAACTAAGAACTCCTCCGGGCGTCCTCTTCCATTGAACTCAGGTATTTCGATCCGAAGTCCAGATTCCCAACTCTGATCCTCACGGTCATCAATATGGTGCTGATGGCATCTGAATCTTTGTTTCGATATTTCTTCCTCACCAAATAAATTGTTTAAGTCTTCACCCATTACACGCTGTGAAGGTGGGCGTTGGGGCCTAGCTTTACACGATGGGTTGAGGTTGGCTCCGATTTGGATCAAGTGCTCCTCGATCTGCCAGAATCTCTCTTCCAATTCCTCCAATCTCCTTTCATGGCGTTGATGACGGTCTCGATCAGTAACGTCCTCAATGGTGGCATTCCTCTGTCGTCTATTGGGTGCCATTGTTCAGGAAACGAACTGCGCTCTTGTACCAGATGATGCAGTGCGTGATAGGGAAAATTGGGCAACGGGAAGGCTCAACGGCCTTCCCTTTTGAATTTTATTATTATTGGAATAAAATTAACAAAAGAGGTTCATAAGCTCGTTTCTCACAGGTCGAGAAATCGAGGAAATTTTTAATTGGCTACCTAAAAATTAACTATTCTTCCCCTTTATAGAGAGGATGACAAGAATGTGAAATTCAAACTAACAAATCAGATAAAGAAACCAAAACTATTTAGGTAAGAAAATCGCTAAAATCTCGAAAATCCCTAAAATCTTGGCTGGGAAGGAAGACCTGTTCAAAGTGGCTAGATCTTGTCGTCATGCCAAGTCTGCTCGCGCCAAGTGCGCTCCTGCTGAGGGTTTTAGTCGGCCTTTCGCCAAGCCTGGGCCTTGACGCCTCAGCCCGCTGCATCAAGCCTTACAATCGATTAGAACTTTTTCATAACTTTAAGCTATTAAAAAAACTTAATTAAACGTAGCCTTAGCTATGATGTGGAAAAGTTTTATTTTTCCCAGAAGCGCTTTTTGTAAAAATAATTTTGCAAAAGGGGTGCAAAGGGGTGCTAATTTTTTATTCGTGCTTAAAAGTAAAACACAAATGGTTTTTGCCTCTATTACTCTCCTGAAAAATACTTTTCCCTGGAAAAGCATTTATATCCAATAAAAAAAGGGCTTGTCTAAAGAGCTCCTGAGTCTCCGATACGTCATTTGTTGGGACTTTGTTGGATTTTGGAAGGAGAAGTTGTGGTGCTATGCCCTTGTCTTTTAGTATCTTTACATCTCTTTGGTATTCCCTTTAAGAGTTCATTCTGTCTCCCTGGAGAAGATAGGTTCCATATTCATAGATGTTCTTTGTGGGTATGGTGGGCGAGGTTTCATTTCAGGTTGTCCTTGGTGTTAAGCAGCTAGTTTTTTTTTCCCTCAAATTTTTGATAATTACTAGTTGTATTCTCTGTAAATGCACCATATATAATTGACCATGCCAGACGTGGTTGCTTTTAAACATGATAAACCACAAAAAATGTGTATCCTAATGTGCTTCGAAATGTTAAAACGTGTCAACTCGGAGTAAGAGACTGATTTAAGTCTCGTGTCATCTTTTGGTTTCTTTCAATGATTTTGTATGATTTTGGGAGATATTATCATGTTGTGTGGTGTTGGATTTGAGGATGTTGCAAAGATCACAATTCAGATTTTCCGATTCATTAGGAAAATGTATTATCAAGAAACACTGGCCCTCGCAGTTAGATACTTACATATTTGTTCCATTTCCTCATGACATTTATGTGGATCAGGTTTGTCATTGATGTGCAGCTTTTGCTCTTCGGGACTCAATACTAAGCCGGTTCAAGGCATTTACCCTTCTCTTTTAACACTTTGGTATGTTGGATATTTCTGGTGGTGCAAACTTATACGTAGAATTAGGACTTGGGAGTACATGGGCAACTAATGTGAAGAGGAACTTGGAGATAATTTGACAACATAGTGCGATTAACTTAAAATTTAAATTTATTTAACAATGATTCAACACTCATAGAAGTTATCAAACTACTAACTATTGGTTAAGAGTTACTGACTGGTGTCTTTAAATAGTTGATCCTATATGAAATTTGATTGATTTTGTCCACTTTTAACTCATTGCAAGTTGGTACTCCTTAACGAAGGATATAGTAACTGTTACTTCCTTTTATTTCTTTCCATCATTTTTTACAAATGCCAGGAGATATGGAAAGTAAATGAGTAGCATTTGTAATGCAGCACATAAGTGGAAATTAGGGAAATGGAAAAGATTCAACAGTCCCAAACCCTGCACAAGCGGGAGTCATTGAGGCACTGAGTATGTTGTTGTTGTGGAAAATATTCAACAGCCTTCTCTTTAATCTTATTAATCACTAATAAAAAGAAAGAGGAACATAAAATTCAATTCTAATTCTCACCCTTGAGAATAGAAAGAACTAAAAAACTCATAAAAATAATCTAAACAATTGAATGAAGAAAACAACCTAATTCCTCTTGTATTTATAGAAGAGCTAATTAACTCTAAATAAAACTCTAAGAGATAATTAAAAATACTAAAAGGATAAATAAAATACTATAACAAATCTGAAAATATAAACTAATCTAATTTTAATCTAAGTCAAACTCAATCTTCACTGTTGTCTTCACACATCTCTCTTTAGCCTTTCCGCCAAGATCATGCGGCCAACAATTACCGCCATCCGCCAATCTCGAGCAAGGGGCTACATCAGCCCGTATATCCTACCCAGCCAAGCCTACTGCCATGGCGTCACCTTCTAGTCGGTATTAAACCGCGAATACCGGGATGGCGGCTGCATCAATTTGTGACATACTGCTACTATTTTTTCCTCCCTTTCAAGAGAATCCGTTCAATTTTCTTGTTCTATTATTTTCTCTTATTCCTTTTCCCAGTTATACACTATAACTCCCTTTTCTAGCTTGATAACATACTCAAGAAGTGGTTTTTTGGAATTCAAATGAACGAAGTGCAAAGCAAGGGTGAGTGTTATGGCCAGTTGCGCTCAAACAAAATTGAAGGTGAGAGCTTAGGGGTCGGTTTAAAAAATAGAAAATAGTTTTATTTTTTTTCTTTTGATAATTAGAAAACAGTTTTCATATTTCATTTTCTTTTTTAATTTCTCTTTTCATTTTTATTTGAAAAACATATTCACGAGTCAAAAATTGTTAACAATTTTCCAATATAAAATTGAAAAGTGATCATAATTTTTTAATTTTCAAAAAATTAAAAATTACAAGCATCAATGATAATAATAAGTCCAAAAACTCAATAATCAAATTTAAACCCGATGGGAATAATAAGGATAACTGATCCAAAAATAACCAGTTGGAGTAAATCGGATCCACAAAAATTTGAATATTGGTTCGAGTATAAATACTACTTTGGGAATTTATTTATTTTTTTAGTTTACAAATTTAGATATAAGGCATCGTTTACTTATATTAAGGAACACACTAGACATTGATTTAATTGTCAAATATTTTTACAATTTTAAAGTAGAATGACCCATTCAAGTATATTATATATGTGAAAACTCTGGATATCGATTTTAGTACGAGTACCACTTTGGATTATACAATTTTAAGGTGAGCTTAGGATATCAAAAAACTCTAAATTCTTTCAAGCAATAGATTCTAGCCAACTGAAAGGATCTTCTAATCAATCTAGAAATCATTGGGATTCCATGCAAGACGTGAAAGAGTGAGAGTGATGAGAAAAGAAATCGAAGGGTTGAATGAAGAAAGGGGAAGAAAAGGATACCGAGAATAGAATAAATCATCAACAAAAATCACGCAGACAATACGGAGGAAAATTCTGGAAAGTAATTTAAAAAATAATCTTCCTGATCTTCCAAAAAAATGAAAAATAGAAAATTATTTTCCTACTTGGCCAATTGGAAAATCAGGCATTGAACAACTTTTTCACTTTCTTATAAAATTTTTCAAGAAAGTTGAAAATTTCTCTATTTATACAACCCTCAAGTGTGTATATCATCGCAGCTTCATACTTGTTGACGTAAGTCAATGATTTAACCAAACTGATGGCATGTTTTCCCACGAAAGTGAAAGGATTGTCACATAAATTTGGTGTCTTCACAACATTTTTTTGAATTAAAATGACTTGATTTTTTTTTTATACACCAAAGACTTTCTATTTGTAAATACCAAAGAGGGCACCAACATGCCGTCACCGGATCCCATGAGAACTCCGAAGCTAAGCGTGCTTGGGCGAGAGTAGTACCAGGATGAGTGACCTCCTGGGAAGTCCTCACCCTCAGGTTGGGGGTACTGGAAAACAGCCTCTCTTCAGGTTAACACCCTGAAGGGGGAAGGCTGCGTACATCCGCCTCCCAGACCTTACATAGACAGGAGCCCTTGAGGCACTGGGTATGTTCCTTTTTTTTTACTTTCTATTTGTAAATACAAATTGTAGGGAACATAAGATCGTTCATAATGCATGCACGGATCATCAGCACCAGTCCCCTGGAATCTTCAGTTGAAAAAACAAAAAAAAGAAAAATAGAATAACAATTTGTTTAATTAATTAAGGACTCCATCAATCAGCAGGACAAAGCCAGCATAGCTTATGGACAAGAAAGCATGATCAAAACATTTTACACATGTTGTCATGCATGATGACCTTACATCATCATCATCATCATCATCTTGTTAGTAACAAACACCAAAGGGACAAGTGTCACAAGTGCAAGGATTTATTTATGTCAAGGGATCTCACATGTAAGATCATCATCATCATCATGTGCTGTCTCTTTCTTTTCTGGAAGAAGATGCTTAGTCAACTGATCATGAATATTGTCTTGGTTTGCCATTTTGTATTCAACTGATTTTCCCCATAACACTGAGTATAATCCTATTGCTATTAATATTGCCCCCAGAATCCTGCCATAATAAGACTTATCAGTAATACGCGTATCTTCGCTCGATTAGTTCCATTAGTTGTAGCTGAGCAAGTCAAGCTCTAATATGAAAATGTTCAGACTCGTGGTTCGCTAGCCTAGACAAGTCAAAAGGTAATGACAAACCCTAACTTTAGCTTGGAACGCAGGGCTTAAGTTGAAAGTATGTTTTGTAAAGTTCAAGTGAGAACATTTACTGAACAATAAAGGTCGAATGTTGATAACTTAAGACCCATTTGATTTCACTTTTTATTTGCACTTTGAGTTTTTGACAGAAATCAAAAATTGAGGATTATCCTTATTTTAAATTTTTAGTTTTTAGTTTTCTTTTTGCAAGATTTTAAAAAATTGAAAGCATAAAATTAAAAGGTAAGAAAAACTCATTATTAAAATCTAATTTTAGTTTCTCAGAAGAACTAGTATGGACAACAAAAAAGGGTACCAGAGGAGAGACTTATATCACTTCTGAAATGATATGTTTTAGCCGCAATTTCTACTTTTTAATAAAAAGTGCGGACAAATATCGTAAATTCTAACTTACCCTCCGGAATAGAGTTGATCACCAAGAAACAGAGAAGCCATGATTACCACTAAGATTGTTTGTACAGGTTGAAAGACAGCAACACACACAGGACCTCCTTTGTGGATGCACCATGTTTGTAGTGATATTACCAATCCAGACGCCACTATTCCCTGTGTAACAAATTTAAATAGGCTATTTCAATTCATTTTTGAAATATACTAAGGACTTTATATACTAGTCTAGTAATAAAGTTCCAAAAGGGAGTTATGACAAGGAAAAGTACAACATATAAAACCAGTGATAGTCTACTTCACTCAGTGCAAATTTCGTTTCAGGAGGGACATTAGTTCAGCTTATATATGGATCTCACATGCTTACTCCATGGCTAAGCTCAGAACTTGAGAAAAGTTTTTCATGTTCTCATCATTGTCTACGAGTCCTTAAGTCTCTCAATAATTGTCTGCGAGTCTTTAAGTCTCACGATATAGATCATATTGGTAGACTTTGTGACAGTTATAAAATCCTCTATTGTAAGTGACCTAACGTAAATCATCCTTGTCTCTTACATCCTTAACCAGTATCTTTTGTTATAGGTTACTTAGTAGTGAATGTTGTAACACAATGGCGGCCATGCATGCATTTTTTCTCTGTTTTTAAATCAAGCAAAGGGTTATTTATTATTGGATCATTTATGTCCTTTGCTATAGAGCCAAAGATGCACAGTAGCAGAATGTTAAGCCTAAAAAAAGAGATCGAATATTAATATCGCTACCTTCGTAATCTCACAAAAAGCACGTTGCTAAACTGACAATGTGGAAGAGAAATGTTATCATCCGGAATTTTGAGTCTTGTATTGCTTTTATGAAGTTGCTTGTATTTTTTTTAGTGTTGTGCTTATAATTGGTGTTTTGGCGCCAAGTAGCTTCAATTGGTGGGTATTTCGGTTAGGCAAAGTCAAGTAGAGTCAATTGTGGCGGCTGCGCTTGTCATAAGTCGGTTAAGCTTGTTTGATGCTTTGTATCTAGAAGTCTGTAAGTAGCTTGCTCAAATGTAAGGAAAGATTCATTCAATGAAATTCATAATATCCTTTGAGATATTTTTCTCTAATTCTCATCTACTTCTCTAATCCGTCATCTAACTTTCAATTCTCTTCTCACCTAAATCTCTCTTTTTCAAAAGTTACCATCAATCTTTGCATTGAAGCTTAACATTTGGTGTCAGAGCCGATTTATTGCTGTCAATCGATGATTTGCAGCTTAATTTGATCTGGCGAAGCCTAAAAAGAACAAGTCGAATATGTCAAGTGAAGTAACTACCACGTCAGGAGCAGAAGCTGGAAATCCAATTGCATTTGTTGATCCCAATTTGTCATTTGTTACGGTTGTTGGTGCTAATGCACCAAGGAAGGTGCAATTTGTAACAAATGATCAATTAAAGCAGCACATTGATGAGGTGTACAATCGGTTTCAGAATTTGCATCACAATGGCATTGATCAATTCAAGCAGATGCAAATAGATAGTGATAAGAAGCATGAAGATCTAATGTCGCAGAAGTTACAAAGCTTTGAGAACAAGCTAATTGAATTGCAAAATTTGGTTAATAGACAAGGAGAGTCATCTGTAATTGGAGTTGTTTGACCTGCAAGTCAATTGGTACCTCCACCTGTAGCGGTGCATTCTCAACCTCATAATGTAGTTAAGGAACTCAGAAGCAGCTCACTTGATAGACCTCCTATGGTTCAAGTGAACGTTAGGCCTCAAGATCGTATGCATTCATCTGAGATCAGACCTCAAGAGGTTGAAGCAGTTGCACGAATGCGGGATCATCCAATTGAGCAAGTGCACTCTCGATCATCAGGCATGAATTCAGAACAGAACGATTGTCCTCCCGATTCTTATGTGCAGTTCAGAACTCCTTCTGAGAACATTGGACATCAAAATCATCCACCTGATTAGCATTATTAGCATCGATCAGAAAGCAATGATGCAACATTGAATGGAAGAAGTAATGCTGCCAGACAACCTCGAGTTTAGATTGATCCTTTTGATCGCAAACAACCTCAGTCGTGGCTGAGGAGATGTGATCAGTATTTTCATTTCTACAACATAAAAGAAGCAGAGAAAGTAGAATTCGCGGCAGTCCATGTCCATGGAGATCATGAGGTATGGTTCTATAGCTTGTTGAAGAGCAATCCTACTCTTTCTTGGGCTGATTTTGTGGAAGAGTTATGTGAGCGTTATGGTGATGAGGATTCCAGTGATACCATTGATAACTTTAATAAGGTGCTTCAAACAACAATAGTAAAGGAATATATGACGAGATTTGAGAATCTTAAAGCAAGTATGATAGCCACTTATCCTCAAGCGACCGAGGCATATTATGTCTCAAGTTTTATAAGTGGATTGAAGCCAAGAGTCAAGAACATGGTAAAGGCAATTGGGCCTCAAACTCTATCTAAGGCTTATGCAAAAGCCAAATTGATTAAGGCAACGGTCCTTTCTTCAAGTGATAGAAGCAAGTTCAAGGGAGGTAGTTCCAAGTCTCATCAAAAGGAGTCAGCTGGATCTAAGGCCACTTGTTCTGTTGAGAAAAGATTCTCAAGATCTTGTTATAAGTGTAATCAACCTTTTCAACCAAGGCACAAGTGTAATTCAAAGTTCTTGATGTTTCCTACAGCAGTTAGCTAAGTGGTGCATTCTGACAGTGATGAACTTGAAGCTGATGAAGATAGTTTAGGTCAGGAGTAATCAGGGGAAGTTGTTGAGAATGATTTTGAGATCTCCATGAAATCCTTGATTGGAAATGGAGCGCGTAACACTATCAGAATCAAGGGAAATGCTGGCAAGAGATCAATTGTTGTCCTAATTGATAGCGGAAGTACTCACAGCTTTGTTGACCCTAAAGTAGTGAAGAAAGTGGGACATGTGGTGACCAAGACTCATCCCTTGGCAATGACAGTGGTAGATGGAAACTCCATCCTGACTCAGAATAAATTTCAAGCATTTCAGTGGTCTATGCAGGAGCATCAGTTTACTTATGATTTCAGAATCCTTCCTTTGGGTGGATGTGATATGGTACTGGGAGTTAATTGGATGAGGGCCTTCAGTCTAGTGCTCTTGCAAAGCTAACTGCGTCTTTTGATATTCATGGATCTAAAGTTACCAGGCAAGGCATGGTTGGTCACGCACAGTTGCAATTGATTAAAGGCAAGAATCTATAAGGTGGAATTAGAAAGAGTGCTTATCGATGGATTGGTCAATTGTTTGCAATCTCTCCAACTAAATTGGCAGCTATTCCTCAACCTAAAGTGCAAGAATTGATTGAAGAATTTGAAGACATATTTGAGCAGCCCCAGACATTACATCGTCAGAGGAAACTTGATCATGCTATCCCTCTCAAGTCAAATGTCGAGCCAGTAAAGTTGAGGCCATACGAATATCCACATGCTTAGAAGACTGAGATTGAGAAACAAGTGGAAGAACTGCTCAAGACATGCTTCATCAGGCCAAGTCACGACCCTTTTACCTCCCCTGTTATATTGGTGAACAAGAAGGATGGATCAGCTAGGATGTGTATTGATTAAAAACAACTCAACTCGCTGACAGTGAAGGATAAGTTTCCTATCCCGGTTATTGATGACTTGTTAGATGAGTTGTATGAGGCATACTTCTTCTTTAAGCTCGATTTGAGGTAGGGATATCATCAAATTAGAGTTCTCGAGCAAGACATATACAAGACAGCCTTTCAAACTCATCATGGACACTTCGAGTTTGTGGTTATGCCTTTTGGCTTAACCAATGCTTCGGCTACCTTCTAGGCTACCATGAATGATATCTTCAAGCCTTTCTTGAGAATATTTGTGGTATTCTTTTTTTATGACATTCTTATTTACATTCCTACGTTTGAAGATCATCTCAAGCATTTGAGGGAAGTGTTTCTGATAATGGCCAATCACAAGTTCTATGCAAAATTCGCTAAATGCTTATTTGTGCAGACACAATTGGAGTATTTAGGCCATATGATCTCACATAAGGGGGTCTCTATAGATCCTTTGAAGATTCAAGCCATGAAAGAATGGCCTATTCAAGTAACACTGGGTCTTACCGGATATTATAGGAAATTCTTTGCTGGTTTTGCTTCTATTACCAAGCCCTTAACAGAGTTACTCAAGGCGGATGCTTTCAAATGGTCAGAACAGGCTCAAGCAGGGTTTGAGACTCCTAAGTCAGCAGTGTGTTCAGCTCCAATACTAGCTGTGCCTAACTTTGCTGAAGAGTTTGTTCTTGAGACAGATGCTAGTGGTTCAGGCATTAGTGCGGTTTTATCCCAGAATGGAAGACCAATTGCTTATCTCAGTCAAGCCTTAAGTCCCAAGCATCAAGCTATGTCAAATTATGAGAAATGGAGACAGTATTTGGATGGGCACAGGTTTGTTATCATGACAGATCATCAGAGATTAAAGCACCTTCTCGAGCATATAATTGCTACACGAATCCAGAAGAAGGGGTTGATGAAAATGCTGGGTCTGGATTTTGTCATAGAATACAGAAAAAGAAAGGAGAACATGGTTGCTGATGCATTGTCTCACAAATTTGAGGATTGTGCGCAAGGACTTTGTAGAGCCATATCTGTTGTTCTTCTATCTTGGGTAGAAGAGGTGTACAAGTCTTATGAAGATGATTCTTTTGCTAAGGAATGCATAATAGCTTTCCGTGTGAAGAAGTCAGATTGTGATGCTGCATATGATGAAGTTTTAGTGAAAAAAGGAATAATTCGCTTGAAATGGAAGCTGTACATAGGCTCTATGATACATGCTAGAAATGTTATATTTAATTATCATACTTCATGCTTTTTGGTTTTCTTTTTTTTAATGATTATTTACATTTTTAAATTAATAATTCTTTATTTTTGGATTTAGTAAATATTTGATTGTTTCCTTGATTTTAGGAGCTGATATGGGATTAATTGATAAGAAATTTGGATGGCAAGCTGTAGGGAATTTCAGTTGGATGAAAATCTACTTAGAATCTCAATTGGATAAGAATTGGAAGTTACTTGGGTGCCAAGAAGCTCGTTTTATGTGGCAAAACGTTTTTGGGCTTTTTGACTTATTTTCCAGCTGGCAAATGTTTATCTTAAGGTGTTTCCTAATTCAAAAAGGATTCCAAGAAGATTACATGCCAAATTTTTAGGAGAATTCAGTTAAAAAAAATATATAAAATGTGGTGGAGAGCCCTAACCAAGCATCATCAGGGGATACACGTTTTGAAGATCTAAGGAGCTGTAGAGACGTGTTCTTCATCATTTAATTCAGCATGAGTTCTTCTTATCTTTTCTTTAATTCTTTCTTTTCTTCAATGATCATGAGTGTGTAATCTTTCATTATTCAGTAGAGAAAGGATTGAAACCATGAATTTGTGATCATGAGATAAGTATTTTGATTTTAATGAATTTCTCATCGCTATGTTTAAATATCTATGAATCATCTATGCTTGAATGTCATGATTGATGGATTGGTTGTGTAGGAGGCCTACTACTCAATTACTTCTTGATATCTAATGCTAGTTTATGATTCTAAGTTTGTAATTGCTTGGTTGAATTAACACAAGTAGCAAATAATAGAAAGATGGATGGTCAAGTTTATGCTTTCTGTTATGGTGTTTTATAGTCTAGATTAAATATCTGCTTCATCATAAGTTATTGTCCAGGATTAATGATGTCTTTCTCATTCGTTAAAGCTGCCATGAGATTAAACTTTTCAATCATTTGAGGGTTGTTTAGTGGTTAAGGTTTAATTGCGGGTCGTCCGGATTAAACCGAAATTAAGGAAAGATAGGGAATAATAGCTTCGTTGGTGAATTCCACAGTCAATCTATTTAAACTAGCGAATTGAATTTGTTGATGATTAATTACTAAATTCATGGTGAATTTCTCTATTCTCTACTGAATGCTTTTAATATATTGGTAAGAACCTTTAGAAAGTTCACATCTTTAATAGATTACTTCATTTAGCGTACTTTAGATTGTTGAATCCAGAAACACACACACCACCCCCCCCCCCCCCCCCCCCCCCCGCGCCCCTAATTTACTTGCGTTATTAGATTAGTTATTTAGGAAACTCGAATTTAGATAATTGAAACACTTTAATCCTCGTGGGATCGACCTCTACTTACCCTATCTACTAGTTAGTTAGGTTGATTTAGAGTTTAATTTTAATTTGCTCCACTTGGCACGCATCAAATTTTGGCGCCGTTGCCGGGGATTATTGCTTATTTTGTTATTTGAATTCGAAACTCTCTAAATTTTTTTTTTCTTCTTGTTTTTGTAGGTTTTATGCGTGAGGAATCTGATCCTAGACTCTTTTGTGTTAGACAATTCATTCAAGACTACTCAAGCTCATCTAATCCACTTTTGTTCAAAGATCGTGATTGTTATAGTGATTCGGATACACAATCGAGCATGGCTAATCGAACCTTGAAAGTGCTTGCTGCTCCAGATTTATATTAACAACCTTTATGCATTGTTTATCCTACTTTAGAAGTACCGTTGAAATTACATTCTAGATTCATACACTTACTTCCCAAATTTCATGGTCTTACAGGTGAAGATACTCACAGGCATTTAAAGGAGCTCCATGTGGTTTGCTTGACCATGAGACCAGAGGGTGTTGAAGAAGAACAAATAAGATTAAGGGCTTTTCCTTTCTCATTGCAAGATGCAGCAAAGGATTGGCTCTACTATTTACCTTCCGGGTCCATTACCACGTGGAATGAATTTAAGAAACAATTTTTGGAGAAGTTTTTCCCAGCTTCAAGAGCAGCCAACATAAGGAAGGAAATTTGTGGCATTAGGCAATTTAGTGGGGAGACTTTGTACGAACATTGGGAGCGATTCAAGTGCTTATGCTCTAGCTGTCCTCAACACCAAATAAGCGACCAATTGCTCTTCCAATATTTCTATGAAGGACTATTACCCACCGAAAGGAGCATGATTGATGCGGCTAGTGGTGGTGCATTGGTAGATAAGACCCAGCAGCAGCCAGGGAATTGATCTCCAACATGGCCGCCAATACCCAACAATTTGGCTCAAGGAATGAGCCCACTCCTAAAAGGGTTAATGAGGTAAGTGTTAATTCTATTGAACAACAACTTTCGAACTTAATCTCACTTGTTAGTTAATTGATTCCAAGAAATGCACAAGAAGTCAAAACTTGCGGAATTTGCATGGTTGCGGGACACCCAACCGACGCATGCCCTACGTTGCAAGATGAGCAAGCAAACGCCATTGGTGGGTTCCCTGGTCCACCTCAAAGGAAATATGACCCATTCTCTAACACATACAATGAGGGATGGAGGGACCACCCAAATTTGAGATACGGCAATCAAGGAGCAAGGAATGCATTTCCTAACAATTTGCCTAGCTTTTCACAATTGCAATTTCAACAAAGGCAGCCCATGAACCAAAACCAAAATCAAAGTCAAGGTACGTCTCTTGAGGATATAGTTAAGACCCTTGCTAATAATTCTTTGCAATTTCAACAACCTGTAGGGCAAGTTCAAAGAGAGACAAGGACGAGCACCCAGAACTTGGAAACTTAAGTGGGGCAATTAGCTACCTCCATTGGTAGGCTAGAAGCGCAAGCCTCAAACAAGTTCCCTTCTCCAACAATCGCGAACCCAAAGGAAAATGCTAGTGCGATTGTTTTGAGGAGTGGGAAGGAGGTAGAAGCACCCACAAAGGCTTCTTCTAAGTACCACAGCTGAGACGCGGAGGAGGAGAAAGAAGTGGAGCCCACCCCACTAAAAAGGCTGAATCCAAGGGCAAACAAGAGAAGGATGAAATTCTTGAGGTAACATGTAATTCACCTTCTTCGTTTGAATATAAGCCTATCCCTCCTTTTCCTAGAAGGTTAACAAGATCAAAGAAAGAAGAGGCCGATAAAGAGATTTGGGAGACCTTTCGGAAATTAGAGGTGAACATTCCCCTTTTAGATGTGATTAAACAAGTGCCGAGATATGCAAAGTTCCTCAAGGAACTTTGTACAAACAAAAGGAAATTAAAAGGGGATGAAAAGGTAAGTGTGGGGGAAAACGTATCCGCTGTTATCCAAAAGAAGCTTCCCCCTAAGTGCAAGGATCCAGGTATGTTTTCAGCCCTGTGTAAGATTGGCAATACTAGGTTAGAAAGAGCAATGCTAGATTTAGGAGCATCAATAAATGTCATGCCTAGATCTATATATGCTTACCTAAGTTTAGGGCCATTAAAAGAAACTGGAATTGTCATTCAACTAGCTGAAAGGTCAAATGCATACCCAGATGGTGTGATTGAGGATGTCCTTGTGCAAGTAAATGAACTGGTCTTTCCTGCTGATTTTTATGTTCTTGATATGGAGGATGATAATATAGCTTCTAATGATGCTCCAATCTTGTTAGGAAGACCTTTTCTTAAAACATCTAGAACTAAAATTGATGTGCATGAAGGAACACTCACTATGGAATTTGATGGAGAAACTGTAAAGTTTAATATTTTTGAGGCCATAAGATATCCTAGTGATGTGCATTCTATTTGTTCTATTGATGTAATTGACACGTTAGCACAGGAGACATTTGAGTTAGATGGAGAGGATGCCGTGAATGTGGTGATTAGCCACAATCTTTATGTAGACCGCATGGGCGAAAGCGAGATGGCCAAGTGAGTCACTCGAGGAAGCTGTTGTGGCACTGGAATCTTTGCCAATGGAAAGGTATGTTGTACGTAGTTTGAGTTTACCTATTTCTTACACAAAACTTCTACCTTCCATTGTGTAGGCACCGAAGTTGGAGTTAAAGCCTCTGCCATCCCGTTTAAAGTACATGTATTTGGGAAAAGGAGAGACACTTCCTGTGATAATTGCAAAAGATCTCTCTCATTCTCAAGAGGAGCGTTTGGTGCGCGTGTTAAGGGAGCATAAGACCGCAATTGGGTGGACCATTGCCGACATAAAGGGAATCAGCCCCTCTATGTGCATGCACCGGATTTTGCTAGAGGAGAATGCCACGCCATCTAGGGAGGCACAACGCAGGTTGAACCCACCTATGATTGAGGTGGTGAAGAAGGAAATTTTGAAACTGTTGGATGCAAGAGTGATTTACCCAATTTCTGACTCTAAGTGGGTAAGCCCAATCCATGTGGTCCCCAAGAAGACCGGGATCGCGGTGGTAACAAACAAAGATGGTGAGTTCATTCCAACTCAGGTACAGAATGGTTGGAGAGTGTGCATAGACTACCGCAAACTCAATGCGGCAACTAGAAAAGATCATTTTCCTTTAACTTTCATAGATCAAATGATAGAACGTCTGGCTAGTAGATCTCACTATTGTTTTCTTGATGGATATTCAGGTTATAACCAGATTGCAATTGCACCAGAGGACCAAGAGAAGACGACCTTCACTTGTCCTTTCGGGACGTTCGAATATCGGAGGATGCCGTTTGGACTTTGCAATGCCCCGGCCACATTCCAAAGGTGTATGGTTAGCATGTTTTCTGACTATGTTGAGCATATAATGGAATTATTTATGGATGATTTTACAGTTCACGAAAATTCATTTGACAAATGCTTACAGAACCTTGCACTTGTACTTAAAAGGTGCATAGAATCTAGCCTTGTTTCGAATTTTGAAAAGTGTCATTTTATGGTTGAACAAGGTGTAGTTCTAGGGCATGTTCTCTCTTCTAGGGGAATTAAAGTTGATATAGCTAAGATAGATGTTATAAAATCTTTACCTTACCGCACGAATGTGCGGGAAGTGCGATCTTTTTTGGGCCATGCAGGATTCTATCGAAGGTTTATCAAAGATTTTTCCAAGATAGCATTGCCCCTATGAAATTTGCTAGGCAAGGATGTGGAATTTGTGTTTGATGAGAGTTGCAAGGAGGCGCTTAACAAGCTAAAGGAGTACTTGATTTCAGCTCCAATCATACAACCTCCTGATTGGGACCTACCGTTCGAGATAATGTGCGACGCTAGTGACAGAGCAGTGGGGGCCGTGCTAGGCCAACGAGTAGGACGAGTACCTCATGTTATCTACTATGCATCAAGGACTTTGGATGCTGCCCAATGCAATTACACCACGACAGAAAAAGAACTTTTTGCTATTGTATTTGCTTTGGAAAAAATTCGTTCCTGTTTGCTTGGTACTAAAGTTATTGTGTATTCTGATCATGCAACTCTAAGGTACCTTTGGAAGAAGAAAGAAGCAAAACCAAGACTGATAAGATGGATATTGTTGTTGCAAGAATTTGACATTGAGGTGAAGGATAGAAGAGGGGCAGAGAATTATGTGGCATATCATTTGAGCCGCTTAGTTCAAGAAGAAGAAGCACTACCTTTAGAGGAACTCTTCCCCGATGAGCATTTGTATGCAATGTCCATGGGAGTGCCTTGGTATGCGGATATAGTTAATTATTTGGTTACTAAGTCACTTCCTAGCAGCTTGACAAAAGCTCAAAGAGACAAAATCAAGAGTGATGCAAAATACTATGTTTGGGATAATCCATATCTATGGAAACATTGTGCAGACCAAGTAATAAGAAGGTGTGTTTCGGAGAGTGAATTTTATTCTATTCTAACTTTTTGTCACTCTTATGAAGGTGGAGGTCACTTTGGCCCAAAAAGGACAGCACATAAGGTACTTGAATGTGGATTTTATTGGCCTTCTATTCATAAGGATGCATATTTGTTCTGTAAGACTAGTGAACAATGCCAAAAGATAGGTAACATATGTCAAAGGAATCAAATGCCCTTAACTTCTATACTTGCATGTGAAATTTTTGATATTTGGGGTATCGATTTTATGGGACCGTTTCCTCCCTCCTATGGTAATGTTTACATAGTTTTAGCTGTTGATTATGTTTCAAAATGGGTGGAGGCTAAGGCCACTAGGACTGATGATTCTAAAGTAGTTGTAGACTTTGTTAGGACTTCTATCTTTAATAGGTTTGGAACACCTAAGGCTATCATCAGTGATCGAGGCACCCATTTTTGCAACCGGGCTGTTGACGCACTTTTAAGGAAGTACCATGTAACTCACAAAGTGTCCACCGCATATCACCCCCAAACAAGTAGGCAAGCTGAGATTTCCAATAGAGAGGTGAAATCCATTCTTTAGAAGGTCGTCAATCCCAATAGGAAGGATTGGAGTGCGAAGCTAGATGAAGCTTTATGGGCTTATAGGATAGCCTACAAAACGCCAATTGGTATGTCCCCATATTGCTTGGTGTTTGGGAAGGCTTGTCACCTTCCTGTGGAGCTAGAACATAAGGCGTTTTGGGCAATTAAGAAATGCAACTTATATCTTGAGGAAGCCGAAAAACAAGGGAAGTTGCAGCCACAAGAACTGGAGGAGATAAGGAATGATGCATATGAGAACGCAAGGATTTATAAGGACAAGACTAAGGCGTTTTATGATAAGATGATTGCTAGAAAGAATTTTAATGTTGGGGAAAAAGTTCTCCTTTATGATTCTAGACTCAGACATTTTCCTGGTAGGCTTCGTTCTAGGTGGATTCGTCCTTTTGTTGTTACCAAGGTTTACTGTCATGGTGCAGTGGAAATACAAAGCTTGGAGACGAATAAGGTATTCAAGGTGAGTGGACACAGGCTCAAACCGTCCCATGACAATTTTCAAGTGCAAGTGATGGATGGTCTTAACATGGAGGATCCGTAGATGGAGCTTGAAGTCGGGCAAACGACTCTAAACAATTGCGCTGCTTGGGAGGCAGCCTAAGAATAAAGAGATTTGAATTTTCTATCCCTTATCTTTTAATGCTTTCTAGGAATTATTACTCTAGGTTGATGGTTTCACTCCTATTCTCTGCTTATATGAAGTTTTCTTTCCTTTGCATGCAAGACTTCCATTGGGGACAATGGAAGGATTAAGTGTGGGGGAATTAGGGGAAATTTTGTGTACAACACATATTTCATGATCGTTTTTAGGAACTTTCCTTAGATTGATAAGATTCTATATGTCATGTGTTGAGAAATTCTTGATATGGTAATGGAGTTGAAAAGTTGAAGCATGTAGAATTGGTAAATCACGACCTTTTGCGAGCTTTTGAGCCTCTGATTGATACATCTTTATATCAATCTGATTTCTTCTATGTGTGTTGTTCATTCTTGATTATGTTACTCTAGAACTTGCCTTAGATCTTGTCGAGATTACACTGACCCATATGCATACATGAAAGTGAAGAAGGCAATTAGGTTTCTTTCCACCACTTGAGCCAAAGAAGCCTACCCTGACATTTGATCTCTAGTGAGCCAATTTTGAGCCATATATATGCCTTATTTCTTTTTTATTAACCCACAATATTAGCCAATATCACGAAAAAACCAAATGTTTCTACCTAACCTAAGGAATTAGTAGAGCATTTGAGTTCTTGACTTAATGGTGAAGTTTGGTGTTCATTAGAAGAAGTGGAATAAGACCGGAAATTGAGTTTATGTAATCAAGGAATGACATATCTTATTTGCTTTGATCAAAATAATATTCGTATGTGATAAAAAAAAAAATCTAAAAAAAAAAGGTATAATGAAGCAGAAAAAAAGAAGAAAAAGAAGTATGTTATGCTCATAAATTGTCGTCTTTGAGGTGGAAAGTGGTTGTATTGTTCCTGATATTACAATGTTAGGCTAAGGATTTAATTGCTCTACTATTTCCTATGGTTTTTAGCACCACATAACCTAAATGTTCCATACCTTTGTTACCCACGGGCCCGTTACAACCAAATTAAAAGACCTTCTGATTCATGATTTGTATATGATCTAAGTAGTGGAGATGAGATGGACAAGCAAGCCTATGGTAGCACATTTTCATGAATTGAACCTGAGCGATAATAAATGAAACCGAAACACATGAGAGTTAGAGTGCAAACACAATACCGTGTGAGGATCTACTATGTTGATGTGTTAAACTCTTCGATTCAAAGTCTATATTAAGAAAGTTTGAATTAGTTGGGAAGATTTGTTTGAGAAATTCTGTGTTTCTTGGATTACTTGGATATGTTCTTACTTATGATACGAGGTTCTTTGACATCCATGGAAAGGTAGAGTTCAAATGTAGTTTAGGTTTTGCTCGAGGACAGCCAAAAGCTAAGTGTGGGGGAATTTGATAAGTGCTAGAAATGCTATATTTAATTATCATACTTTATGCTTTTTGGTTGTGTTCTTTTTATGATTATTTACGATTTTAAATTAATAATTCTTTATTTTCGGATTTTAGTAATTATTGATTGTTTCCTTGATTTTAGGAGCTGATATGAGATTAATTGATAAGAAATTTGGATGGCAAGCTGGAAGGAATTTCAGTTGGACGAAAATCTATTTAGAATCTCAATTGGATAAGAACTGGAAGTTACTTGGGCGCCAAGAAGCTCGTTTTATGTGGCAAAACGTTTTTGGGCTTTTTGACTTATTTTCGAGGTGGCAAATGTTTATCTCAAGGTGTTTCCTAATTCAAAAAGGGTTCTAAGAAGATTACATGCCTAATTTTTAAGGGAATTCAGTTAAAAAAATATAAAATGTGGTGGAGAGCCCTAACCAAGCATCATCAGGGGATACACGTTTTGAAGATCCAAGGAGCTGTAGAGACGAGTTCTTCATCATTTAATTCAGCATGAGTTCTTCTTATCTTTTCTTTAATTCTTTCTTTTCTTCAATGATCATGAGTGTGTAATCTTTCATTATTCAGTAGAGAAAGGATTGAAACCATGAATTTGTGATAATGAGATAAGTATTTTGATTTTAATGAATTTCTCATCGCTATGTTTAAATATCTATGAATCATCTATGCTTGAATGTCATGATTGATGGATTGGTTGTGTAGGAGGCCTACTACTCAATTACTTCTTGATATATAATGCTAGTTTATGATTCTAAGTTCGTAATTGCTTGGTTGAATTAACACAAGTAGCAAATAATAGAAAGATGGATGGTCAAGTTTATGCTTTCTGTTATGGTGTTTTATAGTCTAGATTAAATATCTGCTTCATCGTATGTTATTGTCCAGGATTGATGATGTCTTTCTCATTCGTTAAAGCTGCCATGAGATTAAACTTTTCAATCATTTGAGGGTTGTTCAGTTGTTAGGGTTTAATTGCAGGTCGTCCGAATTAAACCAAAATTAAGGAAAGATAGGGAATAATAGCTTCGTTGGTGAATTCTACAGTCAATCTATTTAAACTAGTGAATTGAATGTGTTGATGATTAATTACTAAATTCATGGTGAATTTCTCTATTCTCTACTGAATGCTTTTAATATATTGTTAAGCACCTTTAGAAAGTTCACATCTTTAACAGATTACTTCATCTAGTGTACTTTAGATGGTTGAACCCAGAACACACCCCCCCCCCCCCCCCCCCGGGAATTTACTTGCGTTATTAGATTAGTTATTTAGGAAACTTGAATTTAGATAATTGAAACACTTTAATCCTCGTGGGATCGACCTCTACTTACCCTATCTACTAGTTAGTTAGGTTGATTTAGAGTTTAATTTTAATTTGCAGCACTCGACACGCATCACGCTACTACTGATTTGAGGGATTAGATTGTTAGTGCTTCCCATGACTCTACGTGGGGAGGTCATTCAGGGGTTGAGGCACTTATCAAAGAATCAAAGCTTATTTTAGTTGGCTGGGATTGAAGAAGATAGTACCTGAATTTGTTCGAGCTTGTGAAGTATGCCTACAAACTAAGCTTAGAGATCACAGGTACCATGGTCTTCTCCGGCCTCTTCCTGGGCTTGGAGGAGCTTGGATCAATATAGGTATGGATTTCACAGAGGGATTACCCAAGTCAGTAGGCAAAGAGGTGATTTGGGTAGTGGTTGATCGCATCACTAAATATAGTCACTTCATCTCTATGATCCGGCCTATTACAACTGAGAAATTGGCGAAATGTTTCTTGGATAACATCTACAAATTCCAAGGATTGCCTCAATTTATTGTATCAGATCGTGACAGGATTTTCACTAGCCATTTCTGGAAGGAATTTTTCAACTTATTGTAAACAATTTTGGCTCTTAATTCATCCTACCATCCTTAAACCGATGGACAAACTGAAAGAGTCAATCAATGTATTGAAAAATACCTCAGAAGCATGGTGTTCACTCATCCAAAGGAGTGGAATAGATGGCTTTCTCTAGCTGAATTCTGGTTTAATGCTCATGCTCATCCTTCACTGGGAACGACTCTTTTCCAAGCTCTTTATGGCTATGATCCTCCCACTCCATTTATGCTCCAAAATATCAAGTCCTCAGTGCCCGAGGCTTCAGATTTGGTGCAGCAAAGGTGGCAATTGATACAAATACTCAAAGACAATCTTCATCAAGCACAAGCTAGAATGAAGTTGTATGCTGATAAGAGACGAGTGGATAAGAATTTTGAAGTTGCAGATATGGTTTATCTCAATCTTCAACCCTATAGACAGTCTTCCATGGCTCTCAGGAGAAATATCAAACTAAGTACTCGATTCTTTGGTCCATACAATATTGTGGAGAAGCTTGGCAAAGTGGCTTACAGGCTTGAATTACCTCCTAAATCATACATTCACCTGGTATTCAATGTATCATTGTTGAAGAAGCAGGTGAAGAAGGGCTGCAAAAGTACAAAGGAGGCACCTGAAGTAGGTTCCAACCGAGCTCTACTACTGCAACCTGTTGCTGTTAAAGCTTCACAGGGCCTTAAGGTTGCGGATAGAACAATTCAAGAAGTGTTAATGCAATGGACCAACTTGGAAAAGCAATTTGCAACTTGGGAAGAACTTAATTTTCTCAAGAGTCAATTTCCTAACATCCATTCTTGAGGGCAGGAACGTTTTCAAGCGGAGGGGAATGTTATGATCCTAAAATTTGAATCTTGTATTGCTTTTATAAAGTTGCTTGTGTTTTTTTTTTTTTGTTTTTTTTGTTTTTAGTGGTCTACTTGTAATTGGTGTTTTGGCGTCAAGTAGTTTCAGCTGGTGGGTATTTCGGTTAGGCAAAGTCAAGTAGAGTCAATTGTGGCGGCTAAGCTTGTCATAAGTTGGTTAAGCTTGTTTGATGCTTTGTATCGAGAAGTCTATAAGTAGCTTGCTCAAATGTAAGGAAAGATTCACTCAATGAAATTCATAATATCCTTTGAGATATTTTTCTCCAATTCTCATCTACTTCTCTAATCTGTCATCTAACTTGCAATTATCTTCTCACCTAAATCTCTCTCTTTCACAAGTTAACTTCAATCTTTGCATTGAAGCTTAACATTTGGTATTAGAGTCGATTTCTTGCTGCCAATCAATGATTTGTAGCTTGATTTGAACTGGCGAAGCCTAAAAAGAACAAGTCGAACATGTCGAGTGAAGTAACTACCAGGTCTGGAGCTGGAGCTAGAAATCCGCTGAATTTGTTGAGCCAAATTTGTCATTTGCTACGGTTGTTTGTGCTAATGCACCATAGGAGGTGCAACTTGTTACAAATGATTAATTGAAGCAGCACATGGATGAGATGTACATTCGGTTTCAAAATTTGCATCAAAATGGCATTGATCAATTGAAGCAGATGCAAATAGATAGTGATAAGAAGCATGAGGATCTAATGTCGCAGAAGTTACAAAGCTTTGAGAACAAGCTTACTGAATTGCAAAATCAAGTTAATAGACAAGGAGAGTCATCTGCAATTGGAGTTGTTTGACTTGCTTATCAATGGATACCTCCACTTGAAGTGGTGCATTCTGAACCTCATAATGTAGTTGAGGAATCATCTGAGTTCAGAACTCAAGAGGCAGAAGCAGCTGCGAGATTGCGGGATCATCAAGTGCACTCTCGAATTCAGAATAGAATGATCGTCCTCCTAATTGTTATGTGTAGTTCAGAACTCCTTCTGAGGACATTGGACATCAAGATCATCCACCTGATTAGCATTATCAGCATCGATCAAAAAGCAATGATGCAACATCGAATGGAAGAGCTAATGCTGCCAGACAACCTTGAGTTCAGATTGATCCTTTTGATGGCAAACAACCTCAATCGTGGCTGAAAAGATGTGATCAGTATTTTCATTTCTATAACATAAAAGAAGCAGAGAAAGTGGAATTGGCAGTAGTCCACATCCATGGAGATCATGAGGTATGGCTCTATAGCTTGTTGAAGATCAATCCTACTCTTTCTTGGGCTTATTTTGTGGAAGATTTATGTGAGCATTATAGTGATGAGGATTCCTGTGATACCATTGATAACTTTAATAAGGTGTTTCAAACAACAATAGTAAAGGAATATATGACGAGATTTGAGAATCTTAAGGCAAGTATGATAGCCACTTATCCTCAAGCGACCGAGGCATATTATGTCTTAAGTTTTATAAGTGGATTGAAGCTAAGAGTTAAGAAAATGGTAAAGGAAATTGGGCCTCCAACTCTATCTAGGGCCTATGGACAAGCCAAATTGATTAGGGCAACTGTCCTTTCTTCAAGTGACAAAAGAAAGTTCAGGGAAGGTAGTTCCAATTCTCATCAAAAGGAGTCAGCTGAATCTAAGGCCACTCGTTCAAAGATTCTCAAGGCCTTGTTATAAGTGTAATCAACCTTATCAACTGGGCACAAGTGTAATTCAAAGTTCTTGATTTCTGCTAGAGGAGTTAGCCAAGTGGTGCATTCTGGCATTGAGGAACTTGAATCAGATGAAAATAATTCGGGTCTAGTGTCATCGGAGGAAGTTGTTGAGGACGAAAATGAGATCTCCATGAAAGCCCTAACTAGAAATGGAGCCCATAACACTATTAGAATCAAGGGAAATGCTGGCAAGAGATCAATTGTTGTCCTAATTGATAGCGGAAGTACTCACAGCTTTTTTGACCCCAAAGTAGTGAAGAAAGTGGGACATGTGGTGATCAAGACTCATCACTTGGCAGTGACAGTGGCAGATGGAAACTCCATCCTGACTCAGAACAAATGTCGAGCATTTTAATGGTCTATGTAGGAGCATCAATTCACTTATGATTTCAGAATCCTTCCTTTGGGTCGATGTGATATGGTATTGGGAGTTAATTGGATGAGGGCCTTCAGTCCAGTGCTCTTCACCTTTGCAAAGCTAGCTGTGTCTTTTGAGATTCATGAATCTAAAGTTACCTTGCAAGGCGTGGTAGATCATGCACTGTTGCAATTGATTAAAGGGAAGAGTCTACAAGGTGGAATAAGAAAGAGTGCTTATCGGTGGATTGGTCAATTGTTTGCAATCTCTCCAACTGAATTTTAGGCTATTCCTCAACCTGAAGTGCAAGAACTGATTGAAGAATATGAAGACATATTTGAGCAGCCCCGGACTTTACCTCCTCAGAGGAAACTTGTTCATGCTACCCCTCTCAAGTAAAATGCCAAGCCAGTAAAGTTGAAGCCATACAAATATCCACATGCTCAGAAGACTGAGATTGAGAAACAAGTGGAAGAACTTCTCAAGACGTGCTTCATCAGGCCAAGTCACAGCCCTTTTCCCTCCCCTGTTATATTGGTGAAGAAGAAGGATGGATCAGCTAGGATGTGTATTGATTACAGGCAACTCAACTCACTGACAATGAAGGATAAGTTTCCTATCCCGGTTATTGATGACTTGTTAGATGAGTTGTATGGGGCATACTTCTTCATTAAGCTCGATTTGAGGTAAGGATATCATCAAATTAGAGTTCTTGAGCAAGAAATATACAAGACAACCTTTCAAACTTATCATGGACACTCGAGTTTGTAGTTATGCCTTTTTGCTTAACTAATGCTCGAGCTACCTTCCTGGCTGCCATGAATGATATCTTCAAGCCTTTCTTGAGACAATTTGTGCTAGTCTTTTCTGATGACATTCTTATTTACAGTCTTGCATTTGAAGATCATCTCAAGCATTTGAGGGAAGAGTTTCTTACAGTGCGCAATCACAAGTTCTATGCAAAATTGTGTAAAAGCTCATTCGTGTAGACACAACTGGAGTATTTGGGCCATGTGATCTCACATAAAGGGGTCTCAACAGATCTTTCCAAGATTCAAGCCATGAAAGAATAGCCTATTCTAGTAACACTGAAGCTGTTAAGGGGTTTCTAGGGTCTTACAGGATATTACAGGAAATTCATTGCTGGTTTTGGTTCTATTGCCAAGCCCTTAACAGAGTTACTCAACAAGGATTCTTTCAAATGGTCAGAACAGGCTCAAGCAGCATTTGAGACTCTTAAGTCAGCAATGTGTGCAGTTCCAGTACTAGCTGTGCCTAACTTTGCAGAAGAGTTTGTTCTTGAGACTGATGCTAATGGTTTAGGCATTCGTGCAGTTTTATCCCATAATGGAACACTAATTGCTTACCTCAGTCAGGCCTTAAGTCCCAAGCATCAAGCTATGTCAACTTATGAGAAAGAATACCTGACAATTCTTCTTGCTGTTGAAAAATGGAGACATTATTTGGATGGGCACAGGTTTGTTATCAAGACAGATCATCAGAGTTTAAAGCACCTTCTCGAGCATAATATTTCTAAACAAATCTAGAAGAAGGGATTGATGAAAATGCTGGGTCTGGATTATGTCATATAATACAGAAAATGAAAGGAGAACATGGCTGCTGATGCATTGTCTTGCAAATTGAGGATTGTGAGCAAGGATTTTGTGGAGCCATATCTGTTGTTCTTCCATCTTGGATAGAAGAGGCGTACAAGTCTTATAAAGATGATTCTTTTGCTCAGGAATGCATAATAGCTTTCAGTGTGAAGAAGTCCGATTGTGAGGTTGCAGATGCTGAAGTTTCAGTGACAAAACGAATCATCCGCTTGAAAGGGAAGCTGTACATAGGCTCTACTACTGATTTGAGGGATCAGATTGTTAGTGCTTCCCATGACTCTGTGTGCGGAGGTCATTCAGGGGTTGAGGGCACTTATCAAAGAATCAAAGCTTGTTTTAGTTAGTTGGGATAGTGGCTGAATTTGTTCTAGCTTGTGAAGTATGCCAACAAACTAAGCTTGGAGATCATAGTTACCATGGTCTTCTACAGCCTCTACCTGTGCCTGAAGGTTCTTGGATCAATATAAGTATGGATTCATAGAGGGATTACCCAAGTCAGAAGGCAAGGAGGTGATTTGGGTAGTGATTGATCGCTTCGCTAAATATAGTGACTTCATTTCTTTTATCCGGCCTATTACAGATGAGAAATTGGTGAAACGTTTCTTGGATAATAACTACAAATTACATGGATTGCCACAATCCATTGTATCAGATTGTTCAACTTATTGGGAACAATTTTGTCACTTAGTTCATCCTACCATCCTCAAATGATGGACAAACTGAAAGAGTCAATCAATGCATCGAACAATACCTCAGAAGCATGGTGTTCACTCATCCAAAGGAGTGGAATAGATGGCTTTCTCTAGCTGAATTCTGGTTCAATACTCATGCTTATGCTTCAATGGGAATGACTCCTTTCAAAGCTCTTTATGGCTATGATCCTCCCACTCCATTTATGCTACAAAATGTTAGGTCTTCAGTACCTGAGGCTTCAGATTTGGTGCAGCAAAGCAGGCAATTGATACAAATACTAATAGATAATTTTCATTAAGCACAAGCTAGAATGAAGTTGTATGCTGATAAGAGACAAGTGGACAAGAATTTTGAAGTTGGAGATATGATTTATCTCAAACTTCAACCCTATAGACAATCTTCCATGGCTGTCAGGAGAAATATCAAGCTAAGTGCTCAATTCTTTGGTCCATATAAGATTGTGGAGAAGCTTGGCAAAGTGGAGGCTTGAATTACCTCGTAACTCATACATTCACCCAGTATTCCATGTGTTTTTGTTGAAGAAGCAGGTGAAGAAGGGCTGCAAAAGCACAAAGAAGGCACCTAATGTAGGTTCCAACAGAGCTCTACTGTTGCAACCTGTTGCTATCAAAGCTTCTTAGGGCCTTAAGTTTGCGGATAGAACAATTCAAGAAGTGTTAATGCAATGGACCAACTTGGACAAGCAATTTGCAACTTGAGAAGATGTTAATTTTCTCAAGAGTCAATTTCCTACCTTCCATTCTTGAGGACGAGAATGTTTTCAAGTGGAGGGGAATGTTATGATTCGGAATTTTGAGTCTTGTATTGCTTTTATGAAGTTGCTTGTATTTTTTTAGTGTTGTGCTTGTAATTGGTGTTTTGGCACCAAGTAGCTTCAATTAGTGGGTATTTCAGTTAGGCAAAGTCAAGCAGAGTCAATTGTGGCGACTGAGCATGTCATAAGTCGATTTAGCTTGTTTGGTGCTTTGTACGTAGAAGTCTATAAGTAGCTTGCTCAAATGTAAGGAAAGATTCATTGAATGAAATTCATAATATCCTTTGAGATATTTTTCTCTAATTCTCATCTACTTCTCTCATCTCTCACCTAACTTTCAATTCTTTTCTCACCTAAATCTCTCTCTTTCACACATTAACTTCAATCTTTGCATTGAAGCTTAACAAGAAACTTTGCCATGGGATTGAAACAAGAATCCTCTACTATAGGTTACTTTCAGACACCGAAAATTGTGAGTGATCCAAAAACAAAGGACCTTTGTTTGCTTTTTTAAGTCCCTTTTTTTTTTATACAATAGGTCTTTTATAATTGGATCACTACTATAAGTGGCCTACAGTAGAAATTCCTTATCTATTGAATCCTTGAATAATAGAGGTAAATTCTAGAACCCATTATTACCGCATATAAGATGGTGAAGAGCTCTTCAGCAGTTTGGATTTTCCAATGCTCGTGGTCAGTTTCTGCAATGGCTGCAATGACTAGGAACTGAACCAATCCAAATAAGCATGTGAATGAAGTGAGAGAGAGTTTAGCTGGATACTTCTTCAACACAGATGCCTGCAGCAAGCATTGCTTGTGAGATTTTTCATTAGAAACATGTAATAAGTTTCTTGGGCTTATGCGAAAAAACGTTTCGACTATTCTGGTCTGCATCCAAGGCAGTTTCCTAATAGGTTATTTTGCGGCACTTGAGGTATTGCATAGTTGTAAGTATGCAACAAGGTTGTGTGGGTGGCTGATTTATGTAAGCCATCTCATGTACTCTTCTCTGAAGTAATGAAAATCTTTACAATGCTGTGAACATAAGAACAACAGGCCAATTCACGTAAAATTTCTGCCATGCTTTTATTTTTCACATTTATTTTACGTGTTCTATCATTTTTCCAATTACTTAAACTAAAGTGACAATCATTTTTAGCAGAGATAACAATATATGGTTCATAAGCCGAACCTGAAAAACCATCCAACCAGCCCAAGAGAGGCAATGTCCAAATAAGAAAACACAACCCCAAGTCCAGTTTTTCATCTTGTTGGGCAACAAAACTCTACTTTCATCTTCCATAGAACTCCCATGGGACTGCTCCTTAAGAGGCAAAAGAGGAAATCCCTTGTATAAAGTGATGATTGTAGCTCCTCCTACACTTGCAATTGTGCCCAATACTTTTGCCAACCCATCTCTTCTTAATAGACTCACATGCTCTATCCTGCAAGTTATTATTATATAATAAAACATATTATAAAAAATAAAGTGTAACGCGGTAGACAAGGTTCCTGTCAAATCAAGATCTAGGAAAGGCAAGGTTGTTTTATAGCAACAAACAAAAATATTATCTTAAAAGCTTAAGTTGATTGATAAAGGTTTAAGAATGATTTTATACTTCATGCAAATGTTCATCAGCTTGAAGTTTGGATAATATTTAGACTCGCCCAACCCTTGTATTTGAAATATGTTAATAGTTAGAGTGGAGATTGTTTGAATTCAAACTTGTGTCCTCTCAATTGAGAGGGCTCACATACTATAACAACGAAATAATTGTCCAAAAAGCTTAATATAATGAGTGAAGGTGTGAAAATGGTTTTATACTCTTAACACTTAGGAAAAGAAAAAGGTGCTTAATTTTTCATTGGTAGAGGCCTCCAATTCTAGTTTATAATTATACTAATTGAAAAAAGGTGCAATTAGTGATCTTATAGCAGATGTAACTAGAAAAGTTGTACTTAACTAGTTAGTAGCGATCTGTTTGAACTCTTCTAGGAAAAATTTCAAATTATTAACATCGTAATTCAAAGTCATATTTTTTTTTTGAAATTATGGTCTTTTAAAATTAAATTCATTAATTTGATAAATATTTAGTGCTTCGCATTAATTTTAAAAATAGTGCATGAGGGACTTATTAGGAAACTTTGTTTAGAGTCTGTGTACCGGCCCTGGATCTAGAACCGAACCGATTTACATAGTCTCGCTTCTACTGTTATAAAAAAGAGTTATTTATATGAGAGATTTAACAAAATCTAGACAAACAAGAAAACCTGCATAAAAGGAAATCAGAAAAACATGAAAAACTTTCAGTCACCTTAGGAGGACAGCCAAAAGAAATGTGATTGCAGGAACAGAATTTTGAATTGCAGAGGCAAAACTTGGAGTTGCATAATACAAACCCAGGATGTAAAATCCTTGATTTGCAGTCACTCTATTGCACCAAAAAGAGAAGAAAGAAACATAAATAGTTATGGTAATAGAAAAAGTACAATAATAAATTCTATTTTCTCGTAGCACTGTTCGATGTCATTTCTATTTACAATTTACGTTTTTGAAGAAAAAAAAAATCATATTTTCAAATGAATTTCTCTTGGTTTTAATTTCAATTCAAACAGAAAATTAAAAATAATAAATCAAAAAAAAAAAAAAATTTCCAATATGGATTTTAGTTTCTTAAAAGCTGCAAACAAAAACTTATATCAAATATGCTCTTAATAATTAAAACAGTAAATTTCATATCTAGGAAATAAAGAGTACTCACCCAATTAATGCTAGGAGGAAGAACTCAACCAGCAAAGAGAAAGTAAGTGGTGGTCTTTCTTTCCTATATTCAAAATCAGATTATACAAACTCACCACATGCTAAAATTTTTATAAAAGAACCGAAAAAAGATAATATGTATATATATTTACGTGCAAAAATAATTTATAAATTTAATTTAGAAAACAAATAACTACCTTTCAAGGAAAAAAGCGAAAGGGCCTAGAAGAAGAAGGGCAATGACATTCCTGTAAACAGGATAAACAACTTTGCTAATTCCGATGTTAAGGGCAACTCTCGAGACAATGTGAAACCCTGCAAAGCAAAATTGAAGTACAAGTAACCCTAAAAGCAGCTTCATTTTCTGAGAAAAACCATTCAGATTTGCCATTAGTTTCTGCGTTCAAAAAAAAAAAAAAAAAAAAAAAAGAAGTTATTAGTTTCCCTTTTGCTTAAGGGCTAGTTCACAATGGCATGGTATTTATACATGAAAAGTCACCCAAAGAAAAGGAAGAAAACTATGAAATTTATGACATAGAAATTGAAGTGACTCAGGAGCATATTTGCATGTGGTCTTTATTTAATTTGTATTTTGCAAGTTAATGTATTTAGGCATTATTATTAATGATTAAATTTATGATAATGGTCAATCATGGATGATAATATAATTTACATGTTGACCTGAACATTGAATCTTGCTGGGGAGACAAATTTGGGGTGAGGCATGTTGGCCAGGTATTCATTTAAAGTCATCATGTAATACCAAACCTCATTTCCATATTAAAGGTGATGTCCCCACAACCACTCTAACTTAGATATACATTCTAATTTATTTGCTGTTTTTATAACTACAACAACAACAATAACAACAAACGCAGTGTGTGAAAGGCTTCCGCTAAGACGCGGTTTGTATTAAATTTAAAATAAGATAAAATTAGCTAAAGAACTTACAAGGGAAAATTATATTTTGATTGATTGACCGTGAATCAAACTTAGAAGCCTTCTTATAGGCAAAGAAAAATACTAGCAAAATAATTACATGTATCCTATCACTTAATTGCAATCAAAAGTACTAATTGCTACCAAAAAGGACTTAATGGCCGGTTATAAGGAGGAAATCAAGGGGAAGAGTTAATTACAAAGATGCCTTGGAATATTCTAAGGTTTAGTTAATTATCTAGTAAAATACATGATAAAATACATAAATACATCTACTATAATACTAAAAGTACGAGAGTATTCAACACTCCCCCTCAAGTTGGAGCATGGAGATTAACCATGCCCAACTTGCAAAGAAGAGCTTCAAAACTCGAACTACCCAAAGCTTTCATGACGACATCTGCTACTCGACCGGAAGAGCAAACAAATGAAGTAACAATTTCTTTGGCCAAATGCTTGTCCCGGACAAAGTGGCAATCTAGCTCAATGTGTTTCATCCTTTCATAGAAAACAAGATTAGATGCAACGTGCAGAGCTGCTTAGTTATCACAAAACAAAATAGCAGGATTGTTAATGGAAGCAATAAGATCAATAAGTAAACGTTGTAACCATATAATCTCACTAGCCATTGTAGACATCGACTGATATTCGACTCCAGCCGAAGAACGTGACACCACACTTTGCTTCTTTGAGCACCATGGGATAGGTGCCCCACCCCAGAATACAATATACCCAGTTGTAGGCTGTCTGCTTGTAGGACAACCAGCTCAATCTGTGTCATAATAACCTCATAATTGGACATCACTTTCAGAAGGCAAGAACACGCCCTACCCCAATGTCCCTTTGAGATAGCATAAAACCTTAAGGATTTCTTTGAGATGAGGACGATGGGGATCATGCATAAATTCACTCAAAACCCAAACAGCATAACAAATGTCAGGATGAGTAATGGTTAAGTACAAAAGTTGCCCTCTGGCAGCCTATAATGACCCACATTGTCCATGGGCTCTCCCACTCGATATGTCACCATGATTTTGAGCAATCGGTGTGGAAGCCGATTGACCCCGTAAAAGACCGGCCTTACTAAGGATATCTAGCACATGCTTTCTTTGACACCCTTAGGTGAGCGAGCAACTTCTATTTCCTAAAAATATTTTGCCTTCCCTAGATCCTTAATCCCAAAAGATTGATCTAACATAGTCTTGACCTTAGTAATATGATTTTCATTATTTCTGGTAATTACGACATCATCAATGTAAATCAATATTGCAGTGTATGGATTACCAAGGAAGTAGTTGAAAAGAGAATAGTCGGACTTGGATTGACGAAAACCAATATTAATCAAAGTGTGACTAAATTTTTTTATCCAATTTCGGGAGACCTATTTAAGTCGATATAATGACTTTCGAAGATGAAAAATTTTACCCTTGTGTTTAACTTTCAAAACCTTGAGGCAACTTCATATATACTTCTTCGTCTAGATCACCATGAAGAAATGCATTATTAATGTCAAGCAGCAGCAAATGCTAGGACACAACGAACTATAACCAACTTAGCAACAGGAGCAAAGGTATCACGATAGTCTACACCTTCTACTTGTTTGAATCCTTTAGCGACCAACCGAGCCTTGTACCGCTCTATTGTCCCATATGACTTATGCTTCACCTTGTGCACCCATTTTAAGTCAATGGCTCATTTTCCCTTAGGATGCAGTTCCAATGTCCACAATTTATTTCATTCCAAAGCCTGTGTCTTGTGTCCCATAACATCTCTCTAATGCTTGTACTGTATAGGCTGTTGAAAATTTTTCGGCTCATCACAAGATGTGATGGTGTTCAAAACTGTTGCGTGAGAGTTAGAAAAATGTACGTTAGAGACAAAATTTGAGATTGAATACGCTATACCTGAGTTTGCTAACGCAGCAGTAAGGAGAGTATGGGCTACAGACGAAGGCATATCGCAAACATAGACTTGGTATTTCACAGGTATGGAGTGAACACGATCACTCTTACGGGCTACAACCTTAGAACCAACCAAGGGGCTATCCACCCCCACCCCCCCAAAAAAAAAAACCACGGCAAACTATCGGCTAAACCGATAGTTTCCCGGGTCGGTTCAGCTTAAAGCAGCTTGGTTTCTCTTGATAAATCCACATCAGCTACTGGAACTTGTACAAATGGATTATATCCCTTTTGTCTATGAGGATACCCAATACCCAATAAATATACCCAATGTAGCCCGATTTCCAAACTTGTCTTTATTCTTAATATGATAGTAACAAAGACAACCAAGCACCCTCAAGTGATCATAAGAAGGAACGTTTCCTAGGACAATCTCATAAGGACTTTTATTCCCAAGTAACACAGAAGGCAACAAATTAATTAGATAACCAGTCGTTGGGATGCACTCACCCAAAAATTGCTTTCGTAGTTCGGCTTGGAAACAAAGAGCCGGACCAGCCTCCAAAAGATGCTTATGTTTTTGTTCAACGACCCCATTTTGTTAGGGTGTCCCTATCAACCATGATTGAAATTGAATCCCGTGCTTGGCATAGATTCCAACAAAGGTTGATACTCTGTGTACTTGTTTCACCTGAAGTCCAAGTTCAGTACTAACAAAATGATAGAAATCCATACGAATTTTGTGAGCTTAGGATTTTTCCTGCATTAGATACACCCAACTACAATGGCTAAAATCATCAACAGTAGTAAGAAAATAACGAGCACCTGTCAATGACACAGTACGATAGGGCCCCCAAATATCACAATAAATTAATTCAAAACAAACTTGAGTTCTCGAAATAGAAAAAGGAAAGGGCGAACGTGCTTGCTTAGCACAGTGACATGGATCACAAACAAAATCAGTCTTTGACACATGTAAATGGGGAAAAACAGACAACTTAGGTAAAGGAACGTGGCCTAAATGACGATGGCACAAAACTGCTTTCTTTTTGTTGTCCGTAAGTGCAGTGGGACCCTTCGGCGGTTCTTCTAAAATTTATAGCCCATCTCACCTCCTACCTACTCCAGTCAACTTCCCCGAGTGCAGGTCTTTTATGTAACAAAACTAGGGGTGAAAGGTTAATGTACATTTTTCATCTTGAGTCAACTTACTTAGGGACAACAAGTTAGAATGAAAACTGGGCACATAAAGTACATCGCTTAAAACTAGATTTTCTGATATGCGCACTTTCCCGACATGCATGACAACTAAAACAACGCCATTAGGTAGCTTACAGGGTCGAACTGACCCATTTTGCACAATGTCAAACTACCAGATGAAATCGAAGCCTAACCTATTAAATTTATATTAGGAGAGGCTGAAATGGGCCTAAGTAGAGCCAAAAGCTATTGGTACTAACACAGAGAGAGACTAGTCACCGGGCTATCGGCCAGTGATTGTTCAGTTAGGTGTGCTGTGGTTGCTACAACCACGTTTTATTTCCTGGTCCACGTTTTTCCACCCTAGTGGGTACCTTATCAACTTAAAACAGGGATCTTTGGTATGACCTTATCGCTTATAATGTGAAAAAATAAAACAATTGGCATGATGAGATGTATTCCCAAGTGAACTACAGGATCCACTTGCCGCTCCTGTCATCTTAGCCACCAAAGCCGGGGCCTCAGGCACGACAACTGAACCTGCAGTGACACTCTGTTGTTTCTCTTCTTGACATAAAATAGAATATGCGTCACCAACAGAAGTTAACGGTTTCTTATTCATTAATTGTGAACGAACTGTAGAAAATGATGGGTCCAAGCCCATCAACAATTCCAAAAATTTCTCCATATCTTGAATGGTCGAGAAAGTCTTTGCGTGACCATAGGTGCATGGCGGGATTTCAACCAAAGTACACAATTCATCCTAAAGAGATCTTAGTTTTGTGAAATAAGTCGACATGGGAGTATTGCCTTATTTTAGGTGTGATATCTTGCGTTTCAATTCATAGATACTCGTGGTACATTTCCCTAAGAAATCCTTTCATGCAAATCCAACCAAATGTCACGTGCACTTTCTAGATAGGTGATGCTTTCATTAATTTCTTTTGAAACATAGTTAGGGAACCAAGTCGATACTATCGAGTCACAAGCACTCCAGTTTTCAAAATTTGGAGATTCCTCATCCAGTTTTTCAATGCTCTCATCAAGAAAACAAATCTTCCTCTTGGCCTTAAAAACTTTAGGAGTAGATCTCCTCCAACTTGGGTAATTAGGGCCAGTCAAGGTGTTTTGAATAGATATCACTCTGGGATGATCCGAGGGATGAAGATAAAGTGGTGAATTAACATCAACTACTCCCCTATTGTGGGAGTGGCCATGATCGTTTGATTGGAATTTGCTTGAATGTTGTTGTTGTTGCTGTTATTATTATTATTATTATTATTATTATTATTATTATTATTATTATTATTATTATTATTATTATCCGCCATTATCTAAGTAATAAAAACACAAGTAAACACCAAGAAAACAAGCGAGGAAAAAGGCCTACAAAACTGCACCCAAGTGCACGGTAAAGGCAGTGAAACAAACTAGAATGAATCACGATCAAAAGAAAACTGCAACCCGCTCTGATACCATGTTAAATTTAATAATATAAAATTAGCTAAAGAACTTACTAGGAAAAAATATATGTTGATTGACTGATCTTGAATCAAACTTACAAGTTTCTTATAGGCAAAGAAAAATACTAGCAAGATAATTACATGCATCCTATCGCTAATTGCATATCAAAGAACTAATTGCTACCCTAAAGGCCTTAATGGCGAGTTGTAAGAAGGAAATAAAGGGGAAGAGTTAATTACAACGATGCCTCGGAATAGTCTATGATGCTAAAGTCTAGTTAATTACCTAGTCAAACACATGATAAAACACATGATGAAATATATAAATACATCTACTGAAATACCAAAAGTACAAGAGTATTCAATAGTTTAAGGGGTGAAATGTACTTAACTTACCCCTTCAGGGTGCTACCCTCTGAGTGGAGGCTGTTTTCGAGGGCCTTCAAGCCTAAAATGAAGTTACATAAAGTAAAACTAAAAGTAAAAGTCAAGTTAAATAAAACAGTACATGACATGTGGACATGCAAGTAACAATTACAAAAATGAAAGCGTAGAGGTGCTGTGAAATGGTCTCTTTGTGCTACTTTCTCCTAAACAATGATCTTGGCGACACGTATTTTAGATTACCTTTTAGTTCTATCTAAGGTCGCCTCTTCATTAAGGTTTATTGGTAGGTAAGGTCATGTCTAATTGTCTCTATCTAGCTTTTCTTTAGTCTACCTTTACTCTTATTCTGGTACGTGGTATGCAGTTGTTCTCTTTTCCTAATAGGAGTAGTAGTCAGTCTCCTCTTAGCATGCTCAAACCACTGCAAGTGTTCCTCACTCAACTTGTCCTCGATTGGAGCCACTTTTAATTTGTTGCATGTAACGTAATTTTGGAACATGTTCTTCCTAGTATTTCTACACATCCAGCAAAATATCCTCATCTATGCCACCTAAAACTTCTATGTTAGGTACCTTTTAGATGGCCAAACATTCACCATCATATGTCATATCCGGTCCCAATACCATCTTATAGCATTTTTCCTTGAGTTTGTGAGGAAACTTTTTATTGCATATTATCATGGAAGCCGTCTACTACTTATGCCACTCCACTTTAGTCCAGTTGTTATCATTCTCGTCAACTTTGTCATCTTTCTACACCATTGATGTGGTTTTTAGAATATTATTAAAATAGTGTACTCGCAAGCATAAGAGCAACTCGTAGTTGTGGCAAGTATATGGGTGTCATATCCACAAAGAATTAGTATAAAGTTAGACTGATCAGTGATTAATGAGCCATTAAAATTGGGGTTTGGTTAAAGAATGAGTATTAACTAAATTTACGGAATTAAACAGCAAATTAAATTGTCAAATTCGTCAAGGATAGTTTAGGGTATAAATTCATGTTAGCCTAACTCATCATTATATTTTATCACAACAATTACATTAAGGGCTTAGGCTACAAGCTATAAACCTGGGTTAACACTTAATTAGGGCTTAAGGTAATAAACTAGTCTAGGGACATAACCCATCGAATCACTCTAGATATTGCATGGCTTATCTTGATAGCACCACTTAATTCTTTTCTATCTCCTAGTTTACTGCTAATTTATATAAAAGATTGTGTTTAGGGTTGGGTATGACCTCAACCCCTATCACTCGTGAAAACCTATTATACTATGTCCTATGCTAAAAGCACAAGATGAATCACAAATTTAATGAAAATTTAGCCATGGCTATAAGCACATGAATAGAAAATTAATCTCACTAAAGAATTCCCCAAATTGGTGCAAAAATAGTATAACACAAGTCATTATAATAAATAAAATATAAATCTTGGATTCGGACACCTGCCTATCCTTCAACCCTAACTACAAGTCTACTCCTCTATGGGAGTTTTATACATTACAAAATCAAAAGATAAAGGTAAAGAAAAACTCATAGATTGAAGACTCCCTCGATCGATGTTGATGTGACTTTCGCTTTAATCCCCGATACTTCAACTACTTAGGCTTTGGTCATTGACAAAATCCTGGCCTCTCTTGGTGGCTCGAGGAAGGAGGAGAAAAAAAATAGAAAAAAAGTACCAAAAAATAAGTCCCTCAACACTTTTATATAGGCGTCAAGGCCTAGGGGCACAATGCTCTGCTCGCCAATCGATTTTCGAAGTTGACAATACGTCATGGACCACTGCTGCCGATCAGTTGGCCTCTTTTCGGTGCCTTATAAAATTGACTCGAGTCACCGAATTTTGATCCAATTGGTGTTTGTTTCCACACATGATCAAGTTTCCCCAAGTAGTCTTCATATTAGTCCATTTCAGCTCGTTCTTCACTTCTTTTCAAGATGTCCTTGTTCCGACGCTTTCCAAGCCTAAATACACATAAATTATGCCATACCACACATGTAATAGCAGAAAATAAGAATGTATTGTAAAATATATAAAATACGAGACACATTACATCCCTAAAGTCGAGCTTTGCTTATCCTCAAGCAAGACTCATTTCGAACTAGCTGAAAGCAGAGAGGATCTAATTAAACATGTGGTTGCATGAATTAGTCATGAAAAATATTCTTTGAACATATCTAAGAGAGAACTTATGAAAGAAGGTTCCCCTAGCTAGAATCCTCACCATTAAAGTCTTCATGCTAGTAAGTAAGCATAAAACTGTCTTTCCCAATCTGACTCCAAACTTTCCATATCTAAGACAAATAGTAGGAATAATTAAAGGAATGATTATCCCTAACAACTTTCCCCTAAACAAAATAGAAATCTTAAGTCTTTTATTCTCTCTCTTTTATTCTCTTTTCTTTTTCGTTTGAAGTAACTTATGGTTAGGCATATCTCCCTAAGACCAATATAACGAGTTTTCGGTTTGTGACTCCCGATCTAATTAGCTCAAGGCATATAGTGAAGGGCACTCCTTAAACTTAATGGATAGTCAAAGGAATTCACAACCTCAATCGTTTCTAGCACATGCTTTAGAAGAGTATATGACTTATATTAGACATTAGTGCTTATCAAGGCGACTTACATAAGTTGACTCTTCGTAAGCTTTCCCCGTGGCCTATATAGTAAGCTTTTAATCGACAGCTCCCAATCTAGTTGGCTCAGGGTAACAGGTGTCAAAACACTCGTACGGGTTTATTTGCTAGAGACACAGGGGCTACAAGAACCAACTAGTTACGGGTACTTACCTGATCAAACCAGGCTTTGATACCTCTTTATTGCCTTTCTTTTTGTCTTTTTCTTTTCAAGATTAAATTCAGGAGAAAGAAATAGACTAATGATTTTTTATTTTTAAAAGCATGGTGCTTAGGTCCTAACTCCTAAAATTATTCCTACTTATACAACTTAATATGTGGGTTTTGTACAAGATTGAAAGTGAGCGAAGTAAACTCTCAAACCGATTTAAAGAAAAAAACAATGAATACAACAGTATAATATTGGAATAATTGCATTACATAAATTTTAACATTCTTGATACCTTTTAAATTTGAATTCAATATAATTCACACAAATTCATAGCTAATCATGCCAAAATTCTACTAATTGAAATTAAATCATGCTAAAAAGACAAGCAAAAGTTCAAACTACTCACACCATCTCCAAACCCAAACCTTACACTGTTCTCAATCCAATGGATATATGTATAAATGAAGGCAAGGGAAGGAAAGAGACAACTTGAGTAGTTGAATACACTGATCCAATACAGTCGGCTAGCTTAGTGTGGGGAAGGACATCCACAATGGCACGCAAAGAGACAGAGCTAAGACAAATAAAAACAAACTGACCAGGTGAACTCATTAAAGGTGTTAGGAAATTCAAGAACAAAGTACTCAATACATTAGAGAAAAAAAGTTATCTATGGTGGGCGTAATGAAGACTCTTGAAAAAGAAAAAGAGGTCAATTAGAAAATTAACCTAAATGAACAAATGAAAGTAGGTTGGGTTGCGTCCCAGAAGTGCTAAGTTTAATGTATTCTATTGGACGTGTTGTAGAACTCACATATCACATAGGTCCCGAGATCAGGTCCTCAAGGTGAATTTCCTCAAACTTGTGATGACGATCCCCTAACCCAATAGCATGCTCAGGATGGTGGCCATTTATAGTGAGAGTAAGTTCATCGTTGAGGTCTTGAATTTCAATTGTCCTGATGGGTGCGCGTTAACCACTTCATAAGCTCCATTCCATCAAGATTATAACTTTCTAGGAAAGAATTGAAGCTTAGAGTTATAAAGCTAAAATTTTTTGTCTGATTTCAAAAGTCTTTCGAGCAATGCGTTTGTCATGGAAAGCTTTGGTTCTTTCTCTATAGAGCTTGGCATTTTCATATGCCTCGTACTGCATCTCTTTCCAACTCACTAAGGTGTAGTCATCAATGTGACCCAATGGTGTGCATACCATAATTAAATTGCTTAATGACCCAGTATGCACGATACGCAAGCTCCATAGGCAAGTGACATGCCTTCTCAAAGACTAAATGATAGGGAGACATGCCGATCAGAGTGTTGAAAGTTATACGACAAGCCCAAAGAGCGTCATTCTGCCTTCAAGACCAATCCCTACGCTCCAAGCATACAGTTTTCTCAATGCGTTTATTGACCGCTAGTTTAAGAGTGATAAGGGGACGCAAATTTATGATTGATTAAGTACTTCCAAAGCAGTGCCTCAACAGAACGATGAGTGAAATGCATCCCCCCATCACTAATAATCGCTCTAGGAACACCAAAACATGAGGAAATGTTATCCTTACAAATTGAGCAACCATCTTATGGGGATTTTTCCTAGTAACGATAGCCATAACCCATTTAGACACATAGTCAGTGGCCACTAAAATGTAAAGAAAACCGTTTGCATTATAGAAAGGTGCCATGAAGTTGATGCCCCAAATATAAAAAAATTCACAAATTAAAATCGAGCACTGGGCATCTCATCATGCTTTTTAAGGGCACTCGTCCTCCAACGCTGATTATAGGCTTTACAGAAATCACGAGCTTCTAGCAAAAGGGTTAGCCAAAAGCAGCCACTTTGTAGGGCTTTTGTTACCATGTGTTGTCCTCTAAAGTGTCCTCCATAAGCTGAACTAAAAAAATAAAAAGAAGAAGAAGAGCAAAATACTCTCCTATTCAATTTCTGGGACATAGCAACGTATAACTTGGTTAGAACATACCTTAAAAAGTTAGGATAGTCCCAAAAGAAGTGCTTCACCTGTGAAAAGAATCAATTCCTCGCATGCTTCGTCTAGTGAGTAGGTAGCTTCCATGTTGCCAAATAGTTCATAATGTGTGTACAGCATGGGGGCTGGCCTCCTGCCAGGATAAAGAATTGTTCATTAGTGAAACAATCATCAATAGGGCTAGTAGTGAAATCAGATGAAAATACAATCCTAGAAAGATGATTGACCACTACATTATCAGAACCTTTCCCATCTCTAATCTCTAGATCAAATTCCTAGAGTAATAAAACCCAACGAATCAGCCTAGGTTTCAACTCCATCTAGATAAGAAGAAATCAAATGGTTGCATTGGAAAATGCTAACCCTAGAATCTAAAATGTAGGGTCGAAACTTGTTGAGAGCAAAGACTATAGCTAGTAGTTTCTTCTCAATAGTGGTGTAGTTCTTTTGAGCCCCATCTAAGGATTTGCTAGCATAATAGACCATGATAAAATTTCAATCCTTTCTTTGGCTGAGCATAGTTTCTACGTCATGGTTTGATGCATCACACATAATCTCAAAAGGTAAAGAATAATTCAGTTGTTAGATGCTTGGGGCTATAGATAACAGGGTTTTAATACAATAAAAGTGGCTAGACACTCATCAAAGACAAAAGGAACATAATTAGCAAGTAAGTGTGATAAAGGTTTAGCTATTTTACCGAAGTTGGCGATGGAACTTTGATAAAAATCAGCATAAAGGAATGAACGAACTTCCTTCACCAAAGAAGGTGGAGGAAGGTTGGCAATCAAGTTAATCTTGGCCTTGTCTATTGTGATACCCACTTTGGACACCATATGCCCTAATCCTAAAGCCTATTAAACCATAAAATTGCTCTTCTCCAAGTTGAGATTCATATTGTACTCTTCACATCTTTACAAAACAAGGCTTAAGTGAGTTAGGAAATTATCAAAGGATGAACAAAAAACATAAAAATCATCCATAAAATCTTCAAGGGGATGATCCAACATATTAGACAATATAGACATCATGCATCGCTAAAAAGTAACTGGTGTGTTACAAAGGAAGAAGGGCATCGTTCGGTACGCAAACGTACCAAAAGCGCAAGTAAATGTTGTTTTCTCTTAACCCTCATGGTGAACCGAAACTTGGTTGCACCCTATGTATCCATCAAGAAAACATTAGCAAGTTTTCCATATGACTCGATCTAAACACTGCTCCAGAAAAGGAAGAGGGAAATGATCCTTACACATTACAAAATTCAACTTACTGTAATCAATGCATACTCTCCAACTTGTACTAGTCCACATAGGAACCAATTCTCCCCTGGCATTAGTGACCACTATAATTCCCGACTTATTAGGAACCACTTTGATCACCCATGATGTTTAGAGATTGGGTAAATATACCAGCGTCAAGTAACTTAACAAACTCTTTCATGACAACTTCTCCCATATTCGGGTTAATCCATCTTTGCATCTCCCTATAAGGCTTAGCATTTTTCTTTGAGTGAATTCCACACATGCACATGGAAGGATCAATTCCTCTTAAATCAGTGACCGACCACCCTATAGCATGGTTATTGTTGTGCAGGACTTCTAAAACCTAAACTTCTGGTTCTTAATCAAATTAGATGCTATAATAAAGGGTAAGGTATCATTAGGCCCTAAAAATATGTGGTGAAAGGGAGAGGTTTGAGTTGTAGGGACCGTATTTCAAAATGTTTTCCGAAATTAACTAGAGCGAACGCAGCGGAATGCCAATTTAAAATTCTCAATTTAAAATCTAAAGCCTGTTGGAAACAATGTCCTGAAAACCAAATTATTCGTGTTTAAATATTAATAAATAAAATTTTTTATTATGTTTGATTATGATTTATGGATCAAATATGGATGTGATTGTTTGTAAAACGTTCCATGAGATGGATGCAATCCAATACAACACGTCATAATTTAATTTACGTGGTTAATGAGATTGAGACACATATGGACTTAAACCAAAATTGTGACATGTCATCAAAGTAAGTTCATAGTCGGTGCTGAGGTTTGGACAACTTGTCTGATAAGTCTATAACGTGATACCTTAGGTGACTTGTCCAGGTCATGTGAATAGGGATCCAAAAGTATCATAGTTAGTGTTCGTTGATAAGATTCGAACATTGAGCTAGACCATTGGAATAGTTTATTTCTTAACTGCTATCAGAATCAAATAGTTCTTGGTGAATAGGTGATAACTCAAAATCCTAAGATTGTCTTGAACTCGTGCACGTAGTGCTCGCCACTTTGATGTACTCAAAGTGATAAAGCAGCCAATAGTCTATGTATGTTGAGTGACTGAATGAAATGTAGCGGGAATAAAAAAAGTCAACATGGAGTCTATAGTCTCTTATGAGATACATGTGTCATTTTAAGTAGATTCCCAAGTGTTCAGAAAATTCTTAATCTTTGGCCAAAGTATTCCTAGTGTTCATCACTGGAATTAATACGAAGAATATGTTTTTAGGTCACAAAATTATTCAAAATGGGTGAGTCGGGTACTTAAGGAGAAGCAGTGAGAAGTATAATGATGGTAGTTTTAATTATTACTTCTCATGGTTTTCTAATGGAGGGGTTGATTGTTCAATTATTACAAATCGAGAATTATCAAATAAATAATTTTACTATAAAGTGCAATAGGATTTATTTAATGGAATTAAGTTTGATTAAATGGTAATCAAATATTATCATGAGATGATAATGAGTTTTGACCCATTTGGAAACTCCATCCACTTTTGGCGATTTCCACCCCATCTCCTGTTGCAATGTGATCTATAAGTGCATCACTAAGATCCTTGCAAACAGGCAGAAGGGTGTCCTTCATAGGTTGATTGATGATGCTCAGAACGCTTTTGTCTTGGGCCGTCGGATTTTGGATAGCATCCTATTGACATAGGAGTTGATGCACATCTATCATCTGTAGGTCTCACCTCGTTGTGCGCTGAAGGTTGATATCAGCAAAGCTTTTGACATAGTCCATTGGGATTTTATTCCAGTCAGTACAAGGAGTATGGGGATTCCCGAGATCATGGTTGGCTGGGTCCAAGAGTGCCTTTCTAAAGCCCACTTTTCTATTGCCATCAATGGCAAACTTGAGGGTTTCTTCCACTCCAGTCGAGGTGTTTGTCAAGGTGACCCGCTCTCTCCTTATCTGTTTGTTAATGCTATGGAGGGTCTCCGAGCTTTACTTTTCTGGGCTATCAATGACTCACGGTTTCATTATCATCTAAGCTGCTGTCTCACTGGGTTGACGCACTTATGGTTCATTGATGACCTGATGATCTTTTGTCGGTGTGATTTGGGAGTGTCGCAGATGTTCATGAGGCTTTAGATCACTTTGCTATTCTTTCGGGGCTTTCCTTGAATGCAGTAAAGAGTTCTATTTTTCTAGCAGGAATTGATCTTATGACTCAGAGGGATATCCTTCACTTTTTGGGATTCAGTCTTGGGTACTGCCCGGTTTGGCATCTAAGAGTGCCATTTGTTACTTCTCGGCTACTATACGTAGATTGCAAGCTGCTTCTAGATCGCATCCTCTCCTGTATTTGGTTATGACCTATCGTTCCCTATTCTATGATGTTTGCTTGTAGCTCACCTGGTCTGTTTGCTATTCAAGTCTACCGATCATCGGTCTTCATGCTCTAAAAGACGATGATTAGGAAGATCGAGTCGACTTTAGCGATGTTTCTTTTGCTAAGCTCTTCGCTGACCCCGAGGGGAGCGAAGGTAGCTTAGAGGCATTTGTGTTATCCTAGATGAGAGGGAGATCTACGGCTTCGTCGTCTCACTGAGTGGAACTAGGCTTCGATTACGAAGCACATCTAGTTTCTTCTTTCTGACCTTTCCTTGCTGTGGTCGCACTTGGTTCATCAGAACCAACTCTGAGGGAGGAGCTTTTAGACGATTCAGGAGAAGAGTTCGGCTTCATGGTGCTGGTGCCAGATATTTTCAATCCGTCGCTCTTGCTGTGGTGCAATCTATCACATCATAGGCGATGGCCTTGATATTGCACTTTGGACTGATTATTGGCTACCGTGCGACTGTCTTTCGGAGTGCTTCCCTGCTCGATTGCTCTGGGCTTATGTTGGATTCTCGTGTCTCAGCCATTATTAAGGGTGATCAGTGGAGAGCTCCACAGGGTTGGTCAACGCTCCGACCCATCTTGGACACCGTTGACTTTAATCCTCAGGCTGGTGTGGCGAATTCCATTCGGTGATTGGGTGACCCTTCGAGAAAATCCACCACCAAGTCTGCTTCGGAGATGTTATGGAGCAGGAGAGAGGATGACACTATTCATCACCTTCTATGGTTTCAGATGTACATTCTAAGACACTCCTTTCTTTTATGGCTCACTTCTCGAAAGTGGCTTTGGACTGACTTCTGCGCTTCAGAGCACCATGCGTTTAGAGTGTTTGTGTTCTCTGTGGCCTTCCTAATGAGACTCATGAGCACCTTTTCTGTGCTTATGCCTTCTCTTCCTTGGTTTGAAGCTCCATCATTTCGAGTACATCTATTGCTTGGCCTTCCCTTCCTTGGGATGATCTCGTTATTTTGGCCGCCCAACATCTCAGGGGGCGAGAGATTTGTAGTATTATAGCTTAACTTTGCCTCTCAGTGACTATGTATGCTCTATGGTATGAGCACAAACTTTGGGTGCAGTGTTCTCAGTCCAGATTAGTTGTGGCTGTGCGAGAGGAGATTACGGGTTGGTCAGGAGCGCTAACTTGCTACTCCTTCGTTCAGAGGAACCCACCGCCATGCCTCCTTGCTTCGGTAATGGGGCTATGAGTCTTAGTTCTTCTATTTTTCCTTAGTTGTGCTTTGGTTGCTTCTCGTATGGAATTTGTTTAAACTATGTTTTGACGTTGTTTCATCATTGTAGGCTTCGGCTGTGTCCTTGGGTATGCCCCTTGTGGCTGTACTATTTCTTTCATCCATGTATTTTGCTAACTTACCAAAAAAAAAAAAAAAACTTGATTTAAATTGTCCCTAAGGTCCCTATACAAGCCCCTAATTTTACACTATCAGAAAAATATTAAAGAACTGATAAGATGAATTATTTATTCATGAGATGAGTAAATTTAATTTTGCTAAATATTATTCATTAGATGAATAAAATTGGACAACATAAAATAAACTATTTTTTGTTTAATTAAAAATTCATATGAATTTTTACATGCGGGAAACAAAGCAAAAAAAAAAAAAAAAAAAAAAAAAAGAGTAAAACGGCTTGTTTTTGAGTTGGACTAATCAGGACGAGGCACGTGTCTCACCGTGATAGGGTGGGAGGCGCGATCCATGCTTCTTGGCTTGGACAAACCAGCGCATGACATGTGTTGCGCGCTGGGATGCCCAGGATGTTAATCCTTTCCAACAGAGCGGAGGCGCTAGTTTGCTGGGCATGAGTGATTTCTTCCCCTATGCTATACGACATCATTTTGTTATATTTTTTAGCATCCCACATTGGTATTTGAGTATTTTTGTAGTCCAATGGCCTGCTATAAATAGGGGTCCTAAAATTAAAGCTTAGCATCAATTGAAAAATCAATTAAAATTAAAATGTCTTCTGAAATTGTTGACTATCGGAGAACTAAAAGAGGAGAAATTTTCGTTGAAAGTTTTCCCTAGTTAATATTTTTTTAAGCCCACACTCTGGGCGTTCAGAGGTGATTGGGTAGAAGGTCTCGTGGTCTTGGTGATTTTTTGGAGCGACACGGCGATCTACATCCCAAAATTCTTTTTTCCTTTTCTTTTAGTTTTTACACTTCTCTATTTAATTGAAATCTTTTATCATGCTAGTTATTTATGTCATTATTATGAATGTATTGGAGTAGTAGCCTATAGGTTTTAAAATAGGAGTTTTAAATCATTGGATATCGAATTAGAAATTCTAAGTCGCTAGTTGGTTTAAATTTAGAAATTTTAAATTGTTCCGCTACTATTAATCATATTAACTTGGGGAATACTTTTGAAATATGTTCCAACAATTAGTATCAGAGCTAGCCTTTAATTACATTCAAAATAAACATAATAGGCATAATAAATAGAAATGAATAGATGTGAGTCTAAATAAAATAGAGATTTTAGTAAAAGAATAGGAAAAATATAAAAGAGTTATTAAGTTGTTTAATAATAGTTTGAATTGCCGATTCGGTTATAAATTATTTTAAACACCGATTGAATTAAAATGTTAATTCAGATCCATAAATTAATATTTTCAAAATTATTTTATTCAAATAAGAGTAGGGACATGCAGACATCAGTATAGTTTTAATAAATCATAATATTAAATTAATTTATTATTTATTTAATTTAATTTTAGAATGTGATTCTAATGTAGATTATAAGATAATTTCGTTGTAAATGCTTTTTAAATAAATTAATGAACCACTAGTTTATAAGGCTTAAGTGGGAGTATTTCCAAATAAATTTCACAGTATTAGACATTCAATTGTTGACTCGAAAATAGCCTCCCGTTAGGGTATCACCCTAAGGGGGTAAGACTACGTATATCCCACCCTTCCCAGATGTTGCTTATGTGTAGAGGTGGCCCGTTTTTCGTCAGCTTTAAAAAAAAAAAGCAAAATTTAAAAAATACAAAGTCATTTTGCACTAAAATTATTATAATTCATTGATAAATAATATGAGATACAAATACATTTTATCCCAAGCACTAATAATACTAAATATATGTAATAAAATAAAATATAAAATAAGTAATAGTAAATAATGGTAAATAAATAACGTAATAAGTACAAATATAATGCCGTTGGAGCCTAATATTTAAAAGTACAAATTTGCTTATCAAAAAATACAAAGTAAAAGTAATATAAATTTTTTTTTTAATTAGGAGGACTCCCGGGCCAGAGCCCAGCGCCCATCAAAAATGGGCCCGTGGCCCTGCCCGCTACAGTGCTGGCCGACCTGCCCGACCCAGCCCGTTGGCCACCTCTACTTATGCGGGAGCCCTTGAGGAATGAGTTTGTTGTTGTCGTTGTAGACATTCAATTGTTGAAATATTTGAAAAGAAAAATATTGTGTGCAATGTCTAATAAGATTAAAGTTAAATAAATAAATAATAATAATAAATAAAAGGGCAGCCTCATGTGATTAGGAATTATTTAATAATTAAATAAAATTCAAAATATGATTATGATAGTGATTATGAGATATTAAGACTAAAGGAAAGTTCTACCATTGAAAAGATCAAGAGGGAGCGAGGTTTCGGAGTTGAATTCTCACGTCCTCCATAGCTAGTCTAATAGTATAATGGGTAAGCATTACTCTCCAAGGAGGGTGTTTTATCTGCTGTGTACAGGTTTAGACTTCTATGAGAAGGGTTGATGTATAGGAAAATAGGTGCGGTCACGCTGTTGTGGAGTATCTTGTGGACTTGTACCAAAGTCTAGGCAGTGGTACGCACTTTACTGGGATTGTATATAGGACTCCTATGGAGCGTTGTGATATTATCTTAGAGGCCAAGGAAAAATGGTGAGTTAATTATGTTAAAGAAATATGTTAATTTATAATAGTTCTAACCTATCTAATAACTCGATACGACTCCACTATCGGAGAGTGGCGAGTAGATTAGTTAGGTCATGATTGTACACATTAAGTTATGGTTCGGTGGATTTCATGCTCTGTTTTGTTTGCTAAAGCAATTAGAAGGTTCACTTACTCAAATATCAACTGGGAGCGAATTTCTATGATTTTCATAACCTCTGTTACCGGTCTAATAGTATAGTAGAGGGATGCTACTCCCTATGGAGGGAACTCATTTGCGGTATACAAGGTTAAACCTCTTAGAGATAGATTGAGGTGCAGGAAAATAGGTGCAACCATGCCGCCAAGGAGTACTTTGTGGACTATTATGGATGTCTAGGTGGCAGTATACACTTGACAGAGATACTGCATTAGCCTCCATGAGGAGCTTTATCGTATGACCTGATTATAGGCAAAGGGTAAAGTGGTGTATCAATTTAATTTAGTAAGAGTTTACAAGAAAATGAAATTAATTGAGAAAAGTTCTCATCTTACTGATATCTCGATGTGGCCTCATTGTAGAATTTCGGATATCATGGCATACATTTTAGCATGGGATTGCGAACTCCATACTTGATTGTTGGCTAAAATAAAGAAATATGTCTATGTGCGTTATGTGACTCATTTATAGTTTTATTTTTCAAACTGCTTGTTTTTTTAAATTTTATAATGCATTGCGATCGATACTAATGTCCTCTTAAGCTCACTAGTAAATATATGTTTGGTACACATTGTTCTCTAGTTTACTACTAAAACATCTACTAAGTTGAAAGAACAATTTTTTTTTTTTTTTTTATTTTAAACAGTGGCCTAAGCTAAATAGCTAGCGGGTTCCTAGATTTGAACATTAGTATCGAATGTTTCTAGTACGAGATACTTGAAAAATCAACTGTACTAGAGATGCCCAAATTTTGAGAAAAACATTTGACGTGCTCTTGGATACTATGAGAACACTTTATAAGAAAAATTATTGACACCGGAATGTGTTAAGGATTTTCAGTTAAAGATCACGGCGCAGAGGTCATAACTCCTACAATTTAATTGGAACTCTTGATGTGGATATTGATAGCCAATAGGATATGATCCTCATTTACCTATCGAGGTCCTTTAATCAGTTTAGTATGCATTGATTAACGGCAATCACTTGTTGTCTGGATTGACGAAGGTACGAAGAGTGTAAAAAAGAGTGCCATGGGTAATAAGAGAAAAGTCTACTTAGTGGGAGCAATCATCTCAGGGAACTAGGAAACTCTAAAGGGTAAATAAAATAAAATAGGACCAGTCTTTAAAAGTTACAAGGTGTTGCCTAGAAACTCATCTATTCTTATTGTCAAGGTTTGAAAGCCATCAGAACAAGGTATTCGATATCTTGTTGACTGTAATCGAGATTAGTTGGTTGTCCACCTAAGTCCTACTGGACTGCAGATCAACCAATTTTAAATTTGCAAGGAGTTGTGGAGTTAGTAAGCTAGGAAGCTTATAGATGGCAAGTTGTGTCCTTTGCCAGAAGGTGGTACACAAGTTTTAGTTTTGGCGCAAAGAATTAATGGTCTATGGTCTTTCTTTGGAACATAGTTTTGATTTCAATGAACTATTTTCATATACCAATCTTGTAGAAATTTGATTTCTATTTCTTAATTTGTTTATAAAATCACTTTCATTTATTTTTAAAATAAACTGAATTGTACACAAATAAAATGTTTATTTAAAAGGTATATTGGTAGATAGTTTTTCTAAGCCAAAACTTTTTCTGTGGCAGTTCTAAGTTCAATATAAGTTAATCTGCATTACTATGAAAAAGAATATTTTTTCTGAAGAAGATATAACTCTTAATGGCACTTGAGCTTATGTCACATTAGTCCAATATGATTCAAAGACTAGTTTGAGGTGATCTTTAGAATTGCCAGATTCAAAATGACAATCAGTCTGCCAATCATATTTGAATAAGTGCTGACTTAAAGAGTCTTTAAGAGTAAAGGCAATACAGCCACTAAGCTGCTTGAACTCGCTCACAAAATATTTGTGAACTGATGATTGTTCGAGCAAGTGGAAGCTATAAGTATTTCATTGAGTTTTTAGTTGATGACTCAAGTTAATTCAATTAGATCAAGGTGTTGGATTTCAGGAGAGCTCTTAGTTTTTCCTTACTGCAAAGTGTTATAGAGAGGTTCAATAACGTGTTATTGAATATGGTAAGATTCATATGTTATATCAATCTTGCATACTAAAGTAGGAAGTTTAGTAAATGGGTAATGGTAAGCTTGTGTTAGAGAATTTGATGAAATGAGATATTGTGTCTTAATAGCATACTTCATGTCCATTAATGCATTGGATGCGCACTAAAGCTAATCTTAAATTGCACTGAAAATAAGAGGGCCTCTGTGTAATGGGAGGATGTTCAGGGCACCTGATAGATTCATTTGATTAGCCTTAGTGGTTGAGAGTGACCATGAATTTTATCTTCTATACTGCAATAGAGCTTGTAAAGATAGAGATGTAGATCAATGCATCATGGAAATAAGAGCTAAGTTGGAGTAAATTTATTATAACAAATTCTAGGAACTTGTGGAGGTGCCAAAAAGCATTAAATCCATTAGATTGGATCTAAATGGATCTACTAGAGATAGAAAGGAGTGGATGAGAAGGTAGAGACCTTCAAGGCAAAGATTGATGGCAGTGGGTGATACCCTAAAGGAAGGAATCATTTATGATAAGACCTTCTGGCTACTTTCTATGCTTAAATCCATGAGGATACTCTTGTCCATTGCATCTCATTATATTGCAATATGACAAATAGAAGTCAAGACGATGGTTTTTGAATCGTCGTCTTAAGAGAGATATGTATATAATACAAATAGACAAGCTTATAGCAAAATATCAGGAGCTTATGGTGTGCAAACTGAGAAAGTCCATTTATGATCTTAAATTGGTATCTTAATGATTGAACAGCAGATTTGATGACATTCATCAAATCCTAGGGGTTTGAACAAATGGTTAAATGGACCATAGGAGTGCAACTGACATAATAAGAAAGTAGCGACTTTCTAAGTAATGAATTTGGATTGCATTCTACTCATTAAGAATGGTGTAGAATTGCAATAAGTTGTTAAAGATTTTACTATCCCATTATTTCTTAAATAAAAGACTTAGGATGAATCAACTATGTTCTTTGGTCAAGCTTTTGCGAGATTGTGAGAAAGTATGTTCGTTTGGTATAGGTTGGACACAATTTTAAGGATTCGTAACGTTTGACGCTAAAGTTTTATATTTACCCTAGGAGTGAGAGACACTAGATGGTGAAGTGTAAAGCGATCTAGTATTGCTTAGTTCATTATAGAAGTTGGGTAGTAAATAACTTTAGAAGTTTTAAACTAAGCATGTTGATTTCGGAGGCTCCATATAGTTCCATAACGTGTGAGCGAAAGGATGTGACAGTGTCATGACCTTGAGATATTTTCTTCATCTACAGCTGTTGTCTTAAACGAATTGCTGTGATTTTACAATTGTTCATTCAAATGTGTTTTTGGTAGGGAAATTGGTTTGGTTGGTTAGCGGCTGAAGCTTGTTTAGCTGTTAGTTTAGTTCAGTCGGTTTAAGCTTTTATCTTGATGCAATGCTTTAGCCGCCATCAATCTTGTGTATAAATAAGCAAAATATCTTGTATTCTTGATTCATTGAATAGAAAATTGATCTCTTTCCCTCTCAACCCTTAATTTTCTCTAATTCTCATCTCTTTCACTTCTCTCCTCATCTCATACTCTCTTATCTCAAGCTTATGATTCAAGATATCAGAGCTCGTGCTTGCTGCCAATTGATTGTTAATTGATTGATTGGAGCTGGCTAGATGCAAGAAGACTGTACCAATGGTTGGTGGAGTGACAACCTAAGAAAATGCTGCTGCTAATGCTACTTATGCTGCTACGGTTGGTGCAAATGCTGGAGCTAATGTAGAAGTTAATCAATTTGAACAATTGAGACTTCAAATGGAGGAAATGATTGTAAGGATGCATCAATCGCAGGATTAAAAGTTAGCTGAGAAGTTAGATGAACACTCTCAGCGTATTGAATTGAAGATCAATGGACTACAGCAGCAAATCACATGACGAAATCTACCTGCAGGAGGTGGTGTATTGTCAGCTTCTAGTCAGCATGATCGTCCTCCAGACATCCTACAACCTCAGTCCTCAGGAGCTAGTGAGCATTGAACAGTTAGTGTAAGAAGTAATGGATTCAAACAGCCTTGTGTTAACATTGAACCGTTTGATGGAAAACAACCTTAGTCTTGGATTAGGAAGTGTGAGAGGTATTTTCGATTCTATTATATTGATGAAATAGAAAGGTAGGCTTAGCTGCGGCATATCTATATGGAGATCAGGAAGTCTGGTACTACAGCTTGATACATAGCAATCAATCCTTAACTTGGACAGAGTTCGTGAATGAACTTTGTGAAAGGTATGGGGAAGAGGATCCTAGTGAGGTGATAGATCATCTAAATAAATTGGCTCAAACATCTTTAGTGAGGGAGTATATGTCTCGCTTTAAGAATTTGAGGGCTAGAATGTTGACAGTGAACCCTGGAGCCAATGAATTCTACTACATATCAAGCTTCATAAGTGGTCTCAAGCCAAGAATTAAACATTTAGTTGAGGCATTAAGCCCAAGGACATTGACTCAGACTTTCTCCAAAGAAAAATTGATGGTTCTGAGGGACAAAAGACCAAAGCTCCTCAACATCCTCTACTTAACAGACAACTCCTGCTAGTAGTTCAAGAGCATTAGGTTTAGAGGAAAAGAAGAATCAAAGATTGTGTCTTAAATGTAACTAGGGAGAAGAAGACATAAGTGTAATCCAAAGTTGTTAATGATAGTCACTGGATATGAGGCTTGTCATGACAATGAGGTTTAAGATGGTGAGGAAGCTGCTGGGGATCAGGGAGAAGAAGAACAAGACGACTCTGAGGATGATGAAATGAAGATATCTGTAAGAGCTCTAATTAGAAATGGTTCTAACAATACCATAAGAATCAAAGGAGAGGTTGGACACAAGCATATACTGATTTTGTTAGACAGTGGAAGCACGCATAGTTTTGTGGATCCGAAGGTAGCGAAGCTTGTGGGGCATGAGATGATCAAGGCTAGCCCTTTAACTATAACCATTGCAGATGGGAACTCAATGATCACATAGATGTGTAAAAGCTTCTATTGGAGAATTTAAGGACACCAATTTCAATACGATTTCAGAGTGCTTAAGTTGGGAGGATGTGATATGGTCCTAGGGGTGGACTAGATGAAACCCATTAGTCCCTTGGTCTTTAATTTTGCTCAGCTATCTGTTTCTTTTGAAAGAGAAGGTCAGATTGTGACATTGCAAGGAATTATGGAGCGTGGACAACTGGAAATGATGAAAGGGAAAAGTCCAGAGAAGGTGGCCAGAAAGGGGAAATATCAGTGGATTGGGCATTCGTTTTCCATCAATGCTAGTCCAGAGACAACTAAGGTTAATTCTGATCCTTCCATTGGAAGACTGTTAAAAGAGTATGAAGATTTGTTTACACAGCCAACTACTTTGCCACTTAAGAGAGTCTTGGACCACGTTATTCCTCTCAAGCTTAACTCTAATCTAGTTAATCTAAGGCCCTATAAGTATCCTCACTCTAAAAAAAGTGAGATTGAAAGACAAGTTAAGGAGCTTCTGAAGATAAATTTCATTAGACATTATCATAGCCCCTTTGCATCTCCGGTGATTCATGTTAAGAAGGATAGGTCTTCTCGAATATGTATTGACTATAGGCATCTTAATTCCCTCATGATCAAGGGTAAGTTTCCAGTTCTAGTCATTGATGATCTATTAGATGAGCTTAATGGATCTCAATATTATTCCAAGTTCGATTTGAGGCAGGGATATCATCATATTAGAGTGTTGGATAAGGACATTCATAAGACTGCCTTCAAAACAAATCACGGGCATTATGAATTTCTGGTTATGCTTGTTGGTTTAACAGATGCACTAGCCACTTTTCAGGCATTGATGAATGAAGTGTTCAAGGCTTATCTGAGGAAGTTTGTGCTGGTATTCTTTGACGACATACTAGTTTATAGTCCTTCACTGGATTTACACGTCAAGCATATGAGACAAGTCTTTCAGACTATGCAAAAGAACAAGTTGTATGCTAAGCTTTCTAAATGCTCATTTGCTCAAACTCAAGTGGAATACTTGGGACACATAGGTCCAAACAAGGTACAAGCTATGAAGCAGTGGCCTGTTCCCCTAACCCTTAAGCAGCTAAGAGGATTTCTTGGATTGACTGGATACTACACGAAGTTCATAGCTAGGTATGAAGTATTAGGCAAGCCATTAACTAATTTTCTTAAAAAAGATGCATTCTTCCGGTATGAAGCTACTCAAGAGGCATTTGAGGGTCTCAAGCCAACAATGTGTTCAGCCCCAGTCTTGATCATACTAGATTTTAGTGAGTCCTTTGTTTTGCAGACCAATGCCAGCAATATAAGAGTCGGAGCAATACTGTCTCAAAGGGGAAAACTAGTGGCATTTCTAGTCAGGCCCTTAGTCCAAAGAACCATCATTTATGAAAAGGAATATTCGGCTATACTTATGGTAGTGCAAAAGTGGAGACATTATCTTGAGGGTCATCATTTCGCTATTAGAACTGATCATCAAAGCCTCAAGTATCTGCTTGAACAGAAAATCACAGCTACAGTGCAACAAATAGGGCTTATGAAAATGTTGCGCTTGAGTTATTTAATTGAATATTGAAGTGGCAAAGAAAATTTAGTTGTAGATGCCCTTTCAAGAAGATTAGAAGGGAGGGAATCCGGCTCATGCTCAACCATTTCATGTGTTTTTCTTGATTGGATGGAAGAGGTGTACAAGTCCTATGAAGGAGATAGGTTTGCTAATGACTGTATTGTTGGGAAAAAAGTTAAATTTTGTTGGGAAAAATAAATTATGATACCGACTATTGGGTTCACAGCTCTCAACTATGTTCATAACAGTAGGCACTTATTAGAGCACTTAGAGTAGGAGACTCTTCTCTCTACTTAAGCCCGCCCCCCCCGGTCGGAGAGTCACGCTTTATGACATCTCACATGCGAGAGTTCCCGAGAATAGGTTTATCTGTATAAATTCTTTGCCCTAATACCAGTTGTTGAGATGAATTTCAGAAATTCTCCCTGATTTCATAAAGTTTACGTAGCGGAAGTGTTTAGAATTCATAATTCTAAACCTATGGTTGATTTACAATTCCTAATTTTAAATTTACATATCTAAATTCATAATTTAAATCTACAGATCTAAATTCTCGACTTAGATCTATAGGCCTTTTACTCTAATACTTTCATAACGATGCAAAAGCTTAAACATGCATAATAACAAATATTGTAAATAAATAGATAAGCAAAAACTAAAAGAGAAAGAAAAGAAAAACATATATGGAATTGCTCTAATAATAAATAATACCGAGAAAATCGAGACCCCGCGATGTTCTACGCAATGACATAAAACTACCCGGAGGATAGGCTCCGAAAAATATTAAACTAAGGAAAGAAAAATTTCAACCGAAATTTTTTTCTCCAATTAGGTCTCTGAAATAATTTCTAGAAACGAAAAAATTTAACTTCAATTGAATGCCAAACTCTTAGAATAGGTACCTTTATTTCTAGTAGTATACCAGAGCGAAAAAATACAAAATAAACGATGAGGGATTCGCCAGTTCAATTGCAAAACGCATCATTTCATCAACGGCCAGCCAAAACGAAGAGTTTAATCCTAGTTAAAGCAGCGTGCTCTTAAATTTATAAAGTGTGCCACATGGTGTCCTATTATTCGTCCGCGAACGCGGACCCCGATCTCTAGCACGACGTCCTCGAAGCACGCAGATCCAACCCTGATAAATACATTTTGCCTTTTTTTTGCTTTCTTTCCTACATGTAAAAATTCGTCTTATAAATTTTAGTTTTTAAAAATTATTTTATTTTATAATTTTTAATTTTTATTCATATCATGAATAACGTTTGGCAAAATTAAATTTTCCCACCTCATGAATTCTTTAATATTTTTTTGATAGAAATAAATACACGGGCCTGCGCAGAGACCTCAGAGAAAATTAAAATCTAGCTCCAAATAGGTTAAGTCAATCATCTCATGAAATAATTTAATTACCATTTAATGAGACTTAATTTCACTAAATAAATCTTACTGCACTTCAGACTTAAACCATTTATTCGATATCTCCCTAATAAACTGTATTGATAACAACAACCCCTCCACTAAATGTTCAGGATGAAAAATCAATATAATTACTATCATTGTCCTTGTCACAGCTTCTCCATTAGTTTCTAGCTCACCCTTCACTAAATAATTCATTTATTCTTGAACATATTCATAGTCTAAATTTCAAATGTCAAACACTTGGAATACTTTGGCCAAACATTATGAATTATTCAAATATTTACGAATCAAATAAGGGGACATCTATATCTCATAAGAGACTGTAGATTCCCTATTGAATACTTGATCCTTGTCACACTTCACACCGCTACCCAATGTACGTGGGAATTTAGTCGTGCGTTTAGACCTTACTTATAGTGCACCAAAGTAACTAACGCTCCATGCACCAGTCCAGATTTTGGAATTCTTCTTTCCTTTTCTTTTTGTTTTCACTTTTCTATTTATTTACAGTATTTTCTTATGCTAGTTATTTATGTTATTATTATAAATGTATTAGAGTAGAGGCCTGCCGGTTTAAATTTTGGAATTCTAATCCGTAGATTTTGAATTAGAAATTCAAAGTTGCTAGTAGGTTTAAAATTATAAGTTTGAAATTGTTCCACTGTTCTTAATTTGATTAAGCTAGGGAATATTTTTGAAATACTTCACAACAAAGCCCTAATCTAATTAAATTATTTAATTAAATTTAGATCTTACTCTTATAGGTTCATAATATTACAAATGAAAAATAATTAACAAAACTAATATAAACATGGCATGTAGAATAAACGAAATAAAGGACAAATAAATTAAATATCACATATTTAAATAAACATACCTGAGGAAGTGTGAATCCTGATTCCGACTTAAAGGCCTGAAATTGAAAGTGGGTTTATTGACATCTCAAGGTCTTTTTCGCAATGACCTCTTCTTGCTCCCAAAAATATTTATTTTAGGATAAATTTTGGAACAAAATGTTTCTTTTTAATCTTTCCAAAAATTATTTTTCAGAAAAATTATGCTAAACATTGATTTAAAAAACCCCTAAAACAATTTTAGGGTTTTTGTAGTGGGGAAAAACCAGGTTCCAAAACATAAAAACCATTGTTAAATGTATCTGACAGAGACAGGCATACATAAGCCCATCTGCTGCCACGTGTCATCGTCCCATTTTTTTCGGCCCAAAGGCGCTAATACCCATCTTAGCAAGCCTGTGCATGCAACATGTGTCGCATGCTAGTTGGTCAGCGACGCATGACGTGAATTGCTAGGACTGTTTAACGTGCACTATTTTTTTAATTTTGCTTAAATTTTCATATGTATAAATTCATCTCATGAATTTTAAATTTGACATTTAAAGAAACTACTAATTAAGATGGTCCTGCTCAATATTCTAATCTAAATGACAACACCAATATGATACTCTTGAATCCTTATCTACATGACCAAGACCAGTCATCAAAAATACCATATTATACTCTTATCAGATAAGTTGTCCAAACTTATCGTGGACTACGAACATACTTTGACAACATATCATTAGTTTGAGCTAAGTTTATGTGTGGTTCAATCTCAATGACCACTTAAACAAAATTTGACATGTCATCTTGGTTTACATCGATCTCATGGAACTTTTTAGAAAAGAATCACACGCATGTTTGACTCGTAAAAAAATATAATCAGACAATGAATAAATGAAATAATTTTATTTATTTAATATATAAAAACTAACTAATATGGTTTTCCAGGACACCAAATCCAACATGAGTTCTAACATATGTGGACACTTAATGGAATGCCTAGCAGGCTCACTAGGCCGCCTATTAGAGTTTGACAATTAGACCCCTCACCTCGACACTAATCATATAAACCAAATCAGGTAAATCATCTACGGAATCATAATCATCAATGAAAAATATCAGTCAAATCATCTCCTTCAATAAAGTCAAGCAAGGGGTCAATCACGTCGATCGTGAAGCAATCGAAGTCATCGTCACCTCCTTGGTATCTAACAACATTAAACACATTCAACTTGACCTTGAGATTTCCAAAGGAAACCTTCATTACCCCAATCCTACATTGGATAACAAACATCGGCTCTTGCTAAGAGCGGTCATCCTAAAATGAAAGGGGTATGGTTCCCTTGATGAGGAGTGGAGTCCATATCTAGCACAAGAAAGTCGATGGGGAAAGCGAATTTGTCAACTTTGATGAGTGCATCCTCTAACATCCCTTAAGATAAACACACTAATCTATCAGCCAGCTTAGTTGGTTTAAGATCTCCAGTACCCAATTCTTGGAAAATCAGGTATAGGATGAGGTTCACACTTGCCCCTAAATCTAGAAGAGCTCAACTAGTGTAGCTCTGTCCCATGACGCATGAGACTGCAAAGGCCCCATGATCTCGACACTTGAGTGGGATCCATAATACCAAATACTGCTCACTTTCTTAGTGAGCTGGACCTTCTTAGGAACATGTGCTTGTGCTTTCTTTTTTTCTAACACAAACGTCCTTAAGGGACTCCACATACATAGGAACATGTTTAATGGCATCAATCAATGGCAAGTTGATTTTCACATCTTTGAACCAGTCCTTGAGCTCAACTATCATTGGATTATCCTTTTCCTTTGGTCCTAGGATGGATGAAGGAAAAGGAATGAAAGGTTCAGGTGGTAAACCTAGTGAAGGCGCCAGTGTTTCCTCTCCATCAATAGTGGGAGGTGGAATCACGCTTTCCTACTCAACATCCCTCAAATTTTTCTCACCTAAAACAGACACAATCTTAGCTTACTCGTGTGTGACCTGGCTAAGTTTAGAACTAGCCGACTTCTAGGGTTTGTAAGAGGTTGGAAGGGTAACCTCCCTTCTTTTCTCCTATTCAATGCTTGGGTTAACCGTCCTAGTTAGGTCTCTAACTTAGACATGGAATATGAGTGGGACTAAACCAACTGTTAGTTTTTCTTTATAAAGCGAGCGTACATTCCTCAAACTAAGAGATGTACCTTGGTGGATAGGGTAGGGTTTAGCATGCATACCTGAAGAGGAAGATGAAGGATTGTACCGTTGCCCTCCTTGAAAGCTGAGAGTGTGTGTATTACTTACAAAGCCAGGCAATGGTTGTCTTGTGGGTTGGTTTTGATTATCATTTTGTCTCTGCGAGAAATTCAGATGGTTGCACCATCCAAGTTTGCAAGTGTTTGAATGCAAGTTGTTGTTCTTTGAATAGACTGTGCTACATATACCTGATCTTGCACATATTTAGGGAACTGTCAGACGTACAAACAATCAAACACTGAATGATCCTCGCTAAAACATATGCCACAAGGGTTAGTTCCACTCAATGACTTAGCTGCATTAATCGAATGCACATCAGTAGGATTAGCATGCATAGTCATCATTTGGTCCATTTTCCTACTAAGAGCCTTGAGTTTAAGATTTACATCATAGTTTGGTGCCACCTCGTAAACACCGTGTGTACCTCCCCTAACCACCCTAGTAGAGGAGGCTTGGTCAAAGGAGTGTTCGCTAAGGTGCTCAAAACGTGTCCACGCCTTATCCTCACTCTGTTGGTTGAATGCTCCTCCAGCATTCGTCATTTGTTTATTCGAAACCGTCGGACCATTGTAAAGTTCTGAACTAGAGCTTACTTGGGTGACCCATGGTGAGGACAACTTCTAAAAAGATCTTTAAAAATGTCATAACTCTCATGAAACTGTTCCTGATCTTTTTGTTCAACACTATTAGTAGCACAACCAATAGCCCTGGTTCCGACTTTAGGAAAACATTTGACAAGTAATTGTTGTTGAAGGTCATTCCAATTTATGATATCACCACTTTATAGCGACTAAAACTATGATTTGGCTACTTCTTTTGACAAAAATTCGAAAAGACATAAGCTAACTTAATCATACGAGACACCCTGATAACGACATGTATCTTAAAGTTTGAGAAAGGCATCAAGGTGCGCGTACTGGCTCTCAATCGGCTTCCCATAAAATGTGGGAAGCAGGTTGCTGATCCCAAATTTGATTTCGAAGTTTGCATTACCCACGTGGGTAACGCAAATTTGTCTGGTGCAGTGTACATTTAGGGAAAAAAGTGATCCCCAATCGCATGCGGCGCGATGGGTGCCAACTGTATATTAGCTCGTTCAGCCATGACATGTGTTGAACTCAAACTTGCCTCATATCGCCTTAAGGCAGACAAAGTTAACTCAATTTTCGGATCAAATGGGAATCAATTCCATATTAAGTGAACATCTACCGTACATGCACTACAGAGCGAGCTAAATTAACCCAAGTCACAAGCCTAAGTTAAGTAAACAAAACAAAAATAAACGAAAAAAATAAGTAGAAAAAAATTGTTAACCATTAAATATATCTTTTCCTACCAAAGACTTGATGTGGTTTTAGAAGAGCGTTAAAACAGTGTACTCGCAAGCATACGAGCAAGTGATGGCTGTGATAAAAATACCGGTGTCATATCCACTGGGAATCGGTATAAATTTAGACTAGGTGATTAATGAGCAATTAAAATTCTAGTTTCTGTTGAAGAATGAGTATTAACTAAATTTACGAGATTAAACAGTGAATTAATCTATCAAATCAGTCAAGCATAGAATTTAGGATAGCTTAACTCCGATCCCATCATTATATTTTATCGCAACAGCGACTTAAAAGGCTTAGGGTAATAAACTAGTCTAAGAGCATAGCCCATCTAATCACTATAGGTATTGCATGGGTTATTGTAATAGTGCTACTTAATTCCTTTCTCACTCCTAATTTATTGTTAATATATATATAAAAGATTGCACTCAAAGTTGGGTACAACCTCAACCACTCAACCCAAGACGAATATTAAATATACTGGAAATTTAGCAATGGCTACAAGTACGTGAAAAGAAAACAAAACTGAATAAAGAATTCCCTCTGGGGTGTGAAGATACTATAACTTATGTCATTATTATACATTTATGATCCGGATGGCTAATGGTTCTTCATCCCTAAATTACAAGTCTATTAGGAGTCTATACATTATAAAATCAAAATATAAAAGTAAAGAAAAGCTCATAGATTGAAGAATCCCTCAATCGATGTTGACATGACTCTTGCTTTAATTCATGATGACCAATTGCACTTCAGTGTTCTAGAAAATCCCAACCTCTCTTGGCGGCTTGAGCAAAGAGGAGAATAGAAAAATAGGCAAAAAAAAAGTACCAAAAAATAAATTATCTAACCCTTTTATATGAGTCACATCACTCGCCGATCGATTAGCAGGACTTGTCAATCAGTCGTTGTCTTTCCAATTCCTTATAAAATTGAATCGAGTCGTCGAATTTTTATCCGATAGATATTTTCTTCTACACATGGTGAGGTTTCCCAACATAGTCTTCAGATTAGTCAATTTTAGCTCGTTCTTCACCGCTTCTCTAGATGTCCATGTTTTGTTGCATTCCAAGCCTAAATGCACATAAATTATGCCAAACCACACATTTATTAGGCAAAAGTATCATAGGATTATGTTATAAAGCATATGATGTAGCAACATTGGCTTTAGCAAGAGGAACAAGGCAAGACCTGGCGTTACCGTTTATAAGGGACAACTTGGCAGCACCGAGTTGAAGTGCAGCATGACGGTACTGCCAAGACCAGCACTTGATTCTATCAATACATGAAATCTTAGAGAATCTCAGCCGTTTCAATCTTCACAGCAATCAAGGGGTAGTTTTGGCAAGATTCCAACTTTAGTTAGGGAAGTTACAATTCTTATCCAATTTATGTGATTCATTTCATTTATTTCCGATTTTGTTAAGATTGACTTTTGAATTTAAATTGTATCTTCTTCCTTTATATAAAGGAAGACTTAGGACCTAGTTTAGGTAGCTTCCAATTAAATTCTCATATTGTTTTATTTTTCTTGACTCATTTCTCAACGTGTGAGAACTCGAGACTATCCCCCTCTTGTGATTTTATTAATTTTCTTAATAAAAATCTAAGTAAAGGCCGTTGAACCTCCCTGTAGCCCTTATTTCCCATTCACGCGCTGCATCAGTTGGTATTAGAGTATTGGAACGCTTCCTGAAAAGAAAACGATGGCCCCTAATAGACGACAAAGGACCGCCGCCGTTGACGAAGTGACTGACCATGACCGACACCATCAACATGAACAGAAGTTTGAGGAACTGGAAGAGAGACTCTGGCAGATCGAGCAACACTTGATCCAACTCGGGACAGACTCAAACCAGATGGATAGAGTTAGGCCACAACGCCACCCTTCACCTGGCGTTAATGGTGGAGACTGGGATTACCCTTTCTTGAATCGATTCCATAATGATGACCTACCGGAGCCCGAGATGAGGCGCCAACCGCATGACGATGGTGACCCCAACTACCGCGAAGACAGGAGGTGGGACTCTGGACTTCGGATCGAAATTCCAGAATTCAATGGGGGAGGACGTCCTGAGGAGTTCCAAGATTTGCTTGTTGCCATTGAGAAAGTTCTTGAGTTTTGGGAGATCCTGGAGTAGAAGTAGGCGACACTGGTGGCAACTCGCCTTTGTGGGAGAGCAGCCTCCTAGTGGAGTCAACAAAGGCAAATTCGGCTCGTACAGGGTAAACGAAGGATCAAATCTTGGGAAAAGATGAAGAAACATCTGCGGGGAGCCTTCTTGCCTCAAAACCATGCCAGGTTAACGTATCAAAGCCTACAAAGCCTTCGCCAAGGTTCGAGAACCGTGGAAGACTACACATCTGAATTCCATGCCTTGGTTGCCAAGAACGACTTAGCGAAATCAGGGGAACAACTAGCTGACAGATACATAGGCGGTTTGAGGGAAAGTATCCAAGATGTTATCAATATGTTTGACATCTTTACAATGTTCGAGGCCGCACAGAGAGCTGCGCAAGTGGAGAGGAAGCAAAGGTGCTGCCAAGTTGACGGCACATGGAACACACCAATCGGGGGGAGATAGCAAACCCAGACAACGACAAATTAGAATGTTCAGCTTAGAACACCACCAGCCAATGCTACAAGGCCGGTGAGCTAGGACTTGGTGGGTTCTTCCAGGACTAGTTGTTTTAAATGTGGAGAAATTGGACATCGTACTTCAGATTGCCACAAGGGGGATAGCCCTGGAAAGACCCTTCTCATTGAAGAACAGAGGGGTGAAGAAGAGGAGGTAGTCATCAAGGATGGTTTTGAAGAGTTGGTGGATCCGGACGCCAATGACGTTACCGGTATTGAGGTTGAGGGGCAACATCATGGACTTATGGTTAGGCGTGCGTGCTTCGCGCCAAGAGAGGAAAACGGAGATAGCTAGCTATGGAACAACATCTTTTAGACAGTATGCAATATTGGCGACAAGGTATGCCTCATGGTTATTGATTCGGGGAGCTATGAAATTTTGATTTCCGAATCCGCCGTGACCAATTTGGGATTGAAGACGGAAGACCGCCCTCACCTGTATAAGCTGTCTTGGATGAAGAAGGGGAACCAGGTGATGCTTTCAAGGCATTGTTTATTCAATTTCTCTATTGGCCCCAAGTACAAAGAAAACTTCTGATGTGGCGTCGTGACAATGGACGCGTGTCACTTGTTGCTGGGACACCCTTGGCAATATGACAGAGGAGCTATTCATGATGGACAGAATAATACTTACACCTTCACTCATGAGGGCGTCAAGAGATTCCTTCATCCAAGAAGAGAGGAGAAGCCAAAAGCTCTTGCCGCCAAGCACCTGAATGTCCAAGGCTGTGCAACGTTCGCCAAAGAACTTGGCGAGACCAAACTGTTATTCGTTCTGATTGGTAAGGAGGTTGCCGTGGTCTCCAAGGAACTACCAAGAGAAGTTAAGGAGTTATTGGAGGAGTATGATGACGTCTTTCCAGAGGAACTCCTAGCCTCACTTCCGCCGTTGAGGGACGTACAACACCGCATTGATCTCATGCCTGGGCCTTCTCTACCCAACCGTCCTCACTACCCGATGAGCCCTATCGAACACGAAGAGTTAAGATGCCAAGTCAAAGAGCTCCTCGCCAAGGGATTCATCAGAGAGAGCCTGAGCCAGTGTGTAGTGCCTGCCTTGCTCACGCCAAAAAAGGATGGGGCATGGAGAATGTGTGTGGACAGCCACACCATAAACAGAATCACGGTACGTTATAGGTCTCCAATCCCAAGACTTAATGATTTGTTAGACGAGCTTCGGTGCTCCAAGGTGTTCACTAAGCATGATCTTAAGAGTGGTTATCATCAAATCCGCATTATGCCTAGAGACGAGTGGAAAATGGCGTTCAAAATAAGAGAATGTCTTTGCGATTGAATGGTCATGCTGTTTGGACTATCCAATGCACTGAGCACGTTTATGAGGTTTATGAACCAGATCCTCCGCCCATTCATCGGTAAATTCGTCGTAGTATATTTTGATGACATACTCATCTTTAGCCGTGACCATGACGATCATCTCTGCCATCTCCGAGAGGTACTTCAGATGTTAAGAAGCCAATGTTTATTTGCCACTCTCAAGAAGTGCAAATTTGAGAAGGATAAGGTCACATTTCTAAGTTTTGTCGTGTCTAAGGAAGGAATTTCAGTAGATGAAAGCAAGATCTAGGCCGTAAAAGTTTGGCCAGTACCGAGAATAATTGGTGAGGTGAGGAGTTTTCATGGATTGGCATCCTTCTACAGACGTTTAATGCCCACCCTCAGTACAATCATGGCGCCAATCATAGAGTGTATGAAAAATGGTACCTTTGTATGGACACCGTAAGCAAATTCAGCTTTCGCCAAGATCAAAGAGAAGTTGACATCAGCCACAGTGCTGGTGCTACCAGACTTCCAACAAACTTTTAGCTGCATACTGATGCATCTGAAGTTGGCATTGGCGAGGTGCTCAACCAACAGGGTGAACCGGTAGCCGATTTCTGTGAGAAGTTGGGTGGGAGCATATTGAACTATTCCATGTATGATTTGGAGTTCTATGCCCTCGTCAGAGCTTCGAGGCATTAGCGAGCATACTTGGCAAATAAGGAATTCATCTTGTATTCAGATAATGTGACCCTCAAGTTCATCAATAGCCAAGAAAAACTATCTGATAGACACACCAAGTGGGCTAGCTACATTTAGCTATTCCACTTCACTATCAAACACAAGTCGGGAGAACTTAAAAAGGTTGCGAATGCACTGAGCAGGAGGACGTTAGTTTTGGCGCAAAGCAGAGTCGAAGTAACAGCCATTGAGTACATGGCAGAGCTATACCCTGATGATCCTACCTTCGGCAGCATTTGGCGAGACACAATAGATGGGCTCCACCCAGACTACTCCATACATGGCGGCTTCCTCTTCTGAGGGAACCAATTGTGCATCCCTCAATCAAGTTGGCGGCTACAGATAATTGAAGACAAACATAGTACGGGACACATGGGGTGTGACAAGGTGCTCAAGCTTATTTCAACCCAATATTATTGGCCAACATTGTGTCGGGAAGTAGAACGATTTGTCCAACGTTGCCGTATTTGTCTGGTATCCAAAGGGGGCGTCACCAATGCCAGGATGTACTTAACATTATCCACTCCAAGCCAGCTGTGGACCGATGTTAGCATGGATTTCGTATTGGGCTTACCAAGGACCACTGGTGGTATTGATTCCATATTTGTTGTGGTTGATCATTTTTCGAAGATGGCACACTTTATTGGATGCAAACAAGCCGCAGATGCCATCCATGTCGCTGGCTTGTACTTCAAAGAGGTTTATAAGCTTCACGGTTTTGCCCTTGAGTATTGTGTCCGATAGAGATGTACGATTTGTGAATCATTTCTGGAGGACCTTGTCGAAAATGGCCAACACGTCATTAGCATTCAGTACCGTCCATCATCCCCAGACCAATGGGCAAACCATGGTAAAGAACCGCTCCCTCGGAAACCTTCTGCATTAGCTCGTAGCTGACCATGCCAAGGGATGAGAGTCCAAGCTCCGCCAGGCAGAGTTTGCGTACAACTATTCAGTCAGTCGCACTACCGTCTTTGCTCCATTCCACATTGTTTATGGATTCATTTCTTGAGCTTTGATAGACTTGGCACCCACTTATGATTTATCAAGACCCCACGGGAAGGCGGAAGACTTCATCAACTCCCTCAAGTATGTGCACGAACAAACAAGGGCTCGGTTGTTAGAACCGACCGCCAAATACAAGATGGACTCCGATAAGAAGAAGAGGCGCGTTCAACTTCAGGCAGGTGAAAAAGTGTGGGCTGCATTGACTAGAGAAAGGTTTCCCACTTGGGAGTACAACAAGCTCACCGCACGAAAGATTGGTCCCTTAACGGTTCTAGAACGGATCAACGACAATGCTTACTGCCTGCAACTCTCACCAGGTATGCGAACTTCTGATATTTTCAAAGTCAAACACCTCACTCCATACTTTGGCAAGAATGACACCGTAGCACCACAAATGAATTTGAGGGCGAGTTCTCCTCAACCCGGGGAGGATGGTGCAGCAGGATTGGCTTTGGCAAGAGGAACAGGGCAAGATCTAGCATTACCGGGTGTAAGGTACAACTTCGCGAAACCGGGTTGAAGTGCAGCGCGCCGATACCCCCAAGACCAGTGCTTGATTCTATCAACGCATGAAATCTCGGAGAATCTCAGCAGTTTCAATCTTCACGACAATCAAGGGGAAGTTTTGGCAAGATTCCAAGTTTAGTTAGGGAAGTTACAATTCTTATCCTATTTAGGCTGTTTATTTCAATTATTTACGATTTCTTTAAGATTTAATTTTAAATTTAAATTGTATCTTCTTCCTCTATATAAAGGAAAACTTAAGACCTAATTTAGTTAGCTTCCAATTAAATTCTCAGATTGTTTTATTTTTCTTGACTCGTTTCTCAACGTGTGAGAACCCAAGACTATCCCCCCTCTTGTGATTGTATTAATTATCTTAATAAAAATCCAAGGCAAGGCTGTTGAACCTTCTTGTAGCCTTTATTTTCCATTCACACGCTGCATCAACATATAAAATGGGAGACACATGAACCATGTAGCCCAAATATCCGAAACAATCTTTTTTTGCTATGCACTTAGACCTAATCTTCATGTCCTCTACATTTGGGCTGGTTGTGATACAAATTTTAAATTTAATATACCCAGTTGTTTTTATAATCGTAATTTGTTAAAATAAAGAAGTAATTTCAAAATTGGTGACCTAAAGAATTAATATTATTATTATTTTTATCATAAGACGCCTAAAGGCAGAACCACTCATTACGATCAGCAAATCAGGCATACATAATTGAGGAAGGGGGCATATTGACCAAGTCAAGATTACATGCTCTTATACGATAGAGCCTATCAACCTCATAAGTAACAAATTTTGCTAATCATCCATTCCAAACAAAAGAAATAGAAACAAAAGAACTACAAAGTGTCGATAAATCATTGATAAAAGCATAAATCTCCCATGGGGCCTGAGCCTCGAATTAAAGGGCTTAGATTGCAATCTCACAATCAGACTCAATGATAATCGAAGAGTACGCTCTTCTGGTGGCAAAGCAAACAACAAAACGAATAGCTCAAAACTCTGTCACTAAAGTTGAGGCCACAAAGTCTGACCAGCAGCAACTGTCAATGACAAGCCCATTATGGTCCCTGACCACCACTGTCTAAGCTACAAGGGATTGCCCATCGGATCAGGAAGCATTGGTATTCAATTTTTGGACTCTAGGAGGGAAAGGGTGCCATGAAAGGTTATGAACAAGAGCTTCAATAGGAGCCTTACTAACTCGGTACATCTGAAAATAGAACGAAGCCCCCAAGAGGGCTCTTTCAGCAACCCGTTTCAGGTCATCCTCGGTACCTTGAAACAAAAGCTTATAATGGGATTTCCAAGGCCACCAACATCGAATGGAAAATTGTAGAAACTTTTGGTGATCATCCTTAAACATATTATAGTCTCCCACCACTACAGAAGACCTATAGGATTGGGGCCTAAAACTAACATTCGAGGCCAACCAAACTGCTCTAGCAATGGGACATAGGAAAAGGACATGTCTAAAGTCTCATACGGGACACGAAATCAAGGGCAACCCCTATTAACCCCAATACCATGGTGAGAGAAGTTGGCATTCGAAGTACTGGAATCAAGAGACACCCTCTACAAGAAACAATGCGCCTACAGAGGAGAAGGGAGGTGCCAGATTTGAAGCAAGGCCTTTTTACTGATAGAGCCAGATAAAGATGTGTAAGAACTATTGGCCTTATGTAATCAAACCCATAATGCATACCCTTGTTTGACTTTATACACTCCTTTTGGGTCCTATTTCCAAATTAATCTATCTTCCACATATGGGTTAACCACTGAGATACCTCTGATGGCACGAACAACATCATGCAAGAAAAATCTCTCCAATTTACTCATATTTCAAGCACGCGATGAGGGTTAATAAAATCACATACTCTATGTTCACTATTAAAACTAGGCCGTGGGGGTGGGGGGAAGGGGGTGGTGTTAGTTGAAAAGCATTAGAATCCACTCATCACTCCAAGTCTTGACCCTCGCCCCATTGTTGATGGACCACCAAACACCCAACTTCAATAACTCCCTACCCTTTAAGATGCTTTTCCACCACCATGAAAGACGAGATCGCACTTTAGGCCCAAGAAAATCACTATAGAAAGTAAATATCTCTCACAAATTGAGCACAAAAAGCTTTGGGGGGTTCTCCAGGAGGAGCCAAGGTTTGCAAGCATAACAATGTTAATCCGAATTGTGCCTTATCTCTAAACCCCAAGACCTTTTTGTTTAGCCTATTTTTTCTACTCCACCTAATGGATACCATGGGAATCTTCAAGACTAGATTTCCACAAGAACTTACCAATAAGGACATCAATTCTATGGTAATTGCTAGTGGGGTTTTTAAAATAATGAAAGATATATTACGGGATGGATGAGAGGACAGTGTTTTCGACAAATTTGACCAGTACATTTACATGTCCTGGTGTAGTTTGTTATGGGGTAGGGTCATAAGGATAAGCAAAACTCAAGCTTTCGGAGGTGAAAGAAACCATCAAGTTTCCCTTTTCCCTTTGGTGTTACTTCCGTACCTTTTCTACCCGTTGCATTGGGTATTTATAGGCTCGTGGCTGTTTGCTTCTGGGCGCCCTTTCTAGCTTGCCGGTGTCTAGCCTTCTCTTCTCTAGCTAGCCTCTCTCTAGCATGCCCCTTTCTAGCTAGCCTTCCTCTAGCTAGCCTATCTTTAGCATGCCTCTTTCTAGCTAGTTTTTCTGTAGCTCGCCTCTTTCTAGCTAGTCTTTCTCTAGCACACCCCTTTCTAGCTAGCCTTCCTCTTGCTCACCCCTTTGTATCTAGCCCTTCTCTAGCATGCCCCTTTCTAGCTAACCTCTCTCTAGCTCGCCTCTTTCAAGCTAGTCCTTCTCTAGCATGCCCCTTTCTAGCTAGCCTTTCTCTAGTTCACCTCTTTCTAGCTAGCCCTTCTCTAGCACGCCCCTTTCTAGCAAGCCTTTCTCTAGCTCGCCTCTTTCTAGCTAGCCTTTCTCTAGCTCGCCTCTTTCTAGCTAGCCTTTATCTAGCTCGCCTCTTTCTAGCTAGCCTTTCTCTAGCATGCTCCTTTATAACTGGCCTTTCTCTAGCACGCCCTTTTCTCTAGCTCGACTCTCTCTCTAGTTAGCCTTTCTCTAGCACGCCTCTTTCTAGCTAGCCTTTTTCTAGCTCACCTCTTTCTCTAGTTGGCCTTTCTCTAGCATGCCCGGAGGAGAGGGGGGGGGGGGGGGGGGGGGGGGGGGGGGGGGGTGAGTATAATAGATAGATTTGACAAGAACTTCTTTACCTGCATGGGAAAGGAGGGAAGACTTCCAGGGAAGCACCTTTTTACACATTTTATCAAAAAGAAACTCCAAAGCCTTCTTTTTTTTTCCCCCCACACCAGTTGGACTCCTAAGTATTTCTCGGCCACTTTAAAAGACTTGACCCTAAGTTCATCCATACATAAGGCTTGAACATCTCTAGGTGCTTTCGCCAAGAAAAAACACCCAATTTGTTAAAATTTACACGTTGTCCAGTAGCCCCACAAAAGTCATGAATGACCCTCTTTACCATATGAATGACCTCCAAATTTTCCTCACAAAACCAGAGTTGGTCATTAGCAAACATGAGATGATATAGAGGAGGGCATGACCTGTAACTCGAAATGGGCGCCAAGACCCAGACGATACTTTCTTCTCAATCAAGCTCAACAAAACCTCCATAATCAAAATGAAAAGATAGGGGGATAAAGGATCACCTTGTCTTAACATTCTACCAACGGCAAAGGGATGAAGACGGAACCCACTAACAACATGACTAATAGACATAGAATTGACACACTCCATGATTCGAGAAATTAACTTCCCTAACAAACAAATACCACTCATAATAATCTCAAGACATTCCCAATTCACTTGGTCATAGGTCTTCGAAAGATCAATTTTTAAGGCCATAACCAACACCTTGCCTTTTCTTTTCCTAGGCATGGCATGAAAAGCCTCATGAGAAACTATAATATTGTCTTGAATACGTTAGCCTTGGACAAAGGTCGCTTGGTTAGGGGAGATCAAGGATGGAGGGAATGGTTTGAGGCAATTGACAATAATTTTGGAATGAAATTTGTTAGAAAATTACAAAGGCTAATGGGGCAGAACTGAGACATAAACTCAGGGTCCAGGATTTTTGGGATAAGAATAAGAGTGGTGCGGTTAAGAGTGTGGGCAACACCTTTGACTCCCAAAAATTTGTAATAGAATCACACACAACACTGGAGACAATGTCCCAAAATTCCTTAAAAATATACCTGAAAACCCATTGAGGCTTGACCCCTTAAGACATCCCAATTGCTCAATTGCCTTCTGAACTTCAGTACATGCAATAAGAGCTTCTAGAACACTATTTATCTCCTCTGAAATCACATTTGATAACGACCATAGCATCTCCTCCCCCCTATTGCATTCTCTAACCCAAAATAAATTAAAGACGTAATCTCTAATCACCTTCTTGATTCGAAACTCGTCATGTACCCATAATCCATTAGTGTCACGAATCCTAGAGATTTTATTTTGGCATCATCAGATCACTATCATTGTATTATGATCACCCAATTTAAGCTAATCTACTCTTGATCACTGATGCCAAAACCTTTCCTCCCCTTCCCAAATTTATCAAGCCTTTCCTTAAGTTCAATTTTCTCTTGTCTCTTAGAAGATGATCGGGATCTACTTTGGAACTCTTGGATTCTTACCTTAATACAATTGACTTCGTGTAAAGTTGCAAACACCAGGCCTTTATTCCAATTGCACAGCTTAGATTGACAGTGACTTAGTTTGGAAGTGAGATAGGTAGCCTCCTGAGTCGTCGAGTGTTCCTTCCAACGAGAAGAAACAATAGAACCGCACTCCATATACAAGAGGCATTAAGATGCGAATTTAAAGAAAATATAGGCTTTTTTGGGCTGTCATCAAGGAAGAGCTGCAGGAGAGAGAGGTTTGATCCCACGATCGGCAAGAGAGAAACATTAACATTCAGGAAAATGGTCACCCAGCAGTGCTAACGGCAATTTTATCAATCCTCTCCTTAACATGACGAGACCCTTCCTGATGATTAGACCAAGAGTAATGATGCCCCCAGCATCCAACTCAAAAATGTTCAAAATTTCATATAAATCATTTAGCTACTCCATTCGGACAGAAGAGGTTGGGATGACACCTAGCTTATCCAAAGTCAAGGATATAGAATTGAAGTCACCGGGCACATGCCAAGCGAATGTCATCACCCTGGAAAATTGTCTCATCCTTAGACAAAAATCTTTCCTCCTACATTGCACCGATTCCCCATGCAGAAAGATCTAAAACCACTTCCACACTGTATTCACCTTAAGGATCCAAGCGGATATGAATCTATAAGATGAATCTTGGATAGAGACCTAAAAACAATAATTCCACAGTAACACCAATCCACCTCTCAGACAAATTGTTGAACAAAAAAACTATAATTGAAACTCAACCTATCCACCAATCTAAGCATATAGTTCTTCCTTTGTTTCGTCTCACATAAGAAAAGGATACCCGGCCTAAAGTGTCTCCTAAGCTCCTTAAGAACCCAAACTCTCGCGGGACGGTCATAACCCTGTCAATTCCTGATAAGTCTAATTTAGTATATAATTATTCATATCATTTAGGTTCATTTTTAAACCATTTTACATCAAACTTTTATTGCTTTTTCTCGCTTTTGATCATTTTCGCTCCTATCGTTATTTTCTTGCAATGTGAAGAAAAGAACACCCAAAACTGGATCCGATTCAAATACTACAACGAATACGAGAAGCAAATTATGAATGAAAAAAAGAAAGAACACAGCATTTTACGTGGAAACCCCTCTTCAATCAAGAGGGGGAAAAACTACAGGCGGAGATGGAGACTTTTATCGAATAAGAAAATAGTGGAAGAATTACAAATCACCTCCTCTCCCCCCCCCCCCCCCCCCCCCCCCCCCCCCCCCAAAAAAAAGGTACGGCGGCGCTCACATTTTATTTTTGGATACTGAATACGTAACCCTAGCAACGTATATATTGTTAGGAACAGTGTCCCGCAATCTAGATTTATTCTGGATATATTATTTTAATTAATATATAAAATTGAAGTTCCAGTCGTCTCCTAGTTAAATTTGTGTATGTGAGCATTTATACTGCATGTGATTTTCTTTTGGGAGACATCCATGAGATCGGTGTAGTCCTCAAACTACGATTTACATGTTTGTTCTAAGTGGTTTATGAGACTAAGCCACAGATAGACTTGGAACAAATGGTATGGATTGTTGTTTGAAAGACTCGTAGTCAAATACAAGTTTGAACCACTTGTATGTTAAGACTATAACGTGACACTTTAGATGACTTGTCTTGGTCATGTTGATGGAGATCCAAAAGTGTTAGGTTAGTGTGTTTAATAAGATTGAAACACTGAGTTGGATCATGTGGGTTACTTATTTCTAGACTGCTATCGGAGATGAGTGATTCACGTTGTACTGTTTAAGCGACGACTCTAAATCCTGAGGGTATTCTGGACTTGTGCATGGAGCATTAGTGACTTTGGTGTACTATATGTAGGGTCTAAACGAATGACTGAAATCCCACGTACACTGGATAGCGGCGTGAATTGTGACAAGGATCAGGTATTCAATAGGGAATCTACAGTCTCTTAAGAGATACAGGGGTCTCATTAGCTGATTCGCAAATATTTGAATAGTTCAGAAACTTTGGCCAATGTATTTCAAGTGTTTGACATTTGGAATTTATACTGTGAATATGTTCAAGTATAAATGAATTATTCGGTGAAGGGTGAGTCGGTAACTAATAGAGAAGCTATAAGAAGGATAATGGTAGTGGTTATATTTATCCTTTGTCATGGACATCTAGTGGAGGGGTTGTTGTCATCGTTACAGTCTATTAGGGAGATATCGAATAAATAATTTAAGTCTGGAGTGCAGTGAGATTTATGTAGTGGAATTAAGTCTCATTAAATGGTAATTAAATTATTTCACAAGATGATTAATTTAACCCATTTGGAGCTAGATTTAAATTGTCCCCGAGGTCTCTGTGCAAGGCTCTATTTTTATTACCATTGAAAAAATATTAAAGAATTCATGAGATGAATTATTTATCCATGAGATGGGTAAATTTAATTTTGCCAAACATTATTCATGAGATGAAAAAAAAATTTATAAAATAAATTAATTTCGAAAAATTAAAATTCATAAAATGAATTTTTACATGAGGAAGACAAAGCGAAACAACAACAACAACAAAAAAGAGGCAAGCGAAATCACGGGAGCACAGTAGCAAGCCGTGTGCATCATTGGGAGCCAATCAGCGCGCGACATGTGTCGCACGCTGAGGCTGCCCAAGGGGGTGTTCCGCGCCTTCGAGCGCTGACCAATAGGAACATGCCATGTGGCACGCGTTTTGAGCAACAAATTGACGCGGCTTTGATCATGAGTTAAACGTGTCATTTAACTTGTTTTTAGGATGAAAACGCTGCGTTTTGCTTGACAACAGCGAATCCCACATTGATTATAATTGGATTTTTTCGCTCCGGTGTACTCCTTTAAATAAAGGTACTTATTCAGAGGTTTGAGATTCAAGTTGAAATATTTCTTTAGGGTTTCTGGAATTGTTTCGGAGACCTAATTGGAGAGAAAATTTTCCATTGAAATTTTTCTTTCTTCAATTTAATATTTTTCGGAGCCCACCCTCCGGGTAATTCGAGGTCATCGCGTTGTAGATTGCGAGGTCTCGATTTTCTTAGTTTTCTGTATTATTGGAGCAATTCCAGGTATGTTCTTCTTTCTTCATTCTTTTTCGCTTTTCTATTTATTTATAGTATTCATTATTATGCCTGTTTAAGTTAATATATTGTTATGAATGTATTAGAGTAAAAGGCCTGTAGATCTAAATTAAGAATTTAGATCCATTGAATTAAATTATAAATTTAAGTCAGTAGATTTAAAATTAGAAATTTTAAATCAATCCTAGATTTAGAGTGATGAATTCTAAACATGTTCCGCTGCGTAAACTTTAGGGAGAATTTTTAAAATTCATCCCAACAACGGATATTAGGGCAAAGGATTTATAGAGATAAACCTATTCCCGGGAACTCTCGCACGTGAGGTGTCACGAAGCGTGACTCTCCGACCGGGGGCTTAAGTAGAGAGAAGAGTCTCCTACTCTGAGTACTCTAATAGGTGCCTATTATTGTGACCCTAGTTTAGAACTGTGAACCCAATAGTCGGCATCAGAGTTTATTTTCCAACAAAATTCATATCTTTTTCCAACATATACACACGCATGAAATTGGAGTCCCAATTGATCGGGGGGTCCTGATTGATCGGCCTCCCAATCGATCAGTATCTGCCAATCGATCGGGGCTCTTCCTGGAAGCGATCCACTTCTGCATATCTTCCGATTGATTGGCTATGCCTCCCGATTGATCGGCGTACCCTATGCAACTATACCGAGGAATTTGAGACATACCCTTACAAATCTCCACCTTGGCTCAAATTTTCTCACAAAACAAACTCTCCACCTTCTCCAAAAAACTTCATCCCTCTCGGGGTAAATTCAAAGACATAGAAAGCCCTACTAGATTTAAGCAATGCTCAAATTTCCTGCTGGATAGAACTTTAGTGAACATGTTAGCGGGATTATCTACAGCACAATCTTCTTCAACTCAACCTTGCCTTCTTCAATCAGATCCCGAATGAATGATGCTTGACATCAGTATGGTTTGTCCAATCATGATGGGTCATCTAATCCTTGGCTAAGTGAATCACTGACTGGCTATCACAATAGACACCAACTGTAGCCTGGTCAATACTAAGTTCACTAACCAAACCTTTTAACCAAACAGCTTCCTTGAATGCTTTTGTTACTGCCATGTACTTTGATTTAGTAGTTGACTATATGGTAACTAATTGTAGACCTGCTCTCCAACTGATAGCACTATCACCCTAATAGAACACATATCCTGAAGTAGATCTCCTCTTATCGAGGCCTCCACCATAATCAGAGTCAACATACCCTACTAAATAGCATTTACTCCCCCTAAAAAAAAAAAAACTCCAAACATACATTAGAAATGCCATGTAAGTACCTAAAAATCCATTTAACAGCCTCCCAATGCTCTTTACCTAGATTTGCCATATATCTGCTCACCTTGCTAACTGCATATGCGATATCTGGACGCGCACATACCATAGCATTCATAATACAGCCAACTGCATTAGAGTAACGGACTTGTGACAAGTACCTGGTGTCTTCCTCTGTTTGAGGCGAATCTAATGCAGAAACTCTAAAATGAGCTGCCAAAGGAGTGCTAACTGGCTTAGCATCTTTCATATGAAATCGATCTAAAACCTTCTCAATATACTTCTCCTAAGACAAGTATAACTTTCCTGCGTTTCGGTCCCTCTTGATTTCAATACCAAGAATCTTCTTTGCTGCTTCTAAATCTTTCATCTCAAACTCACTTTTCAACAATGTTTTCAATTCATCAACATTAGACATCTCCTTAGCTGCAATCAACATATAACAGAAGATAAATGAATGAACCTGAACCTGTTTACCTGAAATAAACACAGTTGTCATATTTGCTCCTGAAGAACCCATGACTGCTCATAAACTGATTAGATCTCTTGTACCATTTCCTTGGCGACTACCTCAAACCATAGAGTGACCTTTTTAGCAAATAAACATGATCTTCCTTTCCTTCTAACCCGAAGCCTTTAGGCTGATGCATGTAAATACTTTCTTCTAGCTCACCATGCAAGATTGAAGTTTTCACATCTAACTACTCAAGCTCTAAATCATGCATGGCTACTAAAGCAAGTAATGCTCGAATAGAAGTATGTCTTACAACAGGTGAAAAAATCATGAAAATAAACTCCATGTACCTAACTGTAGCCCTTTGCTACCAATCAAGCCTTATACCTTGCATCTTCCACTCCAGGAATGCCTTCTTTCTTCTTGAAGACCCATTTGTACCCAATAACTTTCTTTCCTGTTGGAGGCTTGACGTTTGCCAAATCTGGTTCTTCTGCAATGACTCCATTTCTTTGTGCATAGCCATTATCCACTTCTTTGAATCAGATCTATTCACAGCTCCTGAATAGTTAGAAGGTTCAATGTCTTCTACTGTCTCAGCCATAGAAAAAGCATAAGTTATCATCTCCTCATACCCATATCTCTGAGGCACTCTAGCTTGTCTCCTTTGTCTACCACTAGCAATAGTATATTGCTCCACCTGCTAATCTGTTTCAGCCTCTTCATTTTCTTCAGTAACTTGTACTGGAGGTGCCTATATACACTCAGTGGGTACAACCTATTGCTGAACTGTGTTATTTACTTGTATCTGATCAACGCCTGACTTTTGCACCTGACTCGTACCACAAATAGCAGAGAGCGTGTGTGGCAGATGTAGTAGTAATGAGTCATCAAAAGTCACATCTCTACTAGTCAGAAATTCATGAGACTTTGAATCCCATAAATGAAATCCCTTCACACTTGACGTATAACCAAGAAAAATGCACTTCTTGGCTCCAAGCTCTAACTTTCCTTCATTCACATAAGCATAAGTAGTACAACCAAAAATTCTTAAATGAAAGTAGTTAGCAGCGGATCCAAACCATAGCTCTTCTGGAGTTTTCAACTGAAGCAATGAATGAGATGATCGGTTCACTAAGTAACACGCCATGTTAACTGCCTCTGTCAAGAATGCTCTCCCCAAACCTGCATTTGACAACATGCAATGAGCCTTCTCAAGTAACGTCCTGTTTAATCTTTCTGCCACTCCATTCTGTTGAGGTCGACCTGTACAAGTCCTGTGTCTAACGGTGCCTTGATACTCACAAAATTTGGTGAAATCACCCTCAACATATTCAAGGCCATTGTCGGTCCTCAACCTCTTAATTTGCTTCCCTGTTTGTTTCTCAAGTAACACCTTCCACTTCTTGAAGGTATCATAAATTTCATTTTTCTGTTTTAAGAAATCAACTCAGACTTTTCTTGAAAAATTATCAGTAAACGTTAGAAGATACCTGGAACCTCCTTTGGAAGCAACTCTGAACGGTCACAGATAATATCTTGCTTTGCTCTATTAGTCCATTATCACTCATATGACTTAATCTTATGTGCCATAACCAGGTAATATCTGAATTTGACACAGACGATGTAGAAACAGCCACTAACCCTGTCATTATAGAACACAGAAGTTCATACGAGGTTCCTACCCTTTTGCCTTTCATAACAATCAAAGCACTTGCTAACCTTCATTACTTCACCTTCAGCTGTGTACCTATACCCATATGACTCCAGAGTACCTGAAGAGATGAGGTTCTTTTTCAAATCTAGGACGTGACGCACGTCACTCAAAGTCCTAACTGTACCGTCAAAAATTTTAACTCAGATTGTTCCTGTACCAGAAACTCTGCAAGTTGCATTATTGGCCACCAAAACTACTCCACCCTGAATCGTCTTATATGTGGTGAACCAATCTCTATTAGGACATACATGATAAGCACAACCCGAATCCATGATCCATTTATATTTGGATCTAGACTGGGATTCAGTAACTAATAGAACATCAGCATCACTCTCATCTTCAACTACACTAGCTTCAGTGGACCTATGATTTCTATTCTGGTCTTTCCTGTTATCTTCTTTCTGCTTATCCTTAAGCTTATAACAATGCTTCTTTATATGCCATTTTTTGTGACAATAATTGCATGACAAGTTTTTGTGTCTGGCCTTAGACCTAGATTTGTTTCCACGACCAGACCCTCTAGTCTCACTTCTACCTCTCACAACGAAACCGCTACCTGAGTTATTTACAAAATCTGATAATTCTTTATCTACCCATTTTTTACTCAGTAGGTTTCTTTTAACCTGGTCAACATAGATGCTTTTTCTACCACCATAAATCATACTTTCAACGAAGCCTTTATACGAGGTGGAGAGTGAACGTAATAAAAGCATGATCTGATCTTCATCTTTAGGGGTATCATCCAATTCTTTTAACTCATGAATAATATAGTTAAATTCATTAATATGGTTCTTAAGAGATGTACCTTCTCACATACGGAATGTGAATAGCCGACGCTTAATGGCGAGTTTATTGGAGACTGACTTGAAGCAGAACATCTCCTATAATTTCTTCCACAACTCCGTAGTGGTCTTTACTTCCAAAACCTCTGTCAGAACGTTATCTGCAAGACACATCTGGATAGCTGTGAGTGCGTTCTCATCTAACTCCTCTCACTGTGCTTCAGTCATATTCTTTAGTTTCTTCTCTTTTCCTTCTAGGGCTTTCTTCAAGACTTTATGAGTCAAGAGGCCCTTAACACAGACCTGCCACAGACTGAAACTCTCTTGACCTCTGAACTTCTCAACTTCAGTCTTAACTGCAGACGTCATAGTACGAAGTCGAAGTAACAGGGCTCTGATACCAATTTGTAAGAAAAGAACACCCGAACTAGATCGGATTCAAATACTATAATGAATACGAGAAGCAAATTAAGAACGAAAAAGAGCAAAAAGAACGAACACAGCGATTTATGTGGAAACCCCTCTTCAATCAAGAGGAGGAAAAACCATAGGCGGAGATGGATACTTTTATTGAACGAGAAAATAGTAGAAGAATTACAAATCACTTCTCTCTCTCTCTCTCTCTCTCTCTCACAATGTAAGGCGGTGCTCACTTTTTATTTTTAGATACTAAATACGTAACCCTGGCTACGTATATATACATGCGTGAAATTGGAGTCTCGATTGATCGGTATCTGCCAATCGATCGGGACTCTTCCTAGAAGCATCCCACTTCTGTGTACCTTCCGATTGATTGGCTATTCCTCTTGATCGATCGGTGCACCCTCTATAGCTCAACCAAGGAATTTGAGACATATCCTAACATGCAAAAATGTTCATTTTATGCTAAATCTTGCTAGGTTTTATCATCAACATCAACAAATAAATGGAAGATACATCAAACAAAAGAAAAAAGTTGGGAAAACATTTCACATGGTTAAGCAAGAACACATCAAGAACATATATAATTCGTTACAATTCTCAATTTTGGGTGGCAATTCAAACAAATCAAATGCAAGAACTTCTTAAACACTCCATTAACATGCTCAAGTTGATGTCAAGCCGGATTTTGGGATGGCAAAGCTGAAGAAAAACAGACAAATCAGCAAGTTGTTTGAAAATGCTGAAATGGGCGGCAATAGGTGGCAACATGAACAAATGGGACCAAAGCTTGTGTTTTTTTTTAATTTTTAAATTTGAAACCTTAAACACTATAAATAAAGGTGTTTGGGAAGCCTTTAGGCATCACTCCATCCAGCAAAAATAAAAAACAAAGTAGAAAAACTAAGGAAAATTTGGATAGAAGAGGAAGGGTGTGAAGAGAAAGAGTTTGGTTTGTAAATTTTCAATTTCAAGTTCTTTTCCTTCCTTTCTTTCTTTTAATTTATCGATTTTGTCTTATTTTTAATTTATATTATGTTTACCATAAACTAATTTTGTCTTTCCAAGGCTATGATGTACCCTAAGACGTAATATACGCTCTTTACTAATTCAATGTATTCTAAGTTCGTTTATTACGCTGTTTGAGTGTTTATCATTGTTCTTCAGGAGTTTTGAATACTTGATCACCATTCTAAGCCTATAATGATTTATAATGAGCTGAGAGGCAATTTATGATGAATGCTAAAGTGATAAACAACACAAATTGAGCAAATGTTAGAGATAGATTAACGCAATTTGTGTGCTCTTAAGTGAAAACTATGGATCTTCAAAACTATTTTCTTATTTAAATTCATGGAAGAGATTGATGAGTTAATGTGTAAAAGAGCATGCTAAAGGTTGCTGGAGAGAGAATATTTAGTAAATCACGATTTTCGACCATTAACACCTAATAACAACTTGAATATCAAGAATAGAAAGGCATAATAATGCAAATAGATAAAATCGGATGCCTTGAATCTTATTAAATTATAAATATTATCTAAAATCAGTACACCTTTCAAAAAAAATCAGTAACCACTTTTGTTCTTTTTCATTTTATTTTGTTTTATATCAAAAACTTCAATTTTCGGTCTTTCAAATAGTGCTAAAGCTACTAATTTCAATACTCACTTAATAATCAATCCTTGCGGGAATAATACTCTACTTACTCTATATTACTTGATATGACTAATTGCCCTTGCTAAGCAACAAGAAAGCTAGATTTTAACGACTGAAAAAAAAAAAAAAAAAAATTTCCACATTAAAAGTGTGTGTGAGGTGCCTAGTTGCAGCAGTAATAAAACACTGTTGTTAAAGGGTGGTACATGTTGGGCTTATAATGACGGGCACTAAATTTGGTCGTTAATTCTATTCACAAACTGTCGTTTATAGGCTCAAGTAAGCGGTAAAATTTTAGCTTAAAACATTAAAATTTGTTAATTTTAAAAATCAGGTGCTTTTTTTAAAATTTATTACTGCCAAATTTTTTTTGTTCTCTTAAATTATTTAATTGGCATTTTTTCCATCTAAACTATAATTCAAATTCAAAAATCAAATAGTATTCCCATTAATACATAACTCGATATTTAACTCTATCTGTATACTTTAGTTCTACTTAAAAATTATTTATTTAATATACTAAAATATAATTTTTAAATTAAATAAAATAATTTTGGAAAAAACTAGTTTTCCTCCCTTCTTCCCTCCATAATCATTCTCCTCTACACCTTGCAGAAACTCTAAATCCCGAACCTCACCTGAAGCGAAGTGGAGCAATGAAGTAGCAAAGCGAAGCAAAGCACCAAAGCAGTAAAGCAGGTGATTTACAACCCTGATTCAGTTCTTTACTGTATCAAATGATTGTACAAAGATTTGGACCGATTTTAGGCTAGACTGACAAAGCTTCAAAGCGAACTTGTCTTGATCATTGGTAGTTCGTGTTGTGTTGGCTGCATTAACAAATTAATTGGCAGTTCGTAATTGTTGTAATCATGTGTTTGTTGTTTGTTAGTGATTCAAAACCTTAATTCTGTTCATCGCTTTATTGACCCACCATATCTAGATTTTGAATGATTTTTTGCTAGATTAACAAAGCTTTAAAGCAAATTTGTCCCTTTTATGTTGGTAGTTCTTGTTAGATTCACTGAATTAACAAATTAGTTAGTAGTTCGTATTTGTTATAACCCATTTTTGTTGTTTGATAGTGATCAACAACCCTTATTCAGTTCTTTGCTATATTGACCCATTATACCTAGATTTTGAATGATTTTTTGTTAGATTGACAAAGCTTCAAAGCAAATTTATCCTATTTATGCTGGTAGTTTGTGTTACATTCACTAAATTAATAAATTAGTTAGTAGTTCATGTTTGTTATAAGCCCACGTCTATTGTTTGTCAGTGATTAACAACCCTAATTCGGTTCCTCGCTAGATTGACCCACTATACCCAAATTTTGAATGATTTTTTTCTAGATCGGCAAAGCTTCAAAGCGAATTTGTCCTCTTTTATGTTGATAGTTTGTATTTTGTTGACTGAATCAACAAATTAATTGGTATTTCATGTTTGCTATAAGCTCATATCTGCTGTTTGTCAGTGATTAACAAACATAATTCGGTTCTTCTCTATATTGACCCATTATACCTAGATTTTGAATAATTTTTTGCTGGATTGACAAAGCTTCAAAGAGAATTTGTTCCTTTTATGTCGATAGTTCGTGTTATGTTCACTAAATTAACAAATTAATTAGTAGTTCGTGTATGTTATGGGCCATATCTGTTGTTTGTTAGTTATTAACGGCCCTAATTCAGTTCTTAACTATATTGATCCTCTATGCCCTGATTTTGAACGATTTTTTGCTAGATTGACAAAGCTTCAAAGCAAAATTGTACCTTTTTGTGGTAGTTTGTGTTAGGTTCAATGAATTCACAACTTAGTTTGTAGTTCATGCTTGTTATAAGCCCATGTCTGTTATTCATTAGTGATTAACAACCCTAATTTGGTTCTTTGCTATATTAACCCACTATACCCAGATTTTGAATTATTTTTTTCTAGATTGACAAAGCTTCAAAGTGAATTTGTTCCTTTTATCTTGGTAGTTCTTGTTATGTTCATCGAATTAACCAATTAGTTGGTAGTTCGTGTATGTTATTAGCCCATGTCTATTGTTTGTTACTGATTAACGGCCCTAATTCAGCTCTTCACTATATTGACCCACTATACCCAGATTTTGAATGATTTTTTGCTAGGCTAACAAAACTTCAAAGCAAATTTGTACCTTTTTTGTTGGTAGCTCATGTTATGTTATCTGAACTCACAAATTAGTTCATAGTTCATGCTTGTTATAGGCCCATGTCTGTTGTTTGTTAGTGATTAACAACCCTAATTCAGTTCTTTGCTAAATTGACCCACTATACCTAGATTTTGAATTTTTTTTTTTAAAAGATTGACAAAGCTTCAAAGCGAATTTGTCTGTTTTATGTTGGTAGTTCGTGTTATGTTCAATGAATTGACAAAGTAGTTGGTAGTTCGTGCTTGTTGTAAGCCCATGTCTATTATTTGTTAGTGATTAATAACCCTAGTTCTGTTTTTCGCTCTATTCACTCACTATTACAAGATTTTGGATGATTTTTTGCTAGATTGACAAAGCTTCAAAGCGAATTTGTCCCATTTTTGTTGGTAGTTCGTGTTACGTTCACTGAATTGACAAATTAGTTAGTAGTTTGTGTTTATTATAGGCCCGATTTTGTTGTTTGTTAATGATTAACAACCCTAACTCAGTTCTTCGCTATATTGACCCACTATACCAAGATTTTGAATGATTTTATGCTAGATTGACAATGCTTTAAAAAAAAATTGTCTGTTTTATGTTTGTAGTTTGTGTTATGCTTACTGAATTAAAAATTTAGTTGGTAGTTCGTGTTCGCTATAGGTGCATGTCCTCTATTTATTAGTGATTCACAATCCTTATTCGGTTCTTCGCTATATTGACCCACTATAGCCAGATTTTGAATGAATGTTTGCTAGATTGACAAACCTTCAAAGCAAATTTGTTCATTTTATGCTGGTAGTTCGTGTTATTTTCTCCGAATTAACAAATTAGTTGGTTGTTCGTGTTTGTTAGAAGCCCATGTCCGTTGTTTGTTAGTGATTAACAGCCCTAATTCTATTCTTTGCTATATTAACCCATTATACCAAGATTTGAATGAGTTTTTTGCTAGATTGACAAAGTTTCAAACATAATTTGTCCCTTTACGTTGGTAGTTCGTGTTATGTTCATTGAATTAACAAATTAGTTGGTTGTTTGTGATTGTTATAAACCCATGTCTGTTATATGTTAGTGTTTAACAACCCTAATTCGATTCTTTGCTATATTGACCCACTATACCTTGATTTACTTTTTTTAGATTGACAAAGCTTCAAAGCAAATTTGGCACTTTTATGTCAGTAGTTCATGTTATGTCCACTGTATTCACAAATTAGGTGGTAGTTCGTGCTTGTTGTAAGCCCATATATCTGTCATTTGTTAGTGATTAACAACTCTAATTCGGTTCTTCGCCATTTTGACCCACTATATCCCGATTTTGGATTTTTTTGCAAGATTGACAAAGCTTCAAACAAAGTTGTCCCTTTTATGTTGGTAGTTCGTGTTATGCTCACTGAATTAACAAATTAGTTAGTACTTTGTGTTTGTTATAAGCCCATTTCTGTTCTTTGTTAGTGATTAACAACCCTAAACCGGTTCTTTGCTATATTGACCCACTATACACATATTTTGATTGATCTTTTGCTTGATTGACAAAGCTTCAAGGCGAATGTATCCCTTTTATGTTAGTAGTTCGTGTTTTTTTCACTGAATTAATAAATTAGTTGATAGCTCGTGTTTGTTATATGCCCATATCTATTGTTTGTTAGTGATTAAAAACCCTAATTCGATTCTTCACTATATTGACCCACTATACTCAGATTTTGAATGATTTTATCTAGATTGACAAAGCTTCAAATCGAATTTGTATGTTTTGTGTTGATAGTTTGTGTTATGTTCATTGAGTTAACAAATTAGTTGGTAGTTCGTGTTTGTTATAAGCCGAAGTCTGTGGTTCGTTTGCAGATTCTGCTCCTTGTTTGTGCTCGCTTCTTGGTCCGTTGACGTGCTCATGATGCTCATTCCCATGGTTGCACTACCGGCTCCAACTTAGTGGACTTGATTTAAATTGCTTTTCAAAGTAAATGACTAATTCCAACACTAACATGTTTGATATTGCTTTTGGCATGTGGGTTGTATTTTGTTTTGTTTTGGTTTTGATTGTCCATTCTCCTGGGGCCCTCCTTAGTAGGTGCGCCCTGTTTTATATTGCGAGTTTCACTTTTATCGTGTGAAATCAACTTGTTTTAGTGTGTTTTATCTAAATAGTGGTGTATAACCAACCATACACTGTGTTTGATAGTTTTTAATGGTGTAAATTCAACTTGTTTTAGTGCCTTACAAGAAAATAGTGGTGTATAATCAATCATACATTGTGTATGATTGGTCTAAATGGTGTGAAATCAAATTGTATTAGTGTGTTTTAAGTAATTAGTGGTGTTTGGTTAATCATACACCGTGTATGATGGGTTTAAAGGGTGTAAAATGAACTTGTTTTAACGCCTTTTAAGTCATTAGCGGTGTATGATCAGTCATACGCCGTGTATGATAGGTTTTAAATGTGTAAAATCAACTTGTTTTAATGTGTTTTCAGTAAATAGGGGTGGATGATCAATCATACTCCATGTATGATTGGTTTATATGGTTTTATATCATTTTCTCTTGGTGTGTTTGAAGCCATTAGTAGCTTAGGATCAATCACACACAGTGTATGATTGGTTTTTATGGTGTAAAATCATTTTCTTTTGGTATGTGGTAAGTCATTAGTAGTGTATGATTGATTAAAATGGTGTGAAATCAACCTGTTTTAGCATTTTTTAAGCGAGTAGTGGTGTTTGGTCTATCATACACTGTGTATGATGGATTTAAAGGGTATAAAATTAACTTGTTTTAATGTGTTTCATGTAAATAGTGGCATATGATCAATCATACACCATGTATGATAGGTTTTAATGGTGTAGAATGACCTCGTTTAGTGCCTTTCAAGTCATTAATAGCATTCAGTTAATCATACACCATGTTTGATACGTTAAAAGGGCATAAAATCAACTTGTTTTAATGTGTTTTAAGTAAATAGTAGTGTACGATCAATCATACACCATGTACGATAGGTTTTAAGTGTAGAATGAACTTGTTTAGTGTCTTTTAAGTCATTAATGGTGTTCGGTTAATCATACATTGTGTATGATGTGTTTAAAGGGTGTAAAATCAACTTTTAAGTTGTTTTCAATAGTAGAATGAACTTGTTTAGTGTCTTTTAAATCATTAATGGTGTTCGGTTAATCATACATCGTGTATGATGTGTTTAAAGGGTGTAAAATCAACTTGTTTTAACGTGTTTTAAGTAAACAATGATGTATGATCAATCATACTCCATGTATTGATAGGTTTCAATGGTGTAAATCGACTCGCTTTAGTATCTTTCAAGTCATTAGTGGTCTAAGATCAATCATACACAGTGTATGACTGGTCTAAATGGTGTGAAAACAACTCATTTTATTGTGTTTTAAGCAATTACTGGTGTATGATGAATCTTACACCGTGTATTATAGGTTTTAAGAGTGTAAAATCAACTTGTGTTAATGTATTTTAAAAAAATAGTGGTTTATGATCAATCATACACCGTGTATGATAGGTTTTTATGGTGTGAAATCAACTTATTTGAGTGTGTTTTATGTAAATAGTAGTGTATGATCAATCATACACTGTGTTTGATAGGTATTAATGGTGTAAATTCGGCTTGTTTTAGTGTCTTTCAAGAAAATAGCAGTGTATGATGAATCATACATCGTGTATGATTGGTCTAAATGGTGTGAAATCATATTGGTTTAGTGTGTTTTAAGTAATTAGTGGTGTTTGGTTAATCATACACCAAGTATGATGGGTTTAAAGGGTGTAAAAGCAACCCGTTTTAACGTCTTTTAAGTCATTAGTGGTGTATGATCAATCATACACCGTGTATGATTGGTTTATATGGTGTTATATCATTTTCCCTTGGTGTGTTTGAAGTCATTAGTGGTTTATGATTAATTATACACCGTGTATGATTTGTTTTTGTGGTGTAAAATAATTTTCTTTTGGTATGATGTAAGCCATTGGTGTTGTAGTATTTATCGTACGCCGTGTGTAATTGGTCTAAAGGGTGTGAAATCAAGTTGTTTTAGTTTATTTTAAGTAATTAGTGGTGTTTTGTCGATCATACGCCGTGTATGATGGGTTTAAATGGTGTAAAATCAACTTGTTTTAATGTATTTTAAGTAAATAGTGGTGTGTGATCAATCATGCACCATGTATGATAGGTTCTAATGGTGTAGAATGAACTTGGTTAGTGTCTTTCAAGTCATTAATGGTATTCGGTTAATCATACACCGTGTATGATGGTTTCAAAGGGTGTGAAATCAACTTGCTTTAATGTGTTTTAAGTAAATAGTGGTCTATGATCAATCATACACCGTGTATTGATAGGTTTTATTGGTGTAAATCAACTTGTTTTAATGTGTTTTCAGTAAATAGTGGTGTATGATCAATCATATACCGTGTATGATTGGTTTATATGATGTTATATCATATCCTCTTGTTGTGTTTTAAGTCATTAGTTGTTTATGATCAATCCTACAAGGTGTATGGTTGGTTTTTATGGTGCAAAATAATTTTCATTTTGTATGTTGTAAGTCATTAGTGGTGTATGATTGATCATACACCATGTATGATTGGTCTAAATGGTGAGAAATCAACTTGTTTTAGTGTGTTTTATGTAATTAGTGGTGTTTGGTCCATCATACACCGTGTATGATGGGTTTAAAGGGTGTAAAATCAACTTGTTTTAATGTGTTTTAAGTGAATAGATATGTATGATCAATCATACACTATGATAGGTTTTAATGGTGTAGAATGACCTTGTTTAGTGTCTTTTAAGTCATTAATGGTGTTCGGTTAATCATACACCATGTATGATGTGTTTAAAGGGTGTAAAATCAACTTGTTTTAATGTGTTTTAAGAAGATAGTGGTGTATAATCAATCATACACCTTGTATGATAGGTTTTAATCGTGTGAAATTAACTTGTTTTAGTGTGTTTCATCTAAATAGTAGTGTATGACCAACCATACACTGTGTTTGATAGGTTTTAATGGTATAAATTCAACTTGTTTTAGTGTCTTACAAGAAAATAGTGGTGTATGATCTATCATACACCGTGTATGATTGGTCTAAATGGTACGAAATCAAATTGTATTAGTGTGTTTTAAGTAGTTAGAGGTGTTTGGTTAATCATACACCGTGTATGATGGGTTTAAAGGGTGTAAAATGAACTTGTTTTAACGTCTTTTAAGTCATAAGCGGTGTAGGATCAGTCATACATCGTGTATGATAGGTTTTAAATGTGTAAAATCAACTTGTTTTAATGTGTTTTAAGTAAATAGTGGTGCATGATCAATTATACACCGTGATTGATTGGTTTTTGTAGTTTTATATCATTTTCTTTTGGTGTGTTTGAAGCCATTAGTAGTTTATGATCAATCATACACGGTGTATGATTGGTTTTTATGGTGTAAAATCATTTTCTTTTGGTATGTTGTAAGTCATTAGTAGTGTATGATTGGTCAAAATGGTGTGAAATCAACCTGTTTTAGCATTTTTTAAGTGATTTGTGGTGTTTGTCCATCATACACCGTGTATGATGGGTTTAAAGGGTATAAAATCAACTTGTTTTAATGTGTTTCATGTAAATAGTGGCGTATGTTCAATCGTACACCATGTAGGATAGGTTTTAATGGTGTAGAATGACCTTGTTTAGTGTCTTTCAAGTCATTAATAGTGTTTGGTTAATCATACACCATGTTTGATATGTTAAATCGGTGTAAAATCAACATGTTTTAACGTGTTTTAAGTAAATAGTGGTGTATGATCAATCATACACCGTATATGATAGGTTTTAATAGTGTAGAATGAACCTGTTTAGTGTCTTTTAAGTCATTAATGGTGTTCGGTTAATCATACATTGTGCATGATGTGTTTAAAGGGTGTAAAATCAACTTGTTTTAACGTGTTTTAAGTAAACAGGGGTGCATGATCAATCATACTCTGTGTATTGATAGGTTTTAATGGTGTAAATCGACTCATTTTAGTATCTTTCAAGTCATTAGTGATGTAAGATCAATCATACACCATGTATGATTGGTCTAAATGGTGTGAAAACAACTCGTTTTATTGTGTTTTAAGCAATTAGTGGTGCATGATGAATCTTACACCGTGTACTATAGGTTTTAAGGGTGTAAAATCAACTTGTGTTAATGTGTTTTAAGAAAATAGTGGTGTATGATCAATCATACACCGTGTATGATAGGTTTTTATGGTGTGAAATCAACTTGTTTAAGTGTGTTTTATGCAAATAGTAGTGTATGATCAATCATACACTATGTTTGATAGGTATTAATGGTGTAAATTCGGCTTGTTTTAGTGCCTTTCAAGAAAATAGCAATGTATGATAGGTCTAAATGGTGTGAAATCATATTACTTTAGTGTGTTTTAAGTAATTAGTGGTGTTTGGTTAATCATATACCAAGTATGATGGGTTTAAAAGGTGTAAAATCAACTCGTTTTAACGTCTTTTAGGTCATTAGTGGTGTATGATCAATCATACACCGTATACGATTGGTTTATATGGTGTGATGTCATTTTCTCTTGGTATGTTTGAAGTCATTAGTGGTTTATGATCAATCATACACAGTGCATGATTTGTTTTTATGATGTAAAATAATTTTCTTTTGGTATGCTGTAAGTCATTGGTGTTGTAGTATTTATCATACACCCTGTGTAATTGGTCTCCATGGTGTGAAATCTAGTTGTTTTAGTTTATTTTAAGTAATTAGTGGTGTTTTGTTGATCATACGCCGTGTATGATGGATTTAAAGGGTGTAAAATCAACCCGTTTTAATGTATTTTATGTAAATAGTCGTGTGTGATCAATTACGCACAGTGTATGATAGGTTCTAATGGTGTAGAATGAGCTTGTTTAGTGTCTTTCAAGTCATTAATGGTATTCGGTTAATCAAACACCGTGTATGATGGTTTCAAAGGGTGTAAAATCAACTTGTTTTAATATGTTTTAAGTAAATAGTGGTCTATGATCAATCATACACCATATATTGATAGGTTTTATTGGTGTAAATCAACTTGTTTTAGTGTCTTTCAAGTCATTAGTGGGGTATGATTAATCATACGCCATGTATGATTGGTTTTAATGTTGTTCTTTCATTTTATCTTGGTGTGTTTCATGTAATTAGAGGTGTAATATCATGTTATTTTCGTGTTCACAGTAATAGGTGATGTTGCTATTGCTTGTGGTCAGTACGGTGGACACTTTAACGAGAGGGCAGAGTATGTTGGTGGAAAGTTGGATTTTGTTTTTGTGGATGAGAAGACTGACTTTGCTGGCTTGCAAAGGACTTTGGTGGAGTTTTTGGGTGTTCAGGTAAATGCAGGTTCAAAGATGCAACTTCAATTTCTTACCGGCATTCAGGACATGCCCTTATACGATGTCAACAATGATAGGTCAGTTATGATTTGGAAGGCACTGGCAAAAGAAGATAGGGCCAAGCATACCTTGTTCGTTACAGCTGAGTCCGCGGTTGATAGGAATCCTTACTTTGGTGAGCAACGGAGTCCTATTCAAACACTACCAGATGGTGATGAGAACTATGATTGTTTGGACCCTGTGGTGCCTGATACTTTTCGTGAATGTATGAACTCGGGGATGGAAGAAGCAGCCCGTGGAGATGCATCTGAACTGGATTTTAACATACCTACGGCGACAGTGACCGGTGAAGATTGGAAAAATTCCAATCAATGTCCGTGGGACAATTTGGATGATATAAATTTATCCCGTGTGCAACCGACTGCAACCAACGCATCACCTCTACATGGGCACATTTTTGACCGGCAGAATATTTTCCTGAAAGACCCTCTTATTATCGAACCTCCAGTGGAACCAAATGCGGAACCCAGCGTTCAACTGAATGTCCAACCCGACGTCCAAGCTACTGTTGGTCCTCATTATGATGATGATGTTGGTTTCGGTGATGAGAGTAGCTGGATTGACAGGGTATATGGGCAGGGTAGGATGGTTGAGGTAATTGAGATGAATCAAATATTTAAGTTGAAGAAGGATTTGTTGACTAACCTGGCAGTAATTGCACTGAGGGAAAAATTTGAATTCAGGAGCTTCAAGTCTAACAAATCCTTAACGGTTGTTCGTTGTGTGCAAGAGGGTTGCACATGGAGGGTTCGATCTATGTGTCTAGCAGATGGTGGGCATTGGATGGTTACAAAAGTTGAAAATAATCATACCCCCCCTACCGATCTCACCACTATTAGACATAAGCAAGCAACCAGCTGGGTCGTCGAGGAATGTGTCCGTAAGAAAATTATCAACCCCGGAAGAGTGTTCAAGCCACAGGATGTCATAGATGACATTCGTAGTCGCTACGGTGTTTAGATCAGCTATAGTGTTGCTTGGAGAGGTAGAGAGTTTGCATATGACAATGTCAGATTAGGTTCCCCCGAACAGTTGTATGCAAACCTGCCAGCATATTTGTATGTTTTCCCACAGACCAACTCCGGTACCGTGTTTCATTTATGGATAGATGATGGAAGTAATTTTCAGTACCTTTTTCATTGCGTTCGATGCTTCGCTTAAAGGATTCCGGTTTTGCCGTCCTGCAGTGAGCATTATGCAACACATCTGAAGGGAAAGTACCTGGGGTGTTCTGTTCATGGCCGTTTGTCACGATGCCAATAAACAAATTTTCCTGATTGCTTTTGTTATCGGTGACACAGAGAATGACGCATTGTGGCAATGGTTCCTCAACCGATTGAAGGAAGTTATTGGGGAGCCTATCGGCCACGTTATTGTATCTGATCGACATCGAAGCATCCAAAGAGCAGTGGAAAAATTTTTCCCCAACGCATTCCATAGTTTATGCATGTACCACTTGCTGAACAACATGAAGTTCAAATTCAAAAGTAAAACAAAGCAGTTGGATCAGCACTACTACCAAACAGCTAAAGCATACTGCCTTCAAGAGTTCCATACTTTGTTCTTCAGTTTATGTTGTGCCATAGCCAGAGCTAAAGAGTACTTGGAGACCGTGGGATTGGACAAGTGGACTCGTTCCCACTCCCCTTGTCGTCGGTACAACGCAATGACAACAAATATATTGGAATCAATGAATGTGGTTTTGGTTAAGGTGCGTGATTATCCCATTACTACTTTAATTGATGAGATTCGGCTAGTGTTGCAGAAGTGGTTTCATGATAGAAGAGCCAAGGTTGAAGCTTGCGCCGGCACAATGTCCCCCGACATCAAAAAAAATTACAAGACATATTGAAAATATCACAAATGATGACAGTAAGTTTTGTTCTATTCGTCATATTCAATCCCGATTGCAACACATGTTTATAGGGTTATTATGTCCGTGTGTTATTAAATGTACATGGTGCAATATTAAGGATAATGTTGTATGATTAAGCACACACCGTAGATGGTTGTTTTTAATTGTGTGAAATCAACTTGTGTATGATTGCTTGACATAACCAGTGGTGTATGTTCAATCATACACTGTATATCATTGATCATGATGGTGTGAAATCAATATCTCTTAGTGTGTTTTATGTAAGTAGTGGTGTACGATCAATCATACACTATGTATGATTGGTTTTAATGGTGTAAAATTAACTTGTTTTAGTATGTTTTAAGTCATTAGTGGTGCATGGCCAATCATATAGTATGTATCATGTGTGTAAAGGGTGTAAATTAAACTTGTTTTAGCGTGTTACAACTAAGTAGTGGTGTATGGTTAATCGTACACCGTTTATGATAGGTTCTATGGGTGTAAAATCAACTTGTTTTAATGTGTTTCAAGTAAGCAGTGGTGTATGATCAATCATATACCGTGTATGATTGGTCTTAATGGTGTAAAATCAACTTGTTTTAATGTGTTTTAATGGTTTAAAATCAACTTGGTGTATGATCAATCATACACTGGGTATGATTGGTCTATGGTGTGAAATCAGCTTGTTTGAGTGTGTTACAACTAATTAGTGGTGTATGGTTAATCATACACCATATATGATAGGTTTTAATGGTGGAAAATCAACTTGGTGTACTATGTTTCAAGTACGTTGTGGTGTATGATTAATCATTAGCAATCCCTGCACTTTTAGACACGATAATTGGTAGTTTTTTTCATTTTTTTTTTGCATTACCATTATTATTCGTGCGTGTCTATCTTTTATGCAGTGTAGATTTCGCGAGCAGATGAGTATAACTTTGATATCATTGATGGGGATAAGAATTTTTGGGTTGATCTGTAACTTTGGACATATACCTGTCGCAAGTTTCAGCTGGAGCAGCTTCCATGTGAGCATGTGTTGGCGGTTGTAAGGCACAGTCCTTATGGTCTGTACGATTTATGCTCACCATATTATTCAAGGAATTATTGGTACGAGACGTACAGAGGTGTCGTGTACCCGATGCCGCACATAAGTGATTGGTCTATCCCTCATCACATATGAGAAATGAATCTTCTTCCACCCGATATGCGAACCTCTTCCGGGAGGAGGAGGAAGAGGAGGATTCCTTCAATCGGTGAGGAAAGTGTACCGCAAAAGTGCAGTTAATGCAAGGAACACGGCACAATCAATCAACGCGTAAAAATCCAATTGCTCTGCTCTCGAGTGGAGAAGGCACATCCACAAACACTATCGGTCATTATTATCATGTCCCTCCTCTGAATTAACTTACGTTGATCTTTTTTCTTATTTACAGTGCAATTGCTATCAATATATGTGAAATTGTATACCATTAATAGACGTGCATTATTAATGACAGTTGTGTATTATCCATAACACATTGACATTTTTAAGGTTGGTTTGAATTGTGTAATGCCAACTTCTGTTTGTGTGATTTAAGTATCTGATGGTGTATGATCTATCATACATGAAGTATGACTACTTTAAATGAAGAAGAACCGGTGAGGGTAGTTGGGGTTTGAAGACTAAAAGTGTAGGGGTCATAATTGGCACCCAAGCATGACATTTAATGACATTAACTACCACCTACTTTATCCTACCCCTCCCCCACGTTGTCCCCATGTATTTGCACCTTGTATGATTTTGCCTACAAATGAAGGAGTTGGCCATGATGCCAAGCATCCACTTATCGGTCTCAACATTGTGTTGTCTGTGCCGCTAGGGTGGGTTCCTCAGTTCTATACTACATCTCAGCTGTTCATTGTGGGTCACAAACCAATAGCGAATATTGATGGGTTGGATGAGAAAAGATTCGGTGTTGTGACAAGAGTTTTTCTGTGGTTTGTGAACCACAACAAATGGCTAAGATGTAGTAAAGAACTGAGGAACCCACCCGCACAGCACATACAACATGACGTTGCATGTCCCAAAAACCAAAATAAAATGGCTGAGGAACCGATTATCTTCAACAGTAAAACATCACATCCTTGACATTCTCCTTGATCTGTGGAAGTGCCCGCACCTCTCGCTGCCTCTCAGCTGTCACTGGCCCACCACCGCCACTGTTAGAACCACTTTCATTTGCCTCCCCTTCAACATAGTAACGTGCTCGGAATGCTACCAGATGCGCATAATATGCGGGTGCCACTGTGATTCCAAGCAAGTATCACTAGTGGTGTGAAGTCACTTGTATAGGTTCATTTTAAGGACTTAGTGGTGTATGATCAATCATACACCATGTATGATAGGTTTTAATAGTGTAAAATCAACTTGTGTAAGTTTGTTTTAAGAAATTAGTGGTGTATGATCCATCACACACCGTGTATGACAGGTTTTAACGGTGTCAAATGAACTTTGTGATTCTCGTAATTAGTGGTGTATGATCAATAATACACCTTGTATGATCGGTTTTGATGGTGTGAAACGAACTTGTATAGGTGTGTTTCAAGTAATTAGAAGTGTATAATCAATCATACGTGGTGTATGATAAGTTTTAATGGCGTAAAATCAATATATGTAACTGTTTTTAGAGTAATTAATGGTGTATAATCAATCATACATGGTGTATGATATGTTAAAATGGTGTGAAATCACCTTGTTTTATTGTGTTTGAAGTAATTAGTGGTGTATGATCAATCATACACCATGTATGATGGGTTTTAAGGGTGTCAAATGAACTTGTATATGCATGTTTCAAGTAATTAGTGATGTATGATCAATCATACACGGTGTATGACAAGTTTTAATGGTGTAAAATAAATTTGAGTAAGTGTGTTTTAAGTAATTAGTGGTGTACGATCAATCATACATCGTGTATGATGGGTTTTAATAGTGTGAAATGAACTTGTATTAATGTGCTTCAAATAATTAGTTGCATATGATCAATCATACACCGTGTATGCTAGGTTTCAAGGGTGTGAAATGAGCTTGTATTAATGTGTTTCAAGTAATTAGTTGTATATGATCAATCATACACGGTGTATGATAGGTTTCAATGGTGTAAAGTCCATTTGTGTAAGTGTGTTTTAAGTTATTGATGGTGTATGATCAATCATACACCGTGTATGATGAGTTTTACTGGTTTGAATTAAGGTGTTTCAAGTAATTAGTGGTGTGTGATCAATCATACACGGGGTATGATCGGTTTAAATGGTGTGAAATCAAATTGTGTAGGTGTTTTTGAAGTAATTAGTGATGTATGATCAATCATACATGGTGTACGATCAATCATGCACGGTGTATGATAAGTTTTAATGGTGTAAAATCAATGTGTAAGTGTGTCGTAAGTAATTAGTGGTGTATGATCAATCATACACAGTGTACGATGGGTTTTAATGGTTTGAAATGAACTTGTATTAATGTGTTTCAAGTAATTAGTGGTGTATGATCAATCATACACGGTGTATGATAGGTTTTAATGGTGGGAAATCACATTGTGTAGGTGTTTTTGAAGTAATTAGTGGTATATGATCAATCATAGACGGTGTATGATAAGTTTTAATGGTATAAAATCAATTTGTGTAAGTGTATTTTAAGTAATTAGTGGTGTATGATCAAACATACACCGTATATGATGGGTTTTAATGGTGCGAAATGAGCTTGTATAGATGTGTTTCAAGTAATTAGTGGTGTATGATCAGTCACATACGATGTATGATTGGTTTAAATGGTGTGAAATCATTTTCTGTTGGAGTGTTTTATGTCATAAATGGTGTATGATCAACCATACACCGTGAATGATTAGTTTAAATGGCGTGGGATCAACTTGTGTAGGTGTGTTTCAAGTAATTAATGGTGTATGATCAATCATACACGGTGTATGGTTAGTTTAAATGGTGTGAAATCATTCTCTGTTGGTATGTTTTATGTCATAATGGTGTATGATCAACCATACACCGTTTATGATTGGTTTAAATGGTGTGAGATCAACTTGTGTAGGTGTGTTTCAAGTTATTAGTGGTGTATGATCAATCATACACCGTGTATGATAGGTTTTAATAGTATGAAATGAACTTGTATAGGTGTGTTTCAAGTAATAAGTGGTGTATGATCAATCATACTCCTTGTATGATTGGTTTAAATGGTGTTAAATTATTTTGTGTTGGTGTAATGAGGTCATGATGCCATGTTACAAATTGTAAATCTTCCAGTGAGTATCATGCCCTTATATTTGATGTCATGTTGGGCCATGAATTTTATTTAGAACAAATAAGTGAGTTCTGGTTTGATCCATGGAAGGGCTGATGAGATCGTCTGAGAAGGGAAAAGGGATTAGAGAAAGTGAAAAAATGAAAGCTTGTAAAGTAAAATCAGTTTTGTATTTTATTGGATAAAATACATACATCCAATAATGAAGGTATTTACACTCGGTACAAATCTAAAGCAAGTATACCAAGTACAATACTGAGTACATGTAATGGAACAAATATCTATAACAACCTCAACAAATTCACTAATTAATACATGTGAAAGTGATTATTTTCCATAGTATAATGAATACAATGTAAATCCTATGGTAATGTATAATAACAAATACACATCACATAATTTTATTCACTTGTATACATTTTTATCTTTTTCTTTCTTCCATTATTGTACAAGTATACACAGGTATTCATCCGCAACTTCTCCATCTGCCCTTCTGTGCATTGGGAGATGCTGAGGCCATTTGTAAGCAAAAATTCAATAAACTTTACAACAAACATGCCACAATCTTACCTGCAGTTCAATATAAAACAGATGACACAATAGGATATTAGGCTTCATTATAACATAATTACTATTTTTTTTTTCATTGAATAATAAATAATATACAACTGAATAAATGTCATACCCCATTTGTTGTGGGCATTAATCTGGTTCGTAGGTGATTTGGAAAGGTTTGCCTCTGAATTTAGATAGCTCCTTCTTGATGTCCCAACAATCAACTTTCTCAAGAGCATATGGAAGTAATCTTGCAATTGGCTCCACATGCTCGAACCTTGATCCCTTTGCTGTTGCGGAGTACAGAGAATCAAAAACCTCTATCCGCCATTCAGTAAAATGGATGGTAGCAAGGAACCAATGGTGATCAGTTTGATTGATGGGCATGCATACCCTGTCAAGGTCATGGAATCGTAACCCATATTTGTCGTCCCCTGCAAGAAACTTGATTATCAACGAATCCCAATCATCGAAAGTTGCTTCAATTTTTATTTCACTATTCTGCACGCCAAGGAAAATGGATTGAAACAAAGAAGCAATCATTGTGTTTGAACATGTTGCCCTCATGTCAAAATTATCCAGCAATACGTGTTTCTTCAGCGTTACATGATATATTATGATGTCCGTTTCCTGCAAAATGATCAATCATATACCATTAGTGACTTAAAACACACCAACATAACATGATTACACAAAATTAAAACCTATTATGTACGATGTATGATTGATCATACACCACTAATTACTTGAAACACACCTACACAGGTTGATCTCACACCATTTAAACAAATCTTACAAGGCGTATGTTTGATCATACACCATTTATGACATAAGACGCACTAACAGAGAATGATTTCACCCCATTAAAACTAATCATACACGGTGTATGATTGATCATACACCATTTGTGACTTAAAACAGAGCAACAGAAAGTGATTTCACACCATTTAAACCAATCATACAAGGTGTATGATTGATAATACACCACTAATTAATTGAAACACACCTCGACAACATCATTTCACACAATTGAAACCTATTTATACACGATGTATGATTGATCATACACCACTAATTACTTAAACCACACTAACACAAGTTGATTTCACACCATTAATACATATCATACACGATGTATGATTGATCATACACCACTAATTACTTGAAAGACACCTACACAAGTTGATCTCACACCATTTAAACCAATCATACACGGTGTATGGTTGATCATACACCATTTATGACATAAAACACACCAACAGAGAATGATTTCACACCATTTAAACCAATCATACACAGTATATGATTGATCATACACCATTTATGACACAAAACACACTAACAGAGAATGATTTCACACCATTTAAACCAATCATACACAATGTATGGTTGATCATACACCATTTATGACATAAATCACAGCAATAGAGAATGATTTCACACTATTTAAACCAATCATACATAGTATATGATTGATCATACACCATTTATGACTTAAAACACAGCAACAGAGAATGATTTCACACGATTTAAACCAATCATACATGCCGTATGATTGATAATACACTACTAATTACAGGAAACACAGCTAGATGAGATCATTTCACACCATTAAAACCTATCATACATCGTGCATGATTGATTATACACTACTAATTACTTGAATCACACTTGTACAAGTTCATTTCACACCATTTACACCTATCATACATGATGTATGGTTGATCATACACTATTTATGACATAAAACACTCCAACAAAGAATGATTTCACACCGTTTAAACCAATCATACATAGTATATAGTTGATCATACACCATTTATGACATAAAACACAGCAACAGAGAATGATTTCACACCATTTAAGCTAATCATACACAGTGTATGATTGATCATACACCACTAATTACTTAAACCACACTAACACAAGTTGATTTCACAGTATTAAAACTTGTCATACACGGTGTATGATTGATCATACATCACTTATTATTTGAAACACACCTATGCAAGTTGATTTCACACCCTTAAAACCTATCATATACGGTGTATAATTTATCATACACCACTAATCAATTGACACACCAACAAAAAATAATGGGATCCATTTACAGTAATCACCCACCAAATGGATTATGATGGAAAACATACCTCATCCGTAAGCCAGATGTCGTTGTTTTTCAACCGATACCAAAACTGACCCGTACTAGCAGTCAAAACAATGAAATCCATTCGTTGATCCTCAAGTAACAAGAGGGGAGTCTTCAAATTTCTATAATATACAATAAGAAGCATGATATATAGGCATCCCATATGAAAATTACAATCTGGAAACATTTTCATACTGATGATCTAAAAGCATAGTGTTATTGCACACTCACTTCTTAACCTTTGCATGGAAACTTTTGTAAAAATCTTCGAACTCTTTTTGTTGTTCTTTGGAGGGAGGTTAGAATGGATCTAAGGGCAGAACCAGTTCTAGTAGAGAAGCCTTCTTCCTTGGCCGTTTGCTCTTACCCTCAACAGTCCATTCATCATCTCTGTATTTGGGGTTTGGGTTGGGGTCCCTCCTCTGGTGTCCCAATTCCCATAGTGTCTTGGACAATGTCACCAAGCTAGCATCGTCATCCAAATGTATTGACATTGGTTGCTTGAAGACAGCTTCCTCATCCCTGGGTTGGCGGAACAAATATCAAAGTGAATGGACTTCAACATGCCTGAAAACATACTCACTGAATTAGAACAATAACAAAGATCCGTAGTGTCTTACACAGTATGTGGAGTAGCAATAATAATTGCTTGTTGTGGAGTTTCAACAGGGGATGGAGGAGATGAAGGTGATAGAGAATGATGGGGAATTGTGACATGCGACAATCAGTATGAAAGCTCCTGAATCTTAGCCTCATGAGCTTCAAACCTTTGTCCATATGCTTGCAACAAATCCTTTTGTGCTTGAATGGTGCTCTCCTTTAACTGGATCTGTTGCTGTTGTTCTTCAAGTTTGCTTTCAAATTGCAGGTTTATTTGCCTCATGCTTTCCATTTCTTTCTCCATCGCTTCAAGTATCTCAATAACCTACAATATGTCCTTCAAATTGTCATAAAACTGAATTTAACTAATATGATACATACAAAAACAAATGCAATTGTATAAACACAAAACAAATTATGAATACCGATTGAAAAGCCAAATTTGTTGACGTAGTAGATGGTTCATAGTGGGATGTGGGCAAGGGGTGTAGAGTAGCCAACAGTTCCGGATAAAAGTTTGGATCTGCTGGCATTGCCCCATCTTGAGTTTAAACTCCCACCTCACCATCCTCAGTAATGAGAATGCCTTGTAGATTAGGTTGACTGGCTTCTGCACTCATCAATCTAATCGGTTCGGCATTCAATTACTGATCAAAGCAAGATACATCATATGAACATTAATAAAAGTACGAAATAGTAATTCTAATGCAATTGATATCAAATGACTAATGGTAAAATAGTAACAAAATAATGTATTATTACCTGATCAAACACTTTTGACAGCAGAGCGGTGTACGAACCCTTTTTGCCCATTTTCCAATTAAGGATCCGCCCAAGAGAGTGATTGCTAATCCTTACCACCCCAACCTTGGCCAGTTCTGGAATGGTTTCCATGGAAAATATGGAAACCGCATCGTAGAACCCGCGGACGAAGTAAGTCTTTTCCAAACTGCGTTGGTTTTTTGCTACGAAATCCTTAAGTTTCCACATCAAGAATTTCCAGCTCAAGGATCCCCAAGCAACACTGTTAAAAGAGTCTATGTCGTCCACGAGGGCCAGGATGTTCGGGTCAATGGCTATTCTTTTATGTTTGGCGAACAGTAGACCCTCGACCAAGTAGGCAACAACAAGCATAACCTGGTCCTCCATAATGGGGTAGGTACTGCATGCTTGAAGTAGCTGCTGCCTACTCATCCTCCCCTTCATGCTGTACTTGGCAATCAGCCTGTTGGAACTACCGCTTACATCTTGCACACTGGCATATTTCAAGCCGGTTATAACACAAAATTCCCGCCTCCCGATTCGCACCATCTTCCCACCAAACAGGAATGATAACTCCACGGGAATTGGGTTGGACAACTGGAGGAGAAGGACAGTGTGAATCAGACTATGTTAGAAGCCGACAATAGTCTTAGCAGCTCAAGCAGATGCCCGACATTGTATTTTGAAAAAAGGGCAAGCTGTAATGCAAAACACTTTTAGTTAATAAGGGAACATAAATGTAGTAGTGAAAAGTCAACATAATTCATATAGATACTGTGTCAAACCTTGGATTCGTCCTCCTTCAGGATTTCCCTAATCTTCGATATAGCTTTTGTTGATATACCCATCTGGTCAAACTTTAGGAATTTCTAGCAACTCCTAGGGAAAATGAAATTAACCTCTACATCATCTCGGCTCCTCTTGCGTATCTCCGATGCCATCTGAAATAAAAGAAAAACAAAAATCATAAAACCCAAGATTATACCCATGATACACTATTAAAACCAATCATACACGGTGTATGATTAATCATACACTACTAATGACTTGAAACACACTTAGACAAGTTCATTTCACACAATTAAAACCTATTATACACGGTATATGATTAATCATACACCACTGTTTAATTGAAACACACCAAGACATGTTGGTTTTACACCATTAAAAGCAATCATACACGGTGTATGATTAATTATACACCACTAATGAGTTGAAACACACCTAGACAAGTTGATTTTACACCATTAAAACCTACCATACTTGGTGTATGATTCTAATGAGTTGAAACACACCTAGACAAGTTCATTTCACACAATTAAAACCTATCATACACGGTGTATGATTGATAATACACCACTATTTACTTGAAACACATCTAGGCAAGTTGGTTTTACACTATTAAAAGCTATCATACACGGTGTATGATTAATCATACACCACTATTTACTTAAAACACATTAAAACAAGTTGATTTTACACCATTAAAACTTATCATACACGGTGTATGATTGACCAAACACCACTATTTTCTTAAAACACACTAAAATAAGTTGATTTCACACCATTTAGACCAATCATACGTGGTGTATGATTGATTATACACCACTACTTACTTAAAACACATTAAAACAAGTTGATTTTACACCCTTAAAACGTATTATACCGGTGTATGATTGATCATGCGTCACTAATTGCTTAAAACACACTAAAGCAAGTTGTTTTCACACCATTTAGACCAATCATACACGGTGTGTGACTAATCATACACCATTGTTTACTTAAAACACACTGACCCAAGTTGATTTTATACCATTAAAACCTATCACACATGGTGTTCGATTGATCATACACCACTGTTTACTTGAAACACACCTAGACAAGTTGGTTTTAAACCATTAAAAGCAATCATATACGGTATATCATTTATCATACACCACTAATGACTTGAAACACATCGAGACAAGTTGATTATACACCATTCAAACCAATCATACATGGTGTATGACAAATCATACACCACTGTTTACTTAAAAGACACTAACACAAGTTGATTTTACAGCATTAAAACCTATCATACACGGTGCATGAACACAAGTTGATTTTACAACATTAAAACCTATCATACACGGTGCATGATTAATCATACACCACTAATGACTTGAAACACACCAAGACAAGTTGGTTTTATACCATTAAAAGCAATAATACACGGTGTATGATTAATCATACATCGCTAACGACTTGAAACACATCTAGACAAGTTGATTTTACACCATTCAAACCAATCATACACGGTGTATGATTAATCATACACCACTAATGACTTGAAACACGCCTCGACAAGTTGGTTTTAGACCATTAAAAGCAATCATACATGGTATATGATTAATCATAAACCACTAACGACTTGAAATAAATCTAGACAAGTTGATTTTACACCATTCAAACCAATCATACATGGTGTATGACTAATCAACGACCACTGTTTACTTAAAACACTAACACAAGTTGACTTTACACCATTAAAACCTATCATACATGGTGTATGATTGATCGTACACCACTAATTACTTGAAACACACCTAGACAAGTTGGTTTTACACTATTAAAAGAAATCATACATGGTGTATGATTGATCATAGAACACTAGTGACTTGAAACACATCTAGATAAGTTGATTTTACACCATTTAAACCAAGCATACATGGTGTATGACTAATCATACACCACTGTTTACTTAAAACACTAACACAAGTTGATTTTACAGCCTTAAAACGTAGCATACACAGTGTATGATTGATTATACACCACTAATTACTTGAAACACACCTGGACAAGTGGGTTTTACACCATTTAAAACAATCAGACACGGTGTGTGATTAATCGTAAACCACTGTTTACTTGAAAGACACAAAAACAAGTTGATTATACACCATTAAAATCTATCATACACGGTGTATGATTGTTCATACACCAGTATTTACTTAAAACACATTAAAACAGGTTGATTTACGCTCTTAAAACCTATCATACACGAGTATTTACTTAAAACACCCTAAAATAAGTTGATTTCACACCATTTGGACCAATCATACATGGTGCAAGATTGGTTTAAGACCATTAATGACTTGAAACAGCCAACAAAAAATAATATTACACCATTTAAACCAATCATAAATTTTGTATGATCAATCATACACCTTTAATGACTATTTACACACCAACACCATATGATAGTGATTCATTTTCAACACTCACACGTTGTGTATCAACTATCTTACACCATTTATGCTTTTCCTTCAAAATCTGCTTTCCACCCCCAAAATCCACACAACATATAGGCAAATATCAAACAATACACATTCAATCACCGCACAATAAAATACGAAAAAAAAGGTACAATGAGGAACAATAAAGTAAATCAGTCACGGAATCAAATAACAAAGCCATAAAATACACTAACCCTTACTCACAACACCAATAACAGCAAAACCCTCAACCCCAAAAAAACCCTCAACCCTAAAAAAAACCCCAACAAACAACCAAGAGAAAGCAAACACACACTAATGAAGGTGTTGCCTTTTTTAAAATGGTGATTAAACCCTAGATGAACAAGGAGCAGCGATGAAATACAATGGATGGCGAGGGACGTGACAACAAGAGCAAGGATGAAGTGAGCGAAGAGAAGCTCTAGTGGAAGATATGGGAACGAAGGTCACAACGGCTTGGAAACTGGAAGGTCTTAATGGGTGGAAATGAGAGAGATTGTATGGGAAAATGGGTCTAAGAGGAGAGAGAGAGGTGCTGTAGACGAGTGATATGTTGCAGAGGAGAGACAAAGTGAAAACGGGAGGGAAATAATGGCAGGGGCAAAATTGTCAAAAAGGGTCAGTTTAGGGATATGGGGGTTGGAAAAAGATTAAATGTGGGGTTGGAGGTTTATTTGGTACGATTTCCAAAATATTTTTATAAGATTTTCACTGTGTAACACACTTTTTTTTATACGAGTAATGAAAGAAAGATAATTTGAAATGATAGATCCAAATTTGTGACTCGTGAGGATTTAATAAACAATTTTAGAATTATTTAAGAAATTTTATATTTAGTTTTTAATTACTACGTGCTAGATATTACACATTTTTCCTACAGGGAAAACATTAAAAATAAACTTGAACTAGAACCGATGCATAAATATAGCAGTATAAAGGCGTGCTTGGGAATGCTTATTTCAGGGAAAAAAGTGTATTTTTTGAAAAAGCACTTTCTGAGATTTGAGGGTGATTGGCAGCTGTGAAAAATCGCTTTTATTAAAAGCAGAAACTATTTTTCTGCTTTTAAGCAGAGGCAGAAGCAAAAACTAAACAATTGAGAAAATTTATTTCAGGTACCCTAAAATTTGTTAATATATTTAAAAAGTAATTTATATATTTCACAAATTGTTTATATATTTTAAAAAATATATTTAACATGAAATTTTTTTTTAATAATTAATAATATATTTATGATATTTAGAAAATATTTTATTTTTAATAAAATTAAATATTTAAAAAACATTGAGAGAATATTTTATAAATATTAAAAATTATTTTAAATATTTAAGAAATGTTTATATATTTAAAAAATATTTTAAATAATCAAAAAATATTTTAAATATTTAAAAAATATATTAAATATTTAGAATGGTTCATGGGTATTTTTTTCAACCATAAAGAATTCTGTTAGTGTCCTTTCTGTAATTTTATTAAAAAGGCACTTTTTTAATATTGGCCAAACACTCATAAGAATATCATAACTGCTTCTTTATTGGTTAGCCAAAACATAAACTGCTTATTTAAAACTGCATATTTTACAAAAGTGCTTTTACAAGAAATGCTTCTTAAAAAATCAATTTTTTTACAGTAATCCCAAACAAGTCCTAAATACACAATTTATATGATCTAAGTATAAAATTGAAAAGCTTAAAAAGAATTTGAAGTAATTTGCATGCAAACTATAAGATTTGAAAAGTGTATATGGGTAAATTAGGTGTATAAGTTTACCTAAAAAAACTACTACGACTATTGACATATAACAAATTTTTTTTTTTTTTTGCCTAAAATATGTAATATTTAATGTTATATATGCAGAAAAAGACTTCTAAAAAATTAATTGTATAAAGACAAATCTCCAAAAATTAAAGTTGCTTCGAGCGGGAATCAAGCCCACATCAAATATTTGACAAGTAGGGCTAATGATTACTAGGCCAAGGGTCCAAGACTGATTGCCAATTCGCTCATAATATAATGATCTAAAGTCAAGGCTCTAGCATTAACATAGATCCACCGCTGGCCACAAGTACATCAAAAGTGGATTAGTTCTGACTTAAACCCTTTGAACTTGACCTTCCTAGATGGTTGGCTGTGAATTTGGCTTTTTTATTCAGTTCTTTGGTGTTGTTTGAGCAGTGGAGCATGCTCGGATGCTTGATTAGTTACTAATTATGCTGAATAGGAAATTAATTTGTTGCGATCAATTGTTCTTTTTTTTTTTCCCCCCAAGAGTGTGTTACAGTTATATTTATTTAATTAAAGGTTTTTTTTTCCCTAAAAATCACTTACATTTTAGGCGTAGTTTCAAAAAATCACCTAACTTTTCTATTTTTTCAAAATCACACCTAAACTTTGCAAAATTTTTCAATGTCACACCTAATACTGACGTCCTTAACCTTCCACTAAATTAAACGCCGTGTTTTAGGGTAAAATGTATTAAAACATCTATTATTACCTAATTAAATTAAATTATATTCAGCAATGCATTTTAAAAATGACAAAGTTATCCTTCATCTTTGAATTTGAAAAATTGTTAAGGGTTAGCCTTTCACCAACAACAAAATTTAAAAGTATTTCTTTTTGTACAATTGTTTATAATTCATTGCATAATGTCAATTAAAAAAAAATTATATAGGGTAGTTTGTTAATTTTTTATTTATTTTAACAAAAAGTTAACGATATCAATATTATGTGTGATATTGAAAACTTTTAAAAAGTTAAGGTGTAACTTTGAAAAATTAAAAAAGTTACGCGATTTTTTTAAAACAGCACCTAAAATATAGGTGATTTTCCGTATTAAAAAAAAAAAAAAAAAAACCCCTTATTTAATGTTGTTTGCTTGTAAAATTGTTAGAACTATGTCCTGAATCTTGATTTTCCAACCCTAAGCTTAAGACATGTTGAGTTTCTCAAGTATATATGCAGTACGTGGGAAGAGCATTGTATGCCGGGCATAACTACAAGACTATGTTTGAAGCATGGAATTGGAGCCTGAAATTAGGGTTAAAACCGGAATGGGAGCCTAGAATTTTAATTCTGTTATTTGGTTCACCTTCTGGAATTAGAATTACAATTCCACTACTTAATTCCATGGCATTGGATTTTGATTGAAAATCGTACTTTTCAATTCCTAGGGGTGGAGATAAGGACAATTCCATATTAACTTTATAAACCTGATACCTAAAATGACCCCACTTGATTGACCCAAACCCAATATGACACAAAATATAAATACTTAGACAAAACCTAAAATTTGACCCAAACCTCAAAATCACCCAATTCGAATGACTTGAACTTGAAATGACCGAAATCACCCTAAGTGAACCAACCTACCCAAAACTGGAGATGACACAAATTCAAAAAATGAAACTAGTCACTTGAATATGATGTAAACGAGGTGAGCCAATGTGCAAAGGATCCCAATAAATGGACCCAAAACATAATACGACCAAACTCAAAATGAACCGACCCATCTCAAATTTAGCCTAAAATGACTTGAAATCTGAAATGATACAACTCGTTAGTCCGAAAACTAAGGTAGCTCGAGCTTCAAATGACCAAAATCAACCTACCCGATCGATTCTAGTCGAAATTTCTAACTCAATTAATTGAAAATCCAAGATAACGTGAACATTAGATGACCTGACGCGATACTTGACCTGATTTGACTCAAAACTTGAATAACTCAAACTTAAAGTGAATCACTCCTACTGTAGTAATTCGAATGTAATGTTAACCGCTCCGATCAAAATCCGACTGTAGTTAAATTAAAACTTGAAATACTCCAACTTGATTGACCGATAACTCTTGATGATTCGAAGAATTATGTAATTATAATTTTGACCTCCAATTCCTTTCATGAATCAAACAATGAATTTCAATTCCATCAGAATTCTAATTCCACCGGAACTGAAATTGGAATTATAATTTCACAGTCTAATTTTGATTACATGTGTCAAATAGAGCCTGAGGTTAAACTCAGTATGTGAGAATTGTCTCCTCGCTTAATTCGAGGTGAAAACATGATTATGAGAAAGGGCTCGCAGGACTCGCATTCTCCTGGAAAGTCATTGTATGATTTTGTCTAGTTTCATAGAATGTGGTTTATTTCACGTTTCCTTGTGGCCACTAAATGCGGGTATGTTGTATTTTACAAGTTTTTTGGATACCCAGAATGATGAATACATGTTTATATCTTGCTCAGTGTTGTTTGTCACTACATTATGTTGGAAATTAATGGGAAAGGGGAAGGTTCGATAGTCATTCCTTAATTTTTATCGCTAAAACAATAAGAAACAAAAGGGGAAAAATTCTAACGAAATTCTCACAACCCGAGAATTAGCAAGAAATCATAAAAGTACGGAAATAATCAGAAAATTGAATGAATTAAATCATAGGTTTCCTCTTCCTTAAATAGAGGAGCTATTTTAATGAAATACTAAAAGCTAAAGAGATAAATATTAAATAGAGGAGCTATTCTACGATAATTTACATGACCAAGTCTTTGATGCCAAAGAAATGAAGAATCAAGCATATACACTGAACTAACATTTTGCTAAACCTCTATATAAACTTGAAGCTTAACCTTGTGAAAGCAAAGAAATGAAGGAGATGAGAAAAATAGAGAGAATTAGATGAGAGAAAGAAATATCTCAAAGAGATTAGATTTGATTTTCATTGAATGAATGAATGAATTATTACACTTGATCACTACTTAAGCAACTAATACAAGCAACCGCCCTAACCGACCTTGGCGCCAAAAATATCTAATCAAACCAAAATATCAACTTAAGCCATGAAACAAATTACACGGCATTACATTGATTTAGAAACTACAATTTGATTACATTCTTATTTCAAGCCAATCATAACAATCCCTCCTCCTTGAGAACAGTCTTGTCCTCAAAAATAATAGCATGGAAATTGGCTCTTCAAGAAGGAAAGTCCTTCCCATGTAGTGAAAGATTCGTCCAAGTGGCTCCAGGTGACTTTAAATTCATTCACCTCCCAGTCATCCACCTTCTTTATTTGTTGCCCCAGAATTCCAGTAGGTTGTAGCAGCATGGAACCATGGGAACCCACTTTAGGAGGATGTGTTCAAGATCCTTGCCCTTTTTTAACCTGTCTTTTGAGGAGTGAAACATGAAAAAGGGATGTATGTAAGAATTTGTAGGTAACTCAAGCTTATAGGCCACCTTGCCAACCCTTTCCAAGACATTATAAGGTCCAATGAACCTTGCACACAACTTGACATTCCTCCTTACTGCTGCTGTAGATTGCCTATAAAGTTGCAGTTTCAAATAAACCATATCACCACATTAAATTGCTTGTCCACACATTTCCTGTCAGCATATAGTTTCATCCTTGCCTGAGCTTGATGCAGATTATCTTTCAAAAGTTGCATAAGCTACCTTCTCTATTGCAACAAGTCAGAAACCTCACTAGAAGATGATACAAGACCTTGTAACAACAATGGGGATGGTGGATCATAACCATACAAAGCCTTAAATGGTGTAGTACCAAGTGAAGTGTGAGCATGAGTATTGTACCAAAATTCTACCAATGACAACCATCTTCCCCACACCTAAGAATGACAAAATACCATACTTCTATGATATTGTTCAATGCCCTAATTAACTCTCTCTGTTTGACCATCACTTTGAGGAGTGTATGAAGAATAGAGAGCCAGTGTTGTTCCTAACAAGCTGCTTGTGAAAAGCTTATCACGGTTAGACATAATGGACTTGGGAAGCCCATGTAGCTTGTAGATGTGATCAAGGAAAACTCGAGCCAATTTCTCAGCTGTTATTGGTCTTGCCATTGCAATGAAGTGACTGTACTTTGTAAATCGATCAACCACCACCCAAATGACCTCTTTTCCCTCTGATTTTGGCAACCCCTCAATGAAATCCATGCTTATATCTTGCCACACACCATCCCGAATTGGGAGAGGTTGAAAAAGTCCTTGATACCTATGATTACCAAGCTTGGTTTGTTGACAGACTTCCCAAGCTTGTACAAATTCCATCACAGTTTTCTTCATGCCAGGCCACTTGAAACAAGCTTTAAGCCTTTGGTAGGTCCCTTCTATTCCAGAATGACCACCCCAAGTTGAATCATAACACGCTCTAATTATTTGAAGCCTCAAATCAGTGGTAGATCACACCTACAATTTGCCTCTGAGTCTGATGATTCCTTTCACCACTGAAATCTCAATATCAAAAGCCTGATTCTTAGTCACACCAATACTGAATGCAGATATATGTTCTTGTGCAAACGAATCACCCTCATAAGATTTGTACACTTCATCAACCCAGGCTGGAACTGCTACTGAAATTGAGCCACAATGGCCCTGTTCACAACCCTCTAACTTGTGTGATAAGGCATCTGCAGCTGCATTTTCCTTGCCTTTCTTATATTCAATCACATAATCTAGGCCCAACATCTTAAGCTGCCCTTTCTTTTGAATTCTAGTAACAATACTCTTCTCTAGCAAGTACTTGAGGCTTTGATGATCTGTTTTGATGACAAATCTATGTCCATCCAGATAATGCCTCCACTTCTCCATTGCTAGGAGGATTGCAAGATACTCCTTCTCGTATGTGGAAAGTGCTTGATGTTTTGGACTTATGGCTTGGCTAAGATAGGCTATTGGCCTACCCTTTTGCAAAAGTACTGCTCCAACTCTAACACCACAAGCATCACTCTCCAACACAAACACCTTAGCAAAATCAGGCATTGCAAGAATTGGTGCTTGACTCATGGCAGACTTCAAGGATTCAAATGCTTCTTGTGCTTTATCTGACCAATGGAAGGCATCCTTCTTAAGCAGGTCAGTTAGAGGCTTATCAATTGATCCATATCTAGCCACAAATTTGCAATAATACCCTGTCAAACCCAAGAAACCCCTTAACTGCTTCAATGTCATAGGCACAGGCCAATCTTCCATAGCTTGTACCTTAGATGGGTCGGGTGAAAACTCCTTTGCTTGAGATTACATGTCCCAAATACTCTAGCTGAGACTGAGGAAAGGAACATTTAGACAACTCAGCATACAACTTATTTATGCGCATAACCATGAACACCATTCTCAAATGTTTCAGATGGTTCTCATAGGAAGTGTTGTAAATCAGAATGTCATCAAAAAATACCAGAACAAATCTCCTCAAAAACTGCTTGAACACATCATTCATTAATGCTTTAAAGGTGGCTGGAGCATCGGTTAAACCAAAGGGTATAACCACAAACACAAAGTGTCCATGATGAGTCCTGGAAGATGATTTACACTCATCATGCTCCAACACTCCTGTCTGATGGTAGCCTTGCCGCAGGTCCAACTTGGAGAAGACTTGTGCGCCATTCAATTCATCCAACAGATCATCTATTACAGGAATAGGGAACTTTTCCTTCATAGTCATGGCATTGAGCTGTCTATAATCTATGCACATTCTAGCTGAGCCATCCATCTTCTTGACCAAGATGATAGGGGAAGTAAAGGGACTATCGCTTGGTCTGATAAAACTTGTTTTGAGCAATTCATCAATCTGCTTTTTAATCTCTTTCTTCTAAGCATGGGGATACTTGTACGGTCTCAAACTTACTGGCTCCGAATTGGCTTTGAGGGAATGTCATGATCCAGATTCCTCTTGGGGGGAGCTCTTGAGGCTGATCAAATAAATATTTAACTCCTCAATTAGTTCCTTGGCTTTAGGCTGATGAAGATGATTCAATTCAGTAGGAGAAATTATAAACAATTGTCCAACCCACTTAATAGCATACTTCTGAATTCCCTTCTCCAAGTTCTTGCCCCTCATGAGTTGTAATTGAGCTTGATCTGCCATTCCCAGCAGTGTGATCTTGGACCCTTGCCTTTCAAAGGAAACTGTAAGCTTGGCAAAATAAAATAGCACTAGGTTGTAAGTCCTCATCCAGTCTACTCCCAATACCATGTCATAGCCACTGCGGGATAGGATTCTGAAATCATATTTAAATTTGTGATCCTGCATGAACCATTAGAAACCCTGGCATTTGTTATGAGTCAGTACATAATTACAATCAGCGACTGTCACTGCTAGAGGACGAGTTTTAATCATATCATGCCCAAATTTCTTCACAACTTTAGGATCCACGAAACTGTGGGTGCTTCCACGATCAATCAAGATGATTATAGATCTTTCCTACCTTCCCTTTGATCCTAATCGTATTATGAGATCCTTTACCAGTTAATGCCTTAATTGAAATGCCAAACTCATCATCAACTATCTCCTCCTGAGATTCCTGATCTGAGCCTTCTTCTTTAGCTTCACTTTTAATTTGTTCTGTAGCATATTTATCCCTTAGTGACATAAGGAATTTGGGGTTGCATTTATGCCCAAATTGATAACACTGATTGCACCTGTAACATAGTCTTTGAGTAGCTTTCTCTCTTGCTCAAGGATGTGAGGGCTTATCTAACCCCTTATGCTGCTTGGAACTACTTCCCTTGTACCTTGATCCATCGTTAGAAGCAAGAACAGTGGCTTCAAATAGCTTAGCATTAGCATAAGCCTTGGATAATGTTTTAGGATCAACTGCCTTCATAAGATTCTTAACTTTGGGCTTTAAGCCACTTATAAAACTTAAGACATAATATGATTCAGTGGCATGTGGATATTCAGTTATCATACTAGCTCTAAGGTTCTCAAACCTTGTCATACACTCTTTCACAGATGTTTCTTGAATCACCTTGTTGAATCTATCAACAATGTCACTAGAATCTTCATCTCCATATTGCTCATAAAGTTCTTTCATGAAATTATTCCAAGGGAGAGTAGGATTGCTCTTCAATAAACGGTAAAGCCATACCTCGTGATCACTAAAAAGATAAACATCAGCAATCTGTACCTTTTCTGCTTCTTTAATGTGATAAAAGTGAAAATAATGATCACATCTCCTCAGCCACGAATGAGGTTGCTTTCCATCAAAAGGATCGATCTAAACTCTTGGCTGTTTGTAGCCACTGCTTCTGTTATTGGACAATACTTCATTACTGCCTGAGCGCTGCTGATTCCAATGATCAGGAGGTCGATCAAATTGCTTCTCATTCAAGCTAGCGGTTCTATGAATATCTGCTTGATTAGGGGGACGAACACCTTGTCCTGCATTCAAGCTCATAGGTCGTGATTGAGCTTGATCAAATGATCGATACAGTCTGGTAGTTACTTCTACTTTCTGAGTTTGATCCTGAGCTCTAACATCAGCTACTGGAATTCGATCTTGATGTCCGATAGCCTCATTAGGTACTTGAGGATTCGCCTCCTCTATAAGCCTCAACTGGTGACTTGTATGCAACAAACTAGAAGGTATTAATGGTCCCCCAGCAGCAGGCACAAATTTTCTCTTGAATTGCTCTCGTAGTTCAACAAATTTCTCATCAATCTGTTGCATTTGCTGACTAAATCAACTGTTAAACCTTTCCTCAAACTCCTATGATTGTTGATTAACTAGATCAAAAATCTTTTCTTCAATCTGTTGAGCTCATTGATCAAACTGATCCTTGAACTGTGGATTAAACTGAATTAAGAATTCACTTTGCAACTGCCTTAAGGCTTTACTTTGTGACTGCTGAAACTGAACAAAGAACTCCTTCATCTAGAAGCTCAATTGTGCATTCATGACAAAATCCGGGTCTGCTGCAGCACTAGCACTATCTATATTAGCATATGAAGGATTAGGTGCTGCTCTAGCAGCTTCTGACCTTGTTGTAACTCCTGGTATCGATTGACTTGCCATTGTTTTTCAATTTTTTTCAAATTGTTGTAACTTCTGGCTCTAGCACTAATACACATCGGTCAAGGTAAGGGTTTTTCTCGAAGTAAAAAGTAGTTCAACGTTTCCCTTACTCTTGACCAGTATGGTTGCTCCATTACCCATAAACAACATAATTTTGTCATCTATGGGTTCAAACACTTTTAAGAGCCCGCTATCTTTACATACGTGTTTTGTAGCCCCTGAATCAACCCACCAAGAGTTAACATATTATACTAGGTTGATTTTGGATATGATCGATGCAAAATTATTTTTCAAATTTTTGGTGTGATAATCTAGCCTTTTGCCCTTTTTTGTTCTTAAGGCGATAACAGTCCCTCTTCAAGTGATTGGGCTTTTAACAATTCTAGCAGACAAGCTTTGCCCTCTTGCCATCTCTTTTCTTTTGTAAGTGTTCAGCTCGTTTAAGTCCTTTGCTCGAATATCCTTCTTCTGTGACATTAATCCTTCCAGTGTCACTAGGTTGATCATTTTTCTTGTCGTACAACTAGTATCCTTCCTCAATGCGATATTTCGTTCAAATCAAAAAGTTAACCAAACAACGCTAAGAGTCGGTTACCTAGTTTCTTTTCTTAAGCCAAGACAACTCGTTTTTGTTCGAATGATCCTCCATATTTAACCTAAGCTTTTGAACAGCTTCTTTAGAGATAACATTCTCACAGCTTCTCGAATCAATCACTCGGCAGCATACCCTCTCGCCAATAGTGCAAGTCAGATGCTATCCTACAGCCAGTTCCCTCCCTCTGTCTTCTTCAACGTGAAACAAACTCGTCTCACCATAATTATGCGGTCCTTGTCACCCATAACTTCTTCTTTTCCATGTGGCACCAACTCGTCGTGAGCCTCATCCTCAATTACCACGACAACTTCAGCATGGAGACCTTTGATGCACAATCCATTGCCCAGTCTTTCAATTTTTCAACACTCAGCGGCATGGTGTCCCATCTCTCTGCACATGAAACAACGGGTCCCTGAGTTACTCACCAACTCTTGGTTATTCACCTTTCCAAGTGTGGCGGCTACCAGCTTCCCTTGCACATTCGAATTGATTAGTAATTGCACCTGATCACTGATGTGTTTTTCTACATCTATCAAAATTTAATATAAAACCCTATTTATTAAACACACCTAAATTGAAGTGTAGGGTGAGAGGGTGTCAAATCACAAGGACTAAGAGTGCGTGAATTTAATCTATGATCTAAATTAATTTAAGGAAAAGTGATATCTTTGTGTTAATTAATCTAGAAAATAAAAAATACACTAAAGTAATCTACTTCTAATAGGAAAAATGTATTAAACTGGAACAAAGAGTTTCGAATCCATCATTAGCCAATTATTTTTAACCCTTAATTTGGGATTATTGATTGTCACGCGGGTAGTGGTTTAGGCTACAAGCTTCAACCTACTAAGACAATGTTGTTAGTATTGCGTATTGACCCTATCTAACTAAAGCATAAGGAAAATAGGCTCTACCTAATGTATTGTTAATTATTATGTATTGACCCTATCTAACTAAAGCATCGGCAAGATAAGCTTTAATTAACAATATGGTTAATACTATTACTTGATTAATTAATCCTAAGGCTACAAGAACAAAGAATTAATTTATAAATAACAATATCAACAATTGAAGGTTGCAAACTCAATAATCATATTGATTGAATAAACAATAAAAATATAATACTTCAAAGTATTTATCTCAACCAAGCAATTCATATAAACAATCAAATTAACCCGAATTAAAAGTAAATAAAAGTAAAGGCTAAGATTTCATTCAACACCAGAGAGCAAGTTAGCTGTCCATCAAGGATGATCCGGTGAAGGAGGAGATGAACGAACTCATGTCAGTCCTCACGCTAATTTCGCTCTTGTTCCAAGTTAACGAAAAAAAGAAAGAAAAAAATAAAATAAAATAACAATTTGGGAGAGAGCTAAGAGGAGGGAGAAACAGGGCTCAAGAATCAGAACCCAAAAACAGAGACCGAGCGGCTGTCCCCAGAAATCGAATGCTCTCTTCCTTTTAAATCGAAACGAAACCCTAAATCGATGCTGGTGGTGAGCCGGAGGTTTGGTCGGAGGTCAAATCAGGCTAGTGAAGGGGTCTGAAGGTCGAATCGGGCTAGAGTTAATGGTGTCGGTGTTGGTCCTGGGGTGGAGATGGACCTGCGTAGGAGGTGGGTTGTGCTGGTGAGCCTGAGCTGGTGTCGAAGTGGGCCAGTGTTAGGCCGGATGCAGGTGATGGTGGTGTCATGGGCTGAGGTTGATGACGACGTGATGGTGTTGGAGGGCTGTTCGTGGGCCTGCGTTGGACCGGTGAAGTTGGTGGTGACGAGGTGGGCCAGGCTTGACGAATTGGGCCGGAGTTTGTGCTGGACGATGGTGGGTTGTTGGGTCTGGAGGTAGGGGATGATGAATAGTGCGGCTCGGGTATTGTAGCAGTGCGGGTCGAGCTTTTACGTTCTTATCTCGAATCTCGATTGACTTGATTTAATTTTGTACGCATCGAATTTGACTTATTTGCACCAAAATTTGACAATTTTTAAAACTTTAATTTCAAACCTACTAAACATAAAAATTGCCAAAATGAGTGTAAAACTATAATTAATCAGATACAAAATAATTAAAATATCAATTAAAAGATGCATAAATATGAGATGCATCAACACCCCCACACTTAACCTTTGCGAGTCCTCAAGCAAAGTATATGATTTAACATAAAGACACAAGTGACCAACTACCCCAACTATCCCAACCTTCACCTAGTTTTCCGAGATTAACACCTATATTACAATTCAATATAAGATTAAATCATCTAAAGCATTCTCCAATTCCATGAATTTAGATGATTAAACTTCAAAACTCGTCATAGAATTTTACTATCCCTGTATCAAATAATAGGAATTACTTAAGCAACACACAAGTGAAAGTGAATAGGATTTCATGCTACAAAATCTCCTCAAATTCTCGCTTCCAACCAAATATATAAAGGTTTTGTGCACCCGTATCATTGAATCACCCAAACACATGCCTATACATAGAGAAATTTTAAGTGGCATATGAGCTACCACTTTACAATATTCCGACCTCAGTATAGCACAAAAGAATATCTTTGTCATGAATGTACACTAGTTTTCACTTTTTCCTTTTCTTTTACCTTTTTCTTTTGATTTTTTTCTTTTCATTTTTTTCCTTTTTGTTTCCTCTTTCTTTTCTGTCCATTTTTGGACTTCTTTTTTTTTTTATTTTAATAGCACGTACTTCATCATTACAATTGACATTGACCAACCAGTACTTTACATAACATCGAGGGTAAGGACTAGGATAAGCCAATAGGGTAGGCTTGCAAAACTCAAGATGTATAGGATTGTTTACTCAAATTCTTCAGATTTTCCGCCGCATGAAAGTCCTGTGTTCAATGAATATGTGAGCGGCATGAGTAGAACCCATTAATATCAAAAATAATCAACAACACTCATTAACAAGTATGAAGAAGAATCATTTAATTTCGTGGAATTAAGAGAACGAAATAAACAGTAATCCCACTGTCATCATAACATACACGTCGATCAAGGAAAACTTAGCTAAACGGTTATAATGCACGCTCAAAATGCACAAAAGATGTTCAAAATTTTAAAAATTCGACCAAAAATGGGAAAATGCAAATGAGCCTCACCCCCACACCTAAATCATGCATTGTCCTCAATGCGACAACATCAATCATTAAAGCGCAAGAGATAGGTGAGATGGAGCAATACAACCTGGCGAGACGGCGGTGGACATGTATAAATGATTCCTTCAACCTGGCACAAGAACATGAAAAGAGAGAAAACAAGCCTCGAAGCAACTAATTAGGTCGAAACTAAAGTAAAACAAGAAATAACAAACTTAGGCTGCCTCTTAGGAGCGCTAACTTTTACGCCTTCAGCCGGGCGCAATGGGTCTAGCGAAGATCAAGTAATGGCATCAACCAAAGAAGCAACTTCACTAAGCTCACCTAAGACTAGATCTACAGCCCAATCAGTAGTGTCACACATGATTTCAGAAGGGAGAGAGTAGTCGGGTGGATGCCTAACGGGAGCAGCAAAAAGTGTAGATCAAAGCTTAGGAATAGCTTCCAACCAAGACTCATCGAGCTCAACTAATATGTTGTTAGATAGCACACTAGTCAATGGTCTAGTCAACTTCCCGCGGTCTTTAAGGAATCCGTTATAGAAACTCGCCTGACCTAGAGAGGCTCTAACTTGCTTCGCATTTGAGGGAGGGGGCGAGTTCACATTCAAATCAATCATAGCTCTATCAACCTCAATACCCTCCTTAGACAACCTATGGCCTAGTACAATTTCCTCTTGAACCATAACATCATGATTCTTTTCCCAACCCAAGACTTCTTTCATGTCCGGGTTTAACCATCATTGCATCTCTTTAGATGGTTTTGCATTCTCATCATGGGGGTCACTAACTAAAGTAGGGGAGACTGTTTGATCCACCAAATCATCAACAGCATCTACACAAAAAACACTCTAACTCATCCTCACTAGTGGGTGATGTTGAAGCCTTAAAAATATTTAACTTGATAGTCATGTTTGCAAAGTTAACATCCATTACCCCAGATCTACAATTAATCGTGGCATTGGCCATCGCTAAGAAAAGTTGACCCAGAATGATAGGGATATAGTTTTTTGGATAACTAGAAGGGTCCATGTCAAGTATAAGAAAATCAGCTGGAAACATGGCTTTGTCTACCTTCACTAGCACGTTAATCAGCTCACGACAGGGAATCCTAGTTGATCTATCTGCTATTTGCAAGGTCACCGTGGTGGGTTGCAACTCTCCCAGGCCTAACTTCTCATAAACTGAGTAAGGAATAATGTTGACACTCGCTCCTAAGTCCAGTAAGACTTTATCGATCGAGTAGTCTCCAAGTGAATGAGAGATGGTAGGGACACCAGGGTCTTTGTACTTAACTGGAGTGTCACACTTCAGAATGGAGCTCACTTGCTCGGCTAAAAACACTTTTTTAGGCGGATGTGCTCTAGATCGCCTCTTTTGGTTAAGCAGATCCTTAATGAACTTCGCATAGGCCGGGATCTGTTTAATCGCATCAAGAAGGGGAATGTTAATCTTTACTTGCCTAAATGTCTCCAAAACGTCTTCCCACTTCTTGTCCTTCCCATTTGAATGTGGTGCAACTAAAGCTTGGGGGAAGGGTACTCTTGGTTCATATGACGAGGGAAGATCAGAGGCTTTAGGAGTGGGAGAAGGGTGCATGACCTCATCGGTCTCCTTTTCTCTCTCCTTGCTCTTCTCTTCTTCCTCACCACTCATGGATACTTCACTTTTAGCACTCACCCCATTGTCAACCTCCTTCCCATTTCTCAACACTGTAATAGATTTTGCTTGTTCTTGCTGGGAAGGATAGTTGTCTTGCCTCACACAGTTCCTAGGGTTTTCTATGGTTTGGCTAGGGAGTCTTCCCTTATCTCTCCTATTCAAAGTGTTAGCTAGTTGACCTATTTGGGTTTCTAGCTTTGCAATCGATTGTGTATGAGAGTGGAGGAGTTGGGGATTAGCTTCCAAACCTCTCAGTGCACTCAAAATCTTCTCTTCAAAATTCGAATTAGAGCTCAAATTAGGAGGTTGAGAGTAGTTGGAAGCATACCCTTGGGGTTGAAAACCAATAGGCCGGGGCATACCAGATTGTTGAGGTCATGGGTTCTGTCGTTGTGGCATAAACTATCCTTCTCCTCCTTGCTTCCAGGAGAAGTTAGGATGGTTTCTCCAGCTCGGATTGTACGTGTTAGAGTATGGGTCGTTTCGTGAGAATCCTTGGGCTGCATTGACTTGTTCCTCCAACCACTCCACATAAGGTGAAGCAGAGGGACAGTCATGTGTAGAATGAGAGACACTAGAGCATGAAGAGCAAACACTATGCACATTTGAAATATGAGACACATTAGGTACAGTAGAGGGGGCTAGTGTCATCTTAAATAGGGAAGTTAACTGCTATACGGAAGGCAAGAGAGTCGACTTTCTTATATAAGATGGAGGTGTGAGCAATCTCATTTACTCCTCTATTTAAACTAGTAGCATTAAGACGTGCATGTGCGGCAGATTACTGTGAATTCTCATTCAAAAGTTCGAACAATTCCCATGCCTTATCCTTATTCTTCCTGAGGGATTGACCACCACACGAGGCATCAACAGTTTGTTGACCCTTCTCGTTTAACCCATAATAGAAATTTTGGACAAGTTGCCATTTAGGGATAGCATGATGTGGACAAGCTCTTAAGAGTTCCCTAAACCTATCCCAACTCTCGTGAAACTCCTCAGTAGGGAGTTGGGCAAATGTGTTAATGGCTCTCGTAAAAGTGTTAGTCTTACTAATGGGATAGAATTTCTTAAGAAATTCTTGTTGCATTTGTGTCCAAGTACTAATCGTCCCACTAGATCAGGTGCCTAACCAATATTTAGCATTTTCCTTTAAAGAGAAAGGAAAGAGGTGAAGTAAGATGGCGTCATTACTAACGTTAGGAATCCTGAAGGTTGAGCAAACCTCCATGAAACTGTTCAAGTGTGTGTACGGGTTCTCATTACCTAAGCTATGGAATAAAGCAAGCATCTGTATGGTATGTTCTTAAGCTCGAACTGATGAGCTACAGGTGGCAACCTAATTCATGAGGGTAAAGCGTATGTGGTGGGAGTAAAGTAGTCCATAAGTGTACGTGGTTGTTGTTCGTCAGACATTATGGTTTGTGCTCGGTGTTGGGCTCTAAGGTCTCTTAAGGTTCTTTCAATTTTAGGGTCGAATATGTTAAGGTCCAGAGACAAAGAGCGACGACCATGCATGAACAATTAACCACACAAAGCAAGTAAATTAAAAATTAAATAAGGAAAATACTACTAAAAAAAAAGGACAGATAACAAAATACTCTAAAATCTACTTACGCACGAAAATCATAAGAAAAAAATAATGATAATAAAAAGAAAATAATTTTTTTTTATTTTTAGAAAGGAGACAATAACAGTTAAAGAGAATTAAAAATTAAAAATCCTAAATTAAGATTTCAAATCCTGAGTTAAAAAATAAAATAAAATAATTTAAAATTAAAGAAGAAATAGGAAGTTAAAAATCAAAGAAAATCACAAAAATAAAACCACAAACGTTGCCTAGTCCCCGGCAACATGGCTAAAATCCTGATGTGTTTTTCTATGTCTATCAAAATTTAATATAAAATCCTATCTATTAAACACACCTAAATTGAAGTGTAGGACGAGAGTGTGTCAAATCACAGGGACTAAGAGTGCATGAACTTAATCTATGATCTAAATTAATTTAAGGAAAAGTGATATTTTTGTGTTATTTAATCTAGAAAATGACAATTAAATTAAAGTAATCTACTTCTAATCAGAAAAATGTATTAAATATGAACCTAGGGTTTTGAATCTATCATTAGCCAATTATGTTTGCGTTAACTCTTAATTTGGGTTTATTGATTGTCACACGGGTAGTGGTTGAGGCTACAAGCTTCAGCCTACTAAGATAATGCTGTTAGTATTGTGTATTGACCCTATCTAACTAAAGCATAAAGAAAATAGGCTCTACCTAACGTACTGTTAATTATTACGTATTAAACCTATCTAACTAAAGCATAGGGAAGATAGGCTTTAATTAAATATTCGGTTAATATTATTGCTTGATTAATTAATCCTAAGGCTACAAGCACAAAGAATTAATTTATAAATATCAATATCAACAATTAAAGGTTACAAACTCAATAATCATATCAATTTAATAAACAATAAAAATATAATACTTCAAAGTATTTATGTCAACCAAGCAAATCATGTAAATAATCAAATTAATCCAAATTAAAAGTAAATAAAAGTAAAGGCTAAGATTTCATCTAACCCCAGAGAGCAAGTTAACTCTCCATCAAGAATGATCCGGTGAAGGAGGAGATGAACGAACTCATGTCGGTCCTCACGCTAATTTCGCTCTAGTTCCAATTTAACAAAAAAAAGAAAGAAAGAAAATAAAATAAAATAACAATCTGAGAGAGAGTTGAGAGGCGAGAGAAACAGGGCTCAAGAATCAGAACCCAAAAAATAGAGACCGAGCGACCATCCCCAGAAATCGAATGCCCTCTTCCTTTTAAATCGAAACGAAACCCTAAGTCTGTGCTGGTGGTGGGCCGGAGGTCTGGTCGGTGGTCGAATCAGGCTGGTGAATGGGTCTAAAGGTTGAATCGGGCTAGATTTGATGGTGTCGGTGTTGGGCCTCGGTGGAGATGGACCTGCGTATGAGGTGGGCTATGCTGGTGAGCTTGAGCTGGTGTCGAAGTGGGCCATTGTTGGGCCGGATGCAGGCGATGGTGGTGTCATGGGCTGAGGTTGATGACAACGTGCTGGTGTCGGAGGGCTATTCGTGGGCCTGCGTTGGGTCAGTGAAGTTGGTGGTGACGAGGTGGGCCGGGCTTGAAGAGTTGGGCCGGAGTTGGTGCGGGATGATGGTGGGTTGCTGGGTCTGGAGGTAGGGGATGATGAACAGTGCGGCTCGGGTACTGTAGCGGTGCAGGTCGAGCTTTTATGTTCTTGTCCCGAATCTCGATTGGCTTGATTTAATTGTTTACGCATCGAATTTGACTTATTTGCACCAAAATTTGACATTTTTTGAAACTTTAATTTCAAACCAGCTAAACATAAAAATTACCGAAATGAGTGTAGAACTATAATTAATCAGGTACAAAATAATTAAAATATCAATTAAAAGATGCGTAAATATAAGACACATCAATCACGCCCATTATACTAGGTGCTCCAAATACCACCAATTTGACACTGCCTTTGTTGGTTCTCGATGTTCATTGCCCTCTCACTTGCTTCTAAGACCGAAAAGATGTCAAACATGTTCAACACCTCCTATATCAACTCCTTCAATCCGCGAATGTACCTATCCACCAGCTGCTCCTTTCATTCTACCAAGTCATTCCTTGCAACTAACGGGTAGAATTCTGTTGTGCACTCCTCCACGGTCTGAGAACCCTGATGTAAGCTCTAAAGGCACTAGTATATCACCTTGGCATGGTTATGGAGTAGGAAGGCACCCCGCATGTGCTTCTTCATCTTCTCCCATGTCTCTAACTTCACCTTACCCTTCGTAAGCAAGGTATGCTTGGTTGCTGCCACCAGGCGGCAACTCTATCCCGTAACCGAGCAGTCACCAACGGCGCCTGTTTGTGCTTTGGAACCTCCTCGAACTCTAGCACTTCCTTTACTGCAGCAAGCCAATTCTAGAACTCTTCTAGGCGTCCTTCACCATTAGACTCTAAAATTTCAATCCAAAGCCCAAATTCTCATCTCCGAACATCAATATAATCGATGCCTCTGGCATTTGGCCGATTTCTTCTCACACGCTAATCCTAAATGTCAATTTTCGGGAATGGGTTGTGGAAGCTCTCCTCCATGTCTTCCTCACCACCCCCCGCTGGTAGGTTTTGAGGTTGAGCCACAGGTGCTTGATTGGGATTCGCTCCCATTTAACTAAAACACAGCTCGATTAGCCGGAATTTCTCTTCTCTCTCCTTGAATCTCCTCTCAATCTGCTGTGGAAAGTCACGGTCATATACGTTTTCGATGGTGGCGTACGTTTGTTACCCATGGGCCATTTCGGAAAATGTTTGAGCTCTGATATCAAATGGTGCAGCATTTAAATGAACATTAGTGGGAAATCAGAACGTTTAACAACCTTCCCTTAATTTCTATTGCTGAAATAATAAGAAACAAACGGGGAAAAAGTCTAACGTATTCTCACAACCCAGAAATTGGCAAGAACTCATAAAAGTATGAAAATAATCTAAAACTAAATGAATTAAATCCTAGGTTTCCTCTCTCTTAAATAAAGGAGCTATTTTAATTATTGTCAAAGACTAAAAGCTGAAGAGATAAATTCTAGATAACTCAAACTAAGCTTCATAATTATCATAAACAAATAAAAGTCATCTAAACTAAATTAAACTAATCTCTTGATTATGTTAAAACTCTATCTTGTATCATCCTCATCCACGCGTCTAGTTATGCCACCATCTAGCTCTTCACGCCAACCCGTACCCTCCAAGAATCCCGCCAACAGTGAAGGCAGGGCTGCATCATGATTAGGCTGAAATTGGGAAGAACAAAGTTAGTATGATAAGAAGAGGGGCATAAATGAGACGAGCTCACGAGCCAACAGCATTAAGTTCGTATAGCTCGGCTCATCATTAGCCCGAGCCGAGCCATTAAGCCAAGTGAGTTGAGCTTGATGAGCTTAAAAATCTCAAGCTCGTAAACTTGTGAGTTTAAATGAGCTAAATATAAAAGTATTATTAAATTTAATTTTTTTTAAAGCTCAATACACAATATTTATTCAATTCTCTCAATTTTAAACATATACGTTTTAAAATTCAAACCTATCAATTTATTTATCTCTGTTGTTATGCCATGCATGTTGTTGATTTCAAATTTTCTATATTTCATTTATCATTACCATTTAATGACCAAAGGAAAAACCGAAGAATAGCAAAACATGCTTGGTGTACACCTAGTGATGATTCAATTATTCATCATTATAACTTCATTAACTCACGAACCATGCTTGGCCTGAAATTAAAATCTAATTAGCTTGTAAAGCATACTTATATTTTGTATGTTTGATAGTTATTGACAATCTTATGGTGTGGGACAAATGATGCATAACTGTATTCTAATCGTCAATTTTGCAAAGTGCATAATGGTTGTAAATTATGTCTAAAATATTTGTGTAATAATTGTAGGTTAACAATTTAAAGATTTGGATCTAACACTGTTAATCAAGCTAAAATGAGCCAAAATGAGAGAGTTTAAGTGGAATGAGCCAAAGCTCAAGCCAATTATAAGTTGATCTCAAGCGTATGATGATTCAGCATGAGCTCATGATTAGTCGAGCCCAAGGGTACAACGAGCCAAGCTCAAGCGCATAATTTCCAGTCTCGATGAGCATTCAGCCAAGCCCAAGTCAAGCTTGTAAAATAATGAGAAACCCAACAACTAAGATTGCCCTCTCGTATATTTATAATAGAAGATGAATGCATATAAATAGAAGGGTTAAGCCCAACAAACCCATATATGCATATTACTATATTACCAATACATAGAGTCTAACATTCCCCTCCCCAAACAAATCCCATCACCCCACCCCCCCCCCCCCCCCCCCCCCCCCCCCCCCCCCCCCCCCCCCCCCCCCCCCCCCCCCCCCCCCCCCCCCCCCCCCAAAAAATTATAGAAGAGGGAAACTGGATGTGAAGACTGTGCTGGAAATGTAAAAATCGATGTCAGGGAAGTCACTTTGTGAAGATATCTGCAATCTGTTGAGACAAAAGAATCCGATGACCAAGGATAAGGCCCATATGAATATGCTCACAAACAAAATGAATGTCAATCTGTACATGCTTGGTACGGACATATTGAACTGGGCTTGTAGAAAAACAAGTGGCAGAAATGTTATCACGATATAACACGGTAGCTGGAGGAAGGGAGATACCCAATTCACCAAGAAAAGGTCACAACCAACAACACTTCAAAACAACATTTGCCACGACACGGTATTCAGCCTCTGCACTAGAATGCGAAATGGTGGGTTATCCTTTTGAAGACTGTGAAATAAACATTATCACCAAGAAACACACAAAAACCCGACGTAGAGTGACGGGTAGCCCAATCAGCATCTGAATATGATATAAGTCGATTAGTAATACAGGGGGAAATGAATAAACCACAATCCAAGGTACCTTTAATGTAGTGAAGAATGTACTTGACAGCTGTCCACTGAGAGTCTCGCAGAGCATGTATACAAAGACACACCTGCTACACTACATAAGAGATGTTGTGGAGCGTGAAAGTGAGACATGGCAATGCATCAACCACACTACAATATAGAGAAGGATCAGACATAGGTGCCCTATCTTCACTAAAGAGCTAGGATTTAAAATCCGTCGATGTCACCACAGGTTTACATCCAAGTATATCACTTTTATGGAGCAAGTCATGAGCATACTTAGCTTGAAAAAGAAACAATCTGAGCAAAGAATGAGTAAGAGAAAGTCCCAGAAAAAAGTTAACATGACCCAAGTCTGTCACATCGAACTAACACTGTAAAACACCCAGTAAATCATGAAGCAAAGCAGATGAAGAAGTTGTAATACCAATATCATCCACATATATGAGTAAAATGACCATGTCAGCCCATTTGAGTAGTATGAACAACGAGTATGATTTGCAACTGGTAAAATTAAGTCATAATAGAAAAGACACAAATGGATTATACCATGCTTGGGTGCCTACTTAAGCCCATACAATGCCCTATTAAGCTTGCATACATAATAAGGAAATGCAGAATCGGCAAACCTCGGAGACTGCTTCAGTTAAACTACCTCAGTCAAATATCCATTTAGAAAAGCATTCTTTACATCAAGTTGGTGAGTAGGCCAATGTCATGAAGTAGCAATAGAAACAGCGGTACGAATATTTGTAGGCTTAACAACAGGATTGAAAGTTTCATCATAATCAACAACATACCTATAAATGAAGCCTTGAGTTGCCAAACAATCTTTGCAGCGTTCTACTTCACTTGTGGAAGTTTGCTTAAGATGAAACACCCACCTCGAGCCAATAACATTACCATGATTAGGTCATGGAACAAAAGTCCACTTATTATTACGTAGAAATGCATTATACTCATCATTCATCGCACCACATCAATTTTCATCCGGAAGAGCTTGCTTATAAAAGTACAAAGCATTGGGTTAAATAGAATGAGCAAGCACAGAGGGCTTAAATAAAAGCTTAATAATAGTAGCTCATTGTGTGTGACCAAAGGATATTATGAAGTAGCGACTGGACTAGGCGAAGCAGGAGAAGAAGATGGTGCAACCAGGTGAGGGTTATGGAAGACACATGAAGTGGGCGACGGTAGTGGGTGCGGCAATGCCAATGTTTCTGTCAGCTTGACTGGGGCCGCTAGTGACAGGTACAACGTGGCGGGCGGTAGTGAAAGGCGATACATCTATTGGACAATGGAACACCTCATGAAGCCTCTTCACGGTATGGTGAGAAAATGTGCCTAACAGTGCAAAAGGAAAATCTGTCTCATAAAAAGTCACATGTCCATAGATGATAACCTAATTAGTAGCCAATTTAAGACATTTATACACCTTGTGATTAGACGAATAACCCAAAAAAAACAAACAAACAAACAAAAACAAAACAAAAACAAAAACAAAAGGATGAATGAGGAGCCAACTTACATGTAATTGTAGCACTCAAATTTGGATAACAAGCACATAAAAGAACTCATAAATGATCAAAAAACAGCTTTCTTTCTGTAAAAATATTGGTCAAGGAATCTTTTTTTTTTTTTTTTTTTTAACAGCTGTAGAAGGTAAAAGATTAAGTATGTGGGCGACAACCGAAACAGCTTCAACCAAAAACTCCAATGGCATGCATGCTTGAAATAGTAATGCCTGCATCACATTAACAATAGTTCGATGCATACGCTTTGCTTTCGCATTTTGTTGAGAAGTGTGAGGACACAATACCTTGCTATGACTACCTCTTGCGACAAAAAGGCTTTGAAATGACGATTTATATACCCAGTACCATTATCACATTTAAATTGCTAAATTCTGTTTCCAAACTGAATCAAAATGAAATTTTGAAATTTAAAAAGTAGATCAAACAACTCAAACTTGGTGATGATAGGATAAATCCACACTAATGAGAGTAGTAGTCAAAAACAAGCAAATAATATTTATAGTCACTAAACCTCAAAAGTGGAGATGTCCATACATCCGAATGGATGATATCAAAGGGCTTAGAAGTACTTGACACTAACTTCTGAAAAGGTAAAGGATTATATTTGCCTAATTGACAAGCATGCTAAAGACTAGCTTCTGAAGTAAAACTAGAACATGTGTTTAACTAATGATGACAAAACTGGTTGCCTGGGATGACTAAAACGGCATGACGAAAGGGTTAGCGCAATTTTGGAGGGAATGAGTGAAACATAAGTAGGGGACGACGTAGCAACTAAGAAAAGAGACATCATACCAACACACTGAATTATGGTAGACATGGTCTTAGGATTCTTAATTGAAAACCACTTGAGTCAAATTCTAAAAGACAATGATTATCTCTGCAAAACTGAAGAACAGAGATAGCATATTGGTAGAAAGACTAGAAACATAAAGAAAATTATGTTAATATAAACTACCGACAGGAGTAGTTAGAGAACCAAAACCAACCCCATCGATTTGTAAAGAAGCATCATTACTAACCGAAATTTTATAAACACATTAATAAGGGGCAAGAGACATGAGAAGACTTATGTTATTAGTCATATGAGATGACAAACCACTATTCATTATCCAGGGAGAATCAAGTATAGGAGTGGAGTTGGCATTAAAGGATTGAGAAATAGGCTAAGAAGACGCAAATCTTGAATAGAAATTATAAGTAGTAGCATAAGCATTATTTATAGGACGAAATTGTAGGTTAAAAAATGCATTACAGCCATGGGAAGGTGCACTAACATACGATGGCAAGGGTTGCAAAAGCAGAAAAAAAAAAAAAAAAAAAAAACACCGGAGCAATAGGCCACTAATGTATCTCATAGTTTATATATTTTACTACACATTCTTATGATATTTTTGGCTATTACATGTGCGATATGGCATAATTTGTGTGTATTCAGGCTTGGTACATGTCGGAGTAAGGACATCTTGAAATGCGGTGAAGAACAAGCTAAAATGTACTAACTTGAAGACTACATTGAGAAACCCAACCATGTGTGAAAAACAAAGAACCATCGAATCAAGATTCGATTTTCATATCACGTTTTTAGGCTTTTAAATGAATCCAGTCTTTTGATTGATCGATAGGCCATGGCAATCGGCAATACAACATGGTTCTATTGATCACTGATCGATCCGCCTCTCCCAACAGAACACATCGGTCGGTCGATTGGCGAACAACTGAATGTTTTGTTTTGCTGATTGATCTGCAGCCAAGCGGTGTGCCATGCTGCCTATATAAATAATACAGGGGGAATTTGATTTTGGTTCTTTTTGCCTACTTTTCTCATCCCCTCTTTCCCTGAGCCGCAAAGAGAGATTTTCTCGAAAGTCAAAACGCAAGTGGTCAGAGTACCGGAGTTTAAAGCCTGTGTCATGTCAACATAGATCTAGGGTCTTCAATCTATAAGTTTTTCTGTACTTTTCTTTTTTGATGTATAAACACCTATGGAAGAGTAAACTTATAGTTTAGGAGTGAAGGATGGGTAGTCATCTAGATCCCATATTTATATTTTATTTATGATAATGAATTGTGTTATACTATTTTTGCACCCATGTGGGAAATTGTTGATTGAGATTCATTTTCTATTCATGTGCTTGTAGGCTAAATTTCTAGTATATGTGCGATTTGTCTTGTGCTTGTAGCTTAGATCATATTATTATAGGTTTTCACTAGTGATTAGGATTGAAGGGTTTTTTTTTTTTTTTTTTTTTGATAATTGAAAAGAGGAAAATTCCATATGTACATATAATTTCCAAAAAGAGAAACAAAAAGGTGAACAAAAGTACATATATACAATCCTAAGTCTAGATGCGCAACATGACCAAAGCCAAATAAACGAACCACCTAGCTTTGAACTTCGTCCACACTAGACTGACCAAGGAAGTATAGAGAAATGTCTAGGCAGATGGGGCCGATGATCTGAAGTAAAGTAATCAGTTAGTGCATCTAAGGTGGTGATAGTGTTGGAATAGGTGTCATAGAAAACCCAATTAGTTAGTTTTAAATATTAAATAAATAAAATTACTTTATTTATTTATTATCTGATTATGTTTTATGAGTCAAACACAAAGGATTGTTTTTCTAAAACAGTCCATGAGAAGAACATTGTCCAAGTTGACGTGCCAGGTTTGGTTTAAATGGTCAATGAGATTGAACCACGGAAAGAGTTAGACCAAACCAGTGACATGTTGTTAAAGCATGCTCATAGTCGGTGATAAGTTTGGACAACTTGTTTGATAAGACTATAATATGATACTCTTAATGACTTGTCATGGTCATGTGGATAGGGATCCAGGAGTATTATATTGGCATTTTTAATAAGATTGGAACACTGAGCAGGACTACCTAAATTAGTGGTTTCTTTACTACTATCAGAAATAATTAATTGTATAAGATGATAACTCTAAATCCGAAAAATTGTCCGAACTTGTACATGGAATGTTAATTAATTTAATGCCCAAAATAATGAGGTTAAAATTGAATAACCAGGATCTTACATCATTGGGCTATTGCATGAAGTGTGGTAGGAATGGATACTTTACTAAGAATCTACAATGTAAGATGTCCCCCAAGTTGATTCGCAAATGTACGAATAGATTCTAGAATCTTTGGCAAGAGTATTCCTTATGTTTGACATTTGGAGTTAATATGAAAATTATTGTATTATGAATTGTTCAAGAAGGGCGAGTCGAGAACTACGGTGATAGAGGTGAGAAAATTAATGATAGTAGTTGAGGTTGTTTCTGCTCACGAATATCTAATAGAGCAGTTAATTGTTACAATAAAATTATTTACGAAATTCTTGAGTTAATATATTTAAATTTAGAGTGGTGCAAAACTTATTTAGTGGAATTAAATTTTTACTAAATGGTAGTCAATTGTTATCGTGAAATGATAATCTAAATTGATCCATTTGGAGCTAGAATTAGATTGTCCTCGAGGTTCCTGCGCAAGCCTCAATTTAAGCACTGTTTTAAAATATTAAATTTATAGGATAAATTATTTATTCATAAGTTGAATAAATTAATTTTGTTAAACATAATTCATAAAATGAATTATTTATTAATAAGATAAATAAATTAATTTTATAAAATAATATTTATGAGATGAATTTTATATGTGGGAATTAAACCAAAAAAGGAAAACAAATAATACTCGCACAACCCCGCGCGTGCACGTGTGGGGGCACATGGGAAGGACGCTACAGGAAGGGCTTGTCGCTTACGTCATAAGTGACGTCAGCAGCAAGATAAACATGCCTGCATAACTCTTACTACTCATGTCAAGTCAAATTTTTATTTTTATAAATAGTTATGTGTGAGTGGTTTGTGCATTGTTGTTTTTTAAGGTTTTTAGTTTTAGGTTTTAGAATCTAGTTTTTTTTCATGATAAAAAAATTACAATTATTTTAGGGTTTTCTAAATTAATGTTATGCATATTTTTTAAAAAAATTAGTTTTGGGAAAGATTAGATGGAAAAATTTTGGGAGCCCATACTCTAATGCTGATAGAGGTCATTGCAGAGAAGATCTTGAGGTGTCATGAAGCTTTCTTCTTCCAATTTCATATGTGCAAACTCAGAGTTTGGATTTGTGCTACAGTCTAAATTAAGTATTTGATATCTATTTTGCGTTTTGCTTTATTTTGTTTATTCTATGTACTATGTTTGTATATGTTTGTACATGTTTTATTTGATATTTTGTTTGTTATATTATGAACATATTAGAGTAAGATCTAGGTCTTATTAAATAGTTTAATTGGATTAGGGCATTAGATTTAAAGTTAAGAATTTTAAATTGGTTTTTCGCTACACCCACTCTAGTCATTTCGAGAACGTTTTTTGAAATACCTTCCAAACAATTAGTATCAGAGCCAACTCTGAATACATTCATAATTGACATTAAAGCGTCAGTTTTGATAAAATTAGGGCATGCAGGATTACGAAAAGTATGAAATAAGGAATTTTATTAAAGGAAAATGACTATCCTCAATATTGTTGTTAAAAGAGTTTAATAACAAAATTGAAGATTCATTAAAGTTTTAAATTGTTTAAATTTTATATTAGTCAGGATTCAGTCAAGGAGCGTAATTCTAAATCAAATCTAATTAGACTAAATATTTAAAAAGTTGAACGATTTAAATTATTAGCCTAATTTGATTAGATTTAAACCTATGTATAAAAGATTCAATTGTTGAATGTTTTGTAATAATCCAAAACAAAGAATACCTGATTATTTTATTAAAGGGATTGATAACAAGATTGCTATTTCTCAAATTTAAATTGTTTAAATTATGATGAACTATAATTAAAGTCGTTGGTGAATATTTCTAAATAATATAATGAGGTTAAATATTCACATAGTCGAATGATTTAAATATATACAACGTCACTTAGAATACCTAACTGAATTAAATGTTGGATTTATGATTTAGTAAGATTAAGATGGGGTTTAATTATTTATTTATTTAACTAATTATCTTAAATTTTAAAAAAAAATTAAGTGGGACGTGCCCAGAGTCTAATAAAAATATTATTTTTTATATTTTATTATTTAAATTATTTGAATTAATAAATAATTAATTAGGATGAGATCTTATTTAAGATTATGTGATAATCTTTTCTAAAAAAGTTTAGAAAAATCTTTAATTATTTCAATCTTTTAGGTCTTAAGTAATGTTATTCAAATTGTTTGACAACATGGTACTTATTAAATTTTGTTCACATGTTTAATATTATGTACAAAGTTTAATATTATGTATGATGTGAATAAAACTATAAAGCCGTATAACTTGGTGAAATATTTGATTTCATCCAATGGGAGAATTTTTCCAAATAGGTCTAATGTGATTAGAAAATTCAATAGTTAAATTATTTGAAAAAAGAAAATTCTCATAATATATCTAATGAGATTAGATTACATAGGTTGGATAATAAAGAAACCTAATATGATTAGGACTTTATTTAATTGTTAAATAAAAATTTTAGAATGTGATTCTAATATTGATTATGAGATAATGATATTTTTAAAAGAAAGATCTGCCATTATAAATTTTAAGTGAGAGCGAAGAACAGAAGTTCATTCCTCACGGTCTCTATTGCCGGTCTAATAGTATAGCGCATAGGCACTAATCCCCGAGGAAGGCGTTTGTTCGCAAGATACAGGGTTAGACTTCTTCATGATAGATAGAAGTACGGGAAAAATGAGTGCAGCCACGCTGACGTTGAGTATCTTGTTTACTTGTACTAACGCCTAGGTAATGGCATACACTTGACTATGACAGTATGATAGCCTGTTAGAGAGCGTTATGGTACTCTCTTAGAGACCAAGGAAGAAACGGTGAGTTAAATATATTTAGGAAACATATTATTTGAGAATAGTTCTCACTTGACTAATTACTTGTTACGCCTCTCCCATAGTAACGAGTAGACTGGTTAGCTTATCGTTGCACACACAAAGAATGGTTAGGTGGATCCATGCTTTGTTTGTTTGTTAAAATTATATAAATGTTCACAAGACTCAAAATATCAAGTAGGAGCGAGCTTCTAAATGAATGCTCATGTCCTCCGTTACCGATCTAGCAGTATAGTAGGTGAGCGCAACTCCTCGAGGAGAGATTTGCAGAATACAAGTTTAGTACTCTAAGAAATGAACTAAAGTCCAAGCAATTGAGTATGGCCACGTCTACGTGGAGCATATCGAGACCTTGTATGAGTGTTCAGGTAATGGTGTACACTTAACTAGGGTCTATATTAGCCTCCCCGAGGAGCTCTGTTGTAGGACCTTAGAAGCTGAGGGAAAAGTGATGTGTTAAATGTGTTTAGAAAAAATTTTACAAGCAAACATATTTATTGAGAAGTGTTATCACCCTTCCGTTGTCTCAATTCGGCCTCACCGACGGGGAGTTTTGAGTGGTTTGATTGGGCTCCATGGCATACATGTAAGTGTCGGAATGTGAACTCTGAAATTTGATAGTTTGCTAAACGTAAGAAAAGTAATCTTGTATGCTAGAAGACTTATACAATTTTCATTTTCAAACTGGTTGTTAAATTATGCATTGTGATCAATACTGGTATGTCTTCTCTGTTCTGTTCTATTTACTATGATATGATATGTTTTAATACATGTAGAGCACTAGGAGATGCTCAGAGTTCTCTAGGTTGCTACTGGTAGATCCAATAAGCTGAAAAGAACATTTAGAACATTAGACTAGACTAAAGAGTTAGTTGGATGCAAGATTCGGGCATTAGATGTCGAACTTATTCTAGTATAGATACTTGAATTGTCAACTGTAGTAGAGATAATTAGATACTTGAAAGAAGTGTTTGGTCAGAGAACTAGTAGCGTGAGAGTTGTTTATGGGAAAAGGTGTCATGAAAACTAAGGGAAGACTCCACTTAGTGTAAGGATCTGTCTCGGGAATTAGGAACCTCAAATGGGTAAAATAAAACCTAAGTCAAAATAGTTTTGTTCTCTTTTATAACTACGCTGGACGTTAATATTTTAAAAAGGATTGCCTAAGTACTTAGACACTATTGTTGCCGAGACCAAAAGCTAATATGATACAGTATATGATATCCTGTCTCCTCTAGTTGTGACTAGTATACAGTTCACTAGTGTACTGGTGAATGCCTTTTTGGTAAGGGCATTAAGAGATAGTAGTTTAAGTTAGGGAATATAGTTTTATATTTGAGTAAATATCTTGATGTACTTTAAAATTTTGATTTCTAATCACTATTTTTGACATAGACTTTCAATTATTTATCTAAAAAATATTCTGACTGTTATGTAAATAATGTGTTTATTTAAAAGGTACATTGGTAGATAGTTAACTTACTTCGATTGAAACTATGTTAACCGTGATTTATAAGTTTAATACAAGCCAGATTGTTAACCATATAAAAGAAGAAATTCCAAATACAATATAGCTTTTTAATGGTACTTGATCTTAGGTCATATTAGTCTAGTATAATTCTAAACTTGTTTGATTTTTCTTATCGATCATTAAGTACTCAAGTGATAACCAATATGTGGATCATGTTCGAATTAATGGTGACTGAAAGTATCTTAAAGAGTAAAGATAGTAAGACCGCTAAGTTGCTAGGACTTGTTCATAAAGTGTTTATAGACTGCTAAAAGTTTAAGTGAGCAGAAGTGAAAGAGTATTTCATAAAATGTTTATGAATGGCTACTCGGTATGTTGATATATAGATATGCCTATGAAGACTAAATTCCATGAAAGATTCAAAGAGTTAAAGACTTAAGTTGGAATCAGGTAGGTAATTATATCAACTCACTTGATTAGATCGAAGTGGTAGTTTCAGAAGAATTCTTATTTATCCTTATTGAAAAGAATTGTAGAAAGGATCAATAATGTGCTATTAAATACAGTAAGATTGCATGATGAGTCAAATCTACATATCAAAAGATTTGTTATGTAAAAGGTTGTAGATAGTGTTTTAAAGGCATAAGAGATTGTCTGTATTAGATAGATTGACGGTATGAGAACTTTGTCACTATAGCTTGATACAACTTATCATGTAGACGATGTATTAGATATATCATCGACTAGGTTATCATCGTGCAAAGTACATGAGAGCTTTGGTGTAGTGGGAGGATGGTGAAGGTCACCTGACGGATTCATGTCTTCAGTCTTAACAGTCAAGAATGATGATGAATCTGATCCTTTAGACTACAATCAAACTCTTAAGTATAAAGAAGCAGACCATTGGGTCAGGGCAACAAAAGTTAAGTTAAAGTAATTATATTTTAACTAAGTCTAGAACCAGTAGAGGCGTCAAAAAACATTAAGTCCATTCGATTGGCCGAATGGATCTACAAGTATATGGAGTTGAGTGGATGAGAAGGTAGAGACCTTCAACGCTAGATTGATGGCAGTGGGTCAATACCCTATAGGAAGGAATCATATTTGATGAAGCCTTCTAGCCATATGCTACGTTTAAGTCCGTAAGGATACTCATCTATTGTGTTTCATATGATAAGATACGGCAAAGTGGAGATCAAGACAATGCTCTTTGAATGCTTATCTTGAAAGGTTATGTATATGATACAACCAAACCAATTTGTTGCTAAGAGTTGGGACCATATAGTATGCAAACGGAACTAGTCTATTTGTAGACTTAAATAAGCATTTTGTTTATTGAATAGTAGATTTGATCACAGTCAATCAAGTCCGAGAGATTTGAGTCAATGGTTAGTGAACCATTATTGTGCAAGTGACATAACAAGAAAGTAGAGACTTTCTAAGTGTTGTATATAGATGACGTTCTGGTCATTGAGAATAATGTAAAATTGTTATGAGCTATTATGTTTTTATTGTCCTGTCAGTTTATTAAAAGCGAAAGACCTAAGATGAACCAACTATATTCCTAGGATCAAGATTTGGCATGATTTAAAAGAAAGGATGTCGGGTTTATCATGGGTTATTGGTTTTAAAAGGAAATTTAGATGTTTAACATTAGAATTCCTATTTGCCCTTACAGTGGGAGTCATTAGATGGTGAACAGTGAAGCAGTCTTGTATTGCTAACTTCATTATGGAAGTCGGGTACTTGACAACTAGAGAGTTGTTGAGTATACCTATTGACTCGGAGGGTTCCTAGTAAATTAAAGCATGTGAGCAAAAGAATGAGATAGTGAAAATCAATATTGGTTAAAATTTATAGTCAAAGTGTTGACAGATCCTTAAGGGATAGTTATGCAATGTAGGCTATTTTGGTTTAAGGGCAAGTGGGAGATTGTTGGAATAGGTGTCCTAGAAAACATGATTAGTTGGTTTCAAATATTAAATAAACAAAATTGTCTAATTTATTTATTGTCTGGTTATGTTTTATGAGGCAAACATGCGTGATTGTTTTTCTAAAACATTCTATGAGATGGATGTTGTCCAAGATGACATGTTAGGTTTTGTTGAAGTAGTCAATGAGATCGAACTACAGAAAGACTTAGATCAAACTAGTGACATATTATTAAAGTATGTTCTTCGTCGTGATAAGTTTTGACAACGTATCTAATAAGACTATAATAAGATACTTTTGATGACTTATCTTGGTCATGTAGAAAGGGATCCAAGAGTATTATATTGGTGTTTTCAATAAGATTGGAACACTGAGTAGGATCACTTGAATTAGTTGTTTCTTTACTACTATTAGAAATAATTAATTCTCTAAGACGACAAATCTAAATTATAAAAATAGTCCATACTTGTGCATAGAAAGTTAATTGCCTTGATGCCCAAAATGATGAGGTTAAAATTGAATAGCTAGGATCTTATGTCGTTGGCAATTGCATGAAGTGGGGTGGGAACGGATATTTTATTAGGAATCTATAATATACGATGCCCCCCTAGTCGATTTGCAAATATACGAGCAGATTCTAGAATCTTTGGCTAGAGTATTCCATATTTTTGACATTTGGAGTTAATGTGGAAATTGTTTTTGTATGAATTGTTCGAGAAAGGCGAGTCGAGAACTACGGTGACAGATGTGAGAAAAATAATGATAGTAGTTGAGGTTGTTTTTGCTCACGGATATCTAAGACAGGGGGTTACTTGTCGCAATAAAACTATATGGGAAATTCTTGACTTAATATATTTAATTCACAAGTGCAGTAAAACTTATTTAGTGGAATTGAGTTTTACTAAATGGTGGTTATTTGTTATGATGAGATAATAATCAAATTTGATTCAATTGGAGCCAGACTTAGATTGTCCCCGAGGTCCCTCCACAAGCCTCAAGTTAAGCACTTTTTGAAAATATTTAAATTGAATTCATAGGACGAATTATTTATTCATGAGATGAATAAATTAATTTTGCTATACATAATTCAAAAGATGAATTATTTATTCATAAAGTGAATAAATTAATTATCCAAAATAATATTCATGAGATGAATTTTATATATGAAAATTAAACCAAAAAAAAAAAAATACAAAACAAATAATATTCACAGAGCCCCGCGCTTGCATTGGAAAGGACACCACAAGAAAGGCTAGTCACTAATGTCATTAGTGACCTCAGCGACAGGATAACATGTGTATATAATGCGTGCTGCTGACATAACAAGTGACGTTAGCAAGTCAAAATTTTTACTTTTATAACTAGTTATGGGTGGACGTTTTGTGCGTTGTTGTTTTTTTTTAAGGTTTTTAGTTTTAGGTTTTGGAACCTGGCTTTCTTCCACGACGAAAAATCTAAAATTATTTTAGGGTTTTCTAAATTAATGTTTAGCATAAGTTTTCTGTAAAATTGTTTTTTACAAAGATTAAAAGGAAAAATTTTGGAAATTAAATATTTTGGGAGCCCACACTTCGGTACTGATAGAGGTTATTGCGGAAAAGATCTTGAGGTATCAAGAAGCTTTCTTCTTCCAATTTCAGATCTATAAATTCGGAGTTTGGATTTGCGCTTCAGGAATGTCTAAATTAAGTATTTGATATCTAATTTGCGTTTTTCTTTATTTCGTTTATTCTACGTACTATGTTTGTATATGTTTATACATGTTTTATTTGATATTTTGTTTGTTATATCATGAACCTATTAGAGTAATATTTAGGTCAAATTAAATAGTCTAATTTGATCACGGCATTAGATTTAAAATTACGAATTTTAAATTGGTTTTCTGCTGCACCCGCTCTAGTCGTTTAGGAAAACATTGTGAAAATACGTTCCCAAAAAATCGTTGTGGTAGTCTTGGATGGGTATGGGTATGAGAAGTACTAGAGCTAATAGTGTTTGTGGATACCAATCTTGAAGGATTCTTCAAGCATTGGTGGATGGAAATGCCGATGTAATCAACAAGCACATTGAACCAAGTAATGATTCTCAATATAACAATTTCAAGGATGCAATCCCAATTAGGAGTTGTGTTTTGGAATATGAATCTATGTCTAGATTCCCAGATTGGACTAATAATGGCAAAGAATGACAAGAGCCACGCATTTTTTGGTTGAGCCTCTAATGAAAGGAAATTTCTATTGTTGGAAAAGGTCTTTCAAACTATTTGGGCACGTAAAAGCGATTCCCCACCATCGCATAATGGTGGTCCAAATGTTTCAAGTGGTCCTGCATGTAAGTAAACGATGTCTACACTTTCATCGCTAATGGAGCAAAACGGACCGAGAATCTGGTTAGCATGCAGAATTCTCATTCTCACTATTCTAACTTTTGTGTTTGACCTCTCTAGAACGGCCAACCAAGCCAAAATCTCAATCCTAGGAGGAACAAGCCCACTCCAAATACCCTTGACCTAATCCGTGGTTGGACTACCTGAGGCAAGAATTATAGCCTTCTAAAAGGAGCTGGCTGAGAAAGTACTTTTAGGATCATGGTGCCATTTCAAGGCATCATTAGCCATAGGGAGAGGTAGTAAAAATTTCTCACTCAAGTCAGTGATTCCCCCCCAAAAGATTTCTCACTCAAGCTTGGACAAATTTCTTGGCAACTTTGAAAGGCATTTTAAAAATGGAGAGGTAGTACAAAAGAAAACTTAAAAGCACCAACTTGATGAGAGTGAGACAACCTCCTTGAGAGGGAAGTTTGGATTTCCACGTTGCTAGCTTAGGTTGACTGCTTTTTAAAACTAGGTTCCAAGTGCTAGTTGCCTGAGGGTTGGCACCTAATGGGTTCCAAGATATTTGATCAGGAGTTAACTTGTTTTACAATAGAGATTTGTTGCGATTTGGGACGTCCATGAAACTTTAACCCCCAACCCAATGAGGATGCTTTTATGAAAGTTGATTATTAAACCCAAGAGCAATTGGAATCCTGGGAGGACCTTGAGCACAATGTTTTATATAAATTAGCACTAAATAGGAGTGAAAAAGGAATTAAATAGTGCTATTGAGATAACACATGCAACACCTGGAGTGATTGGATGTGTTATGCCCTTAGACTAGTTCATTATCCTAAGCCCTAGTTTAAGTGTTAACGTAAGTTTAGGGCTTCTAGTCTATGCCCTTCAAGTCATTGTCACGATAAAATATAATAAAAAGATCTAAGTCAGGCTAACCTAAATTCATATCCTAATACTATCCTTACTGATTTGACAATTTAATTTGTTGTTTAATTCTGGAAATTTAGTTAATACTCGTTCTTCAACCAAAACCCCAATTTTAGCGGGTCATCAATCATCAAGTTTAACTTTATAACAACTCCCTGTGGATACAATGTCGGAATATTGGGGTAGTGTGCTTCAGTTTTGTTCATCTTGTATTTTGTCTCTATCCCACATAGGAAGTGTAGTGAAAGAATGTCCAGCTTAAATATCCTCTTGAGGGCACTAGAATGGGTTTTTGTACCACACACGCGCCCACACCCTTCACTTTTTGACTCGGACCTTTATTTTCTGGACATTATATTTACTTATCGTAAGCGAAGTCCAGGGGACTTCTGGGACTAATCTCGAGCTCATGGGCATGAGCTAGAGCTCGAGGGTCTTCTTTTGTCCAACCTCAAGGCTGTTATGCTCAAATGTATGTTCGTTAGTCTAAGTTGGAGTTCAAGGCGGAAAGCTCAAGCTTGACGTATGCATTTTGACCGCATATCTACCCACTTCCTTCCATAATTGTTTTTTTCTTAATTGTGCCAGGTTTTTGTGCTCTTCCATATCTGCCACTAGGGGTGTAAACAAGCCGAGTCGATCCGAGCACCATCATGTTCGAACTCGAGTTCAATAAGCATTAACGAGTTCGAGTTCTAGTTCGAGCCGAGCTTTAAACGAGCTTTTAAATCCATGTTAGAGCTCGGTTCGATAAGGAACTATTATGTTCGAACTCGACTCGACTTAGCTCGTTAACAAGCCGAGCTAAACAAGCTCATTTTTTGTAGCCAAGCCTGTTGGTGTTCTTCAAAGTCCTAAAACCAATTTCCTCATAAATGTTACAAACCTCTCATTATACATCACTTTACAAACGAAAAATTAGTAAAGAAATAATGAAAGGGTAAGAGAAAATTACCAACTCTGAGCCTGGTAACTGCTGTATCATCACGATCCCAGATCCTAAGCCGATCCGCCTTCGTGGTTCCCTGCACCGGCGAGTTACATCCCTTAACAGTTAGGATTTGGCACCATAAATCCTTAAGGCAAGCCCTAAAAACACCCCCAAGAGGTTGAAGATAAACATGGAGGAGAAAGAGAGAGACTTACCAAAAAGAAAAAAAAAATGAGAGAGAAAGAGAACCAGTGAAATAAAACCCCCAAAAATGAGCCCCTTTTTTTATCTCTTCAAATCCCTCTTTTTATATGCAAATGGTGATCTGTGTGAAGCTCACGTGAGCCGTTGGATCAAGATAGATGAACGGCCCAGATGGGCTCAAAGAAACACAGCCAGGTGCCCAAATGGACGACAAGTGGGCCACCGAGGGCCCTGGGATCATCGGCCAATCCAACGGGTCAGATTGAGCCTCAAGACCCACCAATCAGGTGGTGACACGTCGCACAGCATGGGCGGCAAAATGGGAAGCTTCCCAAGGAAGCTTCGTGCAGTTGTTTCCAAAAAAAAAAAAAAAAAAAAAAAAGGGCTAAATACTTAAATTAATTTATTATATTTACTTAATTTATTTTACTTAAATATAATATCACATTATATGTAAGTAAAATCCCCATTTAAGTATTTTTATATTTTATCCGCCTAAACCTTTTTGCGATTAATAGCTTAGCTCTCTCGGGTCATTATACTCGGACATAGTTTAGACTATTTAGAAACCATATTCCAACAGAGCCCAATCGAGCTCATATTATTATGCAGCATAACCGAGCTCCTTATTTATGTGAGGAGCCTAATCAAGCTCATTTGCATTATCGAACCGAGTTAATTATCGAGCCAAGCTTATTAACAAGCTTGATTATGTTTTACTAAAGCATGGTCAACCTATACTATAAAATAAAATCCAAAGAGCAAAAAAAAAAAAAAAAAAAAAATCCCAACAGAGTATTAAATCTCTTTCGAAGTCATTTAATTCACCTAAAATAGTCTATAAGTTATATAGTATAAAACAAAAATATTGACATGTAACATAAAACATCACCCAAAAAATAAAATTTAAATTATAAAAATATAACAAATACCATATCAAAACCGAACCAGGTTGCTGTTATTTTATTAATAGTCCCCCTACTACTAGAGAGCTCTATTTTATTAATTATTTAACAATAACAACCCCGTAAATGGTATAAGGCGCTTTCCACATCAAACCTAAGCTATTAATTATAAACCTCACTTCATACAACCCTTTACACGAAATTAGTAAAGAATAAAAGAGAGCGTAAGAGAAATTATACCAACTCCAAGCCTGGTTGCTGCTATGCCGTCACGATCCTGGATCCTAGCCGATCAGCCTTCATGGCTCCCAGCACCGGTGAGTTCCTTCCTTTACCAGCTAGGTTTTGGTAAAGCAAATCCCTAGGGCAAACCCTAGAAACGCCCCTAAGAGGTTGAAGACGCACCGGGAGAGGGGAGAGAGAGAGAGAGAGCCGAACCAGAAACCCCAAAAAATGAACAACATTCTCTCTCATAAAAAAAAACACCCCCTTTTATAGGCAAAGGGAAATCCGTATGAGGCGCACATGAGCCGTTGGACGAGGCGAGATGAACGGTTCAGATCTCACACAAACACACTTTAGTTAGCCCAGATGAGAGGCGCGTGTCCCCTCTCAAAACCACACGATGCACCGCCCACACCAACGGCCCAAATGAGGCCGCCAAAACCCACAAATCACGTGCGGATGCGTGGCAGAGACTGGGCGGGAAAAGGACGGACGCGAGAAGCTTCCCAGAGAAGCTTCCTGAAGTGGGGAACAGCTATCAGCTGTCCCCAACGGATAAACAAAAAAAATAAAATACTTTAATTTATTTAATTACTTGATTTATTTTACTTAAATACAAAACACATTTGATTTACGTAAAATCCCTTATTTAAGTATTTTACATTTTATCCAACAAAATTTGTTTGCGACTAATAGCTTAGCTCTTTATAGTCTTTGTACTCGATATAGTTTAGACTATGTAGAAACCAAATTTCAACAGTTTGAAATAAAATTTACAAAGTGAACTTATAGCATCATATGGAGCTTTTGCACCTCTATTAATTTTCTCTGATTGTTTTACTTTTTTATTATTTATGCACCACCCGCGGAAGAAAGAAATTGTCCTTAACTTTTATTAATTTAACTTTATTGCATACATATGCTGTACACTGTTCATGCAAGTTTATTATGATTATTTGATCCAAAAAAGTTTATTATGATTAAAAATATACATATCTTTTTTTAATACTTGTGATTAAATTAAAGGTAAATTCATTTTTTAAATTGCTGCGTAATGGGCTTCAGTTGTGATGCTTTAGTGATTATTGTATTGATTTAATCGTATGGTAAAGTTAAATTTAAGATAATTTTACCGGCCAAGTTTTGTGAAATACTAATGATGGAATATGAACCTATTAACTCAATTAATTACTGAATCAAAATTTTTTCTCAAATTCAACATAAAAAACAATTTTTCTACCAAAATTAAATTATTTTATTTTTTTTTATCTAAACCAAAATTTAAATTTGGTTGGGGAGATTTTGGGAAACAAATTATTTTTAGGATGAATTGGAGAGAATATTTTAATTAAGTATTTAATTTAAAATAAATATTTTTACTTTTTAGTTTTTATAATTATAACTATATGTAAATTTTCAGGGGTTATTTTTTATTTAAAATAATTTTTATATTTTATAAATATGATTAATTTTGTTATTTTTACATGAGTAGTGAATTTAATTAATTTTAAAACATTTGGATGACTAGATGAGAATTTTATCAGGAGTGGTGTGACCAAATTTTTTAAAATTTAAGTTGGGTGACTAATTTATTCATTTTAAATAACCTGGGTGATTAAATAATTTTTTTTAAAAATCTGGTAATTAAATTTTTCAAAATTTAAATTAGGTGACTAAAATATCAATATTTGAACACTTTAATAATTAAACGAAGACTTTTATTTCATTTATTTTTGTCAATATATATATATATATATATATATTGTCATACATATATGAGGCAAATACAGTATTCGTTATATATTATGACTATTATTAGTGAGTTTTTAATAAACACTTATTGAGCTCTTTAACGAGCCTTTATCGAGCTTAGATCATTTTAACAATCTCTTATCGAGCCCTTATCGAGCCTTTATCGATCCCTTATCGAGTTGTTCATGAACACTAATGATCCGAACAGTACCCTGTTCAAGCTCAGCTCGATAGCTTTATCGAGCTAGCTTGAACTCGGCTCGATAAGATATTGAGCCTTAAAAATGAACATGAATGAGTTTTAATCGATTTCGAACACGAGTGGTTCATCGAACGTTTGGTTCATTTACACCCCTATCTGCCACTTTCCTAATTGTGGCCGGATTTCTTGCCCACAATCCTTAATCGATTCTAACTTGCACATTAAGTATTTTTGCTTATAAATACCCTGTTTTGCGGCGTTGTTTAGCACATTGAGAAACATAGAAATATACAAAAATTTTAAAAAAAAAATTCATATTCTTCCTCTGAAATTTTCTCAATTCTTACTCTAGTTATTGAGCAAATTGGGGCATAGTAGTTATGATTCAAGATCAATCTGGAATCATAACTTAGGATAGAAGAAGAATTAGAGTTGAGAAGTAGAGAATTTGAAAGAAGAAGTAAAGAGACTTGAGATTGAGGAAGAAGAATCAAAATGTATTTCATTCAATGAATCTGACAATCAACAATCCACAACATTTACACTTCAATCTAACTAAGTCGATGGAGCCAAAATATCTAGCAAGACAAGAGATAACCAACTTAACTAACCTCAGCCACTACAATACTCTAATGAAGCTTTTTTGCCAATCCCCTTATTCAAATATTTACATGAATTGCCACTACTTAAGATCTCTCTTAATTCCAAATCATGACAGTGCCCTGTCCTTTAGAACATTCTTGTCTCAAGAATGAAACGATTGAAATTGACTCTTAATGAAACTCAACTTCTCCCATGTAGCATCTTCTCGATCCAAATTAGTCCGCTGCACTAACTCCTCCTGAACTTGATTACCCTGCTGCTGCATCATTCTTGAATTCCAAGATAGCTACTGGTTCCTGCGCAATGTCACCGCTAACTGCTACTTCAGGGGGAGAAATTGAACTGACCTTACCATCAGCCAAATGTTGCTTCAGAAGGGAAACATGGAAGACTAGATGGACAAAAGAATCTAGGGCAGCTCTAGTCTATAAGCAGCTCTTCTCACCTTTTCCAACACCTTGTTAGGCCCAAAATAACGTGCACTCAGCTTCACACTCTTGCGCACTTCTACACTTGATTTCCTATAAGGCTGCAGTTTTAAGTAAACAAGATCTCCCACCTGAAGCGTCTTATCAACCTAGTTCTTGTTAGCATAGAATTTCATTATCGCTTGTGCCAATTACAAGTTATCCTTCAGCTGCTAAACTAATTGCTTTCTGAAGTAGCAGTTCATTAACAACACTAAAAGAAGAAGTAGCTCCTTACAACACCATTGGAGATGGAGGATCATAGCCATAAAGAGCCTGGAAGGGAGTTGTTCCTAAAGCAAAATGAGCATGTGAATTGTACCAGAATTTTGCCAAAGACAACCACCTGTGCCATTACTTGGGATACTTAAAAGTCATGCTTCTTAAGTACTATTCTACGCATTGATTTACCCTCTCTGTTTGCCCATCTGTCTGTGGGTGATAAGATGAGCTCAAAGCCAAGGATGAACCAAGCAGCAAAAACAACTCACGCCAGAAATGACTTGCGAAAAATCTATCTCGATCAAAAACAATGGATTGAGGCAACCCATGAAGGTTGTAGATGTTGTCCAAGAACATTTTGGCAAGTTTTTCAGCTGAAATTAGATGATTAAGGGCTATGTAATGCCCAAACTTGGTGAATTAATCCACTATAACCCAAATTACCTCCTTCCCTTTAGACTTGGGCAACTCCTTAATGAAATCCACACTTATATGCTATCATGCTCTATCTAGAATAGGTAAAGGCAGCAGCAAGCCTAGATAATGCATATGTTTGGTTTTAATACGTTGGCAAACATCACAAGCTTGAACAAATTCGACAACATCCTTCCTCATACTAGGCCAATGGAAGTACTGTTTCAGCCTTTGATATGTTCCTTCAATACTAGAGTGCCCTCCCCAAGCAGAAGCATGAGAAACCACAATAGTTTTCCTCCTTTGATATGTACACCTTACCCTTCAGTCTAACAATTCCATTAGCAACAACTACTTCTTAATCTCCACCAGGGAAGTTGTTCTTGATGTTAAAGGCTATCATACATTCTTGAGCAAAACTATCTCCATCATAAGACTTATGCACCTCATCTATCCAAGAAGGCAAAGAAATTGAAATAGCAAACATGAAGCTGGTTCTGTCCCATCTTGCTTACGTGATAATGCATCAGCATCTAAATTCTCCCTGCCCCAGAAATACTCAATTGAATGGTCTAGTCCCAACATCTTCATGAGACCCTTACGCTGCACCCTTGTAGTCATTTTCTGCTCCAATAAGCATTTAAGATTTTGATGATCAGTTCTAATAATGAAATGATGTCCCTCCAGGTAATGCCTTCACTTCTTAACTGCCATGAGGATTGTAGGATATCCTTCTCATAAATGGACAAGCTCAAGTGCCTTAGGCTAAGGCCTTGACTCAAATAGGCCATAGGCCTTCCCCTTTGGGATAAAACTGCTCCCACTCCACTTCCACTGGCATCTGATTCCAATGTAAAAGGAAAACTAAAATCTGGCATAACAAGCACTGGAGCTGAGCACATAGCAATCTTCAACCTTTCAAATGCTTCTTGAGCTGCTTCAGACCAATAGAAGGCATCTTTTTTGAAGAGATTAGTTAATGATTTATCAACCATACCATAGCATGCTACAAATTTTTTGTAATAACCAGTCAATCCCAAGAATCCTCTCAACTACTTGAGGGAAACAGGTGTTGGCCATTGTTTCATTGCTTAAGTCTTGGCTGGATTAGTGGCTACCCCAACAAAAGTGATAATATGACCAAATACTCCACTTGACATTGAGCAAAAGTGCACTTAGACAACTTAGCATACAACTTGTGCTGTCGCATGAGCTCAAACACCTGCCTAAGATGATCCACATGTAACTCCAAGGAAGGACTATACACCAAGATGTCATGAAAGAAGACTAGGACAAACTTCCTCAACAATTGCTTAGAGACTAAATTCATCAAGGCCTGAAACGTGGCTAGAGCATTTGTCAATCCAAAAGGCATCACCACAAATTCATAATATCCATGATGAGTTCTAAAAGCACTCTTGTGAATGTCTTGCTCCACTACTCGAATCTGATAATACCCTTGGCCAAAATCCAACTTGGAAAAGTAATGTGATCCATATAATTCATCCAAGAGATCATCAATAACTGGAATTGGGAACTTATCCTTTATGGTAAAAGCATTCAGTTGTCTGTAGGCTTTGCACATCCTTGAGGACCTGTCCTTATTTTTGACAAGTATGACAAGAGAAGCAAAAGCGTTGTGGCTTTGTCTTATGAACTCAGTTTTCAGCAATTCATCCACCCGTTTTTCAATCTTGCTCTTTTGTGAATGAGGATACTTGTAAGACCTCAAATTAACAGGATCTAAATTGGATTTCAATGGAACAGCATGATCAAAGGATTTTTTTTAAAAAGAAGGTAGGTTGGTTGATCAAATAAGTCACTGAAATCCTAAAGCAGCTTGCTTATGGAAGGATATGAATTTACCTTTGCCTTTTCTGTCTCAGCTGTGATAGAGAATAGATTTCCTACACATATATAGTCTTGGTTTTTGATCACTCCTTCTAATCTCTTGCCATTCATCAACTGCAGCTAGCCTTGTTCCACAAGTCCCTGCAGCTTGATTGCTTTGCCATTTGACTCAAAGTAGTTGAAAGCTAGGCGAAATCAAGCACCAAGGAACTGATTGAGTTAATCCAATTCACCCCAAGAACCATATCACAACCACCTAACTTCAAAACTCTGAAGACATACACAAATGAATGACCTTGCATCTGCCAACTAAACCAATTACACTTCATTTGAGTAAGCATTGAATTACCATTAGTAATAGTCACAACTAAGGGACTTGTCTTGATCATTTCATGGCCTACTCTATTGACAACTTTTGGATCAACAAAACTATGAGTACTTCCACTATCAATCAAGATCAAGAGTGGTTTATGACTTAGCTTCACCTTTGATTCTTGTTATATTATGCGAGCCATTACCAATTAGGGCCCTAATTGAAATTTCCATCTCATTCTCTTCAAAATGCACTTCTTGTGCCTCCTTTACAAGATCTGTGCACCCCACTTCCTCTTCCTGACCATCTAATCCTTCATTGGCCTTAGCTCCAGAAACAGACATGAGAAACTTAGGTGCAATCTTATTGCTGATTTGCACTGATGAACCTGCCTGGCCACTCTTGCCCTTATATGCATCAAAATTTGCAAGAACCATAGCCTCATTCAGCTTGGCTTTAGAATAGGTCTGGGACAAGGTCAAAGGACTGATTGCTTTAACCAAGTTTTTAATCCTTGGCTGGAGACCACTAATAAAGCTTGAGACATAGTATGCCTCAATAGCTCCGGGGTTCACAGACATCATTCTTGCTCTTAAATTTTAAAACCGAGTCGTGTACTCTCATACTGAAGTTGTTTGAGTTACTTTGTTGAAATTATCCACCACATCCCCTCGATCCTCATCACCAAATCTCTTATAGAATTCATCTACAAATTCAAACCAAGTGATATCATGATTGCTAAGAATCAAGCTATGGAACTATACCTCATGATCTCCTTGTAAATGCACAGTTGCTAACTCCACCTTCTCATCTTCCTTTACATGATAAAAGCGAAAATACCTCTCACACCTTCTAATCAAAGATTGAGGCCGCAATCCAACAAAGGGGTCAATTTCCACCTTAGGCTGCCTGTAATCAGAGTTCCTGACCATAGCTACACCTTTAGCATTCTCCATAAAAACTCCAGGATAAGGAGGTCTAGTGTGCTGGCTTACAGGTGACAATATTCTAGCACCAAGAGGCATCTCTTGATGATTAACGTATTCTTAAAAACCTGTCAGCTGATACGGATGAGTAACATTTCAAGTTAGATCACCAATAGACAATACCAATTCTTGAATCTGCTGTTGCATTTGAGCCACACGCTTATCCGAACTTGAATTCGCAGCTGCATTAGCACCAGTAATAGCTCCAGCATTAGCAGCATCTCTAGCCATAGCTCCAGCAGTAACTCTAGCATAAGAAGCAGCATTAGCTCTAGTTATAACTCTGCCAGCTATTGGCAAAACTTTCTTGCATCTAGCCAGATCCAATTGAGCAATGGGCAATCAAATGCAAGCAAATGCAAGCTCTGATGCCAATTGTTATAATTCAAGATTAATCTTGAATCATAACCTAGGATAGAAGAAGAATTGGAGTTGAAAGGTAGAGAAATTGAGAGAAGTAGAGAGACTTGAGATCGAGAAAGAAGAATTAAAATGTATTTCATTCAATGAATCTTACAATCAACAATCTAGAGCATTTATACTTCAGTCTAACTAAGTTGGTGGAGCCAAAATATCTAGCAAGACAAGAGATAACCGACTTAACTAACCTCAGCCACTACAATACTCTAATGAAGCTTTCCTGCCAATTCCCTTATTCAAATATTTACAAGATTGTCACTACTTCAGACCTCTCTTAATTCCAAATCATGATAGTACTCTAACCTATCACTCGAGAGTACACTCCTGTGTTTACCGCTATGTTAACCCTAGGTGTTGGAGTGCCCGATGATCCCATTTGTACCGGAGCGAGGGCATAAATAACTTAGGGAAGTGGTGAACTCCGCGGCATGGGAACTTCCTTCGGTTCAATCTTTCCTATATGAATCTTTTATATTTTTGTTGTTTAATTATCTTGTCTCAAGTCAAGTTGGTGTAATAAGAGGTATATTAAGTTAAGCTTTGTCATTGTATTGTTTAAGTTTTATTTGCCCTCGTCTTGAGTTAGTCTTGATATCTCAAATTTGAGAATTTGGTTGCTCATTTGCCCATATTTTCTCAACATACAACCCTCGTATGCCCGCCATAGCTATGACTTGCTTATACACTTATGAATACGACATTTTAACACTATTCTAAAACCACATCAACCACGAACCTCAATATTTTTTTTTTTCCAAATTCTTAGCAGCTAGCAAAAACTAACGCTAAAAAAATCAGCATCCGCAACAAGAGAGGGAGATCGAAATTGTAGGGATTGACTACTATGCTACTGCATGTGATGTGAGCCTAAATGATGATAGCTGGACCCTAATTTCAATATCATTAGTAGAAAAACCTCAAACACATGATGAGAGAGGCTGGCGGTGCCCAAGTATGTAAGCGGCTGGAGTTTGAAGGGGTATGACTGCTATGTGCTCAAGAAATTAGGGTTTGAGCATCTAAGATTTGATTTTTGAACAGAGAAACTATGAGAGAGCTAAATTGACTATGATACCATATAAAATAATGAGGAACCCAACAATTAAGGTTGCCTTCTCCTATATTTATAATAGAAGTTGAATACATATACAAATAGAAGGCCAAATCCAACGGGCACATATATACATATTACCATGATCACTTATGCATGTAGTGCAATAATGTTAAATATTAACGAGCCAAGCCTCGAGTCGGATGCGTTCGGGCTCAACTGGGCTCTTATGAGTCTTGATTGTGTCTAAGGAAATTGTTTAGCTTGTAATGCAGTTGCTTTGTCATCAAAGGACCTATTTGTTGGTTTAGAAATAGGGAAAGGTCTAGGTACGTCAAAATATTATGTATTTCATTGATTTAAACTTTTTTGGATAATTTATATTTTTATCAAATACTTAATATCTAACATTAAGAGGGTATTACAATCATTTAGCATTATTTTATTGCTCCACCCTTTGTTTTAGTTTTGGAGCAGGCTCCGCCTGTTTCTAATGCAACGCACGAGTGGGATAATAGGAGTATGTGAAGGTTCAAGGCCTTCCCTTTGAATTTATTGAAATGATAATAAAAAGAACAAAGAGAAGAGAATACTCATTTCTCATAACCCGAGAAATTGAGAATAAAAGAAATGACACTTTGAATCTTGAAAAATTAGTTAACCCCCCCCCCCCCCCCCCCCCCCCCCCCCCCCATATAGAGGAAGAATTGAAAGAGATTTGAATCCAAATTTACAACAATTAAGGAAAGAGATAAATGAAATCAACAATTAAGGAAATGAATAAATTTGTCAAGAATCACAATTGAAAATCGCTAAAATCACAGCTAGAATCTTGTTGCAAGCCGGTACCATGTTGAACCATGCGTCCCGCCAAGATTCCTTCTCGCCAATGCTGGCTTGCTGCCAATCCTGGGCTGGCTATATTATCCTCCCCAGGTTGGAGCGAATTCATCCTCGAATTCGCTTGGGGATCAACATTGTCATTGTCACCAAAATATAAAGTAAGGTGCTTGACATTGAAGATGTCGGAAGTCTTCATACCTGGTGGAAGTTGAAGACGGTAGGCATTCTTATTGACTTTCTCCAAAATAAAAAACGGTCCAATCTTTCATGCCGTAAGCTTGTCATATTCCCAAGCGGGAAACCTTTCTAGAGTCAAGACTGCCCAAACATTATCACCAACTTGGAACTTCACCTCTCGTCACTTCTTGTCACAAGCTGACTTGTATTTGGCGGTGGTTTCTAATAACCGAGCCTGGGTCTGCTCATGAACGTTTTGTATTAAGGAGATAAAATTGTTCAGCTTTCCATGTAGGCATGTTAAATCTGGTGCTAGTGTAGGTCTACTGGAACACAAGGAACAAAACCATACATGACATGAAATGGCGCGAACCTTGTACTTCGGTTTACACAATTGTTGTAGGCGAGTTCGGCTTGATGAAGCTTCATTACCCACCCCTTGGCATTTTCTACAGCTTGACACTGAAGGAGATTACCCAAAGAATGATTGATGATCTCGGTTTATCCGTCCGTTTTGGGGTGGTGGAATGTGCTAAAGGCTAGTCAGGTGTTTGCCATTTTCCAAAAAGTTTGCAAGAAATGGTTGACAAACCAAACATCCCAATCTGATACAATGCTAGATGGTAAGCCATGTAACCCGTAAACTTCTTTGAAGTAGAGACCCACAACATGAATAGCTTATGTAGCGTTTTTACAACCGATGAAGTGTCCCATCTTTGATAGACGGTCAACAACAACAAAAATGGAGTCAACCCCGCTAATCGTTCTCGGTAAGCCTAACACAAAATCCATACTAACATCCATATATGGCTGACTTGGCACTGGCAATTCCATGTAAAGCCCAGCGTTTGTTACCCTACCCTTAGAAACTTGACAAATACGACAACGCTTGGCATACCTCTTAACTTCTCTGCGAATTGTTGACCAGTAGTAATTGGCAGTAATGAGCTTGAGCGCCTTGTCTCTGCCAACATATCCTGCGTTGCGCTTCTCCTCTATGATCTTTAGCCACCAACTTGAGTTCGGGACACACAACAGATTCTCCTTGAACAAGAACCTGCCATGAATGAAGTACTCGGGAACTGAACCTGACTGTACATCACGCCAATACTGCCAAAAGTGGGATCGTCATGGTACATTCCCGCTATCTGTTCAAACCCTATTACTTCCACCCTATTGCACCCAGATTAGATTTCGCCTGCTTGGCACATCTGCTACCTTGTTCAGCACCCCTGATTTTTGCCTAATGAAAAAGTGAAAAAGTCACCAGTAGCTAGCCCACTTTGCTTGTCTATTCGGGAGCTTGTCTTGGCTGTTAATGTACTTGCGGGCAACGTTATCAGAATACAGGATGAACTCCCGGTTGGCTAAGTATGACCTCCAATGCCTTAGTGCTCTCGCTAAGGCGTAGAACTCTAAGTCGTACGCCGAGTAGTTTAACTTACTCCTATTGAGCTTCTTATTGAATATACGATTGGCCTTCCATCTTGACTAAGCACAGTGCCAATCCCAATCTTTGAAGCATCTGTATGCAGCTCAAATGTCTTTTGAAAGTCAGGAAGGGCTACCGTTGGTGTCGTGATCAAATTTTCCTTGATTTTGCTAAAGGCGTCGTCAGCTTAAGGCATCCACACAAAGGACCCTCTCTTCAGATAGTCAGTGATTGGCACCACAATTGAGTTGAAGCTAGGAATAAAGCACTTGCAGAATGACGCCAACCCATGGAAACTGCGAACCTCACCAATCGTCCTTGGTTGAGGCTAGTCTTGGATAGCTTTGATCTTTCCCTCATCATCGGTTATGCCATCCTTGGATACAACAAAACCAAGGAAGGTCACCTTGTCTCTCATGAATTCACACTTCTTGAAGGTAGCGAATAATTTTAAGTTCTTAAGGTGTGAAGCACCTATTTCAGATGACTGACATGCTCAATGCGGTCTCGACTGTAGATCAAAATGTCATCAAAATAAACAATGACAAACCTTCCAATGAAAGGGCGTAAAACCTGGTTCATGAACCTCATAAATGTGCTAGGCGCGTTGGACAACCTAAATGGCATAACAAACCACTCATAAAGTCCCTCTCTCATCTTGAAAGCCATCTTCCATTCGTCCATCAGTGAGATTCGGATTTGGTGGTATCCACTCTTGAGATCCAGATTCATGAAAACCTTGGCACATTCCAGTTGGTCCAACAAATCATCAAATCTTGGAACTGGGAAACTATAGCATACCGTTATTTTGTTTATGGCCCTGTAGTCAACACACATCCTCCAGCTACCATCTTTCTTGGGCATCAACAAGGCCAGAATGGTGCAAAGGCTCAAGCTCTCTCTAATGAAGCCCCTGGCAAAAAGCTCTTCCACTTGGTGTCTCAGCTCTTCGTGCTCGGGTGAGCTCATTCTATAATAAGGCCTGTTTGGTAAAGAGGCGCTTGGAACTAGTTCAAAGCAGTGTTGAACGCTCTCAAAGGTGGCAATGTGGCGAGTAACTCCTCCAGGAATACATCAGCATATTCCTCCAATAATGCAGTGAACTCACTCGGTAACTTTTTGGAAATAACAGTGCTTTCCTTCCCAATCAAGACGAATACAACTTTGGTCTCGCCAACTTCTCTAGCAAACATGGCACGACCTTGAATGTTGGGATACTGAGCTTCGGGGACCTTTGTCTTCTCTTCCTTCTTTGGTAACAATACGGCCTTTGTCCTCTCAAAGAGGAAGCTGTACGTGTTCTTTCTCCCATCATGAATGGCACCCCTATCATATTGCCAAGGGCATCCTAAGAGCAAGTGGTAGGCATCCATGGCAATGGTGTCGCACCATACTCTCTCCTTATACTTGGCCCCAATTGAGAAATTCACGAAACAACGCTTAGAAGCCGTCATCTGGCTCCCTTTCTTCAACCACGAAAGCTTGTAAGGATGGGGATGCACCGGGGTCTTCAACCCCAACTTGGCTATTGATTCCTGTGAGATCACATTTTCGCAGCTCACAAAATCAATAACCAGGCGGTAAACCCTATCGCCAATTGTGCATGTCGTTTGGAAGATGTTGTTTCTCAACCAACTATCCCCCCCTATTCTTCCCTAGGCGCAAAGCAGACATGCCTTATGACTAGCAAACGCCCCTCATCTCCTTCTACAGCATCTTCCCCCCAATCCACCAATTCTTCTTGACCATCCTCATCAATGGATTCATCCTCTTCTTCCCTTGGTTCATCAATGAAAAGAGCTTTACCCAGTTTATCACCTTTTTAGCAATCGGTGGTGCAGTGGCCAACTTTCACCACAATGAAGACACGCATTCTAGATGAACCTGCTACTTCCAGATTGAGCTATCTCCCCATGATGGCGGGTGGTGTCTTTAGTGGTGCACTCTGCATTGGCGGTGCCCGAGTCTAATCCCTATCGCTAGGTGGTGTACTCCAGGGCCCGCCAACTTGGCGGTGTCTTTGTTGCCGTTCAACATTCATGGCTATTTGGGCTGCTTCAAAGACGATGAAGATGCCAAGCATGTTGAGCACGTCTTGAATAGATTCTCTCAAACTGCCAATATAGTGATCTGCCAACTGTTCTCCTCGCCAAGTCATTCTCGGCGACTAAGGCATTGAACTCCGATGTGTACTCTTCCATGGTCCTTGAACCTTGGCGTAGCCCGTGCAAGCGTTGTAACATTATTCGAGCATGGTTATGAGGCAAGAAGGCACCTCGCATATGCTTCTTCATCTTCTCCCAAGATTCAATTCTTGATTTTCCTTGCTGAAACCAGGTTTGTTTCAATTGGTGCCACCAGGCAGTTGCCCTACCCCAAAGGCGGGTAGCAACAAGTGGCGCCTGTTTCTTCTCCGGGACCTCTCTAAACTCAAGGATTTCTCCGACGGCGACAAGCCGATCTTGGAACTCCTTTGGACGTCCTCCTCCATTGAACTTTGGGATCTCAATCTAAAGGCCGGATTCCCACCTCTGATCATCACACTCATTGAAGTCACCAACATTGCATTGTCAGCGCCTCAGCCTTGGCTCTGGTAACTACTAGTCCTGAAATTGGTTCAGGAATCGTTCGTCAAAGTCTTCACCCATTTCACCCGGTGAAATTGGGTGTTGGGGCCAAACTCCTGGTGGGAGATCAGGGTCTGCCCCGAGTTGAATCAAGCTGCGTTTGAATCGCTGAAATTTCTCTTCCAATTCCTCTACTCTCCTCTTGATTTACTGTTGGCATTCACGATCATACATGTCTTCAACAGCGGTGTTTCTTTGTCATCTTAGGGCCATTTTAGAAAACATTCTTAGCTCTGATACCAACTGATGCAGCACGTGAGTGGGATAATAGGGGTATGGGAAGGTTCAATGGCCTTCACTTTGAATTTTATTGAAATGATAATAAAATAACAAAGAGGATGGATAGACTCGTTTCTCAACACTCGAGAAATCAAGAATAAAAGAGATGACACTTTAAATCTGAAAAAATTAGCTAACCCAAACACTAATGCAACCCCCTGCAACAACACCCCCCCCCCCCCCCCCCCCCCCCCCCCCCCCAATATAGAGGAAGAATTGAAAGAGATTTGAATTCAAATTTGAATCCAAATTTACAACAATTAAAGAAGGAGATAAAATAAAATCAACAATTAAAAAAATGAATAAATTTGTTAAATCACAATTGAAAATCGCTAAAATCACGGCTGGAATCTTGCTGCAAGCTGGTACCATGTTGAACCATGCACCTCACCAAGATTCCTTCTCGCCAATGCTAGCTTGCCGCTAATCCTTGGATGGCTGCATTAGTTTCAATCAATTAGTTTAAGAGCCATGAATGTGGAATTTGTGGTTTGACTAGGAGTTTAGTCATTACAAGCGACGGACAAAAAATGAAGTAAATATGTTTTTACGTACATAAGCACATGGGGTGCACATGGTTCGGTTTGGTGGTTTATGGTTAACAAACTGGACCAAATTGTTAGTTGTGGTTGGTCTAGTTTATGATGCAACCACTATAATAGAAAATTTATTATTAACATTAATATGAACATAATTTGATCAATATTAAAATAATTATTAACTACAAAAGTATACCAAGACACAAAAACTTTACTTCTCTTCCTAATTGACAATGTAAAGCATGTTTATACTATATACTACATAAAACAAAAGTTACAAAGAATACCTAAAATGGGTCTGTTAAATTCAGTAGTAATGTTTTTGGATAAATTTAGTAGTAAAATTGAGTCTTTTAAAATTTTTTTTAGTTGTTAATAAAATATTATTGGGTTAAATTGAATCAACGAGTAGATTTTATTTGCATCTAATATGACCGTTAAAAATTACATCGGTATCTTAAATTAAATTTAGCCAAATGACTAAATTGACATAATAAAAATTCTAAATGAAGTAAATTGACATAATTAAAAGTATGAGGACTAAGTTGATACGATTAGAAAAGTATTAAGATCTTTAGTGTAAATAACCCTAATTATTTTGATCAGGTTATCAAGAAAAATTTTGCCACTAACCTAACTTCTTATAATTAGGATAATGTAAATAATCATTAAGCTCATTAGTTTATGGTTTTTATGGTTTATGGGCTAGCATAGGGTTAGCAGATGTAGCAACCTAGAGTAGGGTAGTCCAGCTTATTAGTGGCATCACTAGTGTTTTTCTATTTGGCGCACTTATGTTCATATGTGCATGTTTGATCTCCTGATTGACTACCGGCTTATCGGCTTATGTGCAAACTGCAAACTGATATTTCTTTGTACATTATTTTCCTAGCTTTTGCTTGGATTGAGTTCGCTCGTATTGCCTGCCTTGTGCTTTGCCCGACTCATATGCTAATCTCTTGCTGCTAGCTGCCAGGCTGCCATGCTTTGATGCTGAGGACTAGCTTATCAGGTTAGGGGTCCTCGGAAATAGTCTCCCTTCAGGGTAGCTCCCGGAAGGGGGAAGGTTGTGTACAGCCACCCCACCCCACCCCCAGGTCCTGCTCATGCGGGAGCCCTCTATGGCATTGGATTTTTTGTTGTTGTTGTTGGTTTAAATTTTGGTTCTAAACCAAACCTAAATCGTAAATCCTAATGACCAAATTTTTCTAAAGCAACCCATAATTTTTTAAATCATAAACCAAATCATAATTTACGGTTTGGTTTGGTTTGAATTACAGTTTAAATTGTTTTTCGCCCAACCCTAATAAGCATACAAGTATGAGGGCAAAAAACATGAAATATGAATTTTTTTTTTTTTTTTTTATCTCCTTTACTCTTTTAAAAATTGTGACATTGGTAGTTGTATTTCGGAGACCTTTAATTATTGCACTGATAGAGATTCATTAGGTTGTTGGATCTTGGGAACTGAGCACATTCAAACTCAATTATGAGACTTGTGTAGGGGGGACGTTTCCATTCTAAGCATAGTGCTTTTGTGTGCTTAAACCCAAGATATGCTCCTCTAAACCCCTTCTCTTAAAAGCGACCCAACCCAACCATAGAGTGCTAAATAGTTCACTCATGTATAGTTTGGTGCCAAAAAAATTCATTGCCACTAGTACAGTACATTTTTTTTTAAATTCACAAGTATGGTGCTTAAATTCATATAGAGGTAGTTTAGTATTTTTCTCATTATTTACCCTTAAATTAACAAGTAGTAAAAGCAACTAAGCAACAAAAAATTACAAATTTTCTCCTTGTTTTTTTATGTTGATTCAGAGCCATAGACTTGCTACATTATATTGTTCCTCAAGTACGTGGAATCTTCACAAACTTCACAATTCACAATCAAAGACAATAAAGTACAGTTAGAAGAGGCACGGATCACGTTATCTTTAAGACTGTGTCACGCCCCTATCGGATCAAATACTGATGCAACAAGTTCTGGTATATCGCCTCCAGGATATAATGTCCAACTACAAAGTTGTCACTTTCTTGGTCTACACAATTTTGAAAGCCAAAGCCCCTACTGCACCTTTACTTTGCCAAAGTAGCAAAAAGCAAAAAAGCAAACTAATCTATTTAATTACTTTTTTTAAAAATAAGAAGTGGCATATTATATTTTCTAAAGGACAAAGTAAAGCTCAAGAATGAAATTTTGTTTTATTTTTTATTACAGTTGATGAAAACAGGTCAAGCAATTATTTATAGGGAATTGCATTTCATTGTAACCGAAGCTTTTGAAATTCAAATCTAGCCAATTAAATTTTTCTTGTAACTGATATTGGTTACTAAAAAGTTATAACATTATGACAAAATTTAAGACTATACATTAATCACCAATTTCAATATTATAGTCTTCTTTTATATCCCATACAAGCCACTCTTAAGAAAAATTAGACTTAAATTTTATTGTATAAAACAAAACATAATTGTTCGCATTCAATAAAAATTTTTCAACATAAATGATAGCATCAAATAAAAATTTGAAATCATAACCGAAACATGATTAAAATTAAGATTTCTGAGGCATTGATTCCAATATTTAATGGAAAATCAATTTTTTCTCCATATTCACCAAATATGATAGAAAGTATACATTACATTCAAGCTTGTCAAAAAGACTACCCCGTATAAACCAGAAGAGGTAGCACGAAATGCTGAAGCACTTCAGATATGGCGAAGGAGATAACCTTGCGAGAACATAACAGACTGATACTTCTAGATCCAGTGGAGCTATATGCAGGCTTTTGAAGTGGGTTTTGTTGTTTCATCAGGAAATTGGTATGCTTTCCAACGCTTCCATATCTGGGGGATTTGGGTCTGGGCCTTGCATCTAGAGTGAAAGTATGGGACTTAATCGAGGGCTCATGTAAATGTCTCGATACTATTGAGCCTTTGGATGAATTACGGTGAATTGCAATACCTTGTAGTTTTTTTCCTTGTTTTTTATTGTTTTTCGTGCTTCTTGAACTTAATTGTTGTGTGATGCTAACTTTTATATTGAAAATGGAAAAAAAGGGCCCTTTTAATATTTTTTCTTTCCTTTTTCTTTTTCTTTTTCTTTTTTTCTCTATCTTTTTTTTCCGTTTTGTTTGTTTTCTTTTCATTACATATTTTGTTTATGTGAATATTTGACCTTTTTGTTTAAAAGTGCTCACACCAATGGCGTCACTTTTGCCCAGTGAAAGAAAATGAAGACCAAGAAGAGGATTCTCTCTGATACCAAAAATAATAATGCCACCATAATGAACCCAACATCAGACAGAAAGTTTAATCAATCAATTTTGTGTGTATATTTTTATTTTTTTTTTTGGTAATATAGCTCACTTGATTAATTGAGTAGAATTTTTACACGTCTATTGTGAGCTTTAGAGGCGAGCACAAATATTTGAAAATCCAAATACCCAAAAATCCGATCCATACCTAATTCGAAAGTTTGGGAACCTGATCCGATAATAATCAATTAGGGTATACCCAACCGGTTAATATTCAAATATTAGGTGATTTACGGGTAGGATTTCTAAATTTTTTTGGGTAACGACCCCCCTGATCTATGTATAAGAAATATTGTTATGGATGTATATAAGATAAGACTTTAGCTGAGTTTGTTGGGATGTTTGTATAATACCTGGAAGTGTGGAGGTTGTGGGTTTTGTTATGATTCAAGCTCAACTTGAATCATAACCTAGGGTTTGAAGGTGAATTACACTTGAATTAGAGATTTAGAAGAGAGAATCTTGAGGCTAAAATGAGATTAGAAGAATAAGAGGAGATCAAGATGATTAAGATGAAACAATGGAAGAATTGAGATGAAATTGATAGAGATTCAAGAAGAGAAGAGAATATATTTGTTAGAGAAATCTAGAGAGGATTGAGAGATCAAGAGAGAGGAAATATCATTTGATTATTCATCATATATGTTTACGTGAAGAGCAACTACTACTTATACTAATCTAGGACAAAAGATGGCCAAGTAAGTACATTGCACTTAGACACCTATCTCCACCGACCAAACACCGCGCAGCTGCCAAGGTTGACCACGAGCCACCGCCATTGACCATCCGCAGCTTACTAACAAGAATACCGAATTATACAAGCTTATTACCTAACTAAACCAACTCAAGAACACTAATACATGACTTATTTTCACTTATACTAGTAGAATATTATCTAAGACTCAATACTATTCAGCATATCTCTTTACAATCATAACAGGTTTGAACTGCAAAAGTTGAGCATCATTTTTATTTTTATTTTTATTTTTTTTTCTTTTCCCAACATGCTTCTCATTCCTATATTAAAAATTAAAACAAAAAACCTAATTTTTTTAAATCTCAATTTAGTTGGTTGTTATTATTCGCACATGAATTCGTTATACGTTAGCAGATAATTTATATTTTTTTATAAAATTAATTTTGTAATAAATGTCAATGGGTGGTACTTGACCCGATGTTTTAAGATACCCAATTGATTTGGGTACCCAACTTTTTAAATTACATTATGGATAATAATTTTGGTCATTTTACTGTTTAGAACCTACCCAAAATGTATTTTTGGTCGGATACCCTATCCATGCTCACCCTTGGTGCCCTTCACTTTTGTATATTTTTTAATTATTTAAAATCAATTTTTCAATGGGTCAAATCAACATTTTTGAATAAAAGATGTATTCTTTAATTAAATTTAACTTCCATGTATTTTTTAGTTATATTTTATTACTAGGACAACTTTAATTTTAAAATTTTGTATATTAGGTACCCTTGGTCGAAATTTAGTAGATTTCCATTAAAAAACAATGAAGTGGAACAAGGTTATATCATACAGGCATTCTGCAAAATTCTATTGATTTTTTGTCATAAAATGCCAGTATTGTACTTGATTTTAACACATGTAAGCAGGATTCATTACAATCACCAGTATCATTATCATAATCTATTGAACATGACAAATATATATTATTGACAATATGCCACATTGGCATTTTTTTATTAAAATTTGACCTGGTTCTACCAAAAATTTATTGGATTTCTACATAGGCTGTGTAAGTGATAAAATTTTCAAAATATTTGGACGTCTCACTTTATATATTAAAATATCACAATGACTAAAGACAGCTGGCCTCGTTGGGATGAGTACATATATGATGCCATAATGCAATTTGATGAGGCCCTTTTTGATCACCCATTATGTGAACTGAAGGCTCTGCTACAAACAGATAGTGTCAGGCAATGCAAGAAAGAATTCGATGCCCTGTTAACTAGAACTTCCCTCACTAAGACACAGAAGCTGAATTTCTTTTTGGGTGGCCTGGGACCCAAGATTTATGTGAGAGTAAGGATGTTTAGCCCCACAACTGCCACTCATGCGTACACCTTGGCTAGATCTCAAGAGTTTGCTTTGAGTTTATCCCAAGAAAAGCCCACCATTACAAATAAATCAGTACCCATCCTCCCAAGCCCCAAACAAACCCTGGTCTCTAGTGTGCCTTGAACCAACCCCACACACTTTATGTACTCTCATCCACTCAAATCAGGATCAAGCGTGACAAAGGGACCAAATGCTAATTCTCAAAACAAGAAATATAAACATCTAACGCAGGCTAAGATGGATGAAAAAAGAGCCAAGAACCTTTGTTTTTGGTGTGATGCTAGGTTCACTCCTGGTCATAATTGTAGAATAGCAAAGGCATACAGACTAGAGGTGCTTGAGGAAGGCCAAGAGGAGGACATGATGACCAAAGATGAAGAGCTTGATGAAACAATAAGCCTGGATTTAGAAGAACACTCATTACACATATTAGTACATGCTCTCATGGGAATGCAGTCCTACCAAACTTTGAGGGTGGTTGGACAGGCCAAGAAATGGGCCACTCATATCCTAGTTGACACAGGAAGAACTCATAATTTCCCTGATCCTGGGGTGGCAAAATAGATGGGGGAGTAAAATCACTCCTACAAGACCTCTTCTAGTGGCAGTGGCTGATGGGACTCACATTGATAGTTTAGCTATGTGTAGACCGTATTTGATTGGAGCTCACTTCATCATCATTCCTTATCATTATAGTCTGAAATACTTGTTAGAGCAGAGAATTACTACCCCAACGTATTGCAAGTTGTTACCCGAGTTGTTTGGCTACAATTATAGTGTGTACTATAGAAACGGGCAAGATAATGAAACTACTGATGTTGTATCTTGAGTCATTGGAGCTCCGCTCATGGGAATGTTCTTCCCCACCATCTCCACTGCCATCATAGAGCAAGTAAATGCTAGTGTGCAGCGGGATGTGAACCTACAGAAATTAATTTTTGAAATGCAACAAAACCCCAACAAGCATCCTCATTACTCATGGGTGCAAGATCAATTGTATAGAAATGGGAAGCTGGTAGTAGGTGCTTATCAGCAATTGCATCAACTATTGGTACACCGCTTGCATAATTCAGCAAAAAGGAGGACACTTTGGGGTGAGGGTAACACACAAGAGGCTAGCAAGCTCTTCAATTGGAAAGGAACGAAGAAATCGGTGAGGAATTTGACTAGAACTTGTGATTTATGTCAAAGGTTCAAATATGAGACCTTGGCTACACCTGGTATGTTGCAACCCCTACCTATACCAGATCAAATTTGGGAAGATGTTTCGATTGATTTTATTAATGCACTACCAAGTTAAGCTGGTAAAACTATTGTTTTGTGGTATTCGACAGATTGTCCAAGTATGCACACTTTATGGACCTCTCTCATCCCTACTCAACTATGTCAGTGGCTCAAAGCTACCTATACAATGTGTGTAAGTTATATGAGATCCCGAAGTCAATTTCAAGTGACAGAGATGCAGTGTTCATGAGCACTTTTTGGAAGGAACTATTCAACTTGCTCAAGGTGCATTGACAGCCTTCTACAGCTCCAAATCCAAAAATAGATCGTCAAACCGAGGTGGTAAATTATTGTATTGAAAGAAACTTGAGGTGTATGAGTAGGCATAAACCTAAAGAGTGGGTGAAATGGCTACCAATGGCTGAGTACTAGTATAGTACTTACTATCACACTACCATTAACATGACTCCTTTTTAGGCAGTGTATGGCAGGGAACCACACATTCCTTATGTGCATAAGGATCCATCAGTAGCTATTGTTGATGTGATGATGAGTAATAGAGAGGCTCTCATTCAGCTCTTGAAGTAGCACTTAGTGAAGGCTCAACAAAGGATGAAAACTCAATATGATAGACACTATTCAGAAAGAGAATTTGAAGTGGGTGATTTTGTTTATCTCAAGCTTAAGCCATATATGCAACAGCGTATACAAAGGAGGGAACATCAGAATTTGGCAATGAGATACTATGGGCCTTTTCAAGTAACAACTAGAGTTGGCAAGATTGTTTACACCCTTGATTTGCCTCTCAACGCTAAGGTTCATAACACCTTCCATGTATAACTTTCAAAGAAGAGGTTAGGTACCAACCACCTACATCCTTCTCTACCAGAATTCCTAAATGATGGGTAGATGATGTGGGAACCAGTAGCTATACTTGACAGGGTGTTGGTGAGAAAAGGAAATGGGGCAGCTGATAAGGTGTTAGTTCAATGGGCTAATATTGTTCTTGAGGATGCAACATGGGAGGATGGTGATGAGATGCGCAAGAGGTTCCCTACCCTTGTGTACAGGGGTATTCTTTGAGCAAGGGGTGTTGTTAAGATCCAAAGTAGAGCCTAAAAGTAAGAGCAAGTGTAAGTCATAAGTAGTTAGGAGTTAGTTAGGTTGTTATGATTCTTATTGTGATTCTTGTATAAAGGAGCTTAAGTCATGAGTTGTAAAAGCATTCAAGAAACGAAATAGTTACTTCCTCTCTCCACTTACTCCTCTATTCTCTCTTTCTCTACTTCTTCAATTCCTATCACAATTCTTAGTCCATTCAATTGGGCCTATCATATGACAACAAAAATTTGTCTTGCAATAAAAATGTCTAATAATCATAAACATGGTGACTATACAACATGTGGCATAGAAAATGATCTCCTCATCCTTTGGATTGAATTTTAGAAAGGAATATAATGTAAAATTTTTTTTTTTTTCTCCTACAAAAAAGAAATATATTAAGAGACAAAAAATTTACAAAGAGTTAGGCTCCGTTTGGAATTAAAAAAAATTTTAAGGAAATAAAAAAGCAATGAAAAAAGCTAAAGGGAAAGAAAATAAAGGAAATATTATTTTTATTTTTTTCATTGTTTGAAAGTTAAGGAAAAAAAAGGTTTTCAAGATTAAATTCATTGTCCTTTGTTTGGTTGATAAAAAATGAAATGGAAAAAAATATTATTGTCAAACTTAATAAGCTGTATTCTCTTTATGTTGTTTAAACTGTGTGATTTTTCTTATGACCGTTCTTGATATTGTTCAGCTGAAAATTTATTATTTAGGCACCCTGGGTTAAATTATCACATATGTATCTGATATTTTAATGCATACTATCAGACATCCTGAGGTTTAAAATTTTCAGAAAAAATTTGGTTGAGGTACATAAGTTTAAAATATTTTTAAGATATATTAATATGTTTTCAATATATGAAATATTTTTTAAATATCTGAACATTTTTTAATTAATTTTTAAAATTTCTTTAAAGATTTAAATATTTTTTTAAATTTAAAAATATTATAAATTTAAAATTATTATAAATGTAACGAAGTTCATTATTTAAGTATCCCGAGGTTTGAACATTTATCACTTAAGTATCCCAACATTTTAATATACACTATGAGGTACCCTGAGCTTTCAAAATTGTATCACTTAAGTACCCTATTCTGAAATGTTGATTTAACACATGATTACAACAATACATACGGGTTATAATAATATTACCAACGAAAATCTTGTAGATTACGAAAAAATTTAATGAACTATGACGTAAATATCTATATATTAGTAAAATAATACGTCATATTAGTATTTTATGACAAAAATTCAGACTTTATTGATTAACATGAAGCTAAGATCAAGTTTAACGCATAGGGGGTTGAGATGGTTTAGGCCGAGATACTTTTTTTTTTTTCCCCATTTTCCTTTCCATTTCAAGGAAAATCGTTTTCCTCAAATTCTATTGTAAAATTTTAAAATTTTCAATTGGTTTTTTTTTCCTTCATATTTTCTGTGTATTCCAAAGACGAGAAAATCACTTTCCTCCTAATATTTTTTCCTTTGCCAACATTTTCTCCATTCCAAATGGACCCTTAAGAATAAAATATCTAAGAATAATAAAATTAAGAAAAAACCATAAATTAATAACATAAATCCATTCAATCCCTTTACAAACTAAGGTTCTGCCTACGAAACGTTCAAAGTTCTTTGTCCAAAGAGCTCCGAAAAAGATCACCTTTTCTAATAAGAAATTTAACTAACGTATAGTGATCTTTGAAAATCCTATCATTTACTTCAAGCAAAATACACCAAAGAATTGCAATCTTGGCTAGGTGAAATAACATGCACTACTAGTGTGTTGGGAACATATTTCAAAAATATTTCCCTAAACACTGCTTGAGTGGGCACTGCAAAAAACTAATTTAAAATTCTCAACTTTAAATGTAAAGTCTTGATCTAATTAAACTATTTAATTAAATCTAGAGCATATTCTAATAGGTTCATAATATGACAAACAAAGAATATCGAATAAAATAAGTATAAACATGGTACAAAGAATAAATGAAATAAAAGGAAAAACAAAATAAATATTAAATATTTAATTAAAATACTTGAAGTGTGAATCTCAACTCCAACTTAAAGATCTAAATTTAGAAGAAGATTTCTTGACACCTCAAGGTGTTATTCGCATTGACCTCCTTCGCACTGGGAGTGTGGGCTCCCAAAATATTTAATAAGAAGAAATTCAAAGAGAAATTCCTCCTTTTTTAATTTTTCAAAAAATCATATATTTCAGAGAATTATACATATGCTAAACTGAGTCCTCAAGACCCTCATTTATAGTATGTCATAGGATACAAAAAGTTTAAATTGACCGATGTGGGATACGCTAAAATAAATATGCAAAAAACACGTTCTACATCTAATTCAAAGCGATGTCGCATTTACTCCATAAAATACGTGTTGTTTCGTCCCCTAGCCCGCCACATGTCATACTCCCATTGGCTATGTCCGATGGATGCGGATACACCCTTGGGCAGTTTTTCGGGCACAACACGTGTCGCATGCCCATTGGGCACATACCGTAGGCGCAGATCGATCCAAATGTTGTTCTACTCATTCGTTTATTTATTTTATTTTTTTAAAATTCCACATGTATAAATTAATCTTATGAACAATATTTGGTAAAAAAAATTTATTCATCTCATGAATTATGTTGAGCAAAATTAATTTATTGATCCCATGAATAAATAATTCATCTCATGAATTCATTTTAAATATTTTCAACCAGTGCTTAAGTTGAGGCTTGTGAAGTGCCCTCAAGGACAATTTAACTCGAGCTCCAAATGGGTCAAATCTGATTATGATCTCATGATAACAATTAATTACCATTTAGTAAAACTTAATTCCACTAAATAAGTTCTATTACACTCTAGAATTAAATATATTCACTCAAGAATTTCTCAAATAACTATTATTGTGACAATTAACCTCTCTAGTAAATATGCGTGAGCAAAAGTAACTTTAATTAGTATTGTTACTTTTCTTACATCCCGCCATAGTTCCCAACTTGTCCTTTTCGAACAATTCAATAATACAGAAATAATTTTCGTATTAATTCCAAATGTTAAACACAAGGAATACTTTGGCCAAAGATTTTATAATGTGTTCATATATTTGTGAATCAACTAAGGGGACATCTTTATCTTGTTAGAGACTATAGATTCTATGTAAAACAACAATTCCTGCCACACTTAATGATGTTACCAAATGTACGTAAGATTCAAGTCAATGCACTTTGACTAATCCTTTTGGCACATCAAAACAACGAATAATCTATGCATGAGTTTAGACTGTTTCTATGATTTAAAGTTATCATCTTACATAATTAATTATTTCTTATAGTAGTTAAAGAATGAACTAATTCACATGGTCCTTCTCAGTATTCCAATCTTATTGACAACAACAATATGATGCTCTTGGATCCCTATCCACATGACCAAGACAAGTCATCAGAAGGATTATATTGTAGTCTTATCCGACAATCAAACTTATCACGGACCTTGAACGTACTTTGACAACATATTATTAGTTTTAACCAAACCGGACATATCATCTTGGACTACGTCCATCTCATGAAACATTCTAGAAAATAATCACATGTATGTTTGACTCGTAAAACATAATCAGACAATAAATAAATAAAATAATTTTATTTATTTATGACACCAATTCCAACATAGAGAACATGAAATTAGCTGAAAATAGAAAATAACTTGCACCATAAATGCCAAGCCACGACACAACACAGAATAAGTGGTCAAACATCTCCCCACTTTGAAAGCACATAACAAAGATTCCCAGGAATAATGCCTTAAAAGTCCTCCATCTCTATAGGACATCATGAATCTTGAGCTTGTTAAGAAATGAAGACCACAAAAGAACTTCATTCTAAATGGTATCTTAGCTTTCCAAATATAAGAGCATAAAGGGAAATCTGGAAAAAAAAAAAAAGAAAAAAAGAAAATTTTATAAGTAAAAATACCAAACCTATCAAACATCCAACCCCTCTTATTATGCAGTGAATACAAACAAACTTGATCCAGAGTATAGCTTAACTATGTGAATTCATGTAGTTCCATAATATTTAGATCTTGGGTAATTGCAGATTCCAAGACAATGACCCACTTTGTTGAGATGAAAAGAAAATAACTAAGGCATCATGGGCAGTGGATAATCTATAGAAAATGTAAATTAATGAGCAAAAACAACATCTCTAATCCAAATATCTCCCCAAAATCAAACACAGTCATCAAACCCTAATATGATGGGAGTAGGGGAAAGAAAAGAAGGGTAAAGTTGTGAGATAAACTTCCATGGGAGGAAAAAACCACAACATCCACCAATGATGCATCCTGCTCATTCTCTTGTAGACCATGCTTATTCTTGATCACCTTGTGCCAAAGGGAATCGAGTTCCCCAGTGAATTGCTATAACTATTTACCTAAAAGGAATATTTTCTTGTATACCGATTTGCCAATACCCTAGGTGCTATCCCAACAAACCAAGTGAGTCGAACGGTCCTCTTTCGGCCCCGACCAGAGAAAATCTCTCATGACACGCACAATACCCCTCGCTACTAGCATAAGAATCTTAAGAGGGACATGTAGTATGTGCGAAAACTGCTAAGATATTAGCAATTAAGAGTGGCATGACCTCCTAAAGAAAAGAAGGCACGTTTTCATCCATCCATCCTTCTTGCAAGTTTATGAGTCACAAGATCCCCGGAAACTAGGAGACCGACGATTACCACCTAAGAAGACACCAAGGTTAGTAAGTGGCACGTTGCACCACTCAACCAAATAGCCAAGGGTATGCCATTATGGTCGGTCATCTAAATTAATTCCTAGGATGCCATAAATCTACAAGTTAACTGTAGGACCTGAGTATGGTTCAAACAACTGGATAATTATTAGAACAATGTTAAAGCTTTGTAGACATCCTCTAAGAAGAAATAGTGTCATCCGAAAATTACAAGTGGGACACAAGAACACACTGTTGACCTCCCTTGATCCCTCGGCACAGATTACACTCCTCACCCTAAGAGAGCATACGAATCAAAACAACGACAATGAGTGTGCAGAGAAAGGGGAAAAAGGATCACCTTGCCTTATACCACGAGAAGCCAAAATCCAATCTTTCAGATTCTCGTTAGCAATGACTGAATAAGAGACATTATCAAAACATCATTTAATCCAGTTATACCATTTATCTCCAAAACTCTTTTTTTGAAGCACTTAGTGCAAGAAACCCAAGCTTACCCTATCATAAGCCTTCTTAAAGTCAAGCTTTAGTAAAATCCCTTCCTCCCTTACCTAAGCAAATCATGCACTACCTCAATGGCCATTAGAGAGGACTCCAAAATTGTCCGCCCCCTACAAAAGCTAATTGGAATTTGGAAATCCTACTCTTCAAAACCTCACTCAACCTAACAGACAACACCTGGTGAGAATCTTTTAAGCACTAGTAATGTGGATAATGGGCTTGGAGTCTCTCACTAATGAAGGTAGAGTTAATACTCTCACAAAGAATCCTAATCTGAAAATACTCAATGGAAACCCTTATAAGATCATTTTTTTTTTTTGGGTAAGTCAGTGAAATATATAGATGAAAAGAAAAATAGTACAAGCTACAAGGGGCATACCCTAGGACATGGCCGAAGCCTACAAATATGAAACAGCGTCAAAAGAGCCAAACAAAGTCCATACAAAAAACAACCAAAGAACAACAAAGGGAACAAAGAAGAAACTAAGTCTCAAGACCCCAGTGCTGAAGCAAGGAGGTGCGACGATGAGCTCCTCTGAACAAAGAAGCAGCAAGCAAGCGACTCCTGACCAAGCCCGCAATTGCCCCTCTAACGGCTGCAATTGGTCTGGACTGAGAACGCTGGACCTGAAGGTTGCGCTCATGCTAGACCGTATACACAGTCGCAAAGAGGCAGAGTCGGGCAATGGTATTGCCAATCTCTCACCCCCTGAGATGCTCAGCTGCCCAAGTGACAAGATCGTCCCAAGGAAGGGTAGGCCAAGCGATAGATGTACTCGAAGTGACAGAGCTCCAGACCGAGGCGGAAAAGGAACAGGCGAAGAAGAGGTGCCCATGAGTCTCGTCAGCAGAACCGCAAAGAACACAGACACTCTGAACCTCCAGTGCACCGAAATGCCGAAGTCGGTCCCGAGTCCAAAGTCGCTGCCGAGAGGCGAGCTAGAGAATGAAGGAGTGCCTCGGTATATGCATCTGAAACCACAGAAGGTGATGAATGGTATCCTCCTCTCTCCTACTCCGCACCATCTCCCAAGCGGACTTGGTGGTGAAGTTGCCCGAGGGGTCACCCAACCACCGGATGGAGTCCGCTACACCAGCCTGGGGGCTAAAATCAATCATGTCCCAGATGGGCCGGAGCTCCAAAAAACCCTATGGAAATCCCCACTGACCACCTTCAATAATGGATGAGACCTGAGAATCCCAATGAAGTCCAGAGGAGGTGAGCAGTCGAGCAGGGAAGCGCTCCGAAAGACGACCACATGGCATCCAGTAATCAGTCCAAAGGGCAGTGTCAAGGCCATCACCAATGACATGGTAGATCACACTGGAGCAGAGGCGGTGGACCGAAAGAATCTGACGCCAGCACCAAGAAGCAGAACTCGTCACCCGAATAGTCCAGAAGCTCCGCCCTCGAAGCCGGTTCAGATGAACCCAATGCGGTCATAACGAGGAAGGGTCAGAGAAGAGGAACCAGATATGCTTCATAATTGAAGCCTGGTTCCACTCAGCAAGGCGACGAAGCCCAAGACCACCCTCCTGCCGAGGGTAACACAGATGCCTCCAAGCAACCTTCACCCCTCTCGGGGCCAAAGAAGATCCTCTCCAAAGGAACGCCGTAAGAGTCAACTCGATCTTCCTGATCATCATCTTCGGAAGCATGAAGACCGATGACCAGCAGACCTGAGTGGCGAATAGAACAGATCGGATAAGCTGCAGACGACTAGCATACGATAAAGAACGGGAGGTCCAGAGCCGTATACGAGAGAGAATACGATCCAGCAGTGGCTTGCAGTTAATGTATCGTAGCTGAGAAGTGATAAGCGGTACCCCCAGATAACGAACTAGGCATTGCCCAAGGCTGAAATCCAGAACACCCAAAATGTCCCGCTGAGTCGCGGAGTCCACCCCTGCTAGAAAAACTGAGCTCTTCGCTGCATTCTAGGACAGCTCCGAGAGTACAGCAAAGCGGTCTAAAACCTCACGAACAACAGATACACTACACATATCAGCCCGACAGAAGATCATCAGGTCATCAGCAAAACACAGGTGCGTCAGCCCAGTACGACGGCAGCACGGATGATAGCGATAACGCGGTTCATCGATAGCACGATGAAGCAGCCCTCGGAGACCCTCCATAGCGATAACAAACAAATAAGGAGAGAGTGGAAGAACCCCTGAAGTTAGCCATTGATGGCAACGGAAAAGCGGGCCGTAGAGAGGCACTCGCGGATCCAACCAATCATGACCTCAGGAATCCCCATACTCCTCATGCCAGCTAGAATGAAGTCCAATCGGACAGTGTCAAAAGCCTTATGGATATCGACCTTCAGTGCACACCGAGGCGTGACCTGAAGGTGATAACCACACATCAACTCCTGTGTCAAAAGGATGCTGGCAGAGATCCGACGACCCTGAACAAACGCTGTCTGAGCATCGTCAATCAACCCTGGAAGGACATCCTTCAACCTGTTTGCAATGATCTTAGTGATACACTTATAGATCACATTGCAACAGGAGATAGGGCGGAAGTCACCAAAGGTGGAGGGAGTCTCCACCTTAGGCACATGACATATCCTGGTGGTGTTCAGGGCACCCAGCATGTGCTCGGAGACGAACAAAGACTGCACAACCCTGATCACTGCTCCTCTGACCACCTCCCAAGCCCTCTTAAAAAAGAGGGAAGTGTAACCATCAGGCCCTGGGTCTCTGTCATCACCTATGGAAAAGAGAGCATCACGAACCTCAGCTGCAAAGATTGCGGAGGTAAGCGGGCGAGCCTTATCCTTAGAAATGCGAGCCTCAAAAAGGTCAGAAACATCCTCAGTCAGCGAACCGCCTGGCTCGGTCAACAAATCCTGGAAGAAAGTAACCCCGGCACGAGAGATCAACTGCGGTTCATATGTCCTCACACCATCACAACCAACAATCGACGAGATCCATTTTCGGGCCTGCCGATGGAGAACAGATCGATGGAAGAACAGAGTGCTCTGATCCCCGAGCAAAAGCCACTGAATACATGACTTCTGACGGTAGAATGCCTCCTCATCCCGACATAAAGCAGAATACTCACGAAAAAGACGACGTTCCTCAAGACGAAGAGAAGAACTCTCAGGGTCCTTATCCAAGGCCCTCTGGCCCATGGCCCAAACATCACGGGCCACCTCGACTCTGGCCGAAATGTGACTGTAATGGCGGGCGTTGAGGGCCTTTAACTCACTCTTCAGCAGCTTCAGTTTCTGAGTGAGCTGATACATCGGAGTACCCTCAACACAAGTGTCCCAGACTCGCCTAACAGTGGGAAGGAAGTCCTCGTGATTGCCCCAAAAATTAAAGAACTTAAAAGGAAGTCGCCTGGCACGACGTTCCCCAAGCTCTCGCACAACAATGGTGCTATGATCCGAAACAATATGACGAGCAAGGATCTCGGCAGATGCCATGGGGAAATCACGGAGCCAACCCTCGTTAACAAGGCACCAGTCAAGCCGCTTGAGAATCAAGATGTCATCTTCCGCCTCATTGGACCACGTGAAATAAAGACCCGAAGAGAAGATGGGCGTGAGCTCAGCCTCAGTAACACACTCCTGGAAGTCATCCATGTGGCCCGGCCAACCCTCCTGGCCACCGCATCGATCAGAGAGGCTAAGGATGGCGTAGAAATCCCCAAGTAGGATCCAAGGCTCAACCAAGAGACTCAAGCTAGTGCTCCGAATATAGTCCCATAAAGCCCGGAGAAGACCCGGCTCATTAAAGCAGTAAACAAAAGAAGCGAGAAAGCTCACAGCCACAGAAAGATCAGAGATATGACAAGTAAGGAACTGGTCCCCTCCCCCATTGAGCTCGACTCTAAAAATGCCCGGATCCCAAGCAACAATAATGCGACACCGAGTAGGGCATATACCACTAAAGAGAAAGCTCCACCCGTCAGCACAACGAGCAATCACCGCCTCAACATCCGAAGGCTTGGTTTTGGTCTCGACCAAACCAACAACAGATAGACGATTGGAAGAAATCCAGTCACGAATAGCACAGGAAGATCGGGGATTGTTAAGCCCCCTAATATTCCAACAACCAACCACCATGATAAAACAGTCAAGAAGGGGCGCGGCCCACACGCTTGGCCGCACGAGTGAGCGGCCTCCTCGGGCCCACTGTGGCAACCTCAACACATGGAGAAGTGGAGGTGTCCGACAAATGCTCAGATCGGTTCGACGTGCCTAGAGTCGGCACACTAGTCGACTGGCGCAACGAACAAACGAGGGGGGTAGCAACTCCAAGAATGCCATTATGTGCCATCTCCACCTCAATAGGAACATCCATTGACTCTGAGTCTTCCCGAATAGGAGAGGGAACATGTAAAAAATCGACAAAGGTTCCAGGCGAAAGGGAAACTGATCCAGAATCAGAAAGAACCATACGGTCAGCATTAACCCCGAAAGAACCGAGAAGCGGCTCACGGCTAACATCCCCAGAGGAAAGCCCCTCCAAAACGGGCCCATTTCCTCTAGGGGCAGCACTAGAAGGAAGCCCCTCCGCATCGAGCCCATTCCCACTAGTGTGAGTAACGGGTGAAACTCTAGGAGAAAGCCCCTCCAAAACGGGCCCATTCCCCCTAGGTGAAACAACGGGTAGGTCACTAGAAGGAAGCCCCTCCGAAACGGGCCCATTCCCCCTAGGTGAAACAACGGGTAGGTCACTAGAAGGAAGCCCCACCAAACCGGGCCCATTCCCTCTGATGCAAGAAGTAAGTGGGTCACGAGAGGAAAGCCCCTCCAAAACGGGCCCATTTCCTCTAGAAAAAGAAAGTCTCGAAGGGCAAGAGCCATGGGGTCCAGTAAAGCGCAGCCCAGCCATGGGCCCAGGGAGAGAGAGGCGCGGCCCAAGATGAACAACCGGCCCACCGTCATCTCCTTCCCCACCAATAAATTCCTCCTCAAGCCTAATATTTGGCCCAATTGGAGGCCCATGCCCATTATGCATCTCATCACCACTTCCCTGCTTCCCCTTATGCCACCTCCGTCGCCACCGTCCTCTACCATCCGCCACCACCTCTGGTTGCTCCAGGAGGATAGTAACGGTGCTCGGGGTGGAACAAGAGTGACCAAAAACCCTACATTTACGACAAACCTTTGGCATACCCTCCAATTTGACATTCATCGGTATGATTCAGCCATTGTAATCAACCGAGAGTCGCTTCGGGGGGTCAGTCCAAGCATCGAGCTGTACACATACATGAGCATAGCTAACCATAGTACCTCCCAAGGTTGGTTGGTCCACGTAAACGGGGTGGCCGACACCACTAGCTATTGAACTCAATGAATTCTCCGACCATAGGGAGGCCGGGAGGCCATGTAATTGGATCCAAATTGCGATCCGAGGGAGGTCATGCGAGGGAGCGAAGTTAGGTTGCCAACGCTCAAGGGAGAGATAGTGCCCATTTAGGGTCCAAGGCCCACCCCTAAGAATCAAATCCGACTCAGCTATCGACTTAAACCGGAAATAGTAGACTTCCTTATCCGCAATTACGCATTCAAGCCCTTTCGATCCCCAGAGAATTCGAGCTAAAGCAACACACCGAGAGTATGCAACACGACCCCCAATAATACGACCAACAAGACATCGGCCCCATTTTTCAAGACCCGGTGCTACACCGGCATCAGTGATGGTAGTAACCACTTCCCCATTCACGAGCCTCGGAGGAACAAACCGAAGTGTACCACCCGGGGGTGACGAGCCAGCCATCGAGACCCACGACCAGGGTCGGGCGCCCGATTCAGCCATGGCGCAACCAAAACAAAGCAAGCAAGAAGATTCGAGCAAGAAACAAGATTGTAACAAACTTGTAATAAATTTTCAGCAACCCCAAATCTCCAAACAGAACAAACCAAATTCTCCACTACCCACCCCAACAATCAAGCAAGCAAAACAAGAAGCAACTTGATTAATTCATCATCTAAGTAAGTGGGATAGAGGGTGTGTACCAAGATTTGCTCCACAATAAGAGATACAAGCAAGATTCGATAGAGAAATAAGACCCCGAGGAGAGAGAAAATGAGCTCCAAATCCACCAATCGACCAAGAAACAGCAAAGGACCACTGTGGTTGAAAGCGCCAAGAAGATGAAGAATGAGAAAGAGCGTCCTACGCCATCATCAACACCAAACTCAGCCACCCTTGCTCACATGTGTTTCCACCCTCAAAAAAATAAAAGTGATCAGATTGATGCAAAATTGGTCACACAAGAAAGAGGAGATCACGACGAGTCCAGAGCTGGCTTCCGCGCCGCCGTACGAGCCGTCACGCAGCCGTACGCGCCCAAAAACAACCCCAGTGCACTGGGGGCCTCACCCACGCGCCACTAGTCAAGCCCCACGAGCCGGTTTCTGGCCGCCGCTGCTACCACCGAAGGCCGGCAAGGACAGGAGGAGGTGGTCGGTCCTGGTGCAGGTTGAAGGAGCCACCCACCATGGCCCGGGCTTCAACAACCCAAACCCAAAACCCTAACTCCCTCCTCACTCGAATTCACCCTTACTGGTCACTGGTGACTGCCGGAACCGCCCCCACCAGGAAGCAGGAGGACCGGCGAACGGAACGCCACCCGACCTGACCCCAGCCGGTCACCGACGCGCTGCGTAGCGGCTGTCCTAGAGCTCCATAGTAATCTCAGGTACTGTGGCTGTGATCTCGCTACTGCATTGCGTCCTAATCCAATTAGACAACAATAACAACCCCCCCTGAACAATTTAATAAGATCATCATTAATGGCATCCCAACAATGATGATAAAAGGGCATAGAAAAACCATCAAGACTTGGAGCCTTATCACTAGCCATAAGGAAGACAGTTGGTTTCACCTCATCTTCTTCAATCAGCCTTTATACCCTCGTCCATTGAAAATTAGAAATACGGCACCATTCAAGTTCATCATCTATCAAGGGTCTAGAGTTAACTTCCTTAACAAACAAGATCTGATAGAATGAAGAAATTTTTTAAGCTAGATGACCAAGGTTCGTGAAAACTTCCCCATCCCCCTATTCTAACACCCTAATGAATTTTCTTCTCATTCGCCCTAGCACCACACTGTGGAGAAACCTTGAATTAGAATCCCCTTCCCATACCCATTGAGACTTCATGTTCTATTGTAACCTAAGCTCCTCCCTTACAAAAGTCTTTGGATACTCCTTTTGTAACTCTTTTTTCTTTCAAAGAAGAGCATTAGGCTAAGAGCCTCCACTTCGTGACCTATCCATTGCACCACTCTAAAAGCAAGTCCACAAGCTAGAAAATTATGATGTAAAAGCCACGTATTCTAAAAAGGAAAAGGATATGGATCCCCAGGACACCTAATCTGATTCAAGTACGAGCGAAAAATGATCTAAGGTGGGTCTAGGCTAAGGCTTTCTGACAAAGGTTAGGGAAGAGATCTTGCCATTAATTCGTACACAAAAAATGATTAGCTAACCACCATCCTATATCCTGAAATAGACTAAGTGATTGTTCCCATGGGAAGGATCTCTTCGATTACACTCCCTAATAAATCATTGATTAAGTCTCCGCATGTTATGAGTAGATGAGGTAGCACGATACCTTTCATGAGCGAAAAGAGTGACAATGAAGTTTCCACATAGTAACCATTTCAGACCACAAAGACCATAGAGAGCACCAAATTCTTCCACAAAACAAATCTATCACTAGACTGATTGGGACAAGACACAGAGGTGAACCAACACTCCCCCTGCCCATGGATATTAAGAAAAATTGATACAGAATACTCCCCATTCAAAGCTTGTACATGGGAACACTGGTATCCCACATAATCAAGACTCCCCCATAATACCTCACTGATGGGAGATAAGTCCTTTTGCCCAGACTCCCACAACCCTTGAACTATAAAGCGATCAATGACATCTAACTGTGTTTCATATAAGAAAACTAAGTCAAGGGGAAGAATGAAGGAGAACATTTTCAACCGCACTTCCCCTATCTCACGACCCTAGACCCTGAACATGCCAACTTAGGACTTTCATATTGGAGAGAATCAACCCCACTACCCACTCGTTTAACCTCTAAAAGTGGAACAAAAGGCCAATCTAACCTCTTTATCTCTACTTCCATACAAGATTGAGGGGCTCTAGCCAGTCAAGCAATAACTAACTTTAAAGGTTTACCCTTATGGTCCCTAATGTCAAACCAAGCATGCACAATAAGAGATTGTGGGCCTCAGTTGTCCCTCTCACACCCTCATGAGTTCAAGGTCATGACATTTCCCAATTCCCCCTTATCCCCCAAGAATAAAGGTGACAAAGGATTAGCAATGACCCTTGATGGTAGGGGAAGAATGCGTCCTCGCTCTACTCCAATTAACCCTCTCCCTAAAGAATTGTTCCTCACATGGTGTGAAGAATTAGTTGAGGGTAAGGACGTAATCGAAGTGCATTGTAATGCAGGTCAACTAGGAGAGTTAGGATAACCATTATCATTAAGGTCCTTAACAGCGGCCTCACAATCAATAGAATATGTACTTGCAGAGCGCAGTCACCTAATATGAGAGTTTAATACGACAACCATGTCAGGTGCTTCCAAGTAACGACCGGGTCCTCCTGGAACACGCGTGAATCAACAATATATGTCAAGGCCGTATGCTGAACTAATTAACCAAGCAACCCCCCTTGTCTTACAAGTCCTCCATCGGCAAGTTCGAGTTTTGAGCCATGAAAATCCTCCCAACTAAGCATCATTAGAGTCCAACTTACATCACCACTAAAAAAATTAGCATTTGACGAAGGCGATAAAGAAAACCTAGGTGGTGCTCAAGGAGAAGACCGGAGGCTGTGCAAAGTGGAAGCGAGAGAAAACCTAGGTGGTGCACAAGGAGAGGACCAGAGGCTATGCAAAGTGAGAGTCAAAGCCCTCTTCAGAGTTGCTAAGTGAGAAAGTGGCACCTAGTGAGAAAAGGGTGGTGTTGAGGTGACTGGCCAAACAACAAACGTGACACTTGAGAAGTCGAAGCTATGACTAGGGTCATTGTAGATCGATCGTGGCTCATTAGATGAGGGCGGAAAACTTTCCATCTCTGTCGAGCCTCTTCGTAGGTGCTAGGGTTTGTTGGAGCTCTATCGAACCTGTGTTGTGGCCCGAGCTTATGGGTTTGGCCAAAACATTTAGGTCTTAAGGTACTATTCGATCCTTTCTCACCCAAATCATAATCTAGGCAGTATATAGGCCTCCCTTCCCCTTAATTTGGATATTGGGCCTCTTTCATTTCTCTTATTTGTATTTGAAAATTTCTGAGTTCCCTTAGCTAATAAGTTGTTGGGAACAGTGTCTTGAAAATCTAGTTTTTCTTGTAAATAATTTTTGTAAGAGAATAAAATTTAATTATCTTCATTTTCATTATAATTGTATTTGTGAGTTCATTATGCATGTGATTTTCTTTTAAGCAACATCCATAAAATGGATGTAGTCGTCAAATTATGTTTCAATGTTTGTTTTTAGTGGGTACTGAGATTGTGCTACAGGTAAACCTAAAACAAACAGAATGACATGTTATTTGAAAAATTTGTACTCGGAGACAAGTTTGGACTACTTTTCTGCTAAGACTATAAAGTGACACTTTAGATGACTTGTCTTGGTCATGTGGATGGTGATCCAAAAAGTATTGTATGGGTGTTTGCAATAAGATAGATGCACTGAATTGGATCAATTGAGTTACTTGTATCTAGACTACTAAGGGAAATGAGTGATTCGTAATGTATTGTTTGAATGATGACTCTAAATCCTAAGGATATTATGGACATGTGCATGGAGTGTTAGTCATCTCGGTATACTGAAAGTTAGGTCTCTAAATGTGAACGAAGTCTTACGTGCATTGGGTAACGGCATGATGTGTGGCAAAGATTAGGTGTTCAATATTGAATCCATAGTCTCATATGAGGTACAGATGTCCCTTTAGTTGATTCGCAATTGTTCGAATTAATTAGGAATCTTTAGCCAAAGTATTCCAAATGTTTGACATTTGGAATTTATACTATGAATTTGTTGATGTATACATAAATTATTAAGAAAAAGGCCAAGTTGGGAACTAATGGAAAAGCTATGAGAAAAATAACTGTAGCAGTTACAATTATTTTTCTCATGGATATCTCATAGAGGGGTTGTTGTATAAAAATAGTCTATCTAAGAATTATCGAATAAATGAGATTAATTTTTGAGTGTAGTACGACTCATTTAGGGGAATTAAGTCCATCTAAATTGTAATCAAATATTATCAGGAGATAATAATTAGTTTTGACTTATTTGGAGCTAGAATTAAATTGTCCCTGAGGTCCCTGGACAAGCCTCTAAAATTACATCATTAGAAAAATGTTGAAAGAATTCATGAGATGAATAAATTTAATTATGCTAAACCATATTCATTAGACGACTAAAATAATATTGCTAGAATAAAATTTATAAGATGAATTTATACATTTGGGAAATAAAACGACAACAAAAAAAGAGAACATCGGTGAAATCCAAGCAAAACGCACCCAACCATTCACCACGTGAAGCGTGTTGCGTCATGACAGTTGTGGCATGATCCATGTTGCTTAAGATGGACCAACCAACGGGGTGTCCCATGCAGTGATCCACGGCTTCAGGCGGGGATCGATCAAATTGTGCCACGTGACACAAACGAGCTGGAGAGAGTGGCTTCTAGGATTGAAACGATGCCATTTTACTTTTTTTTTTTTTTTGGTACCATATCAAAAAATTAAGAATTTTTTGTCCAGTAGCCTGTTACAAATAAGGGTCCTGGGATTAAGGTTTATCACTGAAAAAATTAATAGTTTCTAAGAGTATTGACTTTTAGAAAATTAAAAGAGGAAATTTTTCACTAAAATTATTTCTGTTCAGTTCAATAATTTTCGGAGCCCACACTTTAAGTATTCATAGGAGATTGCATAGAATGTTCTGCGATCTCGGTGATTCCTAGAAGCTACATTGCAATCTACATTAATGTATTTTTTTTTCTTTTCCTTTTCTTTTTATTTTTACTATTCTATTTATTTATAGTATTTATTTCAGGTTTACCACCCTGAAGGAAGAAGGCTGCGTACATCAACCCCCCCAGACCCCACTTCTGTGAGAGCCCTTGAGGCACTGGGTTTGTTATTGTTGCTGTTGTTGTAGTTATTTATAGTATTTATTATGCTAGTTATTTTTCATGCTATTATTATGAATGTGTTAGAGTAGAGGCCTACATAATTAAAATTAGGAATTTTAAATCATCCCTAGGTTTAAAATTAATAATTTTAAATTATCTATAGGTCTAAAATTAGGAGTTTTAAATCATTCTGAAGCATTAGTTTTGATTAATTTAGGGAATATTTTAGAAATACGTCCCAACAATTAGTACAAGAGTCAGCCTCTAATTACATTCATAATATACATGAGATAAATAATCGGCATATTAAATTAAAATAAATAGATTTGCGAGCGAATAGAATTGAGATTTGTTGAAAGGAAAAGGAGAAATTTGAAAGAGTTATTAAAAGGTGTTTAATAACAATTATGCTTGTCGATTTGATTTTAAATTGTTCGAAATTTCAATTAAATTAAGAGGTTAATTCATATTTGAAAAGTTGATTCTCAAAATTGTATTTTAGATATGTATGATATGATTTTATATATCCGATAAGATTGTCAAATAAAATTATTGTCCCAATGAGATTAAAATCAATATTTATCAATATTAAAAAATAAACAAATTAATTAACTAAATTTTTTTTTACTGACACTGACGTGGCCAAAATTATTATTTTTAGAATGTGATTCTAATGTAGATTATGTGATAATCAGCTTGTAAATGCACTTCAAAAAAAATAAAAATAAAAAATAAAAAACTAGTTTTATAAAATTCAAGTGGGAGCGAGGTTCAATGGTCTAGTCCTCACAATCTCCATTACCGCTCTAACAATATCGTAGATCGACATTACTCCCTGAGAAGGGTATGGACTACAATGTTAGACTTCTAAAAGTATAGACTTAGGCACAAAGAGGCCAATGCAGGGAGTGTTTCGTGGATTTGTATGGAGGTTTAGGTCATGGTATTCACTTGAATAGAATGATACATTAGCCTCCCCGAGGAGCTCTATTGTGTTATGGTAGAGATTAAGGAAAGAGTGATGAGTTAATCATGTTTAGTAAGACTTATAAGAAAGTATGTTAATTGAAAATAGTTCTCACCCAAACAAGTTTCTTACCACCCCGCTACCGGGGAATAAGGAGTGGTATGTTTGGGTCATTATTGTATTCATGATAGTTCAGTTTTGTGGATGCCTGACTCATTTTGCTTGCAAAATTTAAAAAAATGGACACCACAGCATTTTGCATGACTCATAATAGGTTACATAAATTTTGCATTTACAAAGTTACAATGGCAAAGACTAGTGCTCTTCATTCGATGCTTAAGGATACTGCACTTACTGGACCGAATTATTTTACATGGAAAATGAATTTGGATATTATACGAGAGACAAAATTTTTTTTCTTACTGAGGCTCGTCCTCTAATGCCTACTTCTAATTCCATAACTATTGTCAAAGAGCGTCAAGAACACTAGAAAAAGACTAATGAGTTAGCCAAATGCTATATATTGGCCTCTATGTCAAATGTTCCCAAGCATTAGATGCTTGAGATGCAGAAAGCAGTTGAGATGATGAAACATCTAAAAGAAAATGTATGGAGGTCAGGATAGTGCAGCTAGGCAAGAGCTGATGAGGAAGCTGCTTAACATGAGGATGTCAGAAGGAACACTAGTTTAGGAACATGTTATGAAATCAATGGCGTGTTTGCCTGAATTGGAAATCCTTGGAGCTAAGATTGAGAGTCAATCTCAGTAGGATATCATCCTCAATTCTCTGTCAGCTTATTCACACTTTTCAAGCTAAATTATTCAATGAATAATAAGGATTATTCGTTACCTCAGCTAATGATGGAGCTGCAACTAGTAAAGGGCGTGATGCGGGCCAAGGGGAGTGTCCACTTCACTCGGGCACCGAGGACAAGTAAGCAAGCTAAGGGTTTGATAGGGAAGAAGTGGAAGCGTAAGGTTGCTAGTGTAGCAGCTAAGCCTAACAAGAAAAATGCCTAGGGAAAGTGTTTCTTTCATGAAAAAATGGACCACTAGAAGAGGAACCACCCTAAGTACTTAGGTACCCTTCCTGCCAAGACTGGTAAACCATCTCGTACAGTTATGATGATATCTCACTTGATTGACTCATGTGTAATTGAGAGTCCGCCAGATTCTTGGTGTGTGGACTCGAGTTTAACCGACCATGTCTATAATATGTTACAGGGACTTAAGCTAACCAGGAGGTTGCTTGATGGAGAGGTGTACCTGACAATTGTAAATGGTATAAGAGTTTCGGTCTTGGAAGTGGGAGATATTAGCTTAGTTTTTAGTTTTGAAAAATGTCTATTTGTACCTGCATTACGTAGGACTTTGGTTTCTGTGTCTTCTGAGTTAATAATGGATTCTAAGTTAATTGTGGTTCTTTATTTGTAATTAGTCAAAATAAATTGTTGATTTGTAAAGGTCATTGTGTGGATGGTTTGTTTATATCATTTCCTGATCAGAACTCAGTTGATTGTTCATAGAAATCTAACACAAGCTCACCTATTCAACCTTGTAAGAGAAAACACTTTGAAAACGATAATGCCTACATGTGGCTCTAATGCCTAAGTCACAATAATTCGAATAGGATCTAAAGAATGGTAAATGATGGACTGATAGAACCTTTAGACTTGAATTCCGTACCAATCTACGAATCCTGCATAGAAGGTAAAATGACCAAGCCAGTCTTTAAAAGTAAAGGCAACGGGGTTGATGACTTACTTGAGCTGGTTCACACAGATGTGTGTGGACCAATGAATGTTCAAGAAAGAGGTGGATTCGAGTAATTCATCGCTGTCACGGATGATTACTTTAGGTATGGATATGTATACGTGATGAGACATAAGTTTGACTCATTTGAAAAGTTTAGAAAGTTCAAGGCTAAAGTTGAAACAGTTAGGTAAACATGTCAAGGCACTTCAATGGGATTGAGGTGGTGAATACCTTTGGGGAGAGTTTCTGGATTTCCTAATTATAAATGGGATAAGATATCAGCTTTCTGCTCTTGGAACTCCATAGCATAATCGTGTTACAAAAAGGAGAAATAGGACATTATCGGAGATAGTAAGGTCCATAATGAGTCATGCTACTTTACCAATCTCTTTTTGGGGTTATGCCATGAAAACAACAGCATATCTCATTAACTTAGTTCTATAGAAGTCAGTTCCTAAAATACCTAAGGAATTATGGACTAGACAAGAACGTAGTTTAGGATACCTTCGAACTTGGGGCTGTCCAGCACGTGTTGAAAAAGAATCCTGATAAGTTGGAACCGAGGACGGAGGTGTGTAGGTTTGTAGGTTATCCCAGAGGGACGGAAAGTAGTCTTTTCTACAATCTTTCTTAACATAAGGTTTTTGTAAGTGCAAATGCTAGATTTTTAGAGAAGGATTTTGTAATAGACTACAAAGTAAAAGTAGAGTAGTCTTAGAGGAATTGAGAGATATTGACACTATGTCAAAACAGCTATAGACATCTCGAGACACCGTGGATATATTAGATACACCTACAGATAGAATCAAAAATGTTTCGAGTACACGAAAGCCCATATGCAGTGGGAGGACCGTCGAGGCACCTGACGGATTCATGGCTTGGGCCTTAATGGTTGACCACAACATTGAGTCTGATCCTCTTAACTACATTAAGGCACTTAAAGACAAAGATGCTGACCAGTGGGTCCTAGCAATGAAATCTGAGATAGAATCCATGTATTCTAATCAGGTTTTGGAACTTGTAGAGGCACTGGAAGGCATTAAACCCATTAGATGAACATGGGTTTGCAGGAGGAAGGGAGGAGTGGACGGGAAGGTAGAGACCTTCAAGGTAAGAGTTTTACCCATAAGGAAGGTATTGATTATGATGAGGCCATCTCACCAGTAGCCATGTTAAAGTCCGTTAGGACACTCCTATTTATTGTTGGTCATTATGACTATGAGATTTGGCAAATGGATGTCAAAATGGCCTTTTCGAATGGTTGTATTGATGAAGACATCGATATGATGCAACTAGATGGTTTCGTTGGCATAAATTAGGAGCATATGGTATACTGTTAAGATCGAGATTGAATCTCAAATCCTAATCAAGGATAGAAGAGAGTTAAGATGAGAAAGAAATGAAATTAGGTGAGAAATATAGAGAGAGTTAGATGAGAGACAGAATTTATCTCAAAAGAGATATTTTCATTATCAAAGTTATGAGACTTAAAATACAATCCAGCTTACTTATACTCGATGTGCTTTTCTACGTCAATTAAAATTTAATATAAAACCCTATCTATTTAACACACCTAAATTGAAGTGTAGGGCGAGAGGGTGCCGAACCACATGAACTAAAAGTGTGTAAATTTAATCTATGACCTAAATTGATTTAAGGAAAAGTGATATCTTGTGTTAATTAATCTAGAAAACGACAATTAAACGAAAGTAATCTACTACTAATCGGGAACGTGCATTAAATTGGAGCCTAGGTTTTCGAATCCATCATTAGCCAATTAGTTTTGCGTCAACTCTTAAATTGGGATTATTGATTGTCACATGGGTAGTGGTATAGGCCACAAGCTTCAACCTACTAAGATAATGTTGTTAGTATTGCGTATTGACCCTATCTAATTAAAGCATAAGGAAAATAGGCTCTACCTAACATATTGTTAATTATTATGTATTAGCCCTATCTAACAAAAGCATAGGGAAGATAGGCTTTAATTAATAATTCGGTTAATACTATTGCTTGATTCATTAATCCTAAGGCTACAAGCACAAAGAATTAATTTGTAAATATCAACATCAACAATTAAATGTTCCAAACTCAATAATCATATCAATTGAATAAACAATAAAAATATAATACTTCAAAGTATTTATCTTAACCAAGCAATTCATGTAAACAATCAAATTAACTCGAATTAAAAGTAACCAAAAGTAAAGGCTAAGATTTCATTTAACCCCAGAAAGCAAGTTAGCTCTCAATCAAGGATGACCCGGTGAAGAAGAAGTTGAACGAACTCATGTCGGTCTCCACACTAATTTCACTTTCGTTCCAATTTAATGAAAAAGAAAGAAAAATAAAAATTTGAAAAAGAGAGAAAGAGCTGAGAGGAGAGAGAGAAGCAGGGGCGTGAACCAGAGAGGCGCTCCCAAAATTTAGAAAAACCCAGACGAACACCCCAAAATCGAACTGCCTTATATCCTCACAAACACCGATCTGCGTCTTATCTGTGCCCTACCGGATCTGGGCCGTGGTATTGGCATTGGGCCACGGTTGGTGCTGGTGGTGGGCCAGAGGTTGATGACGGTGAACAGGGGCTATTGAACTGGGGTTGATGATGATGTTACTGGTGGTCGAATAGGGCCGGTGAAGATGAGCTACGTTTGGGCCGAGGTTGATGACGGTGAATAGGGGCTATTGAGCCCGATACGGGTCCGTGATGTTTGGGCTGAAGATGATGAACGGTGTGGTGAAGTTGGGCCTGCGTTTGGGGCTTGAGGTTGATGATGTCCCCGAATCTCGAGTGACTTGATTTAATTGTTTATGCATCGAATTTGCCTCATTTGCACCAAAATTTGACAATTTTCAGAACTTTAATTTCAAACCTATTAAACATAAAAATTGCCAACTATAATTAAATAGGTGCAAAATGATTAAAATAACAATTAAAAGATGCGTAAATACGAGACGCCTCAACACCCCCACACCTAACCTTTGCTAGTCCTCGAGCAAAGCATATGATTTAACATAAAAACTACAATGACCGACTAACCCAACCTTCGCCAAGCTTTTCGAGATTATCACTTATATTACAATTCAAGACAAGATTAAATCATCTAGAGCATTCTCCAATTCCATGAATTTAGATGATTAGACTTCAAAACTCGTCATAGAATTTCACTAACCTTGTATCAACTACCAGGACTTACTCAAGCAATGCACAAGTGAAAGTGAATACGATTTTATGCCACAGAATGTCCTCAAATTCTCGCTTCCAACCAATTATATAAAGGTTTTGTGCACCGCGCCATGGAATCACCTAAACACATGCCAATACATTGAGAAATTTTAGGTGGCATATGAGTGACCACTTTACAACATTCTGACCTTAGTATAGCACAAAAGAACATCTTTGTCATAATTGTACACGAGTTTTCATTTTTTCTTTTCCTTTTGCCTTTTTCTTTTGGAGGAAACCCTTTTTTTCTTTTTTCTTTATTTCATTTCATTTTTTCCTTTTTGTTTCCTCTTTCTTTTCTGTCCATTTTTAGAATTTTTTTTTTATAACACGTACTTCATCATTACAATTGACATCGACCAACTAGCACTTTTTATTACATCCAAGGCAAGGATTAGGATAAGCCAATAAGACAGGCTTGTAAAACTCAAGATATATAGGGTTGTTTACTCAAATTTTTAGATTTTTCACAACATGAAAGTTCTGTGCATAGTGAATATGCGAGCGGCATGAGTAGAACCCATTAATATAAAAAATGATCAACAATAGTCATTAGCAAGTATGAAGTATAATCATTTAATTTCATGGAATTAAGAGAACGAAATAAACAACTAATCCCACTGTCATCATAACATGCGCGTCGATCAAGGAAAACTTGGCTAAGCGGTTATGATGCACTCTCAAAATGCATAAAAAATGTTCAAAATTTTAAAAATTTGACCAAAAATGGGCACATGCAAATGAGCCTCCCCCCCACACCTAAATCATGCATTGTCCTCAATGCAACAACATCAATCATTAAAGCACAAGAGATAGATGAGATGGAGCAATACAACCTAACGAGACGGCGTGGACATGTATATATGATTCCTTCAACCTAGCACAAGAACCTGAAAAGAGAGAAAACAAGCCTCGAAGCAACTAATTAGGTCAAAAATGAAATTAAAAACAAGAAATAACAAACCTAGGTTGCCTCCTAGGAGCACTAAATTTTACGCATTCAGCCAGGCGCAGTGAATCAAGCAGAGATCAAGTATCAGTCATGGTGTCCATCAAAGAGACAACTTTAATAAGCTGTCCATCAGCAATGCCATCTAACTCAACTACAGGTTTAAGCCTTTGACCATTTATAGTGAACACATGACCATCTTTAGGGTGGTATATCTCAATAGCACCCGAGGGGTATACCTGCTTAACCACAAAAGGACCATCCCACCTAGACCTTAACTTACCAGGAAAAAGACGCAATTTGGAATTAAAAAGCCAAACCTTTTTGATTAGGAACAAATGTTTTCCTAAAAATATGTTTATCATGAAAAGCCTTGGTTTTAGCTTTATAAATCTTTGCATTCTCATAGGCTTCATTCCTTAGTTCTTCCAGCTCACTCAATTAAAGCTTTCGGTTGACACCAGCTTGGTCTAAATCGAAATTCACAGCTCGAGTGGCCTAATAAGCATGGTGTTCTAGCTCAACTAATAAATGACATGCTTTACCAAAGACCAACCTATAGGGTGACATACCAAGTGGGGTCTTATAGGCAGTGCGATGTGCCTAGAGAGCATCATTCAACCTAAGGGACCAATCTTTCCTATCAGGACGAACTGTTTTCTCAAGTATAGACTTGATCTCACTGTTTGAAAGCTCTACTTGACCACTAGTTTGGGGATGATAGGGGGTCGCAATCTTATGATGCACTGAGTACTTCCTAAGAAAGTGCCTCAAATGACCTATGAATGAAATGACTACCACCATCACTAATGAGTGCTCTAGGGGTACCAAAGCGGTTAAAAATGTGGTCCTCGACAAATTGCATGATCGCTTTGTGGTCATTGGTCCTAGTAGGTATAGCCTTAACCCATTTAGACACATAGTTGACCCCTAAAACTATGTAGACAAACCCAAAAGATGGGGGAAATGGTCCCATAAAGTCAATACCCCAAATATCAAATATTTTCACAAGTAAAATGGGGTTCAAAGGCATCATGTCTCGACGTATCATTGCGCCTATGCGCTGACAACGCTCACATGCAAGACAAAACTTGTGAGCATTCTTGAGCAGAGTAGGTCAATAAAAACCACACTGTAGGACTTTTGCAGCAATTCCGCGACCTCCAAAGTGTCCTTCACATGCATATGAGTGACAAAAAGATAAAATGCTATAATACTCACACTCTAGAACACATCTATGAATTACTTGGTCCGCACAATGTTTAAACAAGTCAGGGTCATCCCAGTAAAAGTGCCTTACTTGAGAGTGAAACCTATCCTTTTCTTCCTTAAAAAAGTAGATGGAATCACACCTGTAGCGAGGAAGTTAACAATATCTGCAAACCAAGGGCCACGTGAATGGGAGACAACAAAAGGTTGCTCATCGGGAAACGAGTCATGCATTGAAATAGATGGATCATGATACTCAAAGAAAATCCTAGAGAGATGGTCAGCTACCACATTCTCTGCACCTTTCTTATCTCTAATCTCAATGTCAAACTCTTGAAGTAGAAGAATCCATCTAATGAGCCTAGGTTTCGTTTCTTTCTTTGAGAGCAAATATTTTAATGTGGCATGGTCAGAATAGATATTGACTTTTGACCTCAAAAGATAAGAGCGAAATTTGTGTAGAGCAAACACGACAGCTAGCAACTCCTTTTCAGTAGTGGTGTAATGGCGTTGTGAATCATTAAGAGTTTTACTGGCATAGTAAATGACATGAGGCACTTTTTTTACACTTTGACCTAGGACAACAGCTATAGCAAAATTAGTAAGCGTCACACATAATTTCAAAAGGACGAGAGTAATCTAGGGGCTGCATAATGGGGCTGAAACAAGTAATGACTATAGTTTTTGAAAAGCTTCCAGGCAAGACTCATCAAACTCAAATGATGTCTCCTTAGCTAGCAAGCTAGTTAATGGTCTAGCCATTTTCCAAAGTCCTTAATGAATCTCCTATAGAAACCTGCATGACCTAGAATGGATCTAATTTGCTTCACGTTTGAGGGAGGGGATAAGTTTGCAATCAGATCTACCTTAGCCTTATCAATCTCAATACCCTTCTTGGACACTCTATGACCCAATACAATCCCCTCTTGAACCATAAAGTGACTCTTTTCCCAACTCAAAACAAGATTGGTCTCTTCACACCTCTTTAGCACAAGCCTTAAATTCTGTAAACATTCATCAAACGAAGGTCCAAAAACAGAGAAATCATCCATAAAAACCTCAAGAAATCTGTCTACCATGTTAGAAAAGATAGACATCATGCATCTCTAAAATGTAGCGGGAGCATTACATAAACCAAAAGGCATCCTATGGTAGGAAAATGTGCCAAAGGGGCACGTAAAGGTCGTTTTCTCCTAGTTCTCTGGGTAGACTGCTACCTAGTTATGTCCTCAAGAAAACAGTAAAAGCTCTTACCAACTAACTTCTCCAAAATCTGGTCAATGAATGGTAGAGGAAAATGGTCCTTCCTAGTGGCAGAGTTAAGCTTCCTATAGTCAATACAAACTCTCCAGCCCGTGGTCTTCCTAGTAGGAACTAACTCTTCATCGCTACTCCTAATCACTACAACGCCCGACTTCTTTGGGACTACCTGAATAGGGCTAACCCACCTACTATCAGAAATTGGGTAAATGATACCCGCATCAAGCAACTTTACAATCTCTTTCTTTACCACTTCCTTTATGTTAGGGTTCAATCTCCTTTGCATCTCTCTAGTGGGTCTAGCATTCTCATCAAGAAAAATCCAATGCATACAAATGGAAGGGTCTATACCCTTCAAATCAGCCACAGACCACCTAATGGCACTCTTATGATCACTAAGTACTATCATCAATGCATCCTCCTATTCCCTAGACAACAGAGAAAAGATAATCGCATGTCAAGTCTCATCGGGTCCTAGTTGATCTATCTGCTAATTGCAAGGTCACCATGGTGGGTTGCAACTCTCCCAAGCCTAATGTCTCATAAACCGAGTAAGGAATAATGTTGACACTCGCTCGTAAGTCCAGTAAGGCTTTATCAATTGGGTAGTTTCCAAGTGAACAAGAGATGGTGGGGACACCAGGGTCTTTATACTTAACTGGAGTGTCACACTTCATAATAGAGCTCACTTGCTCGGCTAAAAACACTTTTTTTGGCAGATGTGCTCTAGATCGCCTCTTTTGGTTTAATAGGTCCTTAATGAACTTTGCATAGGCCGGGAACTATTTAATCTCATCAAGAAGGAGAATTTTTATATTTAGTTGCCTTAACGTCTCCAAAATGTCTTCCCACTTCTTGTCATTCCCATTCGAATGTGGTGCAACTAAAGCTTGGGAGAAGGGTACTCTAGGTTCATATGACGAGGGAAGATCAGAGGCTTTAGGAGTGGGAGAAGGGTGCCTGACCTCATCAGTCTCCTTTTCTCTCTCCTTACTCTTCTCGTCTTCCTCACCACTCATGGGTACTTCACTTTAAGCACTCACCCCATTGTCAACCTCCTTCCCATTTCTCAACACTGTAATGGATTTTGCTTGTTCTTGCTGGGAAGGATAGTTGTCTTGTCTTACACAGTTTTAGGGTTCTCTATAACCTAGCTAAGAAGTCTACCTTCATCTCTCCTACTCAGAGTGTTAGCTAGTTGACCTATTTGGGTCTCTAGCTTTGCAATCGATTGTGCGTGGGAGTGGAGGAGTTGCGAATTAACTTCTAAACCTTTCAGCGCACTGAAAACCTTCTCTTCAAAATTTGAATTAGAGCTCAAATTAGGAGGTTGAGAGTAGTTAGAAGCATACCCTTGCGGTTGAAAACCTACAGGCCGAGGCACACCAGATTGTTGAGGTCGTGGGTTCTGTTGTTGTGGCATAAACTATCCTTCTCTTCCTTGCCTCCAGGAGAAGTTAGGATGGTTTCTCCATCCCAGATTGTACGTGTTAGAGTATGGATCATTTTGTGAGAATCCTTGGGCTGCATTGACTTGTTCCTCCGACCACTCCACATAAGGTGAAGCAGAGGGGCAGTCACGTGTAGAATGAGAGACACTAGAGCATGAGGAGCAAGCACTATGCACTTTTGAAACATGAGACACATTAGGTACAGTAGAGGGGGCCAGTATCATCTTAAATAGGGAAGTTAACTACTCTACAGAAGAGGCAAGAGAGTCTGCTTTCTTATCTAAGGTGGAGGTGTGAGCAATCTCATTTACTCCTCTATTTAACCTAGTAGTATTAAGACGTGCATGTGCGGGAGAGATGCTAATTCTCATTCAAAATTTTGAACAATTCCCACACCTCGTCCTTATTCTTTCTTAGGAACTGACCACAACACGAGGCATCAACAATTTGTTGACCCTTCTCGTTTAACCCATAACAGAAATTTTGGACTAGTTGCCATTTAGGGATAGCATGATGTGGACAAGCTCGTAAGAGTTTCCTAAACCTATCCCAACTCTCGTGAAACTCCTGTGGCTCTCCTAGCGGTGTTAGTCTTACTAATGGGATAGAATTTCTTAAGAAATTCTTGTTGTATTTGAGTCCAAGTACTAATCGTCCCACTAGATAAGATGCCTAACCAATACTTAGCCTTTTCCTTTAAAGACAAATGAAAGAGGCGAAGTAAGATGGCGTCATCACTAATGTTAGGAATCTTGAAAGTTGAGCAAACCTCTATGAAACTGTCCAAGTGTGTGTATGGTTTCTCATTGCCTAAGCCGTGGAATGAAGGAAGCAACTGCATAGTATGTGGCTTAAGCTCGAACTGATGAGCTACAGGTGGCAACCTAATGCGTGAGGGTGAAGCGTATGTGGTGGGAATAAAGTAGTCCATAAGTGTATGTGGTTGTTGTTCGTAAGCCATTACGGGTTGTGCTCGGTGTTGGGCTCTAAGGTCTCTTAAAGTTCTTTTAATTTGAGGGTCGAATCTAGTAAGGTCAAGCGACAAAGAGCGGCTACCGTGCATGAAATAACAATTAACCACACGAAGTAAGTAAATTAAAAATTAAATAAGTTAAACAAATAAAACAGACAAAACAAATACTTAAAAAAAGACAAATAACAAGATACCCTAAAATCTACTTATGTACGAAAATCACAAGAAAAATAATGCTAATAAAAAGAAAATAATTTTTTTTTTTATTATAGAAAAGAGACAATAACAATTAAAGAGGATTAAAAGTTAAAAATCCTAAATTAAAAATCAAATTAAAATTTCAAATCCTAGGTTGAAAAATAAAATAAAATAAAATAATTTAAAATTAAAGAAGATATAGAAAGTTAAAAATCAAATAAAATAACGACCATTGCCTAGTCCCCGGCAACGGCGCCAAAATCTTGATGTGGCTTTCTACATCTATTAAAATTTAATATAAAACCCTATCTATTTAACACACCTAAATTGAAGCGTAGGGTGAGAGGGTCTCAAACCACAGGGACTAAGAGTACGTAAATTTAATCTATCTACTAAATTGATTTAAGGAAAAGTGATATCTTGTGTTAATTAATCTAGAAAACGAAAATTAAACGAAAGTAATCTACTAATAATCGGGAACGTGTATTAAATTGGAGCCTAGGGTTTCGAATCCATCATTAGCCAATTAGTTTTGCGTCAACTTTTAAATTAGAATTATTGATTGTCACTTGGGTAGTGGTTTAGGCTATAAGCTTCAACCTACTAAAATAATGTTATTAGTATTGCGTATTGACCCTATCTAACTAAAGCATAAGAAAAATAGGCTCTACCTAATGTATTGTTAATTATTACGTATTGACCCTATCTAACTAAAGCATAGGGAAGATAGACTTTAATTAATAACTCGATTAATACTATTGCTTGATTAATTAATCCTAAAGCTACAAGCACAAAGAATTAATTTATAAATATCAACATCAACAATGAAAGATTACAAACTCAATAATCATGTCAATTGAATAAATAATAAAAATATAATACTTCAAAGTATTTGTCTCACCAAGCAATTCATGTAAACAATCAAATTAACCCGAATTAAAAGTAACCAAAAGTCAAGGTTAAGATTTCATCTAACCCCAGAGAGCAAGTTAGCTCTCCATCAAGGATGACCCGGTGAAGAAGAAGTTGAATGAACTCATGTCGGTCTCCACGCTAATTTTGCTCTCGTTCCAATTTAATGAAAAAGAAAGAAAAATAGAAATCTGAAAGAGAAAGGAAGAGCTGAGAGGAGAGAGAGAAGCAGGGGTGTGAACTAGAGAGGCGCTCCCAAAATTCAGAAAAACCTAAACGAACACCCCAAAATCAAACAGCCTTATGCCCTCACAAACACCGACCCTGTGTCTTCTCTGTGCCCTACTGAATTTGGGCCTTGGTCTGGGCATTGGGCCACGGTTGGCGCTGGTGGTGCGCCGGAGGTTGATGACGGTGAACAGGGCTGTTGGGCTGGGGTTGATGATGATGTTGCTAGTGGTCGAATCGAGCCGGTGAAGATGGGCTGCGATTGGGCCGAGGTTAATAACGGTGAACTGGGGCTGTTGGACCCGACACGGGTCAGTGATGTTTGGGCTGAAGATGACGAACAGTGTGGTGAAGTTGGGCCTGCATTTGGCGCTTGAGGTTGATGATGTCCCGAACCTCGATTGACTTGATTTAATTGTTTATGCATTGAATTTGCCTTATTTGCACCAAAATTTGACAATTTTCGGAACTTTAATTTCAAACATGTTAAACATAAAAATTGCCAAAATGAGTGTAGAACTATAATTAAATAGGTGCAAAATAATTAAAATAATAATTAAAAGATGCGTAAATACGAGACGCATCAATACTATGACTCGCTAAGACAAGATACATTGCACATGGACTAAACCTCCTAACCGCCTCCCGGCTACAGCCGCCATATTTGACCAACAACTAATCGCCATTGACCTCTCTTGACCGGCCTTAACCACTAGTCCTCCCTTATAACAAGACTTATCAAAGGCTTATGCTACTAATTACATCATGACTAATTCTAATTACAATCTTTCACAAGCCCCATCTATGGGAATCATAACAATACTCCCCCTTAAGAGATTCTTGTCCTCAAGAATCTAAGAAGAGAGTTGAGGCTTTGAAGAACATTTGTTGATGTAGAGTAGGAAGCTTGAATGTGCTGAACTTGCCTTGTACATACTTGCACCTGCATAGAACTTGTATGTAACAAGATCTGAAATGTAGCTGAGCAAGTGAGTATTATTCTTATTTCTGCACATTGTTTGTGCTTGGATGTATTACGCCCCCGGTGGTCTACACAGATCTAACCAAACTAGCAAATTACCAGCATCCAAACCATAGAACCTCTTGATGAAAATAATGCAGCCCAGCATCATCATCTTGCTGAGCTCTCTTTTGCTATTATTCTTAGCAGGCTCAACTCTTCTTTTACAGTCTTCCCAATTCACATACTTAACTGCGGACTTCAATGGCTCGGTGGTGCAGAAATGAAGCATATTGTAGCTTTTGCTCAAACAAGACCCAGTTCGTGGCTTGAATAGGAGGAAGCTTTCAATTGTTAACAGATTCATAAGACTTCTCACGGCCAAACTTGCACATTCAGTTGTCCCCATAATACTCTGAAATGCTATTGTTAGTGAGAAAAATGAACTACTCCATGAATCCACAACAGCTTCTATGTAACATGTTAATTCTGAATGTGTAAGATTTGAAAGTCTCGGCTTCTTTCCCCACATCTCTTGCATAATCCACCATAAATTGGTCTTGCTCCTTGCTATCCCCATAATAGACTCTCACTCCCTTAACTTGCCAAAGCTTAAAGGGAGTGCACAAAGAACATCTAACAAATTGCTTTCCAATGCAACTTCCCCGGATGAATTCTTGAACAATTGAGACTTTAGCTTGCAAATTTGGAATTTTGCTCCACCAAGCTAAGTCTTCAATAGTCACAGTGGAACTTCAAAGGAACAATGTCATCACTTAAACTATCAAGATAGTAGAACTCACAGCCCATAATTTGCAGCATACCAATTCCAGATTGTTCGCCAAGACTTCAGCTCCTGTTTGGATCTCATTTTGTTCCTTGTGTTTAAGAGGTACTCTATAGCTATCTTGGTTCAAGGTTCCCTATAATCTAGGCTGGTTATGAATCCACTTTCTTCTCAAACGAACATACTTAGATCTCCTAACAACGAGCACAAGTACGCTTTCAAAATTCACCAGCCTATGAAGCCAATGAAACTTCAAATCAGCCTTGCACTTCTTAGGATCAAAAACTGATATGTTTTGAACTTCAAATCAGCCTTTCAGCTTGAACTAATCTTAATCTTTTGTTGAAGTCTTAAATTAAGGCGTTTTGATGATGGCTAATATATTGACCTATTATCTCCACTTGTATGCCACCACAGAATGAACTCAATCGACAATACTCATTAACACCCTCTTGCATTTGTGAAACAGATCTCAAATATTTAAGTTTTGAAGTTTTAGGGGGCCTTACATTGGCTTGAACATGAGGAAGATGTTCTTTACTCTTGGCTTGACCAATCAAAGCATCTAACTCTTATTCCAAGCTCCTTGTTACTTCAGCATAAGGAACAAACAGAATCTTATTTGCCTTATCACAAATCCAAAGATTTCCCCTGAATTGCTCGTATAACTTCTTATTTGAAACCTTTTACCATTATACTTCACCTTGTATCTACTTATGGATTGATTAACTCCACCCTTAAGGAACCCAAAGAGAGATTACTCGGTCAACTTGATTACCAAAACATCTTTACTGCTGAATTCAGCTCGGGTTGCCTCACCAACTTGCTTCTTGTCACCTCTATTCAATGAAAAAGAAAACAACAAGTATTTCGGAGGTCTCACATTGGGTTGTACTACAGGGAGGACACTTGGATCAACCCAGCTTGACATCTCATAACTAACTTTACTTCCAACATCGCACCACTGAATCGCAGCACGATCATCTTACATCAGAGATTCAGTTTATAATGCACTAAGCCATGAACAAGAGGCTCTCACATCCCCACTTGAAGACACTTCTAAATTACTTGATGTTCTAGCTATTGTTTGTTCAAGATTGGCAAACTTCCAATTTAGTTGATAACAATTGCCCGAAGACTCATTATTCTTAGCACAATTTGCCCTTGTGTATTTCCAAATGCCTCTCTAAACATCTTTCCTGGATCAAAAGGTCTCCAACAAGTCTAATTTGCACCTTTATTAACCTCTTGAGTGCACTTAGCTTGATCGTTTCTATCTAAACTACGTGACATCACTTGAATAGGCTACATAGGAGCAACCTTTCCTACTTAAATTCTCCCCTGCTACGAGCGAACTTGCTGCTGACTTGGTTGAGGTATCACAACTTCATGAGCACTTGTATTCTTCTCCTTCACAGTCGCACCAGAACTTGTAACAGAATTCCCTTCAACCTCTAGCGCCTTACCCTGGTGTAGATCTATCTCTGTTACATCAAGATCTTATAGCAGTGAAGGGTCAAACACAAGTTGTTTTGCTACAAGATCACCCTCATCTTGCTGCTGAACTAATTTCCCATTATCAAATGAATACACTAATGCCTCATTCAAATGATGTGTTGCTGCATTTATACTTGGATTTAATGTTGAATGAGGAAGGTCAAGAGCTTCCCCTTATACTTGATCAATGCCCTTACATAGAACTCCCAGTTGCGAACTCAATTCCACTTGAGGACTTGCTTCTCCTTGTCTATTGATCTGATTTTGCAAATCAGTAAACCTTTCCTCCAATTATTGCAATTGCTGAGACATTTGACCTTTAAACCTATGATTGCTCTCTAGCTTTGCCTCATCATCTGAAGCATTCGTTCACCCCTCTTTTGATCGTTCTCTTGCAGCATTTGTTTAAACCGATCGAACATTTCATCCCTCTGTTGATCGCTTTCCTGCTGCATTTTCTTGAATCGATCAAACATTTCATTCATCTTTGATTTCAACTGATCATTCGTAACAAGCTTAACTTCCCTTGCTGCACTAGCACCAATTGCCGTAGCATAAGAGACTTTAGGATCAACAAATGTAGCTAAATTTCTAACTCTCGCTCCCAATTTAACAACTAACTGATCTGTATTTGGAAGCTGTGCAACACCGACTTCCTAACTCGTGCGTTGGTTGAAGGACTTGTATTTCTTCTTGGCCTTCTTGATGCTTCTATGGATCCAAGAACTTGCTCGAAGCCTATCAATGGATACAAAAAACAACCTAGGTTGATTCAATCCTAACCTTTTGCATCATATAACCTTTCAAGGATTTCTTCATCTGCTCTAAGTCTTAAAAACTCTGGAGCACTTCCTTCGTATACTACAGTTGGTCTCGCCATTGCTCTAATCATCTTGCTTGACCAACATTTTTTTTGATTGAAGTGAATGATCAACTTAATTTCCTTGTCAAGCTGAGATATGAACTTAACTCTCAACTTCCTTATGCTCCAGATTGTAATTTGCACTTGTGATTTGATCTCACTGCCAGAATTCAATTATGCATCATGCTATTCAGGATGTAATACATCTATTTTGAATTCTCCCAATTGAAACGTCTCGACCTCAGGCTGTAATGCACTAATTCGAGGTCCACATTCCTCAATTATACCTCCAATTGAAGTTGATCCCAAATTGCTTGACCTTCGAGTAGTTGCTCGATCTTCACTGGATTGATTCAAGCTCAATTGCTTTGCTTCACTCTCGAACACAACAGGTCCAGCTCCTACTTCACCAATCAATCCCTCACGAACCAGAGATGATCTGGGTTTTCATCAATCTAATTCGAAGCTACTACATTCTAGCATGAATCGCTCTGGCGGAACTTGCAAAGAAATTCAGACTCGCTCCTCCTAGTTCTTGTACTGCACTACGCTAAAAATCAACATTCGCATAAATCTATTGCTGAACTTGTAATTATTGTTGCACTATTTGTTGCTATGACCGTGGCAATCTCAGCTTGTAGCCCTGTGTGAGTTGCTGTTGGTACTATAGGATTCTAGCCTCATGTTCTTACTGAACCGAACTAGCAACAACACTTCCAGTTCACATAGCCAAGCTTGTGTTATAGATCATGATTGAATTCTTAAGCTAACACTCAATCTTCAACTTAACTTGCTCACTGTTAATCACTTCAACTAGCTTGATCTTACTTCAACAGATCACAATATTAATGTAATACACGCAATTCTTCATGATCACACCAATCCTTAATGAATCAATTGATCTTGTCAGCTTTGATCAATTCTTACTGTCAACAGTTAACTTTTGAATTCAGAACTCAATTTTGAATCAATTTCAACCTTTTTTTTATTGTTTTCAATTAATAACCACAAGCTTTATTAATTAAGAACTCAAAATTGAACTCTTATTCAACTTGCAATGTGATCAAGAATATTTGATATCAAATCACCTTAATCTTAAGCATATACAACTAAATTGAAGTAATTGAACTTAATTGATAGCCTAAAACGAGGCTCTGGTACCAAATGTTAATATCGAGATTGAATTTCCAGCCCTAACCTTGGATAGAAGAGAGTTAAGATGAGAAAGAAGTGAAATTAGGTGAGAAATATAGAGAAAGTTAGATGAGAATTGATCTCAAAATAGATGTTTTTATTATCAAAGTTATGAGACTTACAAGACAATCAAGCTTACTTATACTATGACTCACTAAGATAAGATACATTGCACATGGACTCAGCCTCCTAACCGCCTCCCAGCTGCAGCCACCATATTTGACCAACAACTAACCACCATTGGCCTCTTTTGATTGCCCTTGACCACTAGACCTCCCTTATTACAAGACTTATCAAAGTCTTACGCTACTAATTACATCACGACTTATTCTAATTACAATCTTTCATAAGCCACGTCTATCGGAATTATAACATATACAAACTAAAGAACTCAATTCATGCTTATGGAATATTAGATTCAATGAAGCGATCAAGTCCTATGGGTTTGAGCAACTTGTTGATGAACCATGCATATAGAAGTGAAATCGTGAGCAAGTGATGACTTTCTTAGTGTTATATGTTAATGATATACTACTCATTAGGAATGATATAGGTGTCTTATCAGTTGTAAAGATTTGGTTGTCAAGTTAGCTTGATATAAAGGGCCTAAGAGAAGCCAGCTATATTCTAAGGATCAAACTTTTGCAAGATCGTAAGAATAGGATGTTGAGTCTGTCTCAAGCCACTTATATCGACAAGATATTGTCAAGATATTACATGGTGGACTCTAAGAAGGGGTTATTGCCTTCCAGGCATTGAGTCCTTCTTTCTTTAGAGCAACGTCCTAAGACACTTCAATAGGAAGGGCAGATGAGGAACGTACAACATCCTTTTGCTGTGGGAAGCCTCATGTATGCCATGTTGTGCACGAGACCAAATATTTGCCATGCTGTTGATATGGTGAGTAGATATCGGTCACACCTAGGTTCGTTGCATTGGGCGGCAATGAAGCAAATTATCAAGTACTTGAGAAGGACTAGAGATAATATGCTAATCTTTCATAGTGACGAGCTGGTTCCAGTGGGATATACTAATTTAGACTTTTAGTCAAATGGGGATACTAGACATTCAACGTATGTATATGTCTTCAATCTTGGAGGGGGAGACATCAGTTGGAGAAGTGTCAAACAGTCTTGCATTGCTAACTCAATCATAACGCTCGAATATGTTGCAGCTTTAGAAGCTACAAAGGAGGCTTGTTGGCTTAGAATGTTCCTAAAAGATCTTGAGGTTATTAGAGATGGTCTTACACCTATCATGGTCTTTTATGAAAACTCTAGTGTTGTGGCTAACTCTAAAGAACATAGAAGACACAAGACTTCCAAGCACAATGAAAAGAAGTACCACCTCATTAGGGACTTCGTGGAGAAGGGTCGGATAGCGATATTGAATATTGATATGAGCAATAATCTTGCAGATCCTTTCACAATGATTTTGACTCTGAAGACTATTGAGTCACACTTAGAAGGGATAGGGATAAGGTGTATAGTTAATTGGATTTAGGACAAGTGGGAGATTGTTGAGAACAGTGTCCTGAAAATCCAATTTTTCTTGTAATAATTTTTGTTAGCGAATAAAATTTAATTACTTTCATTTTCATCATAATTATATCTATGAGTTCATTATGCATGTGATTTTCTGTTAAGTAACATCTATGAGATGGATGTAGTCCTCAAATTACGTTTCAGAGTTTTTTTTAAGTGGGCAATGAGATCATGCCACAAGTAGACTTAAAACAAATGGAATGACATGTTATTTAAAAAGTTCATAGTCGATTACAAGTTTGGACTGCTTGTCGAGTAAGACTATAATGTGACACTTTTAGATGACTTGTCTTGGTCTTGTGGATGGTGATCCAAAAAGTGTTGTATTGGTGTTTGCAATAAGATTGATGCACTGAATTGGACCAAGTGAGTTACTTGCATCTAGACAACTATCAGAAGTGAGTGATTCATAATGTGCTGTTTGAACAATGGCTCTAAATCCTGAGGGTATTATGGACCTGTACATGGAGTGTTAGTTATTTTAGTATACTAAAAGTTAGGTCTCTAAATATGACCAAAGTCTTACGTGCATTGCGTAACGGCATGGAGTGTGGCAGGGATCAAGTGTTCAACATGGAATCTATAGTCTCTTGCAAGATATATATATATCCTCTTAATTGATTCGCAAGTGTTTGAATTAATTCCGAATCTTTGGCATAAGCATTTCAAGTGTTTGACATTTGGAATTTATACTATGAATTTGCTCATGTATAAATTAATTACTCGGAAAAAACAGTTGAACCGGGAACTAATTGAAACGTTGTGAGAAAAATAATGATAAAAGTTATAATTATTTTTTCTCATGGATATCTCATAGAGTGGTTGTTGTAATCAAAATAGTCTATTTGGGAATTATGAAATAAATAGGTTCAATTTGAGAGTGCAATAAGGCTCATTTAATGGAATTAGGTCATGCTAAATAGTAATCAAATATTATCATGAGATAATAATTAGTTTTGACCCATTTGGAGCTAGAATTAAATTGTCACTGAGGTCCCTACCCAACAACAACAACAACAACAAACCCAGTGCCTCCAATGGCTCCCGCATAAGCAAGGCCGGGGGGCGGGGGGGTTAGATGTATGTAGCCTTCCCCCTTCAGGGGGTTACCTTGAAGAGAGGCTGTTTTCGAGGACCTCTAACCTGAGAAGCTGGTCTGCAGTATAAAGCAAAAGACCTGGCAGCAGGAGAGCATCAAAGCATAAGTAGGGCAAAACACACGGCGAGCAAAACAAAAAACTTAAAGCAAGCCACATCAGGCACAAATCAACAGATAAGATAAAGATAAGGACTAAGGTCCCTACCCAACCCTCTAAAATTACACCATCAGAAAAATATTGAAAGAATTCATGAGATGAATAAATTCAATTATGCTAAACAATATTTATTAGATGAATAAAATAACTTTGCTAAAATAAAATTTATAAGATGAATTTATACATGTTGGAAACAAAACAACACAAAAAAGAGAAAAAGTGTGAAATCCACGCAAAATGGGACCAACCAATCAAGGCACAACACAAGCCACACGGTGACTGGCTGTGGCATGATCTGCATCGCATGGGCTGGACCAACCAGCCTAGGGCGTCCCACATAGTGATCCGTGCCCTTCAGGTGTGGACCAATCAGATTGTGCCACGTAGTGCAAATGAACTGGTGAGCGTGGTTCTGCTTCTAGGATTCAAACGATGTTGTTTTACTTGTTTCTTTTTTGTACAACATTGAAAAATTAGGAATTTTTTTCGAGTCGCTTATTATAAATAGGGGTCTTGAGATTAAGGTTTATCACCAAAAAAATTAATAGTTTTATGAGAATATTGATTTTCAGAAAATTAAAAGAGGAAAAATTTTCATTGGAATTTTTTTTCTCTTCAGTTCAATATTTTTCAAAGCCCACTCCTTAGGCATTCAAAGAAGATTCCGTAGAAGGTCTTGTGGTCTCGATGATTTCCAGGAGCCACATTACGGTCTACATTCAGGTATTTTTCTTTCTTTTCTTTTTCTTTTTTTTTTGCTATCCTATTTATTTACGGTATTTATTATGCTAGTTATTTTTTATCCTATTGTTATGAATGCGTCGGAGTAGAGGACTATAGATTTAAAATTACGGGTTTTAAATCATCTGTAAATTTAAAATTACGAATTTTAAATCACCCGTGGGTTTAAAATTAGGAATTTTAAATCGTTCCGCTGCGTTAGATCGAATTAATTTAGAAAATATTTTAAAAATATGCCCCAGCACAAGCTTCTCATAGAATTATGCTTATTAACAATCACCAATGACCTATGCTTCCTCTTCTTAGGCACTAACAATCCTTGCTACAAAGTTGCCTTTGAAGGAGCAGCAGCCACCACCTCAACAAAGAATTTGGGTGAAAAAAATCCATCTAAGCTTATTTGACAAAGCGGAAAATTACCCATAATTTGATAAAAGAATCCCTCTGATTCGATAGACCAACATCCAAATCATATGGTGTAAGCCTATTTGTTATACTTCTAAAGAACTTAAACCATCTAGAAATCTCCTTCCCTGTAGGAACAATTAGGAGTCTATCCCCTCCCACATTAAATTCTAAAATCTATAAAAATATGCCCATGAAATTGCACTTCGTCTCTATTGGGTATATTTTTTACCTTAAAATTAATTATATATAAAATAAGAAGAAAAGAAGAAAGAAAAATTTAAACTTTAAGAACCAAAAATAACATTGAAAGATAAATGATGAATACGAAATGTAAAAAGTAAAGGCAAGAAGAAAGATGCACAATAGTTTTCATAGTGGTTCACATACAACCCGGAAGCTAGTCCTCTCCTCAATTAACTACTTTTTGTCACTTAAGTCATTCACTAAGCTTGATGATCCTTTTTAAAATCCTAGGCTCGGGATCCACCTGTTACAACCGGTCTTTTTGTGCATAAGCTCAAGACCTAACCTTTTACAATTGACCTTTTTGTAACTGTAGGTTCAGGATCCAACCTTCACAAGAAAATGAATTAAAGCAATGAAATTCACTTTTGAAGCGTGGATTGAAAATAAATCAAGCTTAGCCAAAGCTAAGGATATGCCAATTAAGCTCAAATAATCAACAATAAAGAGAACTAGTGATGCTAAAGAAAACTTTAAGAAAAACTCAAAATTAAAGCGTCAAAGCACAATGAAGTGCAATAAGAGCACAAAAACTTTTTAATCAAGAATTCTTTGAGAGAATTGGATGTGATTTAAACTAAAGTATTCAAGTCCTATGTATAGGAAAATGAGGACTTGAGAGACATTTGAATGATTTAGGAGAAATTAGGAAAGAAATCAAATTCAGGAGTATGTGTTTAAACAAATCACAGGGTTGTATGTCGGCACTGTTTACACCCTAAATTCGGGATAGTTGGGACAACACTGTTTTGGTTAAAGTGCCACGTGCTTACCACTTGGGGTCCTCCTCAAAGAAAATTCAGGCCCTTAGGAACTAAGATAACGGCATCTCAAGCCCAATTGCTTCAGAAGTTTATCACCCTAATAGGGGTATCAGCCACTCGAGGCTCAAGATGATCGAAGGGTAAAAGGAGCTCGAGCTCAAGGGAGCTCCAAGAAGGCTGCAAGGCAAGGGGTTTCCAAGCTCGATAGAGTTAATTGGAACGCAGTTTCAGATGCATGCGAACCAAGCTTATTCAAAAGAACATGGAGCATATCGAAGAGATTTCAGCTGAAAAAGTGGACGCGAGCTTTAAGAAATACGCTCGAACATACTAAATCAAGGTTACATCCACTGATCATTCACCTGCTTAAGGAGTTTGATGGACTATGTGGGAAGGAAATGCCGTGGAAAAAGGGGGCCGTCGTTATTTACTTTTTTTTTTTTTTATAAATAAGAAGCACTATTGTAGTTGTAAAGGGTCCAACACCACTCATATAAAACTTCTTCAAATTTTATTTACAGCACACTTGTGCTTTTTTACCTAGGAATAGCATGCCTTAGCTTAGCATAGATCTTGTTGTACTTGCTTCTTCAGTAATATAGTGCTTCGGGCTTCAGGTATGAACTTCTCTTTTTAATTTGTGCACAAAATGGATAAGTTAAGAATTGAGGCTTTATTTTAAGGCTTTGATGGCCAAGACTCGACATTGATTGCATTGGTCGTAACACTACTGTCACTGCTTAATAAGTTGGGTGAACATAGGTTTGCGCCATTGTTTAAGGGCATTGATGGCCAGGGCTTGACCTTGATTGTGTTAGTCCTCGTCCAATGACCAAATATGGTTTGCTCCGTCTAAATTTTGTCATACTCTAACTCATTCAAGTTATTATAAGTTAAGGGTTCCGAGCCTAAAAACCTTATTGACTCAGGCTTATAAGTGGTCTACTGAGCTCTTGGGTTTGTCTCCACCCCAGTTCCTAACTTTTCAGTGTACTGTAGGCCTTGCTCTGTCACTATAACTGCCCCTTGAGTTAGGTCTATATCCCTTTAATTTTATGCCAAATATATATCAAAACATCGACAAAAAAATATTAAAAAGTCTTCTTAATTGAAGCATAATTAGAACTCATGTATTAACCGAAGCTAGATAGACCAAAATATCACCTCTTTTTCTCCGAAAACGGTGACTAGTTGAGGTCAAAGATATGCAGTCCGGATTTAGGCTCACCCCCTAGTTGCAGTGAATCCCTTTTGCACATTTGTTTACATATTTGTGTTTACGATGATCATAGCACACTAATTAACAAACAAATATAGCAGAAAAGCCTTTCCAAAACCATAGTCAGAGCTTTAATGCAAGACTTCATTATCTTCAACCTGATCGTGGATTACTAGAACATAAACTTAGACTATTCACAAATGGTCAAAACCATAAGATCCAGTACTCTTAAGCATGACGAACAAGGTGTTAAGATTTCAATGATTGCTCTTGAACCTTAACCTTGGTTGGGATAGTGAGAGTGTGAGATGAGAAGAGAATTTAGAGTTTAGATGAGATAAGAAGGGAAAGGAGATGAGAAGTAAAGAGAGATATCAAGATATCAATTTCATTCATCAAGTTGTTGTGGATTACAAGCTAGAGCCAGCTATTTATACTACTTCCTCCTAGGATGGTTTAGACTAAAAATATCTAGGGATACAATGCATTTGGACCCATGGCCTAACCAACTTAACCGCCATCTAACTAATTTGCCGCCAACCTTGATCGGCCATTGACCACATAGGCTACATGCTACTAGAGCTCACTTATTGCATGACTTAACAAGAGATTTATGCAACTAATTACATCAAGACTCATTCTAGTCACAATATCAACAAGCTAATACAACTTCCCTACACTAAATGATCATCAAATGGCTGCAAAACGGCCACCATCACAGCACACAGCAGATAACAGCAGCAGCATAGCAGCAGGACATCAACACAGCCACCATTAGCTCATGCCTCGTACTCTTGGATCATAACATTCCCTTCCTCTTGAAAACATTCTTGTCCTCGAGAATAGAAGAGAGTTGTAACAATGAAGATCAACTTCTGGCTGGAGTTATGTAGCTGGAAGACACCTGAAGTACTCAATCTACAATGCAGCAGACACATGAGGATGGCATCTTGTTTTGACATAATGCTTGCGTTTGAATGCATAATACTCTTCAGGAGGTCTGCATTGATCAAACCAAACATCAACAACACATCCACAGCACCTCTTGATGCAGTTAACACGGCTCAAAATTCCATCTTGCTGCTAAGAATCACAAAACTCATTAGTACTTCTGAATTTCGGCATGTAGAATGCTGAACAACAGATTTTGTATGTCGTTAGGCACAAAAATATGCATATGAAGTCCTTTAACATCTCGGGAGGCCTTCCAAACTCAAACCAAGAGAACCCAGCATCAAAATCTGCTTGTAGGCATTTCCCATTGCCGCACAAACAGCCCCATTTCTTGATCATGGTAACAAAACACAATGTAATTCCATAAGAATGCAGCTGCAACTCTTTCATCTTGGATCTTATCCAAAATTTGTATTGCTTAAACATCCACTTACTAAACCAACTCAGACCAAGCTCATCAAACACTTGATTGCTTCCCAATTCCACATGTTGAGCTGCAGAACCCAGAAATTCAGCAGTGTTTAACCCAAACAACCCATAGCTGCAATTATTACCAATTTCAACTCGATTCTTGTTGAGATGGAAGCTCATTGATGCGAACAAGTTATTACATCTTCCAAAAGCCATAATAGAACCAACCAAACTCAATCTGAACAACTCATTTACTGCTGACAGTGAAGGAATTGTAATTCTCCAAAAATTTTCAGCAGCCACTAATCCTTCTATTGCTTGTATCTTGATTGTGAACTTGTAAAATCTGAAAGTCTCAGCCTTTTCTTCCCAAACTCTTGCATAGATCATACAAATTAGGAGTTCATAAACCATTATTGAATGCCAAAGATCCAACGTCTTAACTTGAACACCCCAAACCTTCCCAATTGCAATGCTCATGCTGCAGCTTACCTTTTCCAATCTGTACAGCTGATTTCTTTGGACCCCAAGCTCATCCAGCCACCAAGCATGCTTCAAATGGTCAAGATTTTCTTCCTCATCAACCATGCCACACATGAGTAACAAATACAACAAGTGGAGACACTAACAGAGCTCTTGAACAGCTGAAAACCTCTTCAAACACAGAGTTGTTCTGTCCCAAACTACCTTGTTGATGTTTAATCTGATTTTAGCTGGAGTTTTCCTCAATCTTGCATATGATTTTTTCCATCCAAACATTAAGGAAATATTGAAGCTTATGCATATGATTTTTCCATTCAGAACCACTCCAGCATATCACCCCAAACACATTCAGGTTCTGCTTCTGATAAAAAAGCTTCAGTTGCTACTCGTTCCCATTTTCAAATGCTATCAATTTTGTCTTGACTTGGCTTTGCACACCAGCTATGTGATCATACCTGAGGCCCAACACCTCTTCAAACCATCCACAATTCATCAAACAACTAGCAAATATTACCATCCCTTCAAATAAGCGCTTTTGTATGAACCGAAGTAACACCAATTCTGGAACAATGGAAACTTCATTGCCACGAGAATTATGCAGCTTGCAACATGTGTAATCCCTGTCTTCACAGCTTGCTTTGATGTTAACTTCGCAATGACCCACAGCCACTACCATTTTTCCACCAATGCTTGCACTGACACCGGGTTCTTCATCATCAAACAGCAGCACCGGATGCGTAGCTTCACCAAATACTTGTAATTCATTCTTTCTTGGATCAAAGGGACTTCCCACACCAATTACATCAGCTAAAGCATCAATTGTACTGATTTTAGTCTGAACTGGAATCTGTTTCAGTGCTTTACTGTATTTATACACCTCCAATAAATCAATTGCTTGTATAGACACCATGCTTCTCCTTCGTTGAACCTTGAAACGCACTCTCGCAGCTTGAGTAATTCTTTTCGGCAGAAACTCAACTCTTTTCGACTTCATACAGTCTTGAGAATCTTCTCACGGATCAGGAGGCAACTCGTCATATGAATGTGTATTTGAACACACCATTTCTCCACTCTGTGAACCTTGTTTTGCGTCAATTACATTACTGCCAGCACAAAGCAATTGCTGATCTTGAGTATCAAGATGCCTTGGTGAAGTGCTTAACACATTTTGTGGTGCTTCTATTGTTACTACAGCAGTAACATTCACTTCCCCAGTAAAAATCAAAGGTTCGGCTATAACCGACCCTGGTATATTAGCAAATACATCAATAAAATCAGGATCTTGAGTTAGTTCATGTTGATCAACAAGCATCCTAACTTCTTCCAGTGGATCATCTTGATGTACTATAGCTGAATTGGACTCAATTACAGCAATAACCAGTTGTCCATTGTTCTGTTCATGCATACTCAGAAGCTCCTTAGGCTGACACACAACCTCACGCTTCAATTTCGGCTTTGTTAACTTCTTTTTGCCCCAAAAATCTTTCATTGCTTCACTTAGATGGCTTCTCTTGGCTTTACTCTTTGCTTTCTTTATCATTCTCTTGACATGTGAATCATATTCTCATTCCGGAAGCAAATCATGCTGTAGCTCATCATCTACAAAATACTCTAACTCTAGCAAAGAGTCTTCATGATGATCATCTTGATCAAACTCAGGTTCTTCTAACTTTTGTTCATCAATTTCGGCATTATCGTGGTCGAATTCATCTTCAGCAGGAAAAGATTCCACTTTCTTTTTTTGCTCAACATTGAACTCTTGTTGTCTAACGCTATCCACTAGCTCCGAAAACTCAATTGCATCAAGAACACCATCACAATCTCGATTGCTGTTTGCAAACTGACGATCCTTAATTTCCTGCCGCCATTCGTCCAATACCTGTTTCATTATCTCATTGCTTTTCCGCCAATTCTCCTCGACAAAAGCTTGCTCTAATTTCTTCAACTGATCACTCAACACAAATTGACAAGAGCTTTCATCAACTATACGAACCATATTTGCAATATTAAGCAGCGTTTCGAAAAGAGCCAAACTCTGTTCGCAGAGGTATGAACTAACTTTGTTCGCAAAGGAACGAATCCGATTCGAACCACTTCACCAGATGTTTGCTTAAAGGAATTATATTCCTTTGCTTACACAAACAATCACTTGCTAACCGCTCTTCAATCGTCACTGAGTACAAACGCTAATACGCAGATGTTCACACCAGAGAATTCGAACAAACCCTAACCGCGATGCTTTCTTAAATAATTCAATCTAAGAATCTGAAATAGGTTCGATTCCTGTCTGTAGTGATGATTTAAACACATGATTCACCACAACCTTCAAGAACGAAGTCGGATTTCAACACTTTCGGTGCTCAGTTCAATGTCAGATTTTTGCCTAAGCAAATCTCGACTTAATAACATGTGGTTCTTAAGAATCAATGCCAATTCTAATGAATTCTCACTGCTTCTATGGTTATCAACATAATTTCATCACAAACCAGCAACAAACACAAATTCTCATTGAATTGCAACTTGAAATTCAGAAATCGTTACCTCAACCTTAGTTACTGAATTGTAGAATCAAAATTAACCTCAATGCAGCTTATTTCTGATCTTTTGATTATAATCAATTATAATGTTGATCAATAGCTCACTTAACTTCTTCTCCAATGGATCAAATGAATAACTGATCAAGAACAATTGAGCTCAGCATTCCACTTCAACAACTACTACTTTGCTTCAGCACTCAACTTCAGCAGCTAATGCTTGATCAGATTCAATCTGAATCAGCTTGATAATGAACGTAATCAACAATTACTGATCAATTAAACTTCTTCAATGTATTTCAATCAAATTGATCCCAATCGAAGCAATTCTCAGGCACTTGCTGATCACTAAGGCAATACACCAGCTCTTCACGATCAGAATTCAGAATTGAATTCCTGATCATATAAAATTGAACAAATCAGTATCAAAACTGTTTTGCTGATTAATTGCAACGCAATCAATCAGATTTTGCAATTTTTTTTTTTTTTTTTTTGATTTAGAGCTTGATTCGGAAGCCAAGTCAAGGCTCTAATAGCAATTGTTAAGGTTTCAATGATTGCTCTTGAACCTAGTCTTGGTTGGGATAGTGACAGTATGAGATGAGAAGAGAATTTAGAGTTTAGATGAGATAAGAAGGGAAAGGAGATGAGAAGTAAAGAGAGATATCAAGATATCAATTTCATTCATCAAGTTGTTGTGGATTGCAAGCTAGAGCCATCTATTTATCCTACTTCCTCCTAGGATGGTTTAGACTAAAAATATCTAGGGATACAATGCATTTGGACCCATGGCCTAACCGACTTAACCACCATCTAACTAATTTTCCACCAACCTTGACCGGCCATTGACCACCTAAGCTACATGCCACTAGAGCTCATGACTTAACAAGAGACTTATGCAACTAATTACATCAAGACTCATTCTAGTTACAATATCAATAAGCTAATACAACTTCCCTACACTAAAGGATCATCAAATGGCTGCAAGACAGCCACCATCGCAGCACACAGCAGATAACAACAGCAACATAGCAGCAGGACAGCAACACAGCCACCATCGGCTCATGCCTCGGATTCTTGGATCATAACACAAGGAGGCCTAGCCTTGATTGGGTCCCCACTTGAGCGCCCTCTTGAACAAAGCCTTGTATCACAAGGGGATGAAACCAGTCACAACCACGACAACAAAAGTGGTGGTGATGAAGACATCCTAGAAGACTAGCATATTGGGCTTGGTGGCTATTCTCGAAGGCGTTTTATGCCCATGCTTGAACGTCCTCTATAAATTGTGGACCAAAGGGTTCAACAAGCCATGAAAGAGGTTTTTGAGACACAACGTGCAAAAACAAAATGCAATCTAATGGTCCATCATGAAAACTCTGCCACCATGACAGCCGTAATCAATGACATGAGGACCTTAATGAACGAAAGGCTTCATAGAGAAATTGACAAAGTCTTAGTTGAGATGAACTCAACATTGTTTTCAATTGCTACGCTTATTGCTAAGGACATGGCAAGAAAGACAGTAGTTGAGGTCAAATCTATCTTAGTTCGGTAGGCCGAGGCTCACAATGGCTTAGTCTAGGCCATTAAAAAGGATATCATGTAACTGAGGCATGTGCCCTTCCATCAATTCCAGCTAGATATCCACGTGATGCTCCCTAAAGCTCACGGTTACCAGTGGCTCAAGTTGACCACATAATCCTTGAGAGAATGGGAAACCCAACTGTGGCTAACCCAAGTGCTACACACTTGGAATGCAGCCATACGTTTAACAGTGTGCCCCTTGGGGTTATAGGACCTTCGAATTAGGGATTTTCTCTGGCTTTAAGGGGTCTCAATGCCAATGTGCAAATGTTACTTGTCTTCAAGATGGGGGAAATAATCGTTCTACCCTTTTGATGTTGGAGAGGTTGTCCCGAGGCCCACTCACGGCCTTAGAATAGGTGCACAAGAATAGGTACCCAATTTTGGGGACCAGGCCTTTCTTCCTAGACCTCTTCATTCCTGTGAACCTGAGAGAAAAGCTAACCATCCACATCCTCAAGATCAAAACTTAGGGATTGATTAAAAAAGGATGAACTAACAACTGCTAATGTAGCTGTGCCCTCAAGCCTGCCATATAACCGAAGGTTGGGTGTAAAATACTTCGTGGCCAACCAAACACATGGCAAAAATGATAAATGGGGTTACCTCAAGTATGGAGGCAACAACCAAATCCACACCCAATTGTAATGGGAGCTCAGGTGTATCCTGTAGATGCCCTTAAAGACCCTCAGCCACTTGGGGGACAATGGCAAGCATATAACCATGTGCCAAACCTACCCCTCAAAGATCAATTGGCCACCCTTATCGAGCAAATGTCTGGGCAAGGCCTCATGAGGGTCCATAGAACCTTGTATGGTGATGTGCCTAGTATTTGATTAGCAAGTGCACTAAGTCTTATCAAGTAATATGGAATGAGTAGATTATCGTCTCGCGAGGATTGTTAATGAATGAGTACCAAAATTAATAGTTTCAGCATTATTTGAAAGAACGAAATTTATGGTTTTTGATATGAAACAAAACAAAGTGAAAAGAACTAAATTAGGTTACTAATTTTTAGAAAGTTTTCTGATTTTTTGGAAAATTTTTATGATTTAATAAGATCAAAGGCGTCAGATTTCACCTAATTGCATCAATACGCCTTTCTATTCTCGATATTCAAGTTGTTTTAGGTGTTGAAGGTCAAAAAACCCTATTTTACTAAACAATCTCTCTCGAGCAACATTTAACATGCTCTTTTACATATTAACTTATCAATCTCTTGTATGAATTTAAATAAGAAAAGAGTTTTGAAGATCCAAGGTTTTCACTTAAGGCCACACAAATCGCATTAATTTATCTCTAGCATTCACTTAATTTGTAGTGTTTATCACTTTAGCATTCATCATAAATCTCCTCTTAGACTCATTATGAATCATTATAGGCTTTCAATGGTGATCAAGAATTCAAAACTTATGAATACGTTGAATTAGAAAAGAGTGTATATTACAACTTGGGCTACATCATAGCCTTGGAAAGACAAAAGTAGTTCATGGTAAATGGAACATAAATGAAAAATAAGACAAAATCCAGAACTTAAAGAAGGAAAGGATAGAAAAGAACTTGAAATTAAAAAATTACACCAAATTTCACCTATGTTTCGACTTGGTTTTTGGTTTTTTCTTTTTTTTTTCATGAATGAATTAATGCAAAAAAACTTCCCAAATGTCTCTATTTATAGTACATGAGGTTAGAATAACATGAAATAAACAATTTTACAAGCTTCAGTCTAATTTGCTCTTCTTGCCACCTATTGCCGCCCAACTTGTAACTTGCTGCTTTTAGCTGATTTTGTTAAGTTTTTGCGTCATTCCACCACCCAAAATTAGCTCTTACATCACCATGAACATTTTATTAAAGTGTAAAAAGCATCCGTGCTTTTTGATTTGTGCATTTTGCCCCCCATTTTGCACTTTGCAATGAATTGTACATGAACTTAGTTCATCCTCGCTAAACCGTGTCGAATTGATGTGTTTTGCCTATTTTTTGCTTTTGTTTGATGTATCTTACATTCACTTGTTGATGTTGATGATAAAACCCAGCAAGATTTAATATAAAATGAGCATTTCTGTAAGGAAATAACGATAGGAGCTAAAAGAAGCAAAAGCGAGTAAAAGCAATAAAAGTTTGATGTAAAATTGTTTGACAATGAACCTAAATGATATGATTAATTGTATACTAAACTAGACTTATCAAAATGCCCTCAAACTTAAATCTTGCTTATCCTCGAGTAAGGCTAAACATTAAAGCGCAAGATCTCATGCTTTTTAAGATTTTTTTTTTTTTAGCACAATTCAAAGCAAGACTATTTCTATCAGAAAAGAATGACCGAGACTCAAAGTTAAGGTTCTAAAAGAAAAACAATCTTTTCTAAGGAAAAACCCATCATTCCCATTAGTAATCGAATTCAAAAGTTGGCTAAGCAAATTAAGTTTATCCATTCTTTCTAATCTCAAGACATTCAAACTAAATAGAAGACACTCATAACAAGACTTATCAAGAACGCCCAAGACTAAAATAATTCACAAAATTTTCTCCTCTTTTTTTTTTTTTTTTTTTTTTTGAAGGACTAATCTACCCTAGTCAATCTTGGTCTATGAGTATATCTCCAATGAGAATCAAACTCCTAACCCCTCGGCGATGATCGCATAGGTAAGAGAAGCCACCACTGAGACGCTGTTACACTCGGGCTTGAACCACGAACGTAAACTAATATAATTTTGGTAGGATTGAGAGTTTGGGATGAGAAAGAATGTGAAATTGAGATGAGAAGATAGAATTTTAGAGTTTAGATGAGAGAAAGAAGGGAAATTAGATGAGAAATAGAGAGAGTTAGATAAGAGAGAGAATTAATAACTCAATTGAGATAAATGTTCAGATTTCTTTGATTGGATGCTCAACATTATAGCAGTTCACTTATTTATAACAAGCTAAGTAAGACAAAGCCACTAAGAACAATCTAGAATTTTATTCTAACTAAGTAGTATTGGTATGTGATAATATTGGCGCCAATTTTAGCCAACAGCAGCAGTAAGATCACGCAGCAGCAACCTAGGTGTAGAGCAACAACAACTTAACAGCTTATAACAGATTTTCCCTCCAAATAGTTTTCCCGCCTTTTTCATCAAATTAAATTATAGCCTTGGATTTGGGATTGTAACATTCCCTTCCCCTTGAAAACATTCTTGTCCTCAAGAATGAAAGAGAATGAGACTTGGAAATCACTTCTTGATGTAGAGGTCGAAATTGAAGTTGATGGTGATGAACTTGTTGAGCTAATGAGAACTTGTTGCTGCGGTATATCTTGATGAACAACTCACAAATATCCTCCCAATAGCATAGCTTCAGGATGGAGACCCTATTAATCAAAATCCCACTCAAAAAACCATCCCGAACTTGCTGATCGGCATGCCGAAAGTACATAATAGCTTCTGGAACCTGATTTCTTGCTGAATTAAGGTGCTCTGCAGCAACAACTTCCCACTCATTCAACTCAATATCCTTAGAGGAGACAAATTTGTGAACTTGAGCATTCAAATCAACTACATGAGTTTGCAAACTAGGCTGCAGATTAAGCAAAATGGAACTGAAAATCTCAGTGTGTAAAACAACAGCTTCCAACTGTATGCCCAAATCAGCACCATAATACTCAGATTGCTCAGACTCCGGCTCAACTCTTGTTTGGAGATGTCTCTCATCAAGTTGCTGCAACTGGGGTGTTTCCTGATGTTTGACAACTATTTCCACTTCTGACATTTGATTTTGAGGCCTATCTTCATTTGATCGAAGATGAACTTGAGGACTAACATTTACTTTAGCAATTTGAGATCCTTCTTCACGCTTCAACTTTGGCTTTGTCGACTTCTTTTTACCCACAACATCTTTCAATGCCTTACTTAGGTGATTTCTCTTTGATTTACTCTTTGCTTTCTTTAACATTACCTTGATATGGAAATCATAGTCCCATTCCGGATACATGTCATATTGTGACTCAATGTCATCAAAATACTCTAACTCTAGCAAAGGGTCTTCATAAGGATCGTCTTGTTCAAACTCAGGTTCTTCAAGCTTGTTTTCATCAATTTCGGCATGGTCGTGGTCGAATTCATCTCCAACAGCCACAGGTTCCACTTTCTTTCTTTGCTCAACATTGAACTTTGGTTGTCTAATGCTATCCGCTAGTTCCGGAAACTCATTTGCATCAAGAACACCAGCACAATCACCACTGACGTTAGCAAACTGATGAGCCTTACTTCTTTGCTCAATATTGTCCACTACCCGTTCCACTGCCTTCTTGAGATCTTGTTTCAATTCCTGCACTAATCTTATCATCTGCTTAGTCAACTCACACATATTGGCAATGAAAAACAACTTAAATCTGGACAACTCAGCTCGCACAACACAAGGTCAAGAAAATCGCAGAAGTGTGAAACTTATTTCGCAACTCTTCGACAATCGATTGTTTAATGAAGTAGCACTCCTTTGATCGCACACCCAATCACTTGCTATTGGCTCCACAATCGACACTGATCACGAACCTTAACTTGCAAAATTTCGCGCACAACGAATTCCACAAACCCTAACTTCAATCGAGTCTGACAATGATGTTTTCTTGATTAATTCGGACTGATAATCCGAAATAGGTTCGATTTCTATCTATAATGATGATTTAAACACACGGAACACAACAATCTTCAAGAACAATATCGGATTTCAACAACTGAGTTCACTTGTCAGAAATCGCCTCTTGTCAGATGTCAGAAATCACCTCGCTGACAAAATCTGCATTGAATTTGAAATCTGTACTTTAATCAACACAATCTGATTGTTTGAGATCTACACAATCTGAGCAGCCCTAATTTGATTTCTGATTTTTTTTTTTCAAATTTTGATTACGCACTCGATCGGATCGATGCTTTTATACCACTTGTTACGCTCAAGCTTGAACCACGAACGTAAACTAATATAATTTTGAGAGGATTGAGAGTTTGGGATGAGAAAGAATGTGAAATTGAGATGAGAAGATAGAATTTTAGAGTTTAGATGAGAGAAAGAAGGGAAATTACATGAGAAATAGAGAGAGTTAGATGAGAGAGAGAATTAATATCTCAATTGAGATAAATGTTCAGATTTCTTTGATTGGATGCTCAACATTACAGCAGTTCACTTATTTATAACAAGCTAAGTAAGACAAAGCCACTAAGAACAATCTAGAATTTTATTCTAACTAAGTAGTATTGGTATGTGATAATATTGACACCAATTTTAGCCAACAGCAGCAGTAAGATCACGCAGCAGCAACCTAGGTGTAGAACAGCAACAACTTAACAGCTTATAACAAAATTTTCCCTCCAAATAGTTTTCCCGCCTTTTTCATCAAATTAAATTCTAGCCTCGGATTTCGGATTGTAACAAATGCTCTCAATATGATCGCTTGAGTATATCTTCAGCGAGAATCAAACTCCTAACCCTTGGGCAATGACCGGATGGGTAAAAACCCACCACTGAGACGCCCTCATTATGACTTCACGAGTATATCTTTAGTAAGAATAGAACTCCTGACCCTGGGTGATGACCGCATGGGTAAGATATGCCACCACTGAGACGCCCTCATGATAAGCAGCGCATATCTTGAAATGTTTATATGGGATAGCAGTGCTAGAGATGCTTCCCTCATTTTCTCTATCTTTTTTGTTCATATTTTTCTTTATATTTAGGCAAAACTCTGATGCAGGGTTCTAATTCAATAGAACCCCAATCACAATTCAAACCAAGAAATAGAATTTAAGGGAGAAAAGAAATAGAATAAGAGGGAGAAGAGATAGAAATTAGAGGGAGAAGAGAAGGAAGAAGAGATAGGGAGAAAGAGATTTGATTATCATTCAAGCATAAACCCTAATTACAACCATCCTTGACTATATATAGTGTGGAATTAAAATAAGAAATTACTAAATATAAGCTAAATCAAGGGAAATACAATAAAAATGTAGAAAATAACTCAAAATATCAGAAAATATCTGATTCTTGCGCTACGGCACGTGCCTTCACTCTTCACCCGCTCCCATGAGCTTTGCACGTGACCTGAGCTTCCCGCCAAAAACCCAATAACTAAATAAACTGAATTTTGAACCCCTCCTTGAACCCGATACAGCCCCATTGCAAGGAAATGAACCCGATATTGCATATTAGGCCTTCGATCACAAATTCCTCTGTAACAACACCCTCCCCCTTAAATTCATCCTTGTCCTCAAGGATATAAGCAATTGTAGTAGGGGTGGTACCAAGATTATAATAGGTGTCTGGTGGTCTACCACTGGAAAACCAAGCTAGCCAAGCTGTAGATGTGGCCCCTAGGAAAGTAAGCAAACCACCAAAATCTGCTACCACATTGCACTCAGAGTTTCTATGAAACTTGCAGCTAGGAAGGTGATCTGATCTTCAGGATTTTTCCACCAAAAGTTCTGATCTCCTTGCACCGTTCTAGTCTGTTGAAGCACTAGGATTTTGTCCATGCCAATGGCTTCAAAAACTGATTCTACATTGTTCTCTGAACCTCTAATTTCTCCCATGCCCATTATTTCTTGCATCAAGTTGTTCCTTTGGAGCAAAACCCCTTGATATTTGCATACAAATTGATCAATCATTATTCCGACTTGCTTAAGTATCTTCCAAAATTCCGCTATTGATTCTCCACATTCAAATTCATGCTGCTGATGCCTTTGTGCTGCTGAATTTATCAAATTCAAATGTCCCTTGGATAGCAGAACTTCAGGGGGTTGTAACGTATGATGCAGCCTTGGAGTATGATCCACCTCCTTGGTGTTTACTTGTCCTGTGTCCCTCATTTGCCTCATTTCTGCTGGAAGTTGATCTTCATTGTCATAGGAGTGAGCTAAATGTGCAAAGACCCTAAGAGTCTCAATATTAGATATGTTACCTTCCTCTTCAGATGAAGTAGCTTTAGAGCTTGCAAAACCAGTAACATCAAGTGCCATTCCTGCCATTTTCTCAATTTTCATCCGAACAATCAACTGCTTCCGATGTAATGATTCAAACCCTCTGCTCTGCTAATCTGATGCTATATTTGCTATAAATTGTAGTAGCTTAGCACTTGGGAAGAGCATATCATAGTCTTGAAGCATAGCTAGACTTGAATACTTGAAGTACAATGATCCCAAGTCTCTAGAAGTGCCAGTAGCTCCTTCAATGCTAGTTCTGTTGAACTCAGCCACCAGATCCCTGCTAACATCAGTGTTTCTAGATGCATCTGGTCCCTTCTCTTGGTCAATTTCATGCTAAACAATAAGCTGGTCATGTGGCTGAATAGGGTTAGGATTAATCTTAGCCCTTGGATCATCAGTGAAGCCCTGTTTTTGATTGCTTTGCAGTGGAAATTGTAAGGGTAATGGTTCAACTCTTCTTTTTGGTTGAAACAGTGCTTCAGCAGCTGCAATTGGCTCCCTACTTACTGCTTGATCAGACTTGTAACTCCTAGCTTGCTTACCTTCAATCTTGCTCACATTGTTGATCTCACACCCTTGTCTAAACTCAACTACTTGACTTGCTTGCAAATCAGATATGTAGCTGACTTTTAGATGCATATATGAAGGTAAATACTCATCTTTTATGTTATATTGAACTAATTCCTTACTAGCCTCCGTTCGCTTGTCCACTATTACTAGATTCCCTTCAATTTGACAATGATTTCCATCTTTACTTCCATGTCTCACTTCAACAGCTGCCTTAAAATGACTACTAGGATCCTTTGCACCCATCATCAGCAATTCAGCTCTAGTAACGGTCCCTTGGAGTCTAGGTGAGTTTGAATTCGTAAAGGGTCGGTGGTTTTGAGTGGGCTATGGTGAATTGTAGGAATTGGTAATGGATTTTTGAGTATTGGGTGCTTGAAGAAGAGGGAGCTTGGAGTTATTAAGTTGTTTAGCTAAGGCCTCAATCTTACCTTCAGCAAATTTAGCCAAGAACACAGTGTGATAGAGAATTGTGGGTTGCATTGGCCTTACTTATATTGCATTATCTTTCTGCAAGCCAGCTATGAATTGGTTAATGAGTTGGTGTTCATTCAAGTTGGTTTTGGCTGAGACAGCAAACAATTTAGCTTGATAATCCCTAACCGACCCATCTTGTCTCAATTTCATTAACTCAAATAAAGCTTCCTCATACCCACTTCCAAAGCTTATCTTAAGAACATTCATATAGTTGTTCCAATCCGGTTTATTCATATCTCCCCTATTCTCATGAAATTGTGATGCCATTAGAGAGCCAACCCTCTCATGTGGTTAGAAGCCAATCTAACCCAATCCATTCTAGAGAATTGATCTATAAGGAAAATTTTCTCACACAAATACAGCCAATCGTCCACATCATTTTCAAAGAACAAGAAAAATTGTACTTTGATCACCCTAGCTGAGTAGAGTTCGTTACCATTCATAGGATTTAGCATCAGATTAGTAGAATAGAAAGGCATTTTGTCAAACACCTAGTGTCCAGGCTCTGAAAAATCAGCTGATGAGATTTGCTACAATGCTTCCAGTTGCTTGTTACAATTGAGGGTGACGATTGATGGTGATCGATTAAGGTGGGGATCTATAGGTTAAGGATGGTGATGGGGTTTTCTCTCTCTCACTCTCTCTCTCTCTCTCTCTCTCTCTCTCTCTCTCTCTCTCTCTCTCTTTGTTTAATACAGAAACATTGGATATTGGGTGTTTGATGGTCGATGAAGTTGATGATGGGCATTGGTGATGAACAGCTCCAAAAATTGATGTTGAATAGCGAAGATCAGGGCCGAGGATAGGTAGCTCTACAACCAATGATGCAAGGTTCTAATTCAATAGAACCCCAATCACAATCCAAACCAAGAAATAGAGTTTGAGGGAGAGAGAAAAGAAGGAAGAAGAGATAGGGAGAAAGAGATTTGATCATTGTTATGAACCAAGAATCCAAGCCGGTCTGTTGGAGGTCCTGGCTGCTGCCCTATTGCTGTGGTGCTGCTGTTGGTCTGCTACGGTGGATGGTTGCAGCTGTGTGATGTTAGTTTGGTGTGGAAATGATGTATTAGTTGTTGAGATTGTATCTAGAATAAGCCTTGTTGTAATTAGTGGCTTAAGCTTTGGTTGAGTCATGTAATAGGTGAAGTCTAGAGTTGTTAGGTGGTGGTGGTCATTGCCAATAGTTAGTTGAGTCAAAGGTGGCGGCTGACTTAGAGTCGGTTAGTCCTTGTGGGCTAGATTCAATGTATTAGCTCATATCTTGTAAGTAGTATTAGTGGGCTTTAGCTTGTTATCAAGAACTTTGATGAATGAATTGGATATCTTTTGATATCTCTCTACTTTCTCATCTCTTTTCCTATCTTTCTCATCTCAATTCTATATTCTCTTCTCATCTCATACTCTCACTATCCCAACCAAGGTTGAGGTTCAAGAGAAATCTTTGAAACCTTAACAATTGGTAACAGAGCCTTGATTTGGCTTCCGAATCAAGCTCATATCCGAAAAAAAAATTACAAAATCTGATTGATTGCACTACAATTAATCAATAAAAAACAATTGTAATACAAATTTAGTTCAGATTTTGTGATCAGAATTCAATTCTGAATTTTGATGTTGTAGCTAACGGTTACTGTTGTGCTGAACTGCAACGCCTGGGAATTACTCTCGGTTGGGATTATAATTGATTGAATTATATTGAACAAACTATAATTGATCAGTATTTGTTGACGACATTCAACATTAAAGCTGATTCATAGTGAATTCAGTAGATTCGATCAAGCATTAGTTGCTGAATGTCAGTGCAGAAGCAAAATATCAGTTGCTGAAGTTATGTTCAAAGCATAATTGATCTTGATCAAATATTCATTTGATCTGTGCAGAAGAAGTCAAGTGATGCTAATTGATCCACATTGCACTTGATCATCATCAAAAGATCAAAAATCAGCGGAATTGAGGTTTAATCAAATTCTACAATTCAGAAATTGAAGTTGAGGTAACTGTTTTCTGAACTACAAGTTACACTTTTGATCTGAACCTGCTTTTGTTGCTGAATGGTGATGTAATTGTGTTGATAAGCATAGAAGTGGTGAGAGTTATTAGAATCTGCATTGAATTCTTAAGAATTATATGTTATTAAGTCGAGATTTGCTTAGGCGAAAATCTGACAACGAACTGAGCACCGAAAGTGCTGAAATCCGATTTCATCTTTGAAGATTGTGGTGAATCGTGTGTTTAAATCATCATTACAGACAAAAATCGAACCTAATTCAGATCCTTAGTCTGAATTATTCAAGAAAACACCTCTGTTAGGGTTTGTTCGAAGTTAGGGTTCGTTTGCGAATTCTGCTTTAGGGTTTGTAATCAGTGACGATTGTCGAACCGATAGCAAGGAATTGTTGTGCTAACGAAGGAGTATAACTTCATTAAGCAATCGATTGTTGAAGAGTTGTGAAACAAGTTTCACATTTCTACGATTTTCAAACTTGTATCCTGCGAACTGAGCTATTCCAGATTGAAGCTTGTTGTCGTTGCAAACATGGCTGATATCAGCTCTTTTCAATCAGAGTTGAGTGAGCTTTTTGAGAAGAGAAAGCGAGAATGGAAACAATATTTTAGAGAGATAATGGACGAATGTCGGCAGGAAACTAAGGCTTATCAGTTTGTAAATTTCAGTCGAGATTGTGCTGGTGTTCTTGATGCAAATGAGTTTCCGGAGTTAGCGGATAGCGTTACACTACGGAAGTTCCGTGTTGAGTGAAAAGCGAGAGTGGAATCAGTTGTTGTTGAAGATGAATTCGACCCTGATAAAGCCGAAAGTGATGAACACAAGCTAGAAGAACCTGAGTTTGAACAAGATGATCCTTATGAAGACTCTTTGCTAGTCTTAGAGTATCTTGATGATGTTGGGGCGCAGTATGACATGCATCCGGAATGGAAATACGATTTTCATGTCAAAGGAATGTCAAAGAAATAAAGAGTAAGACGAAGAGGAACCATCTAAGTGAAGCATTGAAAGAATTTGGGGGTACAAAGAAGTTGACAAAGCCGAAATTGAAGCGTAAGGATGTGTGCCAGCCTAAGGAGCTTTTGAATTCGCAAGAACAGTACAATGGACAACCTGTGGCTGCCTTAACTGAGTCCGATTCAGTTATGGGACATCGGGATGATCCACAAGAAGAAGCTAGGCAACAACAACTAACTCAAGATCATGATTTTACCGATGTATATGTTGGTATATCATCAAATCGGTTAAGTATGACTACATGGCAAGCTTATATGAAGAATCGAAGTGCTTTCACTGCGAAGCAATGTCATTCTGTTGGGGAAGCTGAGTTTACTGCTGTAGGGACAATGGAAGCACCACAAAACATGTTAAACACTTCTCCAATGCATCTTGATACCTATAATCAGCAATTGCTTGGTGTTGGTAGTGATGCAATTGATACATTGCAAGGTTCTTGGAGTAGAGAAATGGAGTATCCAATTGTACACTCTTATGACGACGTGCGTCCTGATTCGAGAGAAGATTGTCAAGTTTATATGAAGCCGAAAAGGTTTGATTTTCTGCTGAAAAGAAGTAATCATGTTGTGAGAGTGCATTTTAAGGTTCAACAAAGGAGAAGCATGGTGTCCACACAAGCAATTGAGCTGTTGGATGTGTATAAATGCAGTAATATACTGAAACGATTTCTGATCAGACCAAAGCAGTACAGCAGGTGCTTTAACCGATGTAATTGGTGTTGGAAGTCCCTTTGATCCGAGGAAGATAAATCTTGATTGTAACAAGCAGAAACATGAGGCTGAGTTGGAGGACAAGTTCGAGCAAGCTGCTAAAATCATTTCCCGAGTCCAATTTAGGCCAAGACTGATTTTTGGAAGAATTCTTGACATGTTAGAAGTTCACAAATGGGGTACTGATCTGGAAATGGGATTTGATCAGCCAAGATCCATTCGCATTGAAGGTATTTGGGTTATTTTTTATAGTGGTTCTGATATGGGTGTGCTGGACAGTCATGTGGCAAGTATATTGAGCTCCAAATTCAGATGGTGCATTAGTCAAGCTATGACCAAAGAGCAAGCTCCATTAGTGCAACCAAATGTGAGTCCTCTTGAGGTTATGGGGCTTGGTGGTTGGTATGATTTTGGAATGCAAAAGCTTTTGGCTGGAAATTCAGATCTGTTGCGGTGTTAGAGTATATTACAAACTTATGGAACATCTGTGATCTATTGTGGTGTTTCGGAATGGAAAAATGATATGCATAAGCTTCAATATCTTCTCAATGTTTGGATGAAAAAGATCAATGCAACATCGAGGATAATTCCAGCTGAAATTGGAGTGAATATCAGCAATATAGTTTGGACCAGAACATCTCTGAGGTTAAAGAAATTTACATCTGTTCCTGAGTTCTTTTGGTGTCTCCATTTGTTGTATTTGTTACTCATGTGTGGCATGGTTGATGGGGAAGCAAAGCTAGGCCATTTGAGGCAAGATTGGTGGTTGGTAAAGCTTTGGGTCCTACGAAATCTGATGTACAAATTACAAAGGTGAGCTGCAGCTATGACAGTATCGATTGGAGTGTTTTGGAAGTTTAGGTTATATCATTGGATCTTTGGCATTCAACAATGGTTTATGAACTCCTAATTTGTGTGTTCTATGCAAGAGTTTGGGAAGAAGTGGCTGAAATTTTGAGATCTTACAAGTTTACTCTCAAGATTCCATCAAAGGAAGTTTTGGAGGATGCAGAACACTCTTGGAGAATTTCCTCACTGTCAGTAGTGAATGAGCTGTTCAGATTGAGTTTGGTTGGTGTTATTATGACTTTTGGAAGGTGTATTAACTTGTTCACATCAATGAGCATCCATTTGAACAAGAAACGAGCTGAAATCTATCAATATGAGTTGCATCGAGTTAGCACTGCTGAATTTCTACGAATTGCAGCACAACAAGACAAATTGGGAAGCAATCAAGTGTTTGTTGAGCTTGGTCTGAGTTGGTTTAGAAAGTGGATGTCTAAGCAATACAAATTTTGGATAAGATCTAAGATGAAAGAGATGCAGCTGCAGTCATGTGGAATTACATTGTGTTTTGTTACCATGATCAAGAGTTTTGGCTGTGTGGACTGCAATGGGAAAAGCCTACAAGCAGGTTTTGATGTTGGGTTCTTTTGGTTAGAGTTTGGAAGGCCTCCCGAGATGCTTAAGGACTTCATATGCAGTCTTACGGGGTTAATGACATTAACATTCTGTTATGCAGCTTACTACAAGCAGAAATTCAGAAACATTGATGTGTTTAATGGGTCTCTACATCAAGATAGAAAATTGAGCTGTATTAACTGCATCAAGTTGTGCCATGGGCTGATGATTGAGGTTTGGTTGGTCTAGTTGATCAATGTAGCTCACCAGAAAGGGTACAACCATCCACACGAAGACCTTGTGCAGAACAAGCTTTGTGTTAATATGTTCTGCTGCATTCATATGGAGTTGTGTGAGATGTCCTTACAGCTGCAGACTTCAGCAAGAGTTCATTACTTTAGCTATCTTTTCATATGCAATAGTGTTCTTCTTTGTTTCAAATCTCTTCCATCTTGAGGACAAGAATGTTTTCAAAGGGGAGGGAATGTTATGAACCGAGAATCCAAGCCGGTCTGTTGAAGGTCCTGGCTGCTGCCCTACTGTAATGGTGCTGCTGTTGGTCTGCTACGGTGGATGGTTGCAGCTGTATGACGTTAGTTTGGTGTTGGAAGGATGTATTAGTTGTTGAGATTGTATCTAGAATAAGCCTTGTTGTAATTAGTGACTTAAGCTTTGGTTGAGTCATGTAATAAGTGAAGTCTAGAGTTGTTAGGTGGTGGTGGTCATTGTCGTTAGTTAGTTGAGTCAAAGGTGGTGGCTGACTTAGAGTCGGTTAGTCCTTATGGGCTAGATTCAATGTATTAGCTCATATCTTGTAAGTAGTATAAGTAGTGGGCTTTAGTTTGTAATCAAGAACTTTGATGAATGAATTGGATATCTTTTGATATCTCTCTACTTTCTCATCTGTTTTCCCTTCTTTCTCTTCTAAATTCTATATTCTCTTCTCATCTCATACTCTCACTATCCCAACCAAGGTTGAGGTTCAAGAGCAATCTTTGAAACCTTAACAATTATCATTCAACCATAAACCGTAATTACAACCATCCTTAACTATATATAGTGTGGAATTAAAATAAGGAATTACTAAATATAAACTAAATCAAGGGAAATACAATAAAAATGCAGAAAACAACTCAAAATATCAGAAAATATATGATTCTTGCGCTGCGACACGTGCCAGGCACGTGCCCCCACTCTTCACCCGCTCCCATGAGCTTCGCACGTGACCAAAGCTTCCCACCAAAAACCTAATAACTGAATAAACTGAATTTTGAACCCCTCTTTGAACCCGATGCCCCCCATTGCAAGGAAATGAACCCAATACTGCACATTTGGCCTTCGATCACAAATTCCACTGTAACGAACTCTTCAAAGTCTATTATGCAAATGATAATCTTAATGCATTCTACTCAAATTTGAGCATCTTTTATACAAAAAGAAAAGTAAAACAGCTATGCTAACTAGTGAACTCAAATACCATGATTTTATCAAGATAGTGCCTTAGAATAGATGATGTTTTGCAATTAGAACCAAAAAAAAAAATATTTTTGATTCTCAAGCTATTCAAATCTAATTAAAGTAAACAAGCTAAAAAGTGTAGAAATTTTTCTTAAAAAGCATGATGATAAGATCTCAAAAAAATTTTATAAATTGGTTTGAAATATGCAAACAAAATTTAAAAGACTACTGATTTAAAATATAAAAAATAGAAAATCTTTTTGTTGGCTGACACTATCTACATCCCTATACAAAGGCTCCGAACTCTAGGAGATATTAAAGCTAAATCTAAAAGATAAAATAGGAATATACAAGAAAATGTTTTCAAAAAAAATTTGTTCAAAATTTAAAAAATGTGACGAAATATCTCTCTCACCTCCAAGCTTAAAGTTTAACATTGCCCTCAATGTTAAAATAAATACAAGGAACGAAGCAGTAGGTGAGAGATACTTCCCAGGTTTGAGGATTGCTTTTTGATGGTGAATATCATGCTGACTCCAAAATTTTTTCAAAAAACATGCAGAAAAAAATGTAGAAAAATGTAAGAAAATAATAACAATTGAAGGAAATTAAATGAAAAGAAGCAAGGAAAGAAAAACTTGGGTTGTCTCCCAAGAAGCACTTAAGTTATAGTCTTGAGCATAGCTTTTTGATAATGTTCTATCCTATATCCTAAAGGAAAATGGAGTTTCCTCCATCCACCCTTAATGACCATTTTCTTCCGTGGATCTTTTTTGTACCCTTCTTGACATGACCACACCCACCTTCTTTAATCACGGGATTGTTAAGCTTAATGTGCCCCAACTTGAATTTCCTTTTCCGATCTTTTCTGCATTTTTCATAAAGTCATCCTTGGCTCCAAAAACCTCTGACTTTGTTAGACAAGCTCGACACTCTAATTCAATCATTGGTGGTTGTGGGTCAATCAAGATGGGGTTGGTCATTGGTGACAATGAGTTGATTAAGGGGGTTATGTCACATTGAGGTGGTTCTTCTAACGTGTCCCTATCCCTCAATGCTATGGCGTTAATTTGTTCCCCTGGGTTGGTGATTGTATTGAAAAGCAGGGAATCTTTGGACCTCTCATAATGTTCCTCTAATGTAGCACCTACTTGAGTTTCTAAATTTCAGATGGAAGCTTCTTAATTTTTAAAGATAGTCCTGGTTTCTTGAGTAAAATGTGTACATTCATGAATGGACTATCTAAACGTCTCTTCTAAGTCATAATTCTTTTTCTTAAGGTGTATGATGAATAGGAGACCAAGGTGCATCATGATGGTTCCAAGAAAAGTTAGAAGCTTTCATCCATGCTTGATTGTAGGTGTTAGAATAGGGGTTGTATTGGTCATGTTGATAATTTAACATGTAGTTATCCTGTTCAAAACCGAATGAGAAAAAAACTGTTGCCCACTTGGCATTCTATACTAGCATGGCTACCTACACAAAATTCACATCTAACTATAGGAGTATGAGCAATTGTGACACTTATGTTGTCCAATTGATTTTGAATTAGTGAGAGTTGAGTAGATAAATCTCATAAATTCCAAGTGGTGTTCTTGGTGATATTTAAGTCTCATATAGTTGTTGCTAACCATCCCCTCTAGCAACATTCTGTGTTAAATTTTTAGAAAAGAGAAAATAAACTTAAAAGCTAAAAGAAAGGTAAAAATAATGAGAAAGTATAAAAATACAACACTATAAGACAAAACTTTAACAAAAACCAAATTTTATGAGGGGTAGTCATACTAATGTTTTGAAAAGCTTAAAAATACAAACTTAACTTTAAAAAACTTATCTAGGTGAGTTAAAAAGTTAAAAGAAAGATAATATTAATAAGAAAACTAAAAAATGCAACAATGTAATACAAAAACCTAACAAAAACCAAAGAAAGATAACACTAATATTTAGAAAAACTTAAAAATAACAATTTTAACTTTCAAAAGTTTGTCAAATTTAACTTATAAGTTAAAGAAAGATGAAAATAAGGAAAAAAAAAAACACAAGAAAAACAAAATAACATAAACTTAACAAAACTTAACAAAAGCACAATTTTAGAGGATACAAATTTTTCAATTAAAAATAACTTTACAAATAAAATCAAGTGAAAGAAATAAATGAAAGAAAAGAAATTCCTTCTTCACACTTAAACAAAATTACAAGTTTGAACAAAACAACGTCAAATTAGTAACAAAACTAGTTGGTCTCAATATCACTCAAATAAAAACAATCCTTAGCAACGGTGCCAAAAACTTGATATGCTTGGTGTTTGCTTAGCAAGTGCACTAAGTCGTATCAAGTAAAATTGAATGAGTAGAGTATTGTCCCATGAGGATTGTTTATGAATGAGTACCAAAATTAGGAGTTTCAGCATTATTTGAAAGACAGAAATTTGTGGTTTGAAATGAAACAAAAAAAATGAAAAGAACTAAACTCGGTTATTTATTTTTAGAAATTTTTCTAATTTTGTGGAAGATTTTTATGATTGAAAAAGATCCAAGGCATCCGATTTCACCTAATTGCATCAATACGCCTTTCTATTCTCGATATTCAAGTTGTTATTATATGTTGATGGTCGAAAAACCCTATTTTATTAAACACTCTCTCTCGAGCAATATTTATCATGCTCTTTTACATATTAAATCATCAATCTCTTTGCTGAATTTAAATAAGAAAAGAGTTTTGAAGATCCATGGTTTTCATTTAAGATCACACAAATTGAGTTAATCTATCGCTAGCATTCGCTTAATTTGTGGTGTTTATCACTTTAGCATTCATAGTAAATCTCCTTTCGGACTTATTATGGATCATTATAGGCTTTAAATGGTGATCAAGTATTCAAAACTCGTGAAAAACAATGATAAACAATCCAACAACGCAATAAACAAACTTTGAATACGTTGAATTAGAAAAGAGCATATATTACAACTTAGGCTACATCATAGACTTGGAAAGACAAAATTAGTTCTGGTAAACATAATATAAATTAAAACTAAGACAAAATCCATGAACTTAAAGAAGGAAAGGATAGAAAAGAACTTGAAATTGAAAAATTACAAACCAAACTCTTTCTTTTCACACCCTTCCTCTTCTATCTGAATTTCTACCGATGTTTCTACTTAGTTTTTGTTTTTTTTTCCCCTGAATGAATGGATGCAAAAAGACTTCCCAAACCCCCCTATTTATAGAACATGAGGTTGGAATAACATGAAATAAACAATTTTACAAGCTTCACTCTCATTTGCTCTTCTTGCCCCTCATTGCCGCCCACCTTGCAACTTGCTACTTTTAGCTTGCATCATTCCGCCACCCAAAATCCATTCTTACATCACCATGAACATGTTCTTGAACTTTACAAAGCATTCTTTCTTTTGATTTGTGCATTTTGCCACCCATTTTTGCACTTTGTAATGAATTGTACATGAACTTAGTTCATCCTTGCTAAACCGTGTAGAATTGATGTGTTTTGCCCCTTTTTTTTCCCTTTTGTTTGATTTATCTTGCATTCACTTGTTGATTTTGATGAATAACCTTGCAAGATTTAACATAAAATGAGCGTTTTTGCAAGGAAATAATGATAGGAGCAAAAAGAAGCAAAAGCAACAAAAGTTTGATTTAAAATTATTTGAAAATGAACCTAAATGATATGAATAATGATATACTAAATTAGACTTATGATATAGTAAATCATACCCTAAGTATATTAATAGGGATTAGCCTTTTCCTCGAGGATACAAAATCCCTGTGTTTACCTTTTCCTCAAGAGAAGGAAGTGTGCCTGCCCTCGAGCATTTGGCAAGGTTTAATTACCAATGCAGGGAAGCGGCAGACATTAAGTATCTCAAGCTTAGACTGTTCCCTAGTTCCTTAACAAGGACTGCCGTTTTATGGCACATAACCTACCTCCTAATTCCATCGACCATTGGGATGACATGGCCAATCAATTCCAGACCCAGTTCCAAGAATGAAGCTAGGAAATTTCATGTCAGACCTAGCTCGAACGAAACAAAAGTTGGCTGAATTTGTAGAAGATTTCATTAACCAGTTCAAGAGAGCCGGATTGAAATGCACAGTAGCCCTTCATAAAGTTGAATATGCCAAGCTAGTCTTGAATGGCTTGGATATTTAATTTAGGAAGAAGATTGAAGGTTCAAATTTCACAAAACTTCTACAGTTGGCAAAATGTGCTACTAGATATGAGGCTATCTTAAAAGAAGAAAGCCTCAAGAAACACAGCGTGTGTGGAACCTACGTACACAACTTAATTGACGAGGATGAGGATCTCTATATGGAATCGATGTTGTTGAGTACGTCAAAGGGCCTCCTATGGTTTGTAATCCTTTGGTCAAGAAGGATATCAAAGCCAAGAAGTCATAATAATTCCAAGACATGAGAAAATACTCATTTGACCTCTCAAGAGCCAATGGTATATTTGACTAGCTAGAGGCAAATAATAAACTCAAGATTAGAGGCAAACATAGAAAAGATAACCCCAATTCAACAAATGAGAAGGTATATTGTAAATGGCATGATTTGTTGATGCACTCAACAAAGAACTACATGATTTTTGGAAATGTGGCCTAAGATGCCATTGAGGCGAGGGAACTAATCTCACCTGGAGAAGGATAGCTAGGTGTTGATAAAGATCGCTTCCCCAGTCCTACCCAAGTCAATATAATTAAGGTAGTAAAACTTCATAGTACCCATGATAGCCAAACTAATGGCAAGTCTCTATGCAAGATGATTGAAGACAAAGAGAGTCTAGCAGTAGGCAATGCTTTGCTTGGCAGGCTACTGGAGAGAGGGGGCTTAGGTTTTTGAGGACCTCAATAGAATTAACAAGTGATTACTGCAAGCCGCACATCACTACCAAGCACTCAGCTTACGACTGCACCACCTTTAGCGGATTCTTAAAAAACTAGTTAGACGAGGGAGGCATTACCCTCTCTACAGAAGAAGAGTTAGCCATGGGAATATCCACTGATGAACATTAGAAAACGGTCTTTATCAACAAGAAAGGGGTGTCGAGAAAGCTCGTGCGTCTCACTCATGACCTCTATGGAGGCAGTGGTCACAAGTTTGTGTCTGAAATGAAGAAGCTGAGCCTTGACCCAAGGAGAAAACCAGCTTCCACAAATAAGGTTTCATTGCTGAGACCTTCTTAAGGTATCACTTCCAAAGCCCAAATCATCATTAGGATTGGGCACCCATGAGAAATTCAAAATAGCGTTTGCTTGACGTGGACACCAGTAAGGGACCACGACAATCAACACACCATCCTTTGGGGGTCTATTTTTGTAATGTTTAGAGAAGGAATCACCTCGACCAAGAGGATGCAGGTTCCTTTAACCTCACGCAAACTCAGAAGAAAGGTAGCTACAAAAGAAAGTAGCGCAACGAAGAGCTCTCCTTAGCGCTTTCTTGACTAAGCACTCTGAGGAAGAGGACAGAGTCCACAAGGGAAGGTGCATTTAGTCCATGGATCTCAAGGATCCAGGATCCGAACCTAGGCCTTATACCACCATTGGTAAAGGTGTTCCGCACAAGAAGCTTGAGAGATGGGCTAGTCTCTCATCTTCTGAAGGTAAAGAATCTTGGTGTGATCCGCTTGCCAAGAATTCATTAGCTCGATGATCATCAGATGATGAGGAGAAGTATGGTCCCCTTAGCATCAATTTAGTGGAACCTCTTGACCGTGTTAAGCCAACATGGCCTAAAATAAAGAATGACTTCCATGAAGAAGATTTCCCCCAACCTCTAGAGGAATCACAAAATCCAGAGGTTGAGCCAAATGAAAAATCTCTAGACCTAAACATGCTAATTAATGGCAATCCTCTAAAGAAAGATAAGGATGTGCCAATGGGTGGCAGTCCTAAGAAGAAAACAAACCCAGGGATCCAAATATAGTTTGGATCACTCCCTGAGGAGGTTGATGTTAGAACTATCCTGCTTCTTTCCTTAGAGTTTATGGAAACTAACACTCAAGAAGGCCTTGAAGGAGATGTGATAGCATCAAAAGAAGATCCTAAGATGGAACTTGTAGCTGATGTGGCAGCTACCAAGGTAACCCTGATCCTTTGTCTTTTAAAGTTAGAACCCTAACATCTAAGTCAACTGATGAGACTCATGACATAATGAAGATGATGTTTAATGGGTCTACTACTGCCAATAAACACATCAAGCCTCTATACATCAAGGCCAAATTTGATGGAATCCTAGTGAATAGGGTCTTGGAGGTAATGGAACTCCCATCAATGTCTTGCCTTCTTATATATTGAGGGTCATTGGTAAATCTCGAGATGACTTGATAACTTCATATGTCGTAATCTGTGGCTTTTCTGGAGCCACCAGAAAGTTTGAAGGGGTCATCCCGATTGAGTTAACTATTGGTAGCTTAAGTAAGCTAACAACCTTCTTTTTAGTGGATACTACCTTGAGATGGCTGAAGGGTGAAAGAAGGTCAACCACGAGGGACTTCCCCAAAGGTTGCAAGACAAGGGTGCTCAAGATAGTTACTTGGAGCGCAATTGCAAATGCATGGGGATGAAGCTTATCCAAGAGAATATGGAGCATACAGAAGAGACTTTAGATGAAAAGGTAGAAGTGGGCTTCACGAAATATGCTCGAGCAAATTAAATCAAGGGCACATTCACAGATCATCCACACGCTTAAGGAGATTGATGGCCTACAAGGGGAAGGAAATGCTGCGAAAATAGGGGGTAGCTATTATTTAATTTTCTATATAAATAAGAGATACAATTGTAATTATAAATAGTCCAATAGCACTCATGCAAAACTTCTTCAAGGTTGTACCTAAGAGTAGCATAACTTAGCTTAGCGTAGCTTAGATCTTGTTGTACTTGCTTCTTCAGTAATACAATGCTTCGGGCTTTAGTTATGAAATTCTCTTTTTAATATGTTCCCAAAATCGACAAGTTAAGAATTAAGGCTATAGTTTAAAGTTTTGACGGCCAAGGCTTGAGCTTGATCGCATTGGTCTTAACACTACTATCACCACTTACTAAGTTAGGTGAACTTAAGCTTGCGCCATTGTTTAAGGGCTTTGACAGGTAAGGCCTGACCTTGATTGCGTTGGTCCTTATCCATTGACCCAAATACAGTTTGCTCCATCTAAATATCATCAGATTCTAACTCATTCAAGCCATTACAAGTCAAGAGTGCCAGGCCTAAAAATCTGACTAACTCGAGCTTATAACTGGACTAATAAGCCCCTGGATTTTTCTCCACCCCAGTTCCTGATTTTTATTTGTACGAGGAAAGGTGTCCGTGGGCCTGGCTCCTTCACTATAACTGCTACTTGAGTTAGGTCCATATCCCTTTAATTTTTTGTCAAAATATATATTAAAAACTCCACCAAAAATATGAAAAGTCTTCTTAATTGAAGCATAAGTAGAACTTACTTGTCGTGATCCTACTTTTTTATTGGCTACCTTCTTTTGATTTAGTTAGTATTCTGTTAAAAATTCCGCTTGTCAAGTATCTAAGTTATAGAACAATGAAAATAATAATACTTAGCCTAAGTTTACAAGAACAAATAGGGATGCTAAATATGCCATGCCATGTCTTGTTCATGTCGGTGTTATATGAGGAATCACTTACTCTTATGAAAGGAGTCAAATTGAACCCGATCAACTTGATTAAATAGGTCAAAAACTTCCAATGTTAACCCAATTCAATTAATAAATTGGTAACTTACATGTAATCTATTTAATTATATGAGTAATATATTTTCTTGTTAAACACTAATATATCAACTTACAAATTGACATGTTAATAATAGACCTTAGGGTTGATAGGAGCAATACAAACGTCACATTTATCATTCTAAGAACAAATTATCAAATTAACATGGTCAAGTATATTTTATATTTCCATATACAACATAGGATATAAATTTATAGCCGTATACAACTTAAATAGCCCAAACCTGAAGCCAAAATCTCTTGCCCGAACTTGTTATATTCATGTCGTGTCGATGTCATGATGTGTCATGTCAGATTTTGCGAACACTAGTAACACTTCTCAAAGTGACTTGAACAAATATTTTTTATCTTTATAACTAAAGTTTTAATTAACATGTCCTCATTTTTAAATTATTTTTTTATATCTTTCCTTCAATCGAACTTTTGTTCTTCTATGTTGTGAGGCTAGTTCCGAAAAAGATATAAGGAAATTTTAAATATATCTCTCCAAGAAGACGATATTATCATAATATAAATACCCTTCCCTTTTCTGGAAACCGTATCCCCAATCTCATCTCTCTCCCTCTCTCACAATCTCCGCCTCGGAACTCTAACACCCCCCCCCCCCCCCCCCCCCAACCCAAAAAAAAAATCCCAACTACATAAATCACTAGCCACCACATCTTCATTATTGTTTGATGTAGCTCAAATTGTTGACAAAGAATTAACACACAATTATGCAAAGATGAAGCAGAAAACAGAACAGAAGGGAAGGGGAAACAGAATCAGAAGAGTAGAGAAGGAAATTGGATATTTTCATTGATACCTCTCAAGCATTACAATTACTAGATATATAAGGGAAGATTTATGGGGAGCTCACGCTATCGGACTCCCTTGCCAAATAACTAACATTGTCAGAAAATAAAAACAGAAAAATAACCAATTGCAAGTGTGTATGCTGAGGTGTAAACTGAAATTGAACAAAGAAATAACTAATAAATTGTATAATGACTTTGTAGCTTGTATCAACACCCTCCTCCTCAAGAACATCCATGTCCTCAAGGATGGAAATCTAGAAATTTGAGTTGAAGATCATGCAAGAATTCCCATGTAGCTTCTTCCCTTGGCAAGCCCATCCATTTAACTAAAACCTTGGTAGCTACACAATGGCCTCTCCTCACTACTCCAGTGTCCAAAATCATCTCAGGTTGCCTTTTTGGAAGTTCCTCCCAGTCATGAGGAATTGCAAGGGGTTGGCTCGGTAAGGGCCCATGATGTAATTTCAATTGAGACACGTGAAATACATCGTGGATCCTAGCTGTTGATGGTAAGGCTAACCTGTAAGCTACCTTGCCATTGATGCCAATCACCTGAAAGGGTCCATAGTATTTGGGTGCTAACTTGTGATTGCTACGGTGACAACTGTAATATGCCTGTAAGGTAAGAGTTTTAAGTAGACCCAATCACCCAAATTGAAGCTCCTGTCAGATCTCCTTCTATTCGCAATCTAGACCATCCTGTTCTGAGCTCGGCTCAAGTGAAACTTGATGGTGTTGATCATTTCCTCTCTTTTGTACAAGCTTCTATCCACTGTTTCCACCTCACTTTCCCCTGGCAGATAGAGTAGGTGTAATGGTGGAGGTTGTCCATAAACCACCTCATAAGGAGTCGTTTGAATTGATGTGTGCCAAATGGTGTTGTACCACCATTCAGCTAATGGAAGCCACCTAGACCAGTGAGAGGGATGGGAGCTACACTTGGTGTTGTACCACCATTCAGCTAATGGAAGCCACCTAGACCAGTGAGAGGGATGGGAGCTACACTTACATCGCAAGTAAGTCTCAAGCCCTCTATTGACCACCTCTGTTTGGCCATCAGTTTGAGGATGGTAGGCAGTCGAAAAATGTAGATCAACCCCTTGGATGGAGAATAATGCTTGCCAGAAATCACTCTGAAAGACTGAGTCTCGATCACTGACTATGGTGCTTGGGAGTCCATGGAGTTTGTAAACATTATCCATGTATGCCTGAGCCACTTCCATTGCAGAATAAAGATGAGTTAAGGCTATGAAATGTGCTGCCTTGCTGAGTCTATCAACCACCACAAATATCACATCTTTACCAAAGGACTTGGGAAGTCCTTCGATAAAGTCCATAGAAACATCTGTCCAAATAGTCTGAGGTATCGGCAGTGGCTGGATGAGACCCGGAGAAGCTTGATTGTCATAGTTGCATGTTTGGCAAACAGTACACTGCCTGATATACCCCTTCACGGTCTTGCTCCTTCCCTTCCAGAAAAAAAAAAAGGGGATTTCATTCTCCTCAAAGTAGCTTCTCTTCCTGAATGGCCTCCACTTGGTGATTCATGAATCCATTACATAATTTTTCTTCTTAGTTCAACATCTCGACCAACCACTAATCTTCCCTTTCTTTTCAATTGGTCATGCTGCCAAGTATAATGAGAATGGCTTTGGGGGTTGCTCTGTAGTTGCTGAATGATCTTCTACAGATGAGGATCCGATTGCCATGCTAACTGTAATAAGTGATATAAGTTACCTTCTACAGATGTGAGCAACATACACACCACATTCTGGCCAGGTAGCCCAAATAAAGCATCAGCAGCCACATTTTCTTTTCCCTTCTTGTAATCGATTATTTAGCTGAAGCCTAACAACTTGGAGAGCCATACTTGATGGAAATGGGTGCTAAGCTTCTGTTCCAGCAGATATTTAAGACTCTTCTGGTCTGTCCTGATGATGAAGGTGTTGTTTATCAAGTATTGATGCCACTTCGGGGCAGCATAAACCACGGACAACAACTCCTTTTCATACACAGAGAGTAGCTGATGTTTAGGACTGAGATGTTTCCTGATATAGGCTAAGGGATGATGTTTCTGCATAAGGACAGCTTCTATACCAACATTACATGCATTTGTCTCGACCACAAATTGCTTGGAGAAGTCGGGCAAAGCTAGGACTGGTGCTGTGCAGAGAGCCTGTTTTAGAGCCTCAAATGCCACTTGAGCTTCTTCATCCCATTTCCACTGGTCCTTCTTAAGCAGGGTGGCTAAAGGCTTGATTATTCTTCCAAACCCTTGCACAAATCTTCTATAATAGCCTGTTAATCCCAAGAATCCCCTCAGCTGTTTGGGATTACATGGGACTGGCCAATTTGCAACAGCTTCCACCTTCTTTGGATCGGTAGTAACTCCCTTGGATGAGATCAAATGACCCAAGTACTCAATCTGGACAGCAGCAAAATTACACTTACTTTTCTTCAGAAAGAGCTGATGGTGCTTGAGCAGGTTGAAGACTGATCTCAAATGCTCTATATGATCATCCATGGAAGGGCTATATATTAAAATGTCATCAAAAATTACTAAGACAAATTTTCTGAGAAATGGGGCAAATATTGAGTTCATAAGAGATTGGAAAGTAGAGGGAGCATTGGTGAGGCCAAAGGGCATCACCCTAAACTCATAATGCCCAATGTGTGTTTTGAAGGCTGTTTTTGGAATATCATCAGGGCACATTCTGATCTGATGGTATCCCGATCGAAGGTCCACCTTAGAGAAGACCTTAGAGCCTCCCAATTCATCTAGAATTTCCTCCACTAAAGGTATAGGGAACCTATCTTTAATGGTAGTTTGATTCAGCCCCCGGTAATCCACATAAATCCTCCATCCACCGTCCTTCTTCTTCACAAGAACAACTAATGATGCATATGGGCTGCTACTGTGTTGAATGTAGCCCTTAGACAGTAATTCTTGGGTCATATCTTCAATAATGCTCTTCTGCAGTGCTGAATATCGGTAAGGTCTCTTATTGACAGGCTGAGACCCTGTTTTCAGGTGGATTCTGTGATCAAATTGTGGTCTACTAGGAGGTAGCTGTTGAGGTTCCTTGAACAAGGACTCATACTGCTGCAGAAGATCTTGAATCACAGCTGGTTGAGTCACGGGTTCTGGGTCTGAGACAGAGGTCTTTACTGCTGCTGCTAATGTCTCTTCATGCTTATTTTCTGTGAGGATTACTTGTAACAAGGTGATGAAAGGAGCCTCAGGAAGAGCCTTGGAGATAGCTTTCATTCCAATGACCCTGCAGCTCTTGGTTTGTTGCCCTTGCAGAATTCTTCTTTGGCCCACCACATAAAACTCCATTTTGAGGTCCTTGAAATTGCAAGTGATATCCCCTAAGTAGGACAACCATTCCAACCCCAAAACCATATTGCAACCTCCAAGTGGAATGAGCATGAAATTTGCTATATAAGCATATCCTTGCATTTTCTAGGTTAGGCCCTCACAACTGGAGTTGCAAATCATGCTACTGCCATCTGCCACTGTAATTACTTGTGGGTTTGCTGCAGATACAACTCTTCCTAGCTTGGGTGCAAAAGCAGCATCTACAAAATTGTGTGTAGACCCTGAGTCTACTAATATCTATAAGGCTCACTTTCCCACAAATCTAGTAATTCTTAATGTCTGAAAGTGTTGATCTCCCAATAATGCATGAAGAGAGATCTGTGCTGCTACTTCTCCTTCCACCCCTTCATATGTTTCTTCTGTCTCGACATCAGGGGAATCTTCCTCGACATCCTCTTCAGCCTCAATGACAAAGAGCTGGGGAGATTTTTTCTTGCATCTATGTACCGGTTCAAATTTCCCATCACAAAAGTAAAAAAGTCCCTTGGCTCTCCTTTCCTGCAGTTCTGTTCTTTTCATTGTTCTATGGACCTTATTAGCCCCTCCAGGACCAGCACCTGCTCTGTAGGGATTCTGCCTTCCCAAAGGACCACAACCTTGATTAAGGTTAGGCGTAATGTGTGCAGAAGTGGGTAACAGACCAGCTCTTTGAGACTTTAGCTGCTTGGACAAGGCTTCCATTTTAACTTCTGCCAACTTGGCTAAGCAAACTGCCTGCTGCAAGTGCAAAGGATTGCTGGCTCGTACATTCATCTCAATGTCATTCCTTAGCCCGGATAGCAAGCAACTTACTAACTGTCTTTCATTCAGATCCACCCGAATAGCAACAGCATCAAAACAAGCTAAATATTCAGAAACGGATCCTTCTTGCTTCAAGTTCATCAGTTCTGATACTGGGTCCTCATAAGGATTGCCAAACCTACTTTGCAGTGCTCTCACATACTCCTCCCAAGAAGGCAAGAACTCAGTATACCTAGTTCGCATCAACCTTTGATGCCATTGCAATGCTAAACCTCTCATATGTACTGATACTAGCCTTAGTTTCTCGTGAGCTAAGGTGTTATCGATAGTGAAGAATTGCTCACATAAATATAACCAATCATTAAGGTTATCACCATAAAACAAGGGAAACTCTACTTTAGTCAGTCGAGAAGAATAGGCATTGTTATTACCTACTGGAGCTGCACGCTGTTGTTGTTGCTCTAGTATAACAGCATTCTGTACCATTTGAGCCAGCTGTTCAGTTGAAGCTGACGCCCTATCTGTCATTCTCCCTCGCTACGTTGAACCTCAAGCCGCCAATTCTCTCAATTGTAGCATCACAGCTTGTAGATCAGTGGTAATCCGATCTTGTTGCTGATTAATCGAAGCTTCCAGGGCAGTTATTCTTTCATTTGTTGTCTGCATTTGGGCCGTAAGGGTTTCCTCAACCCTTCGAATTTCAGAAACAGAGCGGGTATTATCAGCCATAGAATCTGATCAAATTGCTCACCACAGGTCGGAGGATTGTAGCTCTGATACCAATGATGTAGCTCAAATTGTTGACAAAGAATTAACACACAATTATGCAAAGAAGAAGCAGAAAACATAACAGAAGGGAAGGGGAAACAGAATCAGAAGAGTAGAGAAGGAAATTGGATATTTTCATTGATACCTCTCAAGCATTAAAATTACTAGATATATAAGGGAAGATTTATGGGGAGCTCACGCTATCAGACTCCCTTGCCAAATAACTAACATTGTCAGAAAATAAAAACAGAAAAATAACCAATTGCAAGTGTGTGTGCTGAGGTGTAAACTGAAATTGAACAAGGAAATAACTAATAAATTGTATAATGACTTTGTAGCCTGTATCATTGTTCCGCTAGATGCCACCATGCCCAGCCAAGCACCACCACGGTAATTATAAGATTTATTTAGCTGTTGTTTTGTGTCAAGTATATTTAAGATTTGTATTATGATTAAATGTGTTAAAGGTCTCTACTCTAGTTATACATGACAATGCATAGCATAGATGGACATAACATGAAAAAAAAATTAAATACGAATTTAAAAGAATTATTTGAGGGTTACATACCTCGATGTAGACTGCAATGTAAAGGTGAAGAATGAACGATACCACCAAAGTCTTCTCCGCAATTCCCCTCTACAACTGACATATGGGCGTTGTAAAATCAATGACTCTAAAACAATTTTTAGAGACAAAAACCAGGAGAAGACTTTCCTCTTCAATTCTCTAATTGAAGAAGAAGTAGGTCAAAAAGAATTGTCATGCCAAATCCCCAAATCAAATCTTTTCAAAGTCTGAAATCTAATTTAATTTTAAAATAAAAATAAAGTAAACTTTTGGTTTTTGATAAGTCAAACTACCAAGAAATCTATCCAAAAAAAAACCGAGAACCTTAAAAATTCGCCTAGTATCACCTCACGGTTCCGCATCACATGACACGGATTAACCTACTAGCTCACGGGTTGGTTGGCCCAAAGGCGACATGCAGATTGCCCCCTGTGCCAGTCAGGGCGCGATATTAGTCATTCGCCGATTGGCTTGTGGTGATTTTCTTATTTTACATTTCTTTTGTAATTTTTTATTTAATTTTTGCTTGCATAAATTGATCACATGAATTTTAGGTTTAGAAAAAAATTAATTATTCATCTCATAAATAAATAATTTATCTCATGAATTCTCTTAATTTTTTAAAGGTACATATTATAAAGGCTTGCGTAGAGATCTCAGGGATAATTTAGTTCTAGCTCCAAATGGGTCAAATTTTATTATCATCTCAGGATAACAATTGATTACCATTTATAAAATTTAATTCCACTAAATAAGCTTTACTACACTATAGAAATAAATATATCTACTCGTTAAATCTCTATATTTTTTACTCACAATTGACCCCTCTATTAATTGTCAGTGAAAAAAATAATTACACTGCTATTAGTATTCGTTCTCATATTACCTTCTTAGTTTCTGACTCGCCCGTTTCAAATAATTCACTAATACAGAAAAATGCTTCTGTAATAATTCCAAATGTCATACATATGGAATGCTCTAGCCAAAAAATCTAGAATCAATTTGAATGCTTGTGAATCAACTAAGGGGACATCTAATGTCGCAGATTCCTAGTAAAATATATTTTCCCACTACACTTCATGCAGTTAGCCAACGAACGTAAGACCTCAATTACACCTTACAACCCAATCGTTTTTAGCAAATCAAAGCAACTAACATTCCATGCACAAGTTTAGACTGTTTCTTGGATTTATAGTCATTTTTTAAATATAACAAAATGAGTTGCTCATTTCTAATAATAATGCAGAAACAAGCAAGTCACGTGGTCCAATTCAGTATAACAATCTTATTGAATTTTACCAATATGATGTTCTGGATCACCATCCACATAACCAAGACAAGTTATCTAAATGTTATATTATCATGTTAGTAGATAAGTAGTCCAAACTCATCACTGACTACGAATTAACTATTAAATAACATTTTAATCTGTTATTAATCTATCTATGCCATAATCTCATTATCCACTAAAATGGATATTCCAAATGTTATTTAAGGACTACGTCCATCTCATGGTATGTTACTTCAAAGAAATTAATATCACACGCATTACACTAAACTCATAAACATAAAGAAGATAATAAGTAAATTTCATTCAATAATAAAATTATTCACATAAATTGGGTTTTCCAAGACACCAATTATAACAATAAAATCGTGTACTCACAAACGTATAAGCAAGTCATAGCAATGGCGGGTATACGAGTGTTGTATTCATAGGTAACCAGTATAAAAGTTAATCCAGTAATCAATTGTAGTTAAAATTTGAGTTGTTGTAGTTGAAGAATGGATATTAAACAAAAGGAATTAAATTAAATTGCAAATTAAGTTGTCAATCAGTCAAAATTAGTTTAGATATGAATTAGAGTTAGTCTAAATCAATCTTGTAATTATACTTTATTGCAGCAATAACTTTTAAATGTTTAGGCCACAAGCTTTAAACCTTGATTAAAACTTACTTTAGGGTTTAGGGTAATGAACTATTCTAAGAGCATAACCCATCTATTCATTGTAGGTGTAATATAGACTATCTCAATACCACTAGGAAATTCATTTGTCGCTCCTAATTTAGTATTTATTTGTATAAGATTGTGTTTAGGATTGGGTATAACCTCAACCCTAGCCACTCATGAAAAGCTTGTTATGTCTAGGCTATGAGCACAAGAAAACACACGAATAAAATTTAAAACCCAAAAATGGGTAAAGCACATAATAAGAAACTGATCATAAATATAAAAATTCCCATAGGGGTGTGGAAGTAGTTTAACAAAAGTCATTGTCAGATATAAGAAAAGAACTAGAATCCTAACAACTACTTGTCCTTCACTCATGATTTATGAGTCTACTCCTCCATATGAATTTTACAAATCCCTAATTCAAAAGAGAAAACGAAAAAAAACTCATCGATAAATGAACTCCTTTGATTCGATGTTGACTTAACTCTTGCTTGGTTCTCTAGTACTCCGACCGCTTGCACTTTAGCCTTCATGAGAATTCAAATCTCACTCGGCGGCTCAAGGAGTAAAAAATAGGCGACCCCCTCCCCTTAATATAGTCAACTGCTGACTGATTAATTGGCTAGAATGATAAGCCGAAGAATTACATGATTTGAGAGCGAAGTCCTGACTTGATGGATCCTTCTTCCACATGTGGTCGAGTTTCTCACCATATTCTTTGAATTTGTCCATTTAGCCCATTATTCATGTTTGGAAATTTTAATTTCAAAAACTAAACTTTTCCTAGATTAGTTCGATCAAGCACCATGGAGAAAACTTTAAAATTCTTTAATTTTAAATCTAAAGGACATCAATTCTAATACATACATAATGAACATAGAATCCCTTGCATAATAAATATTGAATCAAAAGCAAGAAAGAAATTGGCAAATTAAAGGAAAGCTTTAAAAGAAAAGTTATAAGGAATACTTGGAATGTAGACCACAATAGTCACCCAAGATCGAGATTGCAAGATCTTCTTATCAATGACCCCTTGACACACAGAATGTGGGCTCTAAAATTATTTACTAGGAAAAATTTCAAAGAGAATTCCTCTTTTTTAATTTTCTAAAAATTATATTTTTCAAAGAATTATTCAATGCAAAACTGGGTTCTACCCCTATTTATAATAACCTTTATGATAGAAAAACCCTTAAAATCTCGATGCGGTATTTTTTTAAGAAAATAAAAATGTGCGTTTAACTATTCAAAAGTGATGTCATGTACTAGAAAATGCCCTCAGCTAGTCCCAAATCTGCATTCCACATGTGGGCATCCTACTGGCTTCAACATGTTTACACAGATCACCATTTGCCCCTGCCTAGGGTGCTTAGCAACCACGGCATGATACATGTTACGCCATGATTAGTTGATTGCGTTAGGCGGGGATAATGACCTGTGTATCTTTGGAAAAATAAATTTATTCATCTTATGAATAAATAATTTATCTCATGAATTATGTTTAGTAAAATTTATTCATTTATCTCATGAACAAATAATTCAACTCATGAATTCATTTTAAATATTTTCAACTGGTGCACTTCTAAAAACTTGCAGAGGGACCTCAGGGAATACTCAATTATAGTTCCAAATGGGTTAAATCAAATTATCAACTCTTGATAATATTAATTGCTATTTAGTAATATTTAATTCTACTAAATAAATATTACTGCACTATAAAGTTGAATATATTAATTTAGTAATTCCCAAATGACTTTCATTCTGACAATCAACCCTTCTATTATATATCCATGAGGTAAAATAACTTTAACTATTATTACTAATTTTCTTACATATTTTATCATAGTTCTTGACTCGCCCTTCTCAAACAATTCAATGATACAGAAAATAATTTCTGTACTAATTCTAAATGTCAAACATATGGAATACTTTGATCAAAGATTCTAGAATCTGTTCATATACTTGCAAATCAACTAACGGGACATCTTTATCTCGTTAGAGATTATAGATTCCACGTAAAACAATTGTTCTAGCTAAATTTCATGCCGTTACCCAACATATAAAAGACTTAAGCCAACTCACTGTGACTAGTCCTTTTGGCACATTAAAGCAACAAACAATCCATGCATGATTTTAGACACTTTTGGATTTAGAGTTATCGTCGTACAGAATTTAATTATTTTTGATAGTAGTAAAGAAACAACTAATTCAGGTGATCCTACTCAGTGTTGCAATCGTATTGACAACACCAACATAACACTTTTTGGATACCTATCCACATGACCAAGACAAGTTATCAGAAGTATCACATTATAGTTTTATCAGACAAGTTGTCCAAACTTATCATCGACTATGAGCATACTTTGACATCATATCACTGTTTTTATCTAATTCTATATGTGGTTCAATCTCATTGACCACTTAAATCAAACCTGATATGTCACTGTTATGAATCAAATGTCATACTTGATGTTAGGATGATTGTTAGCTTCAGCGTTTGTAATAATGTTGCATTTTGTTGTAATTCTTAGCATGAGGTTGTAAAAGGCTTTTGGCGCCAAGTTGCATTTGAGGTTAGTTAAGTCGGTTGAAGGTCAAGGCTAGCTAGTTAAGTTAATCGTGGTGGCTCTTGTTGTTAGTTGAGCCGGTTGGAGTGAGCTTAGTTCATTGTATTTTGATTGAGTATAAGTAGCCTTGTTCTAAGTGTAATCCTCATTCAGTCAAATACAAAAATATCTTTCGATATCAATTCTCTCTCTTATCTAACTTTCTTTGTCTAATTGATCTTGACGCTTAACAATTGGTATCAGAGCCAGGTTGTGTTGCTGCCGATCGATTATTTCTTGATTGATTTGAGCTGGCGAGGTGCAAGAAACAGATATCAATGGCCGGAGGTGTAAGAAGACGATCTGGTGCTACAAATGTTGTTGCAAATGTTGATCCTAATGTCACTTATGCTTCGGTTGTTAGTGCTAATGCTGCAGCATGAGCTAAGTACATTACAGCAGCTCAATTAAAGAATCATATGGGTGAAAAGTTCTCCAGAATGCAGGAATTACAGATGGAACAAGATCAAAAGTTTGCAGATCGATTGATTTAGCAAACTCAACGCATTGAGGATAAGGTTGTTGGACTGCAGGATCAGCTCAATAAGCAAAATGTGACCTCTACTGCTGGAATTATATTACCTGCTAGCCAATAGGTTCAACCTCTAGGTGTAGTGCATCCTCAAACAGCAAGTGTGAATGTTAGAAAGCAAGATCATCCTCCTAATCCAGTACAAGCTCCAGTTGCAAGTATGACTTTGGGACAGCAAGATTGTCCATCAGATCAGTTGCAACATCAAAATTCTGGAAGTAATTATGCTTCATCCAGCAATAAGAGCAGTGCTTACAGGCAGCCAAGGATTCAGATTGAGCCTTTCGATGGAAAACAGCCACAATCATGGATCAGAAGATGTGATCGGTACTTTTATTTCTATCACATTGAAGAAGCTGAGAAGGTGGAACTAGCGGCTGTTTATCTCCATGGAGATCATGAGGTATGGCTTTACAGTCTTTTGAAGAGTAATCCTTTGTTATCTTGGGTTGAATTCGTGGAAGAACTTTGTGAATGTTATGGAGATGATGACTCAAGTGACATAGTTAATAACTTCAACAAAGTAATGCAAGTCACATCTATGAATGAATATATGACCAGATTTATGAACCTTAAAGCAAGTATGATTGCAGCTTATCCTCAAACTACTGAATCTTACTATGTATCTAGCTTCATAAGTGGCTTAAAGCCAAAGCTAAAGAACCTTGTCAAGGCAATTGGGCTTGGAACTTTATCCAAAGCCTATGTAAAGGCTAAACTGTTTGAAGCTGTGGTTCTTGCATCAAGTGATGGGCCTAGGTACAGAGGTGGAAGCTCTAGTCAGCAACAAAAGGGACCAATTAGATCTAAAGCTACTCATCTTGTTGAGAAGAAGGTTCAGAGACTATGTTTTAAATGCAATCAGCCTTATCAATTTGGTCACAAAGTGCAATCCAAAGTTCCTCATGATAGCAAGAGGAGTTGATGCTGATGATCAATCTAAAGAAGATGAAACAGAGGCTGAGTTGGACAGTTCTGATCATGAATCTCAAGAAGAGCTTCTTAAAGATGAGGTGGAAATCTATATTAAAGCCTTAACAAGAAATGGGGCTTATAACGCCATTAGGATCAAGGGACAAGTTGGCAAGAAGTTTATTGTTATTCTGATTGACAATGGTAGTACCCACTGCTTCATTGATCCAAAGGTGGTGAGAAAGGTTGGGAAGGATATGATCAAGACACAACCATTAGCTGTGGCAATGGCTGATGGGAATTCCATCCTTACCCAGACCAAATGCCAAGGATTCCAATGGACTATGAAAGATCACAAGTTTGAGTATGACTTCAGGATCTTGCCATTGGGAGGTTGTGATATGGTTCTTGGTGTGGACTGGTTGAGATCCTTCATTCCAATGGCCTTTGATTTTATCAAGGTGACATTGACTTTTAAAAGTCAAGGATCTATTGTAACCTTGCAAGGCATGGCTCAACAAGCTCATTTGCAGTTGTTAAAGGGCAAGAGCTTAGAAGGTGGATTCAGGAAGGGTCCTTATCAGTGAGTTGGATAGTTATTTGCAATCTCACATACTGATTTGGGAGAGCCAACTCATCCTAAGGTGCAGGCATTGATTGATGAGTTTGAGGATATGTTTGAGCAGCCAAATACTTTACCTCCCAAGAGGAACTTGGATCATGCAATTCCTCTCAAGCCTAACTCAAAACCAGTGAAGTTAAGGCCCTACAAGTACCCTCATTTACAGAAGAAGGAGATTGAGAAACAAGTGGATGACTTGCTCATGATTTGCTTTATTTAACAGGGCCACAACCCCTTTGCTTCTCCGGTGGTATTGGTTAAGAAGAAAGATGGCTCGGCTAGAATGTGCACTGACTATAGGCAGCTTAATTCCCTTACAGTCAAGGAGAAATTTCCAATTCTTGTCATTGACGACTTGTTGGATGAGCATGGTGCACACTTCTTTTCCAAGCTTGATTTGAAGCAAGGCTATCATCAAATCAGGGTGATGGAGCAAGATGTTTACAAAACTGCCTTTAGAACTTTTCATGGGCATTATGAGTTCGTGGTTATGCCTTTTGGCTTAACTAATGCTCCAACTACTTTTCCGGCAGTAATGAATGATGTGCTTAAGATGTTCTTAATGAGATTTGTGTTGTTGTTCATTGATGATATCTTGATTTATAGTTCTACCATGGCAGAGCACTTGAAGCATCTGAAGGAAGTGTTTTTAGTGATGCGCAATCACAAGTTGTTTGCCAAATTGACTAAGTGCTCTTTTGCTTAGACTCAACTTGAGTACTTAGGTCATGTGATCTCTCATAGTGGGGTTTGTAATGATCTTTCTAAGGTTCAGGCAATGAAAGAATGGTCAATTCCTATTACATTGAAGCAGTTGCGAGGGTTCTTGGGATTAACTGGTTATTATAGGAAGTTTGTAGCTGGTTATGGAGCAATTGCCAAGCCCCTAACTGATCTATAGAAGAAGGATGCCTTCAAGTGGTCTGATCAGGCACAGGATGCATTTAAAGCTTTGAAAGCATCCATGTGTGCAGCACTTGTTTGGTAATACTAGATTTTCAAGAGGAGTTTGTTTTGGAGGCTGATACTTGCGGGAGTGGCATTGGAGCTGTGTTGTCTCAAAAAGGAAGGCCAATGGCCTACCTTAGTCAGGCTTTAAGTCCTAAGCATCAAGAGTTGTCCACTTATGATGTAACTCTTCTAGCAGTTGATAAGTTGAGATACTACTTGGATGGCCATCGTTTTATCATCAGGACAGACTATCAAAGCTTGAAATATCTGTTTGAGCAAAGGATTGTTACAAGAATTCAAAAGAAAGGCTTGATGAAGATGTTGGGTCTTGATTATGCTATTGAGTACAAGAAAGGGAAAAAGAACCAGGCAGCTGATGCTTTATCTCGAAGATTAGAAGATGTTGAGCAAGGTTATTGTGGAGTAATTTCAGTAATTCTTCCAGCTTGGATTGAGGAAGTGTACAAGTCCTATGAGAATGACAATTTTGCACAAGAATGTATAACAGCTTTTAGCATTAGCAGGTCTACCAGCATTGTTCCTGAGGCAGAAGTATCTATTGTCAAGGGAATCATCAGATTGAAGGAGAAGCCGTACATTGGATCTGCTACTAATCTGAGACAACAAATCATCAGTGCTTCTCATGATTCAGCTTAGGGTGGCCGCTTAGGTGTTGAAGGTACTTATCAAAGGCTCATAGCATATTTCAGTTGGACTGGTATGAAGAAGGAAGTGAAGGAATTTGCACAAGCTTGTGAGACTCATTGGCAAAACAAGTCTGGTGATCACAGGTATTAGGGACTTCTCCAACTTCTACCCATTCCAGATGATGCTTGGCAGAACATAAGCATGGATTTTATTGAGGGCTTGCCGAAATCAGAGGGCAAGGAGGTTATTTGCGTAGTGGTGGATTGTTTTACCAAGTTCAGTCACTTTGTTGCTTTGGCTAGACCTGTGACAGCAGAGAGGCTTGCAAGAGTATTCTGAGATAACATTTATAAGCTTCATGGATTACCACAATCCGTAGTATATGACCGGGACAAGCATTTCACCAGTCATTTTTGGAAGGAATTGTTCCTCCTCATGGGCACAAATTTGGCTTTGAGTTCGTCCTACCATCCACATACGGATGGCTAACCAGAAAGAGTGAATCAGTGTATAGAGCACTACCTTAGGAGCATGGTATTCAGTCATCCTAAATTTTGGGGAAAGTGGTTATCTTTGCCTGAGTACTGGTATAACACACACGCTCATGCTTCAATTGGCACCACACCATTAAGGGCTTTGTATGGTTATGATCTTCCTTCACCCTTGATGTTGCAAAAGCTCGTGACATTAGTCCCTAAAGTGGTTGATCTGATGCAACAAAGAAGACAGTTGGTGCAGCTTTTAAAAGATAATTTCCATCAAGCTCAAGCAAGGATGAAGTATTATGCAGATAAGAAGTGTATGGACAACGCTTATAAGATTGGAGATATGGTTTATCTGAAGCTTCAGCCTTACAGACAAGCTTTAGTGGCAGTTAGGAGGAATGTCAAGCTTTGTGCTAGATACTCTAGGCCATACAAGATCAATGAGAAGATTGGGAAAGTAGCTTATAAGTTGGAATTTCCCTCTAACTCTTACGTTCACCCGGTGTTTCAGGTGTCTCATTTGAAGAAATAGGTGAAGAAAGGCCAAGGAAGTTTAGTTCAGCCACCAAAAGTTGGCTCAAACGGAGCTTTGCTACTGAGCCCTGCTGTCATCTTGGAGTCCAGGCTACAGAAGGCTGAAGGCAGATCAGCCCAAGAGGTTCTGGTGCAATGGTCTAATTTGGACAAGAAGGCTGCTTCGTGGGGGGAGTTGCCATTCTTGAGAAGCCAATTCCCTACCTTACATTCTTAAGACAAGAACGTTGTCAAGGGGAGGGGATTGTTATGAATCAAATGTCTTACTTGATGTTAGGATGATTGTTAGCTTCAGTGTTTGTAATAATGTTGCATTTTGTTGTGATTCTTGGTATAAAGTTGTAAAAGCTTTGGGTCCAAGTTGCATTGGGGGTTAGTTAAGTCAGTTGAAGGTCAAGGCTAGCTAGTTGAGTCAATTGTGTAGGCTATTGTTGTTAGTTAAGTCGATTGGAGTGAGCTTAGTTCATTGTGTTTTGATTGAGTATAAGGAGCCTAGTTCTAAGTGTAATCCTCATTCAATCAAATACAGAAATATCTTTTGATATCAATTCTCTCTCTCATCTAACTCTCTCTCTAATTTCTCATCTCCCTTCACTTCTTATCTCATCTTAATCTTTTCTTCCACTAGGCTAACTTCTGGATTAATATTGAAGCCTAACAGTCACCTTGGACAACATCAATTTGATAGAACGTTTTAGAAAAACAATCACATGCATGTTTGACCCGTAAAACATATTCAGACAATAAATAAATAAACTAATTTTACTTATTTAATATTTAAAATTAACTAATCGGATTTTTCGATGACACCAATTTCAACACGTCATTACTTTTCAAATAGTCCTTGGTCCAACACATACCAAGACTACATTTACACAAATTATACCACAACACACATTTAATAGCCTACAATTTCATAGGAATGGGATATAAAAGATCAAAAATATATGATACATCACATCCCCAAATCCAAACCTTGCTTGTTTTTAAGAAAGATTCATTTTAAGCTCGCTGAAAGTACAAAGTATTCAATCAATCATGTGGTTATATGAATTAGTTGTGAACCATATTTGTGAATGCATTTGAGAAAGAAGTCAAGAAGGAAAATATGCTACATGAGTCTTACTCCAAGCCTTTGACATCTAAAAAGAATAGAGGAAATAATAAAGGAATAAATAACCCTCACAAATTACTCCTAAACACTGAAAATCTCAAATCCTTCCCTTGTTTTTACCGCAGAACATCAATTTCACTCTTTCTTTCTTTTATAATCATTTTTTTTCATAGTAACTATGGTAAGGTTTGTGTTTATAAGACTCATGTAGCGAGTTTTCGAACAGTGACTCTCGATCCAATTGGTTCAAGGCACCGTGTGAAGAGCATGCCCTCGGACCTTAGAACTCAGGTCACAGAAACTGACAACCTAAGCCGCTACTAGCACATACTATAAAAAATATATATCACTCATATTAGGGATTGGTGCTTATTAGGGTGATTTGTAGAAGTTGGCTCTTCTTAAGCTCCCTAGCATTGAACTTTCAACCGTTAGCTCCCAATCAAGTAGGCTCGATGCACCGGGTTTCAAAACACCCTTGCAGGTTTATTTATTCAAGACACAGGGGCTACAAGAAACAACTAATTATAGGTACTTACTGATTACAACGAGCATTGGTACCCTTTTTGCTATATCCTCAATAATGCATTCAGAGGAAAAAAAAAAATAGATTGGAGATTTTAATATTAATGGAAGCAAAGTGATTGACTCCTAATTTCTAGAATTATTTACACTAATTCATCTTAATGTGTAGAGCCTATCAAAAGATTGAGAGTGAGTGAAGAAAACTTCAAACTAGTCTAAAGACAAAAATAGTAATTTCAATAGTAAGAACCAAGAATAACCACATTAAATAAAAATTTTAATTTTTGAAGCTTCTCAAAATTTAGATTAAAAATGATTCACATTAATTCATTGCTAACTAGCTAATTTAAAACAGATTATGCTAAAAGGGCAAAACAAGCATATAAAATCAAAATACTCTTGCCATCCCCAACACCTATACCCCTATCCTTAATGCTAAATATACGAAAATAAACAAAGGTAATATGGAAGGAAAGAGACAACCTAAATAGAACGGTGTCTTGAGCAAATAGAATCGACTATGCTTGGTGAAGATAACGTCATTCCAAAAAGCATCCTTGAAGAAATATAGCTATAAAACAAGACAAACAAAGACAGACTAACCAAGCACACTTGTTAACAACGTTAGGAAAATTCATATTCTGAGTGCCTAGAGAAACAAAGTAATCAAGTGGTGGAAAAAACAAAGAGTCCAGAAAAGTAAAAAACCGTAAATCAAAAAATCAAACTAAACTATGAAATAAAAAAAGATGCCTCCTAAGAGCTTTAAGTTTAACGTTTCAGTTAGACATGGCATAGAGCTATCAGTCATCCGAAATTAGAGGCAACGTGCTCGAAATGAAATGTATAAAGCTTGTGAGGATAGTTCCCTAACCCAATAACATTCCTTGTCCAGTGGTCGTTTACAGTGATAAGTTAGCCAACATTTGGGTCTCGAATTTCTATCCTTTCATGCTTAGCTAACGACCTATCAATTAACGCACAATTATTGACATAGATAGGGACATTGCTCAAGTCAACACTTTCAATAAAATAGGGTGCACCTAGACTCTAGTCAAGGGTTAATATCATCAACCATGCAACACTCTAACTTATCCTCAATCTCAGGGTGCCGAGCAACATTCGACACATTCAACTTGCACTTTAGACTTCTAAAAGAAAGCTCTAGTGCTCCTATCCTATAGTGAATCACAATGTAGGCTATTAATAAGAACAATCGGCCTAGAATGATAGAAGTGTGGTTCTTCCACCTAGGAATGAGGTCCATATCTAAAACAATAAAATTGACCGGGAAGACAAGCTTGCCAATCTTGACAGGCACATCCTCCAACACCTCCCAAGGTACGCAATCTATCCCATCGACCAACTAGAATTTTACAATAGTTGGTTTAAGATCTTCTATACTAAATCCTAAAAATTTGAGTACGAGATGAGGTTTACGCTCGCTTCTAGGTCTAAAAGAGCTCAACTCGTGTAACTCTCCCCTGTTACACATGGGACCATGAAGGCTCCTTGATCTCTAAGCGTGGGCAAGGCGCCTTACACCAAAATGCTTCCCACCTTTCCAATCTATTGGACTTTCTTCAAGGTATGTGCCTGTGTGTGCTTCTTTTTCACACTGAGATCTTTGAGGAACTTGGCATACATTGGTACGTGTTTAACAATGCCAATCAATGACAAGTTGATTTTCACGTCTTTAAGTACGTCCATAAGCTCAGCCCTATTTGGGTCGACATTTTCCTTGGATCCTACAAGAGCTGAAAGGAAAGCAATAACGGGTTCATAAACCTTATCTCGTGATCCCTCTCCATCAACAGTGAGCCATGTCTTCCTTTTCAATCCAACCTCACTATCCCTAAGGCTATACTCTTTTGACACTGGCACAACTTTAACTTGCTTGTGAATGAGCAAGCAAGGGTTGGCACTAGTTGATCTTTGCCGTGTTTATGAGTGGTTGGGAGGATAACCTCCCTTTCTCTCTCATAGTTAGCACTTAGGCCAACTGCCCCATCTAGTTCCCTAGTTTTGCAATGGACTAAGAGTGAGACTAAGCCATTTGTGTAGTGTCCTCAATGAAGCAAAGCATACGCTCCTCAAACTATGAAGTATATCCCAGAGGTGGAGGAGGGGGTTTAGCATACATAAAAATGCTTTAAGGTAGGGTATCACACCTTTACCCTCCCTAAATATGGAGAGGGTGGGCATTATCTACAAAACCAAGAACGTGTTATCTCATGGGATGGTTTTGATGATTGTGTTTTCTCCATGAGAAATTTAAGTGGTTGGACCATCCCAGATTGTACATGTTCGAACAAAGATTGTTGTTCCTTGAGTATCCCTGTGCCACATATAACTAATCCTACAAATATTCAAGGAACTGCTAAAAAGATGGACAATCAAACATTAAATTATCATCATTAAAACAAATGCCATAGGGATTAGCACCATTCGTCGAATCAATTGCATTAACCAAACACACATTAGTAGGATTGGCCTGAAATGCCACAATCCGATCAATTTTCCTACTAAGCGCTTCAAGTTCAGGCGCTATGTAATCACTTGGTGTCACCTCGTTGACACCATGTGAACTTCCCTTAACTACCCTTGTAGAGGAGGCTTGGTTAAGGGAGTGCTTGCTGAGGAGATTAAAAAGTGTCCACACGAATCCTCATCCTTTTTATCGAATGATCTTTAACATGAAGCAGTCTCCATTTGTCTATTCAAAATTGTGGGACCGTTGTAAAGTTTTGAACTAAAGCCGATATGGATTATCCATGGTGAGGACAGCATTTAAAAAGCTCTTTGAACTTGTTCTGGCTTTCATGGAACTATTCTTGGTCCTTTTGTTCAACATTACTTATGTCGCACCTAATAGCCATGGTCCTGGATTTAGGGAAAAACTTGACCAAGAACCGCTATTGTAAGCCATTCCAAGTTGTGATTTCACCCCTCGGTAAGGACTGAAACAGCTGTTTGACTTCGTCTTTTAACAAATTGGAAAATGACTTAGCCCAACCACGTCGTTCAAAATACCTTGACAAGGACATGTTTCACATATTTCAGGAAAAGCAACAAGGTGTTCGTACCGGATCGTTCAACTTCCCAAATCATTTGGGAAGCATGTTGACGGTCTCGTGCTTGATTTTGAAGTTTGCATGACCTACGGCGAACAAAATGATCCCTAATCATACGTGATGCCTCATTAGCCATGACTCAAGTCAAATTTGTACTTGCTTTGTTCCTCCTTAAAGTAGATAAATTAATTTTTAGATCGACAAGAATCAACTCGGGATTGAGTGATCATCTATCGTGCATACACTACAAAGCGAGCTAAATTAACTCGAATCACAAGCCTAAAGGTGTGAAGAAATACAATCAAAATAACAAAAATTAAAGCATAATACCATAATAATAATAAAAAAAGCTCATTAATCATTAAATGTTTCCTACTGATTCCCCTAGAATAGTGCCAAAAACTTGATGTGGTTCTAGTGTGTATATAAAAAAACTTGATGTGGTTCTAGTGTGTATATAAAACTGTGTACTTGCAAGCGGCAGCGAGTATATGGCTGTCGTATCCATAAGTAATTAGCATAAAATTTAATCCAGTATTTAATGAATAGTTGAAATCTAGGTTGTTTTAGTTGAAGATTTGATATTAATCTAAAGGCATTAAATTAAGTTGCAAATTAAAGTTGTAAATCAATCAAAGTTAGTTTAGGGTATAAATTAGGGTTAGCCTAAATTGAATCTCATCATTATATTTCAGCATGTCAATGACTTTTGAAGGTTTAGGCTACAAGCTCTAACGACTCGATCTTCAGGATGGAGGTCCCCGGAAACAACCTCTCTTCCACCCGGAAGGGGGAAGGCTGCGTACATCCACCCCCCCCCCCCCCCCCCCCCCCCCCCAAGACCCTGCTTCGTGCGGGAGCCCTTGTGGCACTGGGACTGTTGTTGTTGTTGTTGTTGTAGGCTACAATCTCTAACCTATTTAAGTTAGGGTTTAGGTTAATGAACTAGTCTAAATGTTCCTAATCATTCTAGGTGTAGTATGGATTATCTCAATAACACTAACAAATTCCTTTATCACTCCTAATTTAGTATTAATTTGTATAAAGATTGTATTCAAGGTTGGGTACAACCTCAATCCTGAGCACTCATGAAGAACTTGCTATACTACAGTCTGGGTGTTGTTCGAAAAAAAAAAAAACTATAATTTAGGCTACAAACATAAGACAACACATGAATGAAATTGGGAATCAAAGCATGATCTCAAGCACATAATAAGAAATCCATCTTCAAATAAAAAATTCCCCACAAGGTGCGGAAGTAGTATAACAAAAGTCATTATTAGAAATAAAACATAAATCCATGATCAAGATGGCTATCCATCCTTCACCTCTAAACTATGAGTCTTCTCCTCTATAGGAGTTTTACAAATCACTAATTCAAAAGATAAAAGGGAAAAACAAAAAAAAAAAAAAAAAAAAAAAACTCATGGACTGATGAACCTCATTTGATCAATGTTGACTTGAGTATAGCTTGATTCCCCTGTACTCATACCACTTGCACTTCAGTGTTCACGAGAGTTTAGATCTCTTTTGGCAGCTCGAGGAAAGATGAGATTAGAAAATAGAACAAAACACAAAGAAAATAGACAACACCCTCTCATTTATGCAGAGATTGTGTGCCTCTCATTCGTCAATTGATCGGCGGGACAGCCGATTGATTAGGGGCTGACAGAGGTCATCCTCTATCCCACCGTTCCATTGGCATGACATCCGATCGATCGGCGATCGATAAAGGCTCGACCTCTGCTCCTAGCAATTGATTAGCTAGAACTATAAGCCTAAGAATTACATGATTAGAAAGTCAAATCTTACCCGAAGGGTCCTTTTTGCCACTCTTGGTTGGATTTCTCAACGTAGTCTTCAAATTTATCTAATTTAGCCCATTCTTCACCACTTTTCGAGTCATCCTTGCTCCAACATGTACCAAGACATAAAAGACATAAAATATACAACAAATCAATAAGTGAATCCATGATACTAAAAGGGAGACGTACAAGACGATGAGAATGAATATCTCATTAGTGTTTATGCTCTTGTTCCTGAATTTGCTAGAATTGAGGAAAATCCCATCCTTGAGTCAAAGGAATTTAATTTCTTTTGCGGTCCTAAGAACGAGTTTGCAATTGGAAAACTTTTTTGTACAATTGTAGAGTTATTACATGTTGTGGATTCATATTCTATGAAAAGAAATCATTTCTATGAGACAATGAAGTCCAAGCCAAACATGTTAGTCATGAAATCTAAGAGAGAAAGCCCTTGTCCTTGGCGGTTGAGGGCATCAATCAAAGATGCAAGAGACCCATCACAATTGTCAACTACAGAAGTCCTCACACATTTGTGAGTGATGTGGTTAACGTGAATCAATTGGCAAGCTCTCAGTTCATTTACCATCATGTGAACGAGCTTATAAGAATACAAGTTTCAATTACTACATGTGTGTTTTGATTCAAGATCAATCTTGAATCATAACCTAGGGAAAAAGAACGTCAGATGAGAAAGAAGTGAGATTGGATGCAAAATAGAGAGAATTGAGAAGAGAAGAAGACAGACAATTCAATATCATTCAATGAGTATTTACAATGATGAACTCACCTGTTTATAATACTAAACAGTAATCGCGGGAGGAAAAATAATCTTCACCTAGACTCCTTGCTAAACCGCCACAAGTAGGGACAATGTATTAAGACAATACAAGGACTACTTCAACTAACTAACCGCCATTCCCTCTCTTTCACACATTGACTAATGGCTAATGTAACCAAATGAAGTGCAAATTAGGCTAAATTAAAGACTTATACTACCTTATTACAAGCTATGAATTATTATGAATTATAAGTACATATCCCCTAATTCTAGAATCATGACAATACTCCCCCCTTTGAGATTCTTGTCTCAAGAATCTTAGTAGAGAAGGTGTAGTCTTAAAGAACCCTTATTTTTGAACTCTTCCTATTACTGACATTATAGCTTCAAACAATTGATGCTGACTTCAAAGCTTGAAGTTGCTTATTAACTTGTATATACACTACAACAACTTTAGACCTCAAATCCACTCCTATAGCTACCTCAAAATCCATTACCATTTGACTTCAATAACTCCTACTGCAGTCTTGCCTTTGTTTCTGTAGCATGGTCTAAGAAAAGCTTGCAAATCTCCTCCCATTTGATAGGTTTCACTACAAATGTCCCACTACTTTTGGTCAAGACATGAATGTTCTTGAGGCTTTGATGATTCTCACAAACTTGCATACCATTCTCCATCTTCCTCTTCATGTCTTCCCAATTTACTGCAAATATGACAGAACAATAGGCCACAACATCTTGTGCCCAGTTTTGAGTCCCTTCCTCAACAGCAACTTCCCTTCTTTCCCTACCATACCCTCCCCAAGTCACCAATGCCAACTTTTGCATCACTCTTTGGCATTGTTTTCTAGCTTTAGATGCCAACCATATGCACACAGCACCTTTAAATTGCATCTAAGTGCAACAAACCAGCTTATTTTCTTAAGCAATTGGACCTTTGGCCTGAGAAATTTGAACTTTACCCCAACAAGATAGGTCCTCACATGTCATAGCTGAACACCAAAGGATGTAGCCCAACTATTCGCACTCAGGCTGCAGCACAAGAATTTTAGGTCTCACTAAAAGCCTTCAGCTTCTATCTAAACCTCCCTTTGCTTCTTACATTGAAAAGAATCTCTGTAACTAAATTGATTCAAGTGAGTCTAAATTCCAAGGTCTTAGAACATCTGTCCTTCACTCAAGACCACAAGTAATGGCTTAGCATTACTGAGCATAGCTAAGGCCATGTTTGGACTACTCATAACCTCCTTACTAATTCGCCCAAACTCTACAGCAGAGATTGCTCCTGTTCTCATTTAGTACTTCTCAACAGAAACTCTCTGGTCCTTACAATCAAGGTGATCAACCTTCACAATACACCACTCACACTCATCCGTCAACTCCACCTTTGAGTAATCTTGGACCTCACTTAAGCGTTGATTTCCTTTACAATCAAATCCAATACTAACTTCTTGTTCCGAATGAGAATTTACTGCTTCACACAAACCAACTTCATGTTGTTGGAGTGTAAGCCAAAAGAATTATGGAAGTGTCATGTTTGCTTTTACCCTTGGAGGTTTCCCCTTGCTTTTGATTTGCCTAACATAAGCTTCCAACTCCCATCCACAGCTCCCTGCAGTTTCAGTCTAAGAACACATCAAAATGCACTTAGCTTTGTATTTGTGTCCAAAGAACTTCCCTTGATTACACATGTATCCTATCCCTTGGCGCTTCCTCTCATCATTCTTTATTTTCGAGCTTGTGATAAGCTGGACTCTACCACTCGTATTACTCCAAGAATGAGGTTGCTCAACAAATATGTCTACCAACGCATCCTTTCTGCTGACTTCTTCCCTGTTGAAGTTAACCTCGTGCTCCATGTTCCTTAGATTAGGAGGCCTATTGTTAGTGCTCAAGGATGAATAAACACTGGCTCCACTCATTTTTTCCTACATTTGGATTTGATCTTTCGCACTCCTCAATTGAATTGGAGCATCCACTTGTACTGGAATCACATCAGGCCGCAACTTAATTGAGTTTGCTTACCCAACTGCCTTATCAATCTGATGTCTTGCTAAATAGGCATCGACATTGGTAGAAATCCTTCTTTTATTAGCAAACTTGATGGTCCTTTTTATCCAAAAAAATACCTCAAGTTTAACTATTGATAGCAGCACCACCATGGGTTGCTTTAACTTCATAATCTTGAACATGAACGGCTTTTCAAAAGCCTCTTTATTTGACTTAAGGGAGGGGAAATTAGGTGATCTTCCTTTGTAAACCAAGATTGGCCTTTCCATTGCTCTTAATCTCTTTCTTGAATAACATTTCTTGTTATTAAGGTGAATGACCAAACTGATTTCAACACATTGCTGCAATGTGAACTTCACTGGAACATTCTAAGGATCCGAACTTCAATGAGCACTTGCAATTTCTCTATTGTAATATTCAGTGGCATTAAATCTTGACAACAGCTGGCCACGGTACCATTTCATCCTGAGTTGGAGATAAGCTTACTATGTTGATTAACTCAATAGCTATTGAATCAAACTTATGATGATTCTGACTGCCTTATTTGAAGTTAGTTTCCTGCTGCACTGAAGTGACTGCTGCAACCTTCGAATAAGCTTCAAGATCAAGTGTTTGCAACCTCTTATCTAGCTTAAGTCTGAATGTAGCATCATTAACCTGTTTCAATCTGGCTCCAACACTATCAGACACCTTTTACCCAATAACTTGCTTAGATTTCTACTGTGAGCGTTGATTAACTCCCAAAGCAACACTAAGCTTCTCCTTTCCTGGATCATGAGGCCTTAGTTGTGCTCGATTTATTACTTTGATAACCACTTTTGTTCTCCTCACTTGTTTGCAAATTCGGCTGCTGAATAGAATTCCAATCCACCGCTGGCATAATAATCTATTACATATCAGCTTCCTTAAGCTACAAAATTGGCAAACAAGCTCGAGGAGGTTCTTTCTCCTTCCTCATTTTGCTGAGCTAATTGCTTCAATCTTAGTGATCTCTTGTTCCTTACTTCAATTGGAGACTTAAATTTCATTGCTACCGGATTTGGTAACAACAAATTGCTATGCTTTCTAGGCTGCTGCATTGATCGAAGAGTTATCATCATCTCTTGAAGAATATGTGTTATACTTGGAAGAGTGTGCTCACAAGTTTCTTTTGTGCGATGCATCAGATCAGTTTGTGAATCTGCAAACTTTTGGAGCAATTCAGCAATAGTTTAGCACCAATTTCTACCTTGATTGGAGCTAAACAATTAGTAACTTCAGCAATTTCACAGACAATGACAGCTATCAAACACAAATCACTGAATAAGTCTACAACTACAGCTGATAAGTTCCACAATTCTGCTCAATATGATGCAAGATCCACAGTCCAAGCCTTGCATGAATGTGATTTAGCTCAATTGAATACAACTTTCACAGAATCGATTGCAATTTCATCCAACTAATCACAATAGCGGCAAATATGGCCAAGAGCAAGTACTGAAGCTCGATTAATGTAAATTTAGCAACTCAAAACTGATTCAGCAACTCGATCACAAGATCAGCGACTTATGACACAAATTCTAGCTAACTATTCACAAGAACAGTAGGCTTGGAACTTGAAATGGAAGCATTGAACTTGATTAAATGCGATCTAAACAGCTAAACTTGATATCAATTAAACTTGATCAATTGCTAAGTCGATCAACTTGAATATAAATCAATTCATTCAATTCAATCGAAAGCAAATTCACAAGCTTTGATACCAATTCTTATAATTCAAGATCAATCTTGAATCACAACATAGGGAAAAAGAATATGAGATGAGAAAGAAGTGAGATCAGATGAGAAATAGAGAGAATTGAGAAGAAAAAGAGAGATAATTCAATATCATTCAATGAGTATTTACAATGATGAACTTACCTATTTATACTACTAAACACTAATGCCAGCTAAGAGGAAAAATACACTTCACCTAGACTCCAAGCTAAACCACCACAAGTAGGTGTATTATATCAAGACAATACAAGGACTACTTTAACTAACTAACCGCCATTCCCTCTCTTTCACATATTGACTATCAGCTAATGTAACCAAATGAAATGCTAATTAGGCTAAACTAAAGACTTAGACTACCTTATTACAAGCTATGAATCATTATGAATTATTAGTACTTATCCCCTTATTCTAGAATGAAGATAATGTGCCTTCACACAAGTTATGCCATCCTTTCTTGCTACATGATTATATATAAAACAACTTTGCCAACGATACAAAGGGTAATCAATGTAAATTAACACATTCAAAGAGTCCTGTTCAAGACTTCCAAATTTGTTAGTCATTAAACAGTTAAATCAAGGTACAAAAATTGCTTTCCAAAGTATCAAGACAATAGACCCTTTCCTTATACTTTTGACAAAGTCTTCTGATCGTTTGGATAGCTAATAAAGGCTTTAAACTTTACAGATGGAATTCACTTGTATGATAGGTATAACGGGCTTTTGTTGCTTATTATTGGTTCTGATGCTAATGATCAAGTGCTTCCCTTAGAACTTGCTTTCCTAAATAGAGAGAATAATGTCATGTGGTCATAGATTATGAAATATCTTGTATGGACCAAATTGATATCAGCAAATCAATTGTTGAGTTTGACGGTCATCATTTCTCCATTGATGCAAATTATGAGAATACGCCTACAGTGTGTCAAAAATGCAAGGTTTTTTTGCCATAGTTGTCATGTTTCGAATGTGGTTGTCCTTGTTGTTGTCACTATTGAAAATCCAGTTGGGGAAGCAGGAAAAAGAAATGTCGGTGTAATCACTTGTAAAAGAGAGTTGTCAAAGCTGATGGGAGCTATGATGCCTCAGGACACGGGGGATGCTAGGAAAAGGGTGGGAGCGGAATTAGGCTAGAAGGTGCTAGGCTGGGTGAGGCAAGTGGGGTGGGTGGTGCTGGGCTGGAATGGATGGTCAGGGTGGTGTTGTGCTGGTGGTTAGCTTGCTGGGCCTACTGGGCCTACTGCGTTAGGTGAGGGGCTTAAGGATTAAAGTGTTAGGCCAGATGGACTAGCGAGGGAGGAGCTTGTTGGTGGTGGGTGTAGTGTGCTAGCTAGGCTAGTCTTAGGTCTTTGGCCCTTATTAAGGAGGCCAGCCCATGAGGGTTGGCTATGAAGGCTGCGGGGCCGATGGGCCCGGCTATGGTAGAAACCCAGGGCTAACAAAAAGAAGTCATCCCATCTAGCCCGAGCGAGGCAGTGGTGGAGGGGCGAGTGGTTTTACACTCCCTTTCATGTAGCAGGACTTAGCTAAACATTATGGCGGCTCCAACTGTGACCCCTCGAAGACCAGCCATGGGGGCTGGGGGTGGATTGTACGAGGGCCACACAAAACAATTGCTTTCATTGGGTTATGACATGGCTCAGTTGCCACACTTTGTTCTTCTTTTGCTCCCCATGTCGTTCTTTCAAACTCAGATTCTAGTAGTCAGATTTTGGACTCTTTAAGTGTCTCGGATTTTGCTGATTTGCCTACTTAGGTTGAGAAATTTGAGTGGTGCTCCTTATGAGGTTGGGGAGGCCCAGGATGCTTTGTTTGGGTTTGTTAGACTAGTCATTGTGTTTAGAACCGTGAGGCTAGTGTGTCGCATATACATCGCAAAATCGATTTGCGTATACATCGCCAAATCGATTTGCGTATCTGTCACCTACTCAGGATAGTGTGGAATCTACTTGCATTAAAAGGGAGGGTAGAGTGACTAAAATAGCTACTGGGGATTGTGGTACTAACTAGTAGGCTTGTTTCCATTCTCATTATCTTTATGGTGATAGAATCACGGAATATTAGGGGTTTGAATAATCCCAATTCCTATTTGTGTTGATCAAGAGTAGATTCCCTCTCATTTTCTAAGTTTGGTTGGTCTAGTTAAGACTAGGGCCAACCCTTCCAATGTTGAGTCCACCACCTTTGGTTGAATGGATGGTTCACAATCTCTTTATGCTAGTGTTTACCACTCCTGTGTTATGGGACCTGGGTGTCTATTTTTTTCCTCTTGTTCGAAGTGAAGACTAGATTATCACTTGTCGGGGAGCTTCACGGCGATAATAGCTTATATGTCTCTTTTGTCTACAACTTTAATGAACCAAGGCATTGTAGGAGTTGTGGAGTTATATCAGTAGTGCTAGTGTTAGTCTTGAGGGAACTCCTTCGCTCCTCCTTGGCTACTTTACACTTTCCTTTAGTTTAGAGATAGTATGGGTAGCTTTGCTTCTTGGCTGGGCTGCATGTATGATTTCTAGAACTAGCTTTCTTAATCAAGCCTTTCACCACTTACTTTCACGGGCCTTCACTATACATTGCTTTCGGGGGGGTGTTGATGGGGATGACCTCCTCTTGGGCAGCCTAATTACTATTTGGCAAATGAGGGATGGCTTAGGACTTTCCTTGTTTTTCTGATAGAGGCTATGCCCCGTACTAGTGTTTCTAAGGGCTTAGGGAGCATTGAACTTGGTGTATTCCTATCAAGAAATTTATCTTCTAGGCTAACCATGAGGACTTTCTCCTGATTGCGCCTCAATTTTGGGACACGTGAGTTGATGGCCGCCTATGTTTTAGCTCACCCAAAAGCTGAAGCGGCAAAAGGGTGAGCTTAGGGTCCTTAACACTGTGCATTTTAGCCATATTTCTACCTGCGTAAAGGTGGCGAGGAATGCTTGGGTTGCAAGGTAGAGGGCGTTTGATCCTAACACTAACAATGCTTGCCTGATAATGGAGGAGCGTTGACTCTCTAAGGAGTACCCAAGGCTTTTCCGTGATGAGGAGGCTTTTTATTGTCATAAGTCTTGGATTCAGTGTGTTTCTTTGGGTCATCGGAGAACCTAGTTCTCCTTAGATCCATCCTTCATAGGTAATCTAGGAACCAAATCTCATCTATTAAGGATGTCAAAAAGGACTAGATGTTTGATGAGGAGGAGATCTCTATGGCCAATGTTTCATACTTTCGGGAGCTTCTTTCTAAACTGAGTAGCCCACTTTAGGAGAATGTCTCTTTGATTTATTTGAGGACCAGTTGAATGAGGATCAAGCTCGGTCCTTAGTTGCGCCAGTTTTGGACTTTGAGATTCGGAAGCCATGTTCTCCACTAGAGATGATTGAGCACTTGGGCCAGATGGTTATACGTCCCTCTTTTTTAACGGGCGTCGGACATTGAGTGTCAAGATGCTATCACGGCTGTTTGCACTTTCTTTTCTTTTCAGCACATACTGGGTGCCCTAAACATAACATGTACCAGTTTGGCACCAAAGGTGGAGAGCCCATCCACCTTGGCTGATTTACACCCTATCTCCTGTTGTAATGTGCCATAACTGTATCATAAGGATCATTGCTAATAGGTCAAAGTGTGGTCTCCCTTACCTAATTCATAATTCGCAGACTAACTTTGGTCAGAGCCGGAGGATATTTGATAGTTTGATATCGATGCAAGAGCTAATATGAGATCATGACCTTCATATTTCATCTTCGCATGCACTGAACATTGCTGCATTTGACACTATAAATGACATTTTATTCTGGTCAATATGCATTGTATGGGTATCCATGAGGTTATGGTGGGCAGGATACATAAGTGCCTTTTCACTGCTCGATTCTCTATCACCACTAATGGCAAGCTTCAAGGCTTCTTTTACTTCTAGCCAAGGTATTCGTCAGGGGACCCTCTTCCCCTATCTTTTTTTCATAGCCATGAGGGGCATTGCAGTATTCTTAATCAAGTGACTACTAATAGCAGTTGATGTTTCCATCCGAGCTGTCATCAGACTCATCTCACCCACCAAAGCTTTGCAGTTGATCTTATGATATTCTGTCATGGGGAGGTTGAGAACGTGATGGTGGTTAGGAATTCTTTAGATCACTTCATGGTGCTTTTGGGATTAGTCTCAAATGCTACAAAGAGCACAATACTCTTAAGGGGCTTAACTCTGACACTCAGCAGATGATTGTGCATATCATGGGATTTAGGGTTGGTCATTGCCCAATCAGATACTTGGCCATCCTGCTTATCACGCCCCAACTTGGCTACATCATTGGTAAGTTTCTTAGTTATTGCATCCTCTCTAGCATTTGGCTCTAAACTTCTTGCTCTCTAATTATGTTGGTCTTTTGCCGCTGATCAAGTCTGTCCTCTTCTCTATTTAGGTCTATTAGTCTTCTGTCTTCATGTTGCTAAAAGCATTGATCAAGATTGAGTTCATTTTAGTTTCCTTCCCTTGGAGGCACCTCGCGCTACCTCTAAGGGGAGCGAAGGTCTCCTGGAGGCATTTATGCTACCCTTGTAAAGAGGATGGTCTTAGGATTTGTCGTCTTGAGGAGTGGAATCAGGCTCCAATAATGAAGCATACATGGGTTATGCTCTATGATCCTTCCTCATTGTGGCCACAGTGAGTTCAGGTGAACCGCCTTCGCGGCTGTAGTAGCTGGATCATTAGTATCCTGAAGTCGGCTCCATTGTGCCAGTAGCATATTATGCAGCTTGGCAGTGTATGCTATGGTGCGTTTAGGCATGTCATTGGTGATGGCCTCGACACTGCCCTGTGGATTACTGGCTTCCATGTGGATTTCTTTTTTAGAGGATTTCTGCTTGCTTATTGACTTATATGGGCATTCTCGGGCGCTCCAAAGTTTATAATATTATCAAGGAAGTGATAGTTCCCACAGCACTGTGATGCTTTACTTGTGTATTGCTTGGCAAGTGCACTAAGTCATATCAATTAATATAGAATGAGTAGAGTATCGTTCCCACAAGGATTGTTTTTGAGTGAGTACTAAAATTAGTGGTTCGAGTACTATTTGAAAGACCGAAAATTATGGTTTTGAAATGAAATAACACAAAATAAAAAGGAATAAAAATTGTTTACAAATTCTTATGAAAAGTTTACTGATTTTTAGTTGGTTCTTATAATTTAATAAGATCCAAGGCATCTGATTTCATCTAGTTGAATTAATACGCCTTTCTATTCTCGGTATTCAAGTTGTTATTACGTGTTGATGGTTGAAAATCCTAACTTACCAAACATTCTCTTTCGAGCAGCATTTAGCCTGCTCTTTCACATATTAACCCATCACTCTCGTGCATGAAATTAATAAGAAAAGAGTTTTTAAAGTTCTATGATTTTCACTTGAAAGCCACACAAATCGTGTTAATCTCTCTCGAGCATTCGCCCAGTTTGTGGTGCTTATCACCTTAGCAATCATCATAAATCTCCTCTCAAACTTATTATGAATCATTACAGGCCTTAAATGGTAATCAAGCATTTAAAACTCATGAAGAACAATGATAAACACTTCAACAACGCAATACAAAATATTGAATACGTTGAATTAGAAATAAGAGTATATTACAACTTAGGCTACATCGTAACCTTGGAATAACAAAATTAGTTCATGATAAACTTAATATAAGACATATTTAACACATAATTCATGAACTTAATGAAGAGAATGATAAAAAAAGCACTAGAAAATGCAAAATTTCAACCCAAACTTCTTTTCTCCTCCTTCTTTCTTCCTTTGAATTTCTACCTTATTTCTCTACTTTGTATTTAATTTGTTCTGGATTGAATGATGCTAAAACACCTTCTAAGCATCCCTATTTATAGTACATAAGGTTGGAATTAAAAAAAAATACAAAAAATTGCAAGGTTAAAGCTCATTGCACCACACATCTGCAGCTGCTACCAATTCTGCAGATTCGCTACTTGCTGCTGATTTCTTTATTTTTCTTTAATTATGGGCAACTTGAACATGTTATTAAAGTGTACAATAGGTTCTTTCACTTGATTCGTCAATTTTGCCACCCAAAATTGCAAGTTGAATTGAATTGTGAAGGCTGGTTTTCAGTTTCTGCAACTTGCTATCCTTTGCTGTTTTTCTTCATTTTTTTCCAGATTTGGCCACCTAAAATAAGCTTTAACATAAATTTTAACATGTTAATGAAGTTTTCAAGAAGTTATTTCACCTTATTTGTCCATTTTGCCACACAAAATTGCAAGTTGAAGTGAATTGTGCAGGCTCATTGTTCATTCTCTGGACTTTGTTGTTCTTGGCTGTTTTTCTTCAGATTTTTGAGCTTGGCACCACTTAAATTCAGATTTTAGGTAAAATTTGACATGTTAATATATTTTTTAATCCATCCTTTCACCTTATTTGTGCATTTGGCCACCCCTTTTTACAAGTTGAAATGAATTGTGCATGAACTTGTTGTGTTCTTGCTTGAGCCATGAAATTGTTATGTTTTGCCCCTTTTTTCTTTTTTTTGGTGAATCTTGCATTCACTTGTTGATTTTGATGATAAACTCTAGCAAGATTTAGCACAAAATGAGTGTTTTGCAAAGAAATGGCAATAGAAGCGAAAAAGAGCAAAAGCGAGCAATAGCGATAAACTTTTAAGGTAAAATGGTTAGAAAATGAACCAAAATGAAATGAATAATTATATACTAAATTAGACTTATCAAAAATACCTCCAAACTTAAATCTTGCTCGTTCTCGAGCTAGGCTAAATCTTAAGGCACGAGATCTCATGCTTTTTAAGAATTCCTCCACAATTTAAAGCAAGTATACTCTAAATTAGATATGAATAACTGAGGCTCAAAGTTCAAAGTTTTAAAGGCAAAACCATCTTTTCCAAGGAAAAATCTATCAATTACCTAGTTAATCGAATTCAAAAGTTTACCTAAGCAAGTTAAGTTTATCCGTTTTTTCTAATCTCAAAATATTCAAACTGAACAGAGGACAAAAATCTTATCACTCAAAACAAGACTTATCAAGTATGCCCAAAACTTTTTTTTTTTCCTTCTTTTTTTCTGAGGAATTTATTTGCTCAAGTAAATTTTGGCTCATGAGTATATCTTCAGCGAGAATCAAGCTCCGACTCCTGGGCAATGACCTATAAGTAAGAAAAGCCACCACTGAGATGCCTTCATTATGACTTCCCGAGTATATCGTCAGTGAGAATCAAGCTCCGACTCCTAGGTGATGACCCATAAGTAAGAAAAGCCACCACTGATACATCCTCATAATGGGTAGCATATATCTTAAAATGTTTGAAAATGAGATAGCGGTGCTAGAGATGATTTCCTCCCTCCCTTTTTTTTTTTTTTTTTTTGGCGCTTGGTACCTTGTTAGCTTTCTAAGTACCCCTTGTAGTGAGCTTTCAATGCGGAAACTCCCATTCCAGTTGGCCCAAGGTACCAGGTGTTGAAACACCACTATGGATCTACTTGCTTGAGGTATCAAGGCATGAAACCATCACACTGTAGCACTATCCAAATGATAGAAGTTTTTAACAGGATAGCGGTGCTTAGTGATTCTCTTCTTTTATTTTTCTTTTATTTAGACTTAGGCATAACTCTTCAAAATCTATTATGTAAATGATAATCTTAATGCAATCCATTCAAATTTGAGCATCTTTTAATCAAAAAGAAAAGTAAAACAGCCATGCTGACTAGTGAACTCAATAACCATGGTTTTACCAATATAGTGCCTTAGATTAGATCGTGTTTTGCAATTAGAACACAAAAATAATTGATTATCAGGTCATTTAAATCTAATTAAGGTAAAGGAGCTAAAAAGAGTAGAAATATTGCCTAAAAAGCATGCAAATAAGTTCTCTTTTTTTATATAAAAAAATTTTTTTTTGAAAGACTAACAATTAAAATTGTAAAAAATAGACAATCTTTTTGTTGGACGACACTATTTACATCCCCATACAAAGGCTCCAAACTCTGAGAGGCACTAAAGCCAACTCTGAAGCATAAAACAGGAAAACATTTCGAAAAAATTTTGTTTCAAAGCTTTAAAAATTGCTTTTCCCCCCCAAACTAGAGTTAAAATTGTTCCTAATGTTAAAAGAACTACAAAAATTAAGTGCGGCTAGAGATACTTCCCAAGTTTGAGGATTGCTTGTTGATGGTATATGCTGACATCTTGCTACCCGCAAACTTGCTATAAAATACCTGTTTAAGCAAAAATATACATACACATGAGACAAGAAAAAAAATAACGAAAGAAAAAATAAGATAAGTAATGATAGAAACACTTTGGTTGCCTCCCAAGAACCGCTTTAGTTATAGTCGTTAGCTTGACTTTCGAAGTGGCTTATTCGACATTGTTGAGATGAATGGAAGTTTTCAGAGGCTCGAGCTCTCCATCAATGTAAGGTTTCAGTCTTTGCCCACTGACCTTGAAAGTACCCTTTTTCTCATCTTGAATCTCAGCCGTGCCATATGGAAAAACACGGGTTACAATGAAGGGTCCTGACCATCGAGAGCGTAGCTTCCCTAGGAAGAGTCATAATCGAGAGTTAAACAGTAAAACTTTTTGTCCCACTAGGAACTCTTTGTTCAGAATGTGCTTGTTGTGCCATCTTTTGGTTCGGTCTTTGTAAATTCGAGCATTTTCATAAGCCTCGCTTCTGAACTCATCCATCTCGTTGATTTGTAGCAACCTCTTTTCGCTTGCAGCTACTAAATTGAAGTTTAAGGTTTTTATGGCCCAGTATGCATTGTGTTCCAATTCTACTAATAAATGACATGTCTTGCCATAAACCAGTCGATATGAAGACATTCCAATAGGTGTTTTAAATGCTGTTCTATATGCCCAAAATGCGTCATCTAACCTTTTCGACCAATCCTTTCTAAAGGCACTAACTGTTTTTTCAAGAATAGCTTTCAATTCTCGGTTTGAAATTTTCACTTGTCCACTTATTTGAGGATAGTATGGAGCATCCACATAGTGTGTAACTCTATACTTACTCAATAAGGCCTTAAGTTGACAGTCACGAAAATGTTTTCCGCCATCACTTATAATTGCTCTAGGAGTTCCAAACCGAGAAAAGATGTTCTTTCTAACAAAGTTTACAACAACTCTAGCATCATTGGCTGGAAAAGCAGCTGCTTCAACCCACTTTGACACATAATCTACAGTAACCAAAATAAATTTGTTAGAAAATGACAAAGGGAAAGGACCCATGAAATCAATCCCCCAAACATCAAATAATTCAACAACTAAAATGTTGGTTAGGGGCATTTTGTGTTTCTTGGAGATGTTACCTATCCTTTGACACCTATCACATTTACTAACAAATTTAAAAGCATCTTTAAAGAGTGTAAGCCAATAAAACCCAGATTGTAAAACCTTAGCTGCAGTCTTTGTTCCACCATGATGGCCACCGGTTTCAAGAGAGTGACAGTGGCATAGACTGCTCTCCATTTCCTCCTCCGGTACACATCATCTAATAATCTGGTCTGCACAATGCCTATACAAGAATGGGTCTTCCCAAAAATAATGTTTCAAGTCAGCGAAGAACTTCTTCTTTTATTGATAAGTCATGTCCTTGGGCAATTCCTGTACAACCAAATAGTTAACAATGTCAGCGTACCATGGACAATTAGGATTCTTGCTTACCATCATAAGACTTTCATCTAGAAATTTTTTGTTGATAGAGGAACTTTCATCCTCTCGTTCGAGACGTGACAGATGATCTGCCACAACATTTTTTGTACCCTTTTTATCCCGAATTTCTAAATTAAATTCCTGAAGCAAGAGAATCCATCTAATCAGTCTTGGTTTTACATCCTGTTTTGCAAAAAGGTATTTCAGAGTTAAATGGTCAATGTAAACAATTACCTTTGAATTGAGCAGGTAGAAACGAAATTTATCAAATGCAAACACTACAACTAGTAATTCTTTTTCAGTAGTAGCATAGTTAATCTGTGCATCTTTCGAAGTTTTACTAGGATAGTAAATTGTACGAAAAATTTTGCTCCTTCTTTGTCCTAGCACAGCCCCTACAGCATAATCACTAGCCTCACACATAAGTTCAAAGTGTAAGATCCAATCGGGTGCTACAATTATTGGTGCTGACACTAGTTTCTTCTTTAAGGTTTCAAAGGCATGCATGCAGTCACTATCAAAGTTAAAAGGGACTTCATTCATCAATAAATTGCAAAGAGGCTTAGAGATCTTAGAGAAGTCCTTAATGAACCTTCTGTAGAATCCTACATGTCCTAAAAAAACTCCGAATACCCTTAACATTGGTAGGAGTGGTAATCATTCTATCACTTCAGTTTTTGCTCTATCAACCTCAATTCCTCTTTTGGAAATCATATGCCCTAAAACTATTCCTTCATGTACTATAAAATAACATTTCTCCCAATTCAAAACAAGATTAGTGTCATTGCATCTTTGCAAAACCATAGAGATGTTAGCTAAACAATCATCAAATGAGGCTGCAAAGGCTGAAAAATTATCCATAAACACCTTTATGAAATTTTCCATCATATCACTAAAGATTACCATCATACATCTTTGAAAAGTGGCAGGAGCATTGCATAATCCAAAAGACATTCTCCTATAGGCAAAGGTACCATAAGGACAAGTGAAAGTGGTCTTTTCCCGATCTTCCTGGGCTATGGCAGTTTGATTGTATCATGAATATAAATCAAGAAAACAGTAATACGAATGACTTGCCAGTTTTTCTAACATTTGATCAATGAATCGTAAGGGGAAGTGGTCCTTTCTGGTGGCATCATTAAGTTTTCAATAATCTATACAAACCCTCCTCCCAGTGACAGTCCCAGTAGAGATGAGCTCATTGTTCGTATTTTCTACTACAGTTATCCCCCCCCCCCCCCCCCCCCTCTTCTTTTTTGAAACTACTTGCACTGGGCTGACCCATGGGCTATCAGGTATGGGATAGATGATCCCGGCATCTAATAATTGACAACTACTTTTCTTACTCCCTCTTTCATGGTAGGGTTTAACCACCGCTAAGGTTGCATAGAAGGTTTGAAACTATCCTCCATGAGAATTTTGTGCATGCATATGGAAGGGCTAAATCCCCTTGATATCCGAAAGGCTCCATCCGATTGCTGTTCTCTGCTCTCTTAGAGACCTAAGCAACCTTTCCTGTTCCATATTACTCAATGAGGCATTAATAATAAATGGATAAGTGTTAGAATTACCAAGATACGCATATTTGAGATGTGGTGGTTATGGCTTGAGCTCTAAGTTCGGGGGCTCTTCTTCTTCCGTTCTCTGCTGAATTTCAATTGCTTGAATGTCTTCCACTCTTGTTTCGTGGTGCGAATCGAAAGGTTCGTAGCTTTCCAGGCATTGGGCACATTCCCTTATTACTCGTCTTCCGTGTCTATGGTCCCTGACTTTGTTAGACACGCTTCAAGGGGCATGTTAGGGAATGTGTCCCTGAATGTCTCAGTGACCAACTCATCTACAATATCAATCTCAAAACTAGAATCTATGTTAGAGGGAAATTGAATGGCATTAAAGACGTTGAAGGTTACCTGTTCATCTTGAGCCCTTAGGATCAGCTTTCTTTGTTGTACGTCTATCAGGGTTCTTCTTGTAGCATTAGAAGGGTTAGCCTAGAATAAGAGGTATCTCACGATCCTCTTCCATATCAAGCACTATGAAGTCAGCCGGGAAGATGAATTTATCGACCTTCACAAGGATGTCTTCAATTATTTCTCTAAGATACTTGATTCATCTGTCCGCAAGTTGGAGAGATACAGTGGTAGGCTTCACTTCTCCTCACCCAAGCTTCCTAAAAACAAAGAGAGGCATTAAATTTATACTTGCACCTAAATCACACAAAACCTTATCAAAACTAATGGAGCCAATTGTGCAAGGTATCGTGAAACTCTCTGGATCTTTTAGCTTAGGAGGCAAGTTCTTTTGCAGTATGGCACTGCATTCTTTAGTAAGTGCTATCATTTCAAACTCTCCCAACTTTCTTTTGTTAGACAGAATTTCTTTCATAAATTTTGCATATTTGGGTATCTGTTCTACCATGTCAGCAAAAGGGACATTAATGTGTAACTTTTTGAAAATTTCCAAAAATTTAGCAAATTGTTCATCCACTTTTGTCTTTCTCAGGCGTTGAGGGAACGTGACCTTTGGTTTGTAGGGTTGAGGTTCAACCCTTTTTGGTTCGTTTTCTTCTTGGACTTTTGTCCCTTCCTCATTTTCTAATTCTTGATTTACATCAGTGGACAGGTCAATTATGGGTTGTTCAATTGGCATGGTTTGGTCGACCTGAGTTGGTTCTTTCAAAATTTTCCCACTTCATAATTCAATTGTTTGGACGTGCTCACATGGGTTTGTGATTGTGTTACTAAGCAAGGAACTTTGAGACCTTTCAGAGAGTTGTTTTGAAATTTGTCCAACTTGGGCCTCGAGGTTTCTAATTAAAGCTTCTTGCTTTCAAAGATTTTTTTTTGTTTCTTGCATAAAACTTCTAAACAAATCTTCGAGATCGGTTTTTCTTTCTGGAGGTTGAAAAGGTTTCTTTTGAATCCCTTGATTATTCCACGAAAAATTTGGATGGTTTCTCCACCCGGGATTATAAGTGTTGGAATAGGGATTATTTTGTTGTTTTTGAAAATTTGAAACAAAATTAGCTTGTTCGTGGCTTGATGGGATGAAAGTATTCCCTGTTTGGCACTCTATGCTAAGATGATTCCCTGCACAAAATTCACACGTTCGCACAGGAGAATTTATGATTTTCACATTCATGTTACCTATTTGTTTTTGAAGCATTGAAACCTGGGCGATTAACTTTATTATTGCATCCAGCTCGTACATACTTACATGTTTCTTTTGCTTAGTTGCCCTTGCATAGTTGTTGCTAGCCATTACTTCTAGCAATTCATATGCATCATCTGGGGTTTTGTGATTTAGGGATCCTCCCGCAACCGCGTCTACCATCGTTTGAGTATTAGGTGCCAACCCATTGTAAAAAGTTTGGACTTGCATCCAAACTGGCAAAACATGATGTGGGCAACTTCTCAAAAGTTCTTTGTAATGTTCCCATGCCTCATACAAAGATTATGTATCTTATTTTACAAACAAGGTAATGTCATTCCTCATGTTAGCTGATTTGGCTGGTTGAAAAGATTTAGCAAGAAATTTTTGAGCCAACTCATCCCAAGTGGTGATAGTTCCTTGAGGTAATGACATTAACCACGCTTTAGCTTTATCTCTCAGTGAAAAAGGAAATAACCTTAAGCGAATGGCATCATTGCTAACCATTACGCTTAAAGGTATCACATATCTCTAAAAAGTTAGCGAAATGCACGTTTGGGTCTTCACTAGGTAGACCACCAAATTGAACAATCTGTTGAATCATTTGTATAATAGATGGCTTAATTTCAAAATTGTTTGCTTGAATTGGTGGACCTCAAATGCTAGAAGTGCACCCTCCAACAGTAGGTACAGCATAATCTTTTAAGGTCCTTTCATCATCATTTCTAGTATTATTAGCCATGGTTTCAGCCCTTTTTGTTTTCCCGATTAGTCGAAGAGTTCGTTCGACTTCAGGGTCAAAAGGTGTTACTTCTTTTTCAATTAAATTTTGCATACAAAGTAAAAATAAACCACTATAAAGTTAAAGGCAAGGATAATAATAAAGAGAAATCTTTAAAAGTTAGAAAAGTATAACACAAAATTTAAGAAAGCCAAATTTTAAGGGGGAAATAGGTAATACTAAATGTTTTGAAAAACTTAAAGATAACAAATCTAACATTGAAAAACCTATTTGGATGAAAAAATAAATTTAAAATTAATCCCAAAGCCTAAAAATATAAAAAAAATCTAAAATAAAAGTTAAGAAAACACAAATTTAAAAGCAAAAGACGAGGTAGTAACCTTAATGTTTTTGAAAACTTTAAAATAACAAATTTAACTTTTAAAACCCTAACAAAGTGAACTTATAATCAAAATAAAGATGAAAATAAAGACAAAATATAAAAAAAATAACAAAATAACACAAAACTAACAAATTTTTTTTTTAAAAAAAACGCAATTTTTAGGGGGGTATGTTCTATATGAAATTTTTTCTCTTTTTTTTTCAAAGAATTCATCTTTACAAATGAATCAAATGAAAATTTTCTTAAACTTAAAAAAAAATTTACAAATTATAAACAATTTCAAATTAGCACCAAAACTAGTTAGTATCAATATCACTCAAATAGAGATAGTCCCTGGCAATGGCGCCAAAAACTTGAAGCTTTACGTGTGTATGGCTTAGCAAGTCCACTAACTCATAGCAAGTAATATAGAATGAGTAGAGTATCGTTCCCATGAGGATTGGTTTTGAGTGAGTACTAAAATTCGTAGTTCTAGTGCTATTTGAAAGACTGAAAATTATGGTTTTTGAAATGAAATAACAAAAAATAAAAAGGAACAAAAATTGTTTACAAATTCTTATAAAACGTTTACTGATTTTTAGTTGGTTCTTATAATTTAATAAGATCCGAGGCATCCGATTTCACGTAGTTGAATTAATACACCTTTCTATTCTCGGTATTCAAGTTGTTATTACGTGTTGGTGGTTGAAAACCCTAATTTACTAAACATTCTCTTTTGAGCAACATTTAGCATGCTCTTTTACATATTAACCCATCACTCTCATGAATGAATTTAAATAAGAAAAGAGTTTTTAAAGTTCTATGATTTTCACTTAAAAACAACACAAATCGAGTTAATCTCTCTCGAGCATTCGCCCAATTTGTTCTGCTAATCACCTTAGAAATCATCATAAATCTCCTCTCAGACTCATTATGAATCATTATAGGCCTTAAATGGTGATCAAGCATTTAAAACTCATGAAGAACAATGATAAACACTCCAACAACGTAATAACAAAATATTGAATACGTTGAATTAGAAATAAGCATATATTACAACTTAGGCTACATCGTAGCCTTGGAATAAAAAAATTAGTTCATGATGAACTTAATATAAGACATATTTAATACAAAATTCATGAACTTAATGAAGAGAAGGACAGAAAAGAACTTGAAAATGCAAAATTTCAAACCAAACTTCTTCTTTTCTCTTCCTTCTTTCTTCCTACGAATTTCTACCTTATTTCTCCACTTTGTATTTAATTTTTCTGTATTGAATGATGCTAAAACACCTTCTAAGAATTCTTATTTATAGTACATAATGTTATAATTAAAAAAATACCAAAAATTGCAAGCTTAATGCTCATTGCACCACACATCTGCAGCTGCTGCCAATTCTGCAGATTTGCAACTTGCTGCTGATTTCTTCATTTTTATTCAACTATGGCCACCCAAAATCAGTATTAACATCAACTTGAACATTTTATTGAAGTGTACAACAGGTTCTTTCACTTGATTCGTCAAGTTTTCCACCCAAAATTGCAAGTTGAAGTGAATTGTGCAGGCTGGTTTACAGTTTCTGCAACTTGCTATCCTTTGCTGTTTTTCTTCATTTTTTTTCAGATTTGGCCCCCCAAAATAAGCTTTAAATAAATTCTAACATGTTAATGAAGTGTAAAAGAAGTTTTTTCACCTTATTTTTCCATTTTGCCGCACAAAATTGCAAGTTGAAATGAATTGTGAAGGCTCATTGTTCATTCGCTACACTTTGCTGTTCTTGGCTGTTTTTCTTCAAATTTTTGAGCTTTGCACCACTTAAATTCAGAGTTTACTTCAACTTGGACATGTTAATGTATTGTTTAATCCATCCTTGCACCTGATTTGTGCATTTGGCCCCCCCTTTTTGCAAGTTGAAATGAATTGTTCATGAACTTATTGTGGTCTTGCTTTAGTCATGTAAATTGTTATGTTTTGCCCCTCTTTTTGCTTTTTTTTGGTGAATCTTGCATTCACTTGTTGATTTTGATGATAAAATCTAGCAAGATTTAGCACAAAATGAGTGTTTTTACAAAGAAATGGCAATAGAATCGAAAAAGAGCAGAAGCGAGCAATAGCGATAAAATTTTAAGGTAAAATGGTTAGAAAATGAACCAAAATTAAATGAATAATTATATACTAAATTCGACTTATCACACTGCTCAAAGCTTATTCCTAAATGGTACCTTGTGAATTTCAATCCATGAGCTAGTGTGGAAGATGATGTTATGCGGTTGGGCAACCCCTCGGGGAAGTTCACCACCAAATCTAATTGGGAGATGATTTGGAGTGCGAGGGTAGAGGATTCCATCCATCACTTGCTTTGATTCATGTTCCTCATTCTGAGGCACTCTTTTATGCTCTGGTTTGCTAGCTGTGAGAGGTTGTGGACCATAGATGGAATGATGAGACATGGGATTCAAGGCGCTCGATCTTCATCTTTGTTGTGTTGCTTTGCTAATGTGTCCAACAGTCATCTTTTCTTCACCTATTCTTTCTTAGCATTTTTGTGGGGTAGAGTTAGTGCGTGCACGTTAATTGCCTGGTCCACACACCCATGGCGTGAGCTTCTAGCTTCAAATTCCAAGCATCTCAAGGGCATAGGGTTGATCATTCCATTGCTCGGCTCTGTCTTTCCGCTACTATATATTTCATCTAGTATGAGCGAAACCTGAGGATTCAGTGGCACCTATCCAAACCCACTACTACGGTGATTGAGAGATTACTTGTAAAGATGGTAATCGAACCCAAATTTAGTAATAATTTAGTGAGGCGAAAACCACGTCCTCTTTAGAATGATTTCACGCCCCTAACAAATTAAGAATCCGTAAAGTAGGTACCGGTGCTCTGGCCTGTGGGATACTAAAATCGACACTTTCTTGGCCTGCATGACCTTGAAAGGCCTCCACAACATCTTACTTAGCCAAATAACAAAAAGAAGAAAAATACCTTTTAGATAAAACAGAAAAAACTGAATTTGATTTTTTTTTTTTTGAATATGAGATCAAACGCTATTTTTTTTTTCCTATGTTTGGTTTATATACGGTATGAAAACCTAAAGCCATGTATACAATCTCTTATCAGGCAGTCGTTGCCCCCCATCTTCATTTACAAACTATTTACTCCAAATAGTAACTGACATTTCAATGCTCCATTAATTTAAAGTTTTTAAGGTCACCCCCCGCTCCCTCTCTCTCTCATCAAACTATAAAGTGTAAATAAATTATCAAAATCATATTAATTTTTAAGTCTATAAAAATTATTTTTTATTATAATATCTAATGGCCCAAAGAGCAACAGAAGAGGAGGGATGAATTAGGTTCCTTTGTAATAAATTGAAAATCTAAACTTTAAGAACCAATAATTAAAATGAAAGACAAACAATGAGTGCACAAAATAAAAGGAAGAGGGAAGAAAAGAAGAGCACATAACATTTTTATAGTGGCTCGCTTCTTCCCCATAAGCTAGTCTACTTTCCAAAAGCCTTTCACTAAGCTTGATGATCCTTCTAAAGCTTAGGCTCATGATCCAACCTTTTAGAGCAGGCCTTTTTGTACATAAGATCTAGACCCAATCTTTTATAATTGATCCTTTTGTAACATAGGCTCAGTACCCAACCTTTTACAATCGATCCTTTTGTAACGTAGGCTTAGAATCCAACTTTTTACAACAAAACAAAATTAAGCCCTAAAACTCTCTGTCTTCAAAGAGTGATTTATTGGTGTATTTTCAAAATAAAGTGTTTTGTAAAAGTATTTGATGTGTTTTGGCTTAAACATGTTGAGTGTCGACACATGTTAAGTGTGTGTCAGCACATGTTTTAACAAAAACACTTTTGAGAAGTTGTGTGTCAACACATAGAATCTGTGTCAACACATGATCTTAAAGAACCTAGAGATTGGGTCTGTATGCTGACACACAAATTTTGTGCGTCAAAACACAAGGCAATTATGGCCGTTACTTTGCACAGGTTTTGTGACTTTTGGGAAATCAAATTTAATATATTCTGAAGGGTTGTGTCTTTGCCAAAATCGAGGCATATAAATGTCTATATAAAGCCCCACAAAAAGCACTTGCAAAATACTTGGAAAATAAGAACAGCATTCTCTCATTCTTTATGTCTCGATAATCCATCCCCTCTATGCTCTTACTCTCACTTTCTTTTTGGATTTCATTGTATCCCTTAGATTATTTTGGTATCTACGAAATAAGTCTTAAGGAAAATGGTTTACTACATGCTTTGAACCCGATGAATAATTTTTATACCTGTTTTCATATTTTCCTAATAATCTTAAGACTTAGTTTCGATTATAAAAATGTCTTCTTCTCATTTGATGATTCTAACTTTAGAGATCAATGAAAGTTATTAAGAGAGAAATGAGATGTTTTCTTAGGTCCTTAAGTTATATGAATCACTATGGACTATCAAGGTATATTCTTTGTTTTCATTATGATAAAAATCATGAAGTTCTTAAGAAGTACGTAAATTTACGCTCTATGTGTTGTTGTCAATGGATACAAGAAGTTCGCATGTGATATAGAAGTCAGGACTTAAAAACTCATGCTTTTTCAATCAGGCATTGTTTTGATGGTTTTTATCATTATAAATTTATGATCAAGTGCCTTTGAATTAAATGATGTTGTGTCATATTAATTTAACAAAAAGAAAAATGGAAAAAATATTTATGCTCTTTGTTGTTATGGTGTCTTGAACCGTTGTCTTGTAACAAGAGGATGGAAGCACTTGCCATTGAAAATACATGACATTTTATATATATGGTACAATTTTTACAAGAAAGTGAGAGGGACAGATCTTGGCCGCCCATTATAATAGACCGTCAAGATTGGCTACTTTTCAGGGTAAAAAACAAACTCTCCCCAACCCCATCCCTTCCCCTCCCCCAGCCCTTCCTTTCTCTCTCTCACCCTAGCCATCCACCACCATCGCCCCTCCTTTTCTATCTCTTTCAATATGCCTGCCCCCACCCCCCATATTCTTTCACCCCGCCGCTGCCACTAATCCACTGCCACCACCAGTCCACCACCACCACCCCTTCTTTTCCTCTTTCTTCCAATACCTCTTTCCCCCCCCCCCCCCCCCCCCCCTCTCCCCGGGCCGCCCCCCATGTGCGACAATGAGTGGCGGGGGTGAAGGGATATTACGGAGAGAGAAAGAGGTATTGGAAGAGAGATAAAAGGAGGGGCAACGGACGAGTGGAGAGGATGAAGGGTTATCTGCGCCGGGGAGGGGGGAGCATTGGATGAGAGAGGAAAAGAAGGGGAAGCGGTGGTTGACGGCGGCAAGAAGTGGTGGCCGGCAGAGGCGGGCAGTGGTGCCTAGAAATGGCGGTTGTGGCAGGCGAGGGTGGCGGGCGGTGGTGGTGGCTAGCAATAGCGACAGGTGGCGAGGTGAGAGAGAAAGAGACAAAGGAAGGGTTAGGGGGAAGACAGAGAGGGAAAGGAGGGGTGAGGTAGGAGAAATTTGTTTCTTTTTGGTACCCTAGTAAAAAAAAAAAGATCAATCTTAACCGTCCATTTCAATAGATGGCAAAGATTAGCCCCTCTCCCTTATATATATATATATATATATATATATATATATATATATAGATAGATAGATAGATGGTGGCGTTCTTATTAGAGGGTGAGAGCGTGAGAGCTGCGAATCCTGGCCCTCCATTATAATAGATGGCCAAGATTTGTTGAATTTAAATAAAAGAAAATAACAATTTACAGCCCATGCCCCTTCATAGGGCATAAAGAAAGAAGGGGTCATAGGGGGAAATTTTCTTTTTATTTCAATACTCAACAAATCTTGGCCGTAAATTGTTATTTTTTTAATGTCCAATAAATCTTGGCCGTCCATTACAACGGAGGGCCAAGATTCGCCCCTCTCACGCTCTTATAAAAATGCCGCCATATATATATATATGACAACAATGGCAGTTTTCGATTGTGAAAATCTTTTGTTCCATATTTTGGTTTCCATATTTCGCAACAAAATATGAGAATTTTGTACCATGAATTATGAGTAAATAATTAATTATGAATTATGATATTGCATCAATTGATTCATAGTGTAATGTGAAAATATTGACTTCATAGCAAAACATGGGGTGTGTTAATTATTGCAATTCACGATATGTCACTATGTATAAAATTTCATATTTTGGGTGGTTGTTAAAACCAGGCATTAAGGTAATACCAACAAGAAAAATCCTTATTAGGTGATTGTTGAAACCAGATGCCCAGGCAATGTCAGAACTAACAAATAAATAAATAAAAATTATGAATACATACTTGTTATAGCTTGATAAAATGAAAAATTATACAAATTAATGTTAATGCATGTACAATTAATGTAATTAATACATGCACGTTCATATATATCAAACACAATTTAGGTCTGAGCATGTATGTAGATGCGGTTATGTGATTAATGCATGTATGCATGTTAATGCAATCACGAATTTTTGTGGCATTAATTTGTCAACATGAATTCTTTCTGTTTACTTCATAAAAATGAAAGTGGTGTGAGTTTGAGTAAAATTAAAACTAGTGGATCATGAAAGGTAATACGATTATTTCATATAATGTGTTAATCTCTATGATTATGTCACTGATATTAAGATATTCAAATTGAGTGCAATATAAATACAATTATTGCATGAAAAATAATTCTATTATGTGATTTTATATTCATGTGTTATGATGTTATTAGTCATCATATGTTACCCATGAGGCTTGATGCTTATAAATAGCATGATGGCTCATATGATATAATTATAGGTAAATTGAAGTTCATGAACGTAAAATGTGGATGAATATGCAAAAGTGACTTTGGATCTTTCATTGATGTTGATGAATTGATGTTGCATTATGATAATGTGAAGTAAATTATGTTGAGATGAAAATAGTTTTTGTACAATTCCCATATCGAATTTTAATAGAAAATAACATGTCTTTGTCATATGATAAAAATCATGTTGTGAGGGAAGAAATCCTTGAAAAGGCTTTAGAATTTAGAAGAAGTAAAAGAGCAAGGAAAAAGAAATATTTCGGTCCACATTTTTATAAATTTCTAGTAGAATGAACTAGAGACAATGTGGACAGTCAAGTTCTATATTGTTGTGCCATAGGATAAGATCCTTTGACGAGGTTATGAAGTCTCGTAATGCCACTTTCAAAAAGTGGCAGTAAATGATTGTATATACGCATATATAGCAAGTCTGATTATGATAAAGGAATCATTATATTTATTTATTTTGATTACATGCTGATATTCGATATGGATATTTAGCATGAATGAAAGTACTACATTAGTACCATTGGATTATGAAATGGCCCAATATAGCCTTTGTTGTTGAAAGTTAAGTAGATATACTAGCAATCTAAGTAAATCTTACTGGCATGTGATACATAGAGTACTAAAATAACCACGGATTACGATATTACTTTAGCGATATCCTTCTATTTTAGAAGGATGCTTGGATACTAGTTGGATCTCTAATAAGGAAGAATACGCTTCTATAAGTAAGTGAGTGTTCCTCAATGGTGGGGGTGTAATCAGGGATAGCAATGGAGTGGGTAAAATTCGGTACCCGCGGGTACCCTCCCCAAGGGGTATACGTGGGGCGGGTAGAGGGTATGGGTTGGGCGTACCAGCCCAGTACCCACCATGGGTATGGGGCGGGTATGGGTATAGTTTTGTACCCTCCCCGCCCCACCTCACACCCACCATACCTGCTGCATTTTATACGTAGTTAACTTTTAAATTAAAAAATACATGCTTAAATTCAATAACCGAAATTATTTATCGATATCATAGAAAAAATATAACTGGTTCTTAAAATTAGTATTAAATAACTAATATGAACGGGTATAAATAATCATTTTCTACGCACATTAGGGACGATATGGGGTAGGTAATGGATACCCACGAGAAATGGGGAGGGTATGGGTATGGGTTTGTAGCCACCGAGGCGGGTATGGGTACCCACTTCGTATCCATGGCGGGTAATGGGGCGAGTACGGGTATAGGATTTGGTTGGTGGGTACGGGTATGAAGGAGGCACCCCCCCCCCCCCCCCCCCCCTCTCCGGGCGCACGTGCGCTCCCTAGGTGTAATCTTTTGGGATATAGCTATGTGAAACACATAAAAATTAAGTGATCAATGTAAACTTTGAAAAGTAAGTCAGAATCTAGCGATCCCTTAATGAAAAGTCTTCCTAGAGACTTGGTCTTAATTACAAGTAAAGGGATGGGTAAAATCGTTCAATTTTAGTCACCCATGACGAATCCTCAACCCAACGACTGGTAAAATGCCAGGTCTTGAGTTCAGTAAAAGAGTTCCATCATCTGTATCATTGCAAAATTTTATCTCGAGTGTAGTGCTTGGTCACCTGTGACATGCGTATGACTTTGTTACCCTCATGAAAGTTACGGGACACAAAGCCTAAAATGTGTCAATCGAAGATGAGGTGTTTTGTAGGGAGTAAATCTTGTGTGTGAAGACTTGTGGTTAGTCAAATGGACTTGTATGGTTCAATGAATAATCTACCATATCATTCCGATTAATTGTGATGTGTCTTCACTAAGTGAATGTTCAATCGGGACACCCTCATCTATGCATAAAGACTTACTTTTATTCCTAGATGATGTATAATTTATATGAGAATGTATTTATTTTGAAAATGGTGAGAGATTGTTGGAGTATTTTCAAAATAAATTATTTCGGACAGGTATTTGATGTGTTTTGGTTTAAACATTTTGTGTGTCGATACATGTTAAGTGTGTGTCGACACACATTTTTAAAGAAACACTCTCAGGAAGTTATGTGTCAACACACAAAATCTGTGTATTGAGATACAATCTTACAGACCCCGGAGATAGGATCTGTGTGTCGACACAGGGTAGTTATGGCCATTACTCTGTGCAGGTTTCGTGACTTTTGGGAAATCAAATTTAATATGTTTTAAAAAGTTATGTCCTTTGCCAAAAGCCGTGTTTAAAAAGATATGTCTCTTCCCAAGAGACACATAAATGTCTACATGTAGCCCCACCAAACGCATTTGCAAAATACTTAAAGAAAAACATCATTCTCTCACTCTTTAAGTCCCAGTTATCCATTCTCTCTCCGCTCTTACTCTCACTTTGTTTTTGGGTTACATTATATCTATTAGACTATTTCGATATCCACGAAATAAGTCTTAATATCAAGCTTGGTAAAATCTAAGGATATGCTAATAAAGCTCAATAAACACAATCAAAGAGAAAATAAGTGGTGCTCAAAAAAAACTCTCTTAGAAAAGACATTAAGACTTTGAAAACAAAGAACAACAATTAAAACCAATTTTCTCGTCTTAGTTGGATGACTTGAATGAAGCACCCAAGGCCTTTTTATAGTCAAGAGATGTCCCAAGTAGCTGTTGGCAAGATTTGGAAAAAGATTGAAAGGAATTGGATTTGAAAAGTAGCCATTAGAGCTATCGTAGGCTCTTTGTGTCAACACAACTTGTGTGTCGATGCATATCTGCCAACTAGAGGTGGCCTAGTGGGCTGGGTCGGCCCGCAACCCTGCCCGATCCAGGCCACCCCATTCTGGCCGGGCCCCCCCAATATGGGGGAAGCCCGAGTCCGGCCAAGCCCAGTCCGTTGGGGGCTTTCCCCCTCCCCCCCCCCCCCCCCCCCTAAAATTTAAAAAAAAATTTAATTTTTCCTATAAATACCAATATTATTTTCTCATTTCACCACATAATAATCTCTCCAATTGTCTCTTCTCTACTTACTTTACTTACAACTTGTTCTAAATTTCTTAAGTTCGAAGTTGCACCTGTGTTCTGCTCGCGGTTCAACTTTTAGTTTTCGCTTCGGTAATTTAGTATCAAAATTATATTTGTTTGTCATTTTTATTTACCTAATTTGCATTCTTACTTACATTTTATAATTATAAATTAACAATATCATGGCTCATAATTTATCTTCATTCGGAGCTGGTCAATCTAATTCTAGCTCTTACCAATCGACCTAGTTCTGGCTCTTACCGACCACCTAAAACTCCTAGAGTAGTTGAACTTACTACCCAGGAACGGGAATTTTTACAACCCGGTTTGTCACCTCCCTGCACAGTCACCTTATGTTGGGAACAAGTTCAGCACTGCGAGCAGGATTATCCTGAATCGGGTGATGCAGGATGTTCTCAGAGCGAACCCACACCCACCACCAATGAAACTAAAACCCGCACCACCACTAGTGGTAGGTGTAGTACTAGTGACGTTTGAAACCACTTCACACTAGATCATGAACATAATAAAGCATATTGTAAATTATGTGATCCCCTAAAAGTTTTCAGTCATGCACATGGTCGTGGGACAGGCACGTTAAAAAGACACCTAATAAAAAGTCACCCTAAATTATACGCTGATAAAACCAACAAACTCTAGTACAGCAAGCGACTGGTGCACTTGCTAGCTTAGGTTTTCACAGGAAAATAATAAAAGCAAATTAGTAAGATAAGTCATTGGGGCTGAAAAGCCATAACACCGGTGAAGACCTCAGATTCGTTCGGTACTGTCAAAACACGTTAAACCCTGCCGTTATAACGGTACCTTGGAACACTTTCAAGCGGGACGCATTTAAAGAATTTAATACTATGAAAAATGAATTACAAGATATTTTAAGGAAGAACACGAGCATGTTCTCATTGTCGTCTGACACGTGGAAGTCCAAACCCGGTGTGCCTTTCTTGTGCACAATGACACATTGGATTGTTTTTTCTTTTGTCATGCAAAAATGAATAATTGATTTTACAGAATTTGAATATCCCCACACCGGTCAGACAATCACGGGTGCTATTATGGAGGAATGCCATTAGTGGGGGACACAGTATAAAATTATTAGCTTGACTTTTGATAATACTTCAAACAACGACACTTCTGTAAAACAATTAATTGGGCATATTAGACCCATGTTAGGTGGGAAATATTTCCATTTACATTGTATATGTTGCGTTTAATGGTAATGGATCGTTTGGAATTTCTAGATGCTTCTCTTAAGTCTTTAAGAGAAGTAACCATAGCAATTAAATCATCTCGAACTAGAAAAAGAAAATATAAACTTTTTTTGTAAGGCGCACGGTATTCATTTTACACAATTTAAATAATATACACAAGCTAGGTAGTCATCCATGGTTGAGATATTAGAAAGAACATTACCGTAAAAAGATGTTTTAATTGAATTTGTAAAGGATAGTCGTTCAAATTTAAAGATTTTTAATTTGCTCAATGTAGATTGGGATACAGTCAATGAAATCTATAAATTTTTTATAATTTTTAAATATGCTACAACTTTTTTTTCCTGGGTGTTATTATACTGCCATTTCACAAGCGACATCTGAACTTCTAGACATTGCTGCTTGAATGATAGAGAACGAATCTAACCCCGTGTTGACGAACTCTATTGCTGCTATGAAGCCAAAATTTTATAAATATTATTCTAAATTATCATTAACATATTGTTTTTCCACCATTTTTTATCCTCGCTGTATATGTACGAGTTTACAATTATTAGTACAATTTTTTATGATAAACTAAATCCAACTATTAATGTAGCATCTTTTATTTCGCGAGTTGATACATATTTACATGAATTTTTTTCCTTATATTTTCAAAGATTATCTAATAATCCACATGCTTCTTCTACATCATTCTTTACATCCTCTAGTAAACAAAAATCATATGCATGGGATTGTTGAACCGATTGAAGCCCAAACAAAATCTCACGTTATATGACGAACTAGATTTTTACTTGCGTTCGCCTATGCTCAAGTTCTACCCGACGCAAGTGCTTTGCATTTTGATAATTTGCAATGGTGATTTTCTAATCAAACCCAATATCCCATACTTTCAACCATGGCACATGATACACTAACATGACCAGTATCTTCAGTAGCATCAGAGTATGCTTTTAGTACAGGTGGCAGGTTGATTGGATCCAAAAGAACGAAGCTAGCACTGTCCAGCTTAGAAATGTCGATGTGCTTAAAGGACTAGTTGCATGCAACTAAAGTTAGATTCATCGAGCGACGAAGAAGATGACCGTACCACTGATTTAGCAAGTCCCGAACCAACCGCTGCCATTTTAGACTAAGTTAACTTATTTATATTGCTACAATTTTATTTCTTTATAATATATTTTCTTTTGTATAATATATTATAATTTTAAATAGCACGATCATATTAGTATAATTGTACTTGTTAACAATTTATCATACATTTTATTTTATTAAATATATTATACTTTGTATTGTATTTATATATTATATTATTATTAATAAATTACAATTATTTTTTGGTCAAAACGAAAGTATATTTTTATAATTTTATAAGGCACTATTATAATTATATTGTATGTTATTTTATATGATGTAATATATAATATATATAATACATATATAAAATTAAAAAAGGGGTGGGGGGGAGCCGGGCCGGGTTTGCAAGGCCTGGGTAGCAGTCAACAACCAGGCCAGGCCCTGCCCACCTGAACCCAGCCTGTGGCCACCTCTACTGCCAATTCTAGCTACTGTTTGTCTATGTATTGACACGTGCTTTTTATGTGTCCGACACTCGGCACGCCCGAGTGTTTTTGAACCATTAGGCTTGATTTGATTACCATATTTAGCTTATTTTTTGAATACATAATTCTCTAATCAAGCTAAAATATCATTCTAATAAATTTTCTTGATCTCATTATTTTTGGACATGTTTCCAAAAATACCAGTTTATAAAATATTTTTATTTAAAAATTTAATTGACTTAGATTTGAATGAAGTGTTCTTCAAATACAATTTGGAAATCAAATTTTAAAATTTTTCAAAAACACTTTTTTCTAGATCACCACAAATCAATATTGAGATATCGAACTCAATCGATATATCCAATCTTAGGTCCTAAAAAGACAAAAAAATAAAAACCTTCTTGACGCACATTGACTTGTATCTTCCTTGTTCTCTTGATTTTAGATCAATCTTCACTTCGACTTTGGTCATTTTTCTCTTGATGCATTGTCTTCAAATTCTCAGTATCGACGTGATCATTCTTGATGCTTCTTGCCTTCTCATTAGTCATTTTCAAAACAGTTGGAGCAATAAAACATAATAACTCACTAAATTATTGTCATCATCAAAACTACTATGTAAATGTCCTTTAGGGCCAAAAATATCCAACAAATCTCCTCTAGATGTGCTGATGATGAACTTCAGATCCAAAATCTCTTGGAAGGTTAGAGACAAACCACTATACTAATACCTTGACCTCTATTAATCCTTGAATTATAGCTGTAAGGAAACACAACGGGCTTCAAACCCAAAACAATAAGCATACTGGGTGGAGCAAAATAAGTTATAATCCCTCCAAACACTGTTATGAAAGGAAAGAACCACTGCAACAAAATTTCTCTCACCAACTTTTTTTAGGCCAGCAAAAACGTAGCACATAACAAGGTGTATCATAACAAATTTACAGCAATATGTTATGTTATGCAATCACCAACATCTTAGGTAACCTATGAAACCATACTGTCAATCGCAATTGATTCCACAAGTCCTTAATACATACAAACAGGCCATGCAATATTTTGAGTGCACATTGCAGAACAAAAACCAACTGGGTATTCTTGAAACAATAGGCCGATACAGTCCTGCAATGATCGTTCTACACCATGAAACTCAACTACGCCTGAAAACGATGACAATGGCAGTGCAATTATCTTTGCATCCCCTCTCGACAACAGCTTCTCTGACAAGGCGGCGACACACAGTGGAGACCGGTACGCCCTCCTGCAAGAACCGTTTCTGGGGTTCAACACCGATACCATCTTAAGACTAACCGTGATGCTCCATTTTCAGTAAAGCCAGGGGAACTTTTACTAAGGACGACACTTTTCCTTCTAGACGATGCGTTTAAAGAGTTTATTTACTCCATTGGTCCCTAATGTTTGTATGTTTCCTTAAATTGGTCCCTTGTCTTTTGTTTAAAATAGTCCCTTACATTTATAAATTTGTTCAATTGGTCTCATCTTTTTTCTCATTAAAAAAGTCCCTCGTGTTTTATTTTATATACATTCGGTCCCTCATCTTTTTAATTTTTACCTAATTATAGCCACTAGATGGACCAATTTTGTCAAAAAATAAAACCCTAGGGACTCTTTGGAACAAAAAAAAAAAAGGATAAAAGACCAATTTGAACAAGCTTACAAACACTAGAGGCTATTTTGAACAAATATACAAAGATCAGCGACTAACGGAGTAAATAACTCTGTATTCAAATACTGCTGGCTATTCTTCTGGCGGTCGATAGTTTCCCTAACATAACAGGTTGCACTTGTCATGGTGCCAGCTCCTATAACATAATGGCCATCCTACAACTTTTCAAGTAACATAATGGCCATCCTTTGATCCCCTGATATAGACCCTCAAAAATGCAAATGAATGAAGTTTGAATCCTACTGCACAGATCATATTGAGCAAGAAAAACTTTCAAAAGGTCAGAACAGCAAGATTCAGATAAAACAGGGGCAGGACATTGACAAGCATCTGATCTTCAGTAGACTTCGGAAATCAAATTGTTTAATTAACTGGAAGGTTTGGATCATAAGAAAGAAAAAGATAACTAAAGTAAAACAATAAGATATCAGAATAAAAGCTCCATCTAAGAACTGATTTAGTGGCACTCAGCTCTCCAGTAAGTTATAAAACAAAAAGGTATGCGCTTCATTAACAGTCTTGGTCCATGGCTCTTTTCTTTTCTAGGTAAAAATTCTAAGATAAGAGACTAATTCTGCCACGAAATAAAACCTGAAGGACTAATTGAAACAAACAAAAAAGATGAGGGACCAATTTGAATAAACTTACAAACATTACAGACTGTTTTAAACAAAGAAATAAATGAAGGACCAATTTGAACGAACTTACAAACATCATAAATGACTTCTTTCTTCAAGTAAGAAAATAAAAACTTAATTGGAAATGGATCACCAGCAAAGATACATTAGGAAGAACTATAGTATATACAACCCAAAAACTAGGAAAACAGGCATGAAAATTTTTTTTAAATAAATTTGAAACCTAGGACCTCTTGTCCTAAGGCCTCAACCTTAGTACTGTTTTAAAACTAAACCAAGGTCTCATTGGCCTTGGTCCCAGGGCTCTACTCCCACTAAATTTTTCAGCATGCAAGTGTATAAAGTATTTAGTGAAGCCATAAACCGCGACACACATTTTAGCTTACTGAGCCAAGCCAACACTATAGCTATCTGAAAAATGTAGTAGTAAGGAGAGGTAAGCATTTACCTTCAATAGTTTGGAAACAAAGTCAACAGCATCACCAGGTCCGAAAACCTAAAATGGTCAATAATATCCTATGTGAGTAAAACAAATTAGAGTCAAGCACAAGCAAGAATGGCGGTATCTGCAGACATACTCCCCAAAGGCCATCGCAGCCTAGAACAATGAAGTGCTCTCTTTCTGTAAGATCAAAAGATTGAATATCTGGCACCGCAATAACACCCACCTGCAATTCTCACAAATCTTTTAAGAGTATTGAACTGTTACCATGTCATTTGATGATAGAATCAGAATAAAAGCTCAGAAGAACCTTCATTTTCCTCTGGCTGGCGTGCTTAAAGGAAAAGAATCTTTCCTTTTTCTTTGTGCTCTGTTTTTGGGTTGGGGAAGGGGGGGATTATATTCAAAAAGCTCCTGTTCAGTTCGCACAGCTTTGTGAGAAAAGTTAAGGGCGAAGAAAGAATGTAGCTTTCTTTCTTTCACTGTTATCTTTGTTTTCGAGAAAGGGAGGGAAAGAATCATTTTCCCCCCGGCTCAGCCAGATTATATCAGGTAAAGAAACCATCTTAGCCACCTTCATCCCCAGTCCACCACCCACCCTTACCACGCAAGTTAACGAGTGACCCCCCGACCTCAATGGCCTTTGGTGAGTTCTACAATGCTTCGTCACAGCCTGACAAGCCTCAATCCTCGCTCATGGAAAAATCACATGGCAAAAGAGCATAAACAAATGCTAGCAGCAACAAAGTACAGGTTTGGGGGCAGACCAAATCACTGCGACAATGCCAACAGATATAACTTGAGTGGGAGGATGAAGAGAGAAACAGAGACCATCAAATTTTGAATAAAGTTTCCAAATCAACAACAAAAAACCCAGTGCCTCAAGGGCTCCCGCATACATAGGGTCGGGGGGAGGAAAGGGGGGAATGTATGCAGCCTTACCCCTTCAGGGTGCTACCCTAAAAGAAGGCTGAGTCCGAGAACCCTCAACTTGAGAAACATACAACACGAAAGCATGTGTTATGATCCGAGATTCCGAGGCATGAACCCGGGTGGCTGTGATGCTGTTCTGCTGCTATGTTAGCTGCTGTTGGCTGCCGATGCAGCTGCATTGTGATCTTTTGGTGTAGCTGGAAGTTGTATTAGAGTGTTGGTATTGTAATTACTAGTATATAGCTTTGGTTGTGTCATGTAATAAGTGAGCTTTAGTGTGGTCTTGCTTAGGAGGTCAATGCCGGTCAAGTATGGCGGCTAGTTAGTTAGTTGTTGGATGAGTTGGTTAGCTCTTGGTCCTCATGCTTTGTATCTCTAGATATTTTAGAATTAGTCATCCTAAGAGCTAGTAGTATAAATATATGTCTCTAGTTTTTAATTCACCTAACTTTGATGAATGAATTGATATCTTTTGATATTTCTCTCTATTTCTTATCTCCTTTCCCTTCTTTCTCATCTAAACTCTATATTCTTTTCTCATCTCATACTCTCTCTATCCCAAACAAGGTTAAGGCTCAAGAGAAATCTTTGAAAACTTAACAATTGGTATCAGAGCCTTGGTTTGGCTTCCGAATCAAGCACATATCCGGAAAAAAAATACAAAATCTGATTGATTGCATTGCAATTAATCAATATAAAAAATCGTGTTACAGATTTAATTCAGATTTTGTGATCAGAATTCAAATCTGAATTTTGAAGTGGAATTTGGCGGTTACTGCAATTGGCACTGCAAGGCCTGGGAAGTTGCTTTCGGTTGGGATTGAAGTGATCGAATTACATTGAAGAAAGTTCAGTTGATCAGTAATTGTTGAGTACAATCAACATTTAAGCTGATTCAGATTGAATTCAATAGGATTGATCAAGCATTTGCTGCAGAAGTTGAGTGATGAAGCAAGTAGTAGTTGCTGAAGTTTTAAGCTGAGCTATGCTGTTCTTGATCAATTATTCAATTGATTGGTTGAGAAGCAGATAAAAGTGAGCTAATTGATCCACATTATACTTGATCATCATCAAAAGAGCAGAAATCATCGGAATTGAGGTGATCACAGATTTTACAGTTCAGAAGTTGAGATTGAGGTAATGGTTTTCTGATCTTCAAGTTGCAATTCGATGAGAGTTTGTGTTTGTTGTTGGATTATGTTGAAGTTGTGTTGCTAAGCATAGAAGTGGTGAGGATTCATCAGAATCTGCGGTGATTTTTGAGAATTATATGGTATTGAGTCGAGATTTGCTTAGGCGGAAATCTGACAGCGAAGGCGAAAATCTAACAGTGGAAGGAGAAGTGAAAGTGTTGAAATCCGATTTCGTTCATTAAGATCGCTTTGAGTATTGTGTCGAGGACTTGATTTTGAGTTAGAGTCGAGCTTAATTCAGAAGTGTAAGTCGAATTACTCAACTAAACGCTACTGTCAGAAATCGTTCGAGGTTAGGGTTTGTTCGAAGTTCTGTTCGAAGTTGATCAGTTAGCGTTTATAATCATTGACGATTGTCGAACCGATAGCAGTTGATTGGTTGTGCGAACAAAGGAGGACAACTTCATAAAGCAATCAATTGTTGAGGAGTGCGAACAAGTTTCACCCTTCTGCGAGTTTCGAACGAAGTTTTGTTGTTCATTACAAACATGGCTGATGGAGTAAGAACCAGATCAGGAGCAAATGTATCAGCTGTGCTGACAGGTTCTGGTGCTGATGCATCAATTAATCACCACCAGGAGTTGAATGACAAGTTCGAACAGCTGAATGCTAAGCTTGATCAGCAGGATGCGAAGTTTGATCAGCATAGCTTCGAGATTAAACAACAGAATGACCGCATTCAGCAAATGTTGAAGTTGATGTTGGATAAAGATGCGAATAAGGAGGAACGATTGCAACAAATTGAGATTATTCCACCTACTGAAGGGGTTCTACCGCAAGAGTTCTTTGTTGAGCAAAAAGAGAAGGTGCAATCTGTTGTTGTTGAAGATGAACTCTACCACGACAATGTCGAAATTGATGAACACAGGCACGAAGAACCTGAGTCTGAACAAGATGATTCTTATGAAGACTCTTTGCTAGAGTTGGAGTATCTTGATGACGTTGAGGTACAATATGACATGCATTCGGAATGGGAATATGATTTTCATGTCATTGGAATGTTAAAAAGTGCAAAGAGTAAAGTGAAGAGGAATCATCTTAACGACGCATTGAAAGACTTTTGGGAAACAAAGAAGATGACAAAGCAGAAATTGAAGCAAGAGGTTGTGTTTCAGCCTATGATGCTTGATGATCAACAAGAACAAAATCAAGATGTTGTTCTTACCGATGTATATGCGGGTATACAAGATTCAGATGGTATACGAGGAGTGGTGATTGCGGAATTTGTGATTCCAACTGAAGAGGTCGATGCTATTGCTGTGATAGCAATTAATACATCATCAAATCGGTTAGAAGATACTCCATGGCAAGCTGAACAAGGTGTGCTTTTGAGTAAAGAAAAGTTGTATTCAAGTGTACATTCGTATGACGAGTTGCCTCCTGATCTGGGAGAAGCTTTCCAAGTTTATACGAAGCCGAAAAGAGTCGATTTCCGATTGAAGAGAAGTAATCAAGCTGCGAGGGTGCGTTTCAAGGTCCAACGAAGGAGAAGCCTTGCATCTATACAAGCATTGAAGTTGTTGAATGTGTATAAATGCAGTATTATGCTGAAACCGATTTCTGATCAGACCAAAGGCAATATAGCAGGTGCTTTAACTGATGTATTTGGCGTTGGAAGTCCCTTTGATCCAGGAAAGAATGAATTACAAGTATTTGGAGGAGCTACCCATCCGGTGCTGCTGTTTGATGTTGAAGAATGCGATGTCAGTGCAAGCATTGGTGTAAAATTGGTTGAGGCTGTGGGTCATTGCGAAGATAACATCAAAGCAAGTGTTGAAGGAAGGAAGTATACATTTTACAAGCTACATAATTCATGTGACAATGAAGTTTCCATTGTCCCAGAATTGGTGTGGTTTCGATTCATACAAAAGCACTTACTTGGAAGATTGGTAGTTGTTGCTAGTGGTTTGAAGAGCTGTGGATGGTTTGAGGAGGTGTTGGGCCTTTGGTATGACCTCACAACTGATGCTCAAGGCCAAGTAAAGCCAACGGTGATAGCATTTGAAAATCGGGACAAACAGCAACTGGAAGGAGCTGTTCTGGTGCAGAATCTGGGTGAGTTTTGGGTGATCTACAGTGGAGTTTCGGAGTGGAAAAATCATATGCATAAGCTTCAATATCTTCTCAACGTGTGGATGGAAAAGATCAATGCAACACCAAGAATAATCTTAGCTAAAATTGTAATGCATATCAGCAGCAGAGTTGGGAGCAGAACATTTCAGATGTTAAAGAAATTTACAGCTGTTCTTGAGTCCCTTTGGTGTCTTCACTTGCTATATTTGTTACTCATGCTTGAGAAGGTTGACAAGGAAGCAAAGCTTGATCATTTGAGGTATATTTGGTGGTTGAATGAGCTTTGGAACCAGGAAATATCTGAGAACAGGCTGGAATGTGTGAGTTGCAGCAAGGACAGTATCGATTGGGATGTTTTGGGTGTTCAAGTTATGTCAGTGTGCACTTGGCATTCAAGAATGGTTTATGAACTCCTAATTTGTGTATTCTATGCAAGAGTTTGGGAAAAAGTGGCTAAAAATTTCAGATCTTGCAAGTTCACAATCAAGATTCAAGCAATAGAAGCTGAGGCTGTTGAACAATCCTGGAAAACTACAATCCTTTCACTGTCAGCATTAGATGAGCTGTTCAGATTGGGATTGGTTGGTGCTATTATGTCTTTTGAAAGGTGTAATCACTTGTTCACATCAATGAGCCTCCATTTGAACAAGAAACAAGCTGGAATCTGCCAATGTGCTTTGCATCGGGATTGCACTGCTGAATTACTGAACTCTGCAGCAACTTTTGTGCAATTGGAAAGCAATCAAGAATTTGTTAAGCATGTCATGAGTTGGTTTAGTATGTGGATGTTTAAACAATACAAATTTTGGATAAGATCCAAGATGAAAGAGTTGCAACTGTATTATGATGGAATTACCTTGTGTTTTGCTACCATGATCAGGATATGTGGTTGTTGGAGCTGCGTTTGGGAATATCTACAAGCTGAATTCGATATTTGGTTCTCTTGGTTTGAGTTTGGAAGGCCTCCCGAGATGTTAAAGGACTCCATATGCAGTTTAATGGGATTAAAGATATACAAAATCAGTTGTGCAGCTTTCTACAAGCAGAAATACAGAAACATTGATGTGTTTTGTGATTCTCAGCAGCAAGACAAGTTTTTGGGCTGTGTTAACTGCAGCCTGAGGGGTTGTGGGTGTGTCGTTGATGCTTGGTTTGATCAGTGTAGACCACCAGAAGGTACAACACATCCATACGGGGTCCTTGTGCAGAACAAGCATCATATTAAGGAGTATTGCTGCATTTCAGAGTTAGTTCATCGTTGGTTGTTCAGCTGTACAAATTTCAGCAAATTTTGCAGTGCCTATCCGTTTCTGATCTGCATTGATTGTGTTCATAGCTTCACTCTCTTCCATTCTTGAGGACAAGAATGCTTTCAAGGGGAAGGGAATGTTATGATCCGAGATTCCGAGGCATGAACCCGGGTGGCTGTGATGCTGTTCTGCTGCTATGTTAGCTGTTGTTGGCTGCCGATGCTGCTGCATTGTGATCTTTTGGTGTAGCTGGAAGTTGTATTAGAGTGTTGGTATTGTAATTAGTAGTATATAGCTTTGGTTGTGTCATGTAATAAGTGAACTTTAGTGTGGTCTTGCTTAGGAGGTCAATGCCGGTCAAGTATGGCGGCTAGTTAGTTAGTTGTTGGATGAGTTGGTTAGCTCTTGGTCCTCCTGCTTTGTATCTCTAGATATTTTTAGAGTTAGTCATCCTAAGAGCTAGTAGTATAAATAGATGTCTCTAGTTTGTAATTTACATAACTTTGATGAATGAATTGATATCTTTTGATATCTCTCTCTATTTCTCATCTCCTTTCCCTTCTTTCTCATCTAAACTCCATATTCTTTTCTCATCTCATACTCTCTCTATCCCAACCAAGGTTAAGGCTCAAGAGAAATCTTTGAAACCTTAACAGCATGGAAGCATAAGAGCACAAACATGGCCCAAGACAAGCAAAACGAAAGCACAAAGCAACCAAAAGGCAAACAATAGGCAAATAACAGGGCAAATATGCAAATAAAACAGCTCCTAGCCATATCAGGTACATCAAAGAGGCAGTCATATAAGCCTAGGAACCTAGTATTAGCTAGAATATACACCTCTATTCTAAACCGCTACATCGGCTACCCCTATGCTAATCCTCCACTGAGCTCTATCTAAGGCCACCTCCTCTCTCTCTCCTGCCGAGCGTGGTATGGAGTTGTTCGCATCTCCTAACTAGAGCAGTGGTCGGTCTCCTCCTAACGCACCCAAACCGCCGCAAACGTTGCTCCCTCAATTTATCCTCGATTGGGGCCACGCCCAATTCGCCTATGATAACGTCGTTCCTGATCCTATCCTTCCTTGTGTGTCCACACATCCACTGCAGCATCCTCATCTCCGCTACCTTCATCTTCTGTGTATGGTGCTGTTTCATTGGCCAACACTTCGCACCATATGACATAGCCACTCTCACAACCGTCTTGTAGTATTTTCCCTTTAACGGGAACATTCTATCGCAATGTACTATAATCCTCCATTTATGCCAGCCTAATTTAATACAGTTGTTCCAAATATCTAAAACACTCCTTTTTCAGTATGGTCTTCGAACCAATCTTGACGTCTTCTATTCTAGGCCTAGTGGGGGTACCGAACTTGAGTTCCATATACTCGGTCTTGGACCTACTAAGTTGTTAACCCTCGATTCCAAGGCCTTTTTTCTAGAGTTCCAACTTCTCATTTACCTCTTCTCGTAACTCTCCCACCAAAACTATGTCGCCTGTGAAAAGCATATACCAAGGCACACCTCCTTGGATGTGTCTAGTGAGCTCATCCATAACTAGAATAAACAGAAAAGGACTCAAAGCAGATCCTTGGTGTACCGAACTACAATGCGGAAAGCGCCTGCCTCCTGTTCAGCCTATCATACACGTCTAATGACTTGGATATAAGGCACTGGGATGCGTTTCCTCCCCAAAACCCTCCATAGAACCTCTCTTGGCAGCCTATCATATGCCTTCTCCAAATCAATGAAAACCATGTGAAGATCCTTTTGTCTATCCCTGTAGTGCTCTATCATTCGCCTTAGGAGATGGGTGGCTTCTACTGTCGATCTACCGGGCATAAATTCGAATTGGTTCTTAAACACCTTTGTTTTTTTGCTGTAACATCCTCTGTATGACCTGCTCTCACAGCTTCAGAGTGTGGCACATTAGTTGAATACCCCAATAGTTGGCACAACTCCATATGTCGCCTTTGTTCTTATAGATTATGTCGCCTTTGTTCTCATAGATCGAGATTAATGTGCTCTTCCTCTATTCGTCAGGGCATCTTATTCCCTAGAAGGATTTGGTTAAATAGTTTAGTCAGCCAAGTAATGCCCTTCTCTCCCAAGCATTTCCATGCCTCTATGAGTATTCCATCTAGGCCAACTGCTTTACCCCTTCCCATATGTTTTAGGGCTTCCTTGACTTCCTCAAATATAATTCGCCTATAATAATAATAGTTCTAGTGCTCCTCAAATGCTTGTAGATCACCTAGGGATATATTTGCATCCCCTTGTTCGTTGAACGGACCATTGAAGTAGGCTTCCACCTAGCTTTAATTTGTTGCTCATCCACGAACACCTAACCATCCTCCCCTTTTATGCACTTTACTTGATCCAAGTCCCTAGTCTTCCTTTCTCTTGCTTTAACAATTTTATATATCCCTAGCTCCCTCCTCGGTATCCAACCTTTTGTAGAAATCCCCATAGGCTTTCGATTGTGCTTCCTTGACTGCTATCTTTGCTTCTTTCTTGGCCTTCTCTTGTCCTCATCTCTACTTCTCTCCCACTCGTTGACATAGAATCATTTGGCCTTAATCTTCTCTTTGACCTCCTTGCACCACCACCAGGATTCGCTTGGTGCCTCGCCCTTTCACACACCCAGAACTTCACATGCCAATTCTCTAATCTTTTAGACCAATTGGTTCCACGTGTGGTTCATATGTCCTTCCAACTCCCACCGAGCTCAGACTCCGCTCTTTCCTTATATGTTGTATACTTGTCCCCTTTCGAATCGCTCCAACGAGTATGTATATGTGCCGGTTTCCTAGTTCTTTTACCCCTCCTCTTGGCCTTTATATCAACACACAACACCCTGTGCTGTGTAGAGAGATCTTCCCTTGAGATAACCTTACAATCCCTGCAGTCATTTTGTGCCCTTTTCCTTAATAGCATGTAGTCAATCTGAGTCCTTGTCCCACTGCTTTGATACGTGATAATGTGCTCATCACGCTTTCTAAAGAAGGCGTTGACAATTGTTAGCTCGTAAGTGACAGCAAGGTCTAAGAGGGCTTTGCACTCATCATTCGTGGTTCCAAAACCAAATCCTCCATGGTATGATGCGTAGCCATCCGTGGTTGTGCCAACATGCCCATTGAAATCACCGCCAATCACCACTTGTTCGTTCTGGGGTATTCCTTGCATCGCTATGTCTAAGTCCTCCAAAACTCTAGCCTTCTAGTTTTCTATTAGTCCAGTCTGAGGTACATAGGCACTGATGACGATCAATACTTCCCCATCTAAGACCATCTTGATGCCTATGACCCCTATCGCCACTCCTGGACACTCCTACTACTTTATCCTTAAGGTTGCTTTCCACCATGATGCCAACCCTATTCCCACCTCTGATCTGGCCTGCATACCACAGCTTATATCCTAAGACATCTCTGGCTTTCATGCCAATCCATTTAGTCTCTTGTAGGCACAGGATGTTGCACTTTCTCTTCATCATCATTTGGGCGACCTCGAAACTCTTCTTTGTTAACGTTCTGACATTTAGTGTCCCAAGTCACAGGTTTCCCTCCCCACGTTGCCTCACCTTCCTTCTTCCCAACCCCTGTGGAGATGACCTCAAGTTCTGAGCTCCATAACTAGTAACATTAATCAACTAACTGTAACAAACATAAGAAAGCGAGCCACAAGCACAAAGCATATCACAAAACATAAGCACGTAGTTACCACCGCAAAGCATAGCAATGAATTGAAATCAAAAACAATCAAAATCAACTGAGTTCAAAAAGCAACACCACCAAGATTCTCTATTGTTTGGTGGCCCGCCCTTTGACACACCCAGAACTTTGCGTGCCAATTCTCTAATATTTTGGGCCAATTGGTTCCACATGTGGTTTATATCTTCTTCCAACTCCCACCCGAGCTCAAACTTTGCTCTTTCCTTATAGGTTGTATGCTTGTCCCCTTTCAAATCTGCACAAGTCGGATACAAATCATGGTGGCCCACAGCTGAAGCCACCAGATAGATTATCGGTGGATGACCCCCTCTTCTGGTGGTTGGTTATATGTAGCTGGTGGAAGAGGTGACTCATGGCAGGAAATTTGGTGATTGGTGCTCGGATAGGTGGATGACTGGGGTCTCTTTGGGTGGTTATAGGTGGCTGAATTTTTCTTCTTTTTGAGTATTTTCAATTCCTAGGGAATCAATCTCATTCTGTACCCTTGTAGAATGAAGTGCAGGTTCTTAAAAAAAATGAGAGAATGAGAATCATCCCCTTTTAAAATCAACCACAAGAAGAAAAACCATTTTTATCGTCTTTCCTAAGGCTATAGACTCTAGTAACAGTGAACCAAACAGGGCCCAAAAGGGAGACTGATAAGAATTCCTCTCAACTGTGATTTTCTTCCATTTCCCCCTTCAACGCAATAAAATTTGAATATAGTGCCAATATAAGACTGAACAGACAGAGCATTAAACTCGGTAAATTGGATGTACACGGATCAAATATGTTGTATGCATAAATGCAAAGAATTGTCAAGTTGTAGACACGTGATGACTATAACTTCAAAACCTTCTTGAATTGACGATCTCCAAATGCTCTAGAAACTTCAAGGCGACCCTGTAACCGTCCATTGGAACTCACCGTACCACCAGCCTGTGAACATGAGCATGCCCATCACATACCAAATCAATGAATTAGTAGAACTATCACGAATAGTAGTGATTTAACTAGAATAGAAAGTTCTAATAATCTTGATGTAACTAAGAAATACAAGTATTTGTGGATTTAATGTGAAAATTGTGACCATGAGAAACACAAGCCAGATGAACACCGTAAGGAACCACTCATCCTAAACTGTTAGATGAGACAAGGGACTAATAATAGTTTCGAATTTCTACAGCTCACAATTTGCTCCACTCATGAAAGAAGGCCACCATGTGGTTGCAATAACTCTTATATTGTTTGATAAGAACCGGGTCGGTATTTAGGTACTCTAGAATGATGCTATTTGGTCACTGTACTCTTTGCCCAACTAAATGATCTCTCTTATCTGTTTGTGAGATTGTATACAATTAATTTTTCAGTAATAGACATCGCTTCAGAAAATTGAAAGTCAGAAGCTTGTGAAAGAACCAATAACTCGGACCCTAAGAACTGAGCATTGTTGATCTGTCCTGGCAAGTTCAGAAAGTTCAGTGTTTCTAACTATATGGACAAGGTCATTATTATAAACGCTGGCATTGATATTTTCCACATACAGTTTGCTAATAGCATTTATGGCAAGTGCATATGATCAATCTAAGCAATATCATGGATTAAGACCTTTAGAATTCGAGCACGCTCCTGAGGGTATATTGCTTTGTGTTCCCTAGTTAAAACAATGGCCTTCAGCAGGTTTGCAGTATCTGGGCTATTCTGCGACCTATCAGTGCCAGAAGATCTGGCTACCACTGCTTTTGCATCGCCAATGTTAGCCACAAAAACCTGTAAGAAAGAGACCCAGCAACAGAAGTTCAGGAAAATGTAGAAGATGAAAACCAAAAGAAAAAGTATAAGCCATTGTTAAGATGCACTCCATGCATCACTTCACAAATTCTTATATTTTATTCTGTCTCAAAGTATGACAAATCAAGAAAAGCAAGGAATGAGTAACATTCAAACCAACCATGCACTGATCATGCAATGAAAGAAAATTTGTAAACAAATTATGCATTTCACTGACCACATAGCGGATTCAATTTGAGGCAAACCAAAATAAATAGAGAAGAATCAATTGAGATGGAGGAAATAAGGATATCCTGCTTTTCTCAACTAGGAATTGGAAAGGAGAAAGGTGCACTAGAAGCTTGAAATTAAAATGTATTCCGTGTTTCTAATGTTAAAAATTTGACACAGTCATCTAATTCAAGATGAATACTCCTCAACAGGAGAATACGAATAAAGACACATCTCTCAGGTTGGGGGTCCTCGGAAACAGCCTCTCTTCAGGTTGACACCCTGAAGGGGGAAGGCTGCGTACATCAAAACCCCCCCCCCCCCCCCCCCCCCCCCCCCCCCCCCTTGAGGCACTGGGATTGTTGTTGTTGTTGAGGAGAATGCGAATAAACTAGTTTCCCAAGGTAGCAACTGGATGCAAAATACTCTTATGGCTGAGCCATGCAGCAAACTATATCACAAGAAGCTTACTAATTCACCAGGTCACGCTCAAGCAGACGTCACAAAACACGAATGACATTTAAAATCTCACTCATACAAAGGCATCAAATTAAGTTCCTTGACAAAGGAATTCATCATTCATTCAAATAATGAAGAGATGGAATAGATCCAGACTTACTGTTTGTCCCAAAACCCAAATGCATACAGCTGTAGCTCCATCCTGCCAACCTTCTAACACAGTCAACAAAAGAGTCAACACAGCAAGTCCTTGGACAACAGGATATGCAGAAGTATCAACTGAAAAATTCTTTAGCATTCCCAAAGCTAAAAACTACTACTCAACAACATCAGTGTCAAACGGTGTCTTCTGTCACTAACAAGCTCTAATTGTTAAAGAACAATAAGGACCATAAATAGTTCCCTGAAGTATCCTCACCTCTTACATCAAATTTGGGTAAAAACACAATCTCTCTATCTTTTGCCTAAAAACAAAAACTCTCGTATCTTTAGTCTAAAAACAGAAAACTCCCTTCTAAAAATAAAATCAAACACTTAACCTCATCACTTTTGATGGGCAAAGTGGTCATAAAAAGTTGGCTTCAAGGTCAACTTAATGGATTGGGGCAAAGTGATAGATTTTTGAAAAGTGTGTCTGGTTTTTTGGGATTTTCTGTTTTTGAGGCAAAAGTTAGGGAAATTTTTCTGCAATTTACCCTTATTAATCTATATAAGAAAACTAAAATGCAAAAATACCCCCCCCCCCCCCCCCCCCTCCCCCAAAATTCAAAAATCCCACCACCATGATTACAATTTGCTATGGAATCAAATAAAGGTCGATAGGTAGTGCGATTGCCTGTACTAATATATCTTGAACTAACCATCTCACACTTGGTTGTTACATGCAAGGGGTACTTTCGCAATGGCCTCCAAATTGGACATTTTGTTAATTAAAACATTTTATAAATATATTTACATGTTAAGAATTATCAAGGAGTGATGAAATTAATATCCATTCAAACTCCCTAAGATAAGCCTAACATGATGATTGCAAAGCCCAATTTGATTCTACATTGTTACTGACAGCGGTCATTCCCACTCGCCTCTTCCCCTTCCCTCGCCCACCCTGCCTAGGATTGTCACTTAACATGAGGTACCAAGGAACCAATTCAAACCAGTCAATTAGCTAAGACAGAACTCACAACTTTCCCAAAAAAATAAATAAAGACAGAACTCACAAGTTCGAATTCTAAAAGTTTAGAATGGTCCTTACTGTACAAATTCCTAGTTTCAGCATCCAATAAACCAATTCCCAAACCAGTTCTAAGATCCAACTTCGAAGCGGTCAGACAACAATTTAGAATAATCTCCACTGAATGTATAGATATACAAATCAGCCACATTGATGGGGCTCACAATCTAGTTCCTATGTTTAGAGTTGAGTGATACTAATCTGGGTTGCAATATTAAAAGGAAAGTGATCAAGTGATCAAGTACCTTTATATACTAGAGAAAGTCAAGTAACAGGAAAATTAGAGTTGAAATCGGAACGCGCATTGGGTTGCATAGGTTCTGCTCTAGAATTTTCATAACTCATGAAGACCAACTAGGCTCTCATTCATGAAAGGAAGACCAACACACTATTGCCCCACTGATCCTAGCTGGTCGTACTCTACTCTAGTCTAAGGTGTCAATTCTGTTGTAGCAAGCGAGATGTTTTCAGGGAAGTGCATGGAAATGGGACGGCAGAGAGAGGGGGAGCGGACCACAGAAGCGGATACGCGGGAATAGGCAATAGCATGGGAAGTGGTTGTTAGTTATGTGACAAGTCTGGTACAGCAGCATTATTTGAAAGAAGGAAGAAGATTGTTATGATTCGGAATTTTAAGTCTTGTAGTTGCTTGTATTTTAGTGTTGTAGCCGTATTTGGTGTTTTGGCGCCAAGTAGCTTAAAATGGCGGGTAAGTCGGTTAAGTAAAGTCAAAAGGGGTCAAATGTGGCGGCTGAGCTTTGTCTTAAGTTGGTTAAGCTTGGCTTGATGCATTGTATCTAGAATTCTATAAATAGCTTGCTTAAGTGTAAGAAAGATTCATTCAATGAAAATTCAAGATCTTTTTGAGATATTTTCTCTCTACTTCTCATCTATTTCTCTAATCTCTCATCTAACCTTCAATTCTCTTCTCATCTGATCTCTCTCTTTCACAAGTTAACTTCAATCTTAGAATTGAAGCTTAACATTTGGTATTAGAGCTTGGTTCTTGATGTCAGTTGATCACTTTCTAATTGATTTGAACTGCCGAGGCCAAAAAAACACAATTCAATCATGTTTGGTGGAGTAACATCTAGATTTGGAACAGGAGCTGAAGATCCGGTTGCATATGTTGATCCTAGTGTTTCCTATGCTGCCACAGTTAGCAATAATGCTGCATTAGACCAGGAAGAGGTTACAATGAAGCAATTAAGCTTGAAAATGAAGGAAATAGTCGTGCAGATAAAGCAGTCACAAAGAGATGTAGTGCAAGAAATGAATCAAAAGTATGACTATCGCTTCAAGCAAGTCGAGGAAAAGATTCATCAGCAAGCACAAGAGTTAGATGACAAAATTATCGAGCGATTGGATCAACAATAGCGGAGGTTTGAAGAGAAATTTGCTGAAATAGGAAATCAATCCAGAGGACAGAATGTGTCTTCCGGTCCGGAACCTTTGCTTCCAGCCAGTCAGTTGCTCATGCACCAACAATTGAGGTCTCAGGATGAAGGAAATCCTTGAGTGCAAAATGTTGCGGCTAAACCTCATGATCCATTGCGATCAACTGGAATTAGACCTCAAGAAGTTGAAACAGCTGCAAGATCGCGAGATCCTCCAGTTGATCAAGTGCAATCTCGATCACTAGGCTTGAACTCGGAACAGAATGACCGTCCTCCTGATTCTTTTGTGCAGTTTAGAACTGTGTTTGAGGACATTGGACATCAAGATCGTCCACCTGATCAACATCATCAGCATCATTCAGTAAGCAATGATGCAACATCAAATGGAAGAAGTAATGCACCTAGACAACCACGACTTCAGAATGATCCATTTAATGGCAAGCAGCCTCAATCGTGGTTGAGAAGGTGTGATCGGTATTTTCATTTCTACAACATTAAAGAAGCAGAGAAAGTGGAATAGGCAGCAGTACACCTCCATGGGGATCATGAGGTGTGGTTCTATAGCTTGTTGAAAAGCAATCCTACTCTTTCTTGGGCTGAGTTTGTGGAAGAGTTATGTGAGCGTTATGGTGATAAGGATTCTAGTGATGTTGTTGATAGCTTCAACAAGCTGTTCCAAACAACAACTGTTAGGGAGTATATGATGAGGTTCGAGAATCTTAGAGCAAGCATGATAATTACTTATCCTCAAGCAACAGAGGCATATTATGTCCGGCTTCATAAGTGGATTGAAGCCAAGAGTCAAGAACATGGTGAAGGCAATTGGGCCTTAAACTCTATCTAAGGCTTCTGCAAAAGCCAAATTTATTGAAGCAACTGTCCTTTCTTCAAGTGACAGAAGCAAGTTCAAGGGAGGAAGTTCCAAGTCTCATCAGAAGAAGTCAGTTGGATCTAAGGCCACTCGTTCTGTTAAGAAAAGGTTCACAAGACCTTGTTATAAGTGTAATCAGCCTTATCAACCGGGGAACAAGTGTAATTTAAAGTTCTTGATGTCTGCTAGAGGAGTTAGCCAAGTTGTGCATTCCGAAAGTGATGAACTTGAAGCTGATGAAGATAGTTCGCATCAGGAGTCATCTGAGGAAGTTGTTGATGATGAAATTGAGATCTCCATGAAAGCCTTGACTGGAAATGGAGCTCATAACACTATTAGAATCAAAGGGAAAGCTGGCAAGAGATCAATTGTGGTCCTAATTGATAGCGGAAGTACTCATAGCTTTGTTGATCCTAAATTGGTGAACAAAGTGGGACACGAGGTGATCAAGACTCATCCATTGGCAGTGACAGTGACAGACGGAAACTCCATCCTTACTCAGAACAAATGTCGAGCATTTCAGTGGTCTATGCAGGAGCATCAGTTCACTTACAATTTCAGAATCCTTCCTTTAGGTGGATGTGATATGGTACTTGGAGTTGACTGGATGAGGGCCTTCAGTCCGGTGCTCTTCGACTTTGCAAAGCTAACTGCGTCTTTTTGAGATTCATGGATCTAAAGTTACCTTGCAAGGCATGGCAGATCAAGCACAGTTACAATTGATTAAAGGCAAGAGTTTACAAGTTGGAATCAAAAAGAGTGCTTATCGGTGGATTGGTCAATTGCTTGCAATCTCCCTAACTGAATTGGCAGCTATTCCTCAACCTGAAGTGCAAGAACTGATTGAAGAGTTCGAAGATATATTTGAGCAACCCAAGACTTTACCTCCTCAGAGGAATCTTGATCATGCTATCCCTCTCAAGTCGAATGTCGAACCAGTAAAGTTGAGGCCATACAAATATCCACATGCTCAAAAGACTGAGATTGAGAAACAAGTGGAAGAACTGCTCAAGACATGCTTCATCAAGCCAAGTCACAGTCCTTTTGCCTCCCCTGTTATATTTGTGAAGAAGAAGGATGGATCAGCTAGGATGTGCATTGATTACAGACAACTCGACTCGTTGACAGTGAAGGATAAGTTCCCTATCCCAGTTATTGATGACTTGTTAGATGAGTTGTATGGGGCATACTTCTTCACTAAGCTTGATTTGAGGCAGGGATATCATCAAATTAGAGTTCTTGAGCAAGACATATACAAGACAGCCTTCCAAACTCATCATGGACATTTCGAGTTTGTGGTTATGCCTTTTGGCTTAACCAATGCTCCGGCTACCTTTTAAGCTGCCATGAATGATATCTTCAAGCCATTCTTGAGAAGATTTGTGCTAGTCTTCTTTGATGACATTCTTATTTATAGTCCTAGTTTTGAAGATCATCTCAAGCATTTGAGGGAAGTGTTTCTGACAATGCCCAATCACAAGTTCTATGAAAAATTGGCTACGTGCTCATTTGTGCAGACACAATTGGAGTATTTAGGCCATGTGATCTCACATAAGGGAGTCTCAGCAGATCCTTCCAAGATTCAAGCCATGAAGGAATGGCCTATTCCAGTAACACTAAAGAAGATAAGGGGTTTCTTGGGTCTTACCAGATACTATAAGAAATTCATAGCATGATTTGGTTCTATTGCCAAGCCCTTAACAGAATTACTCAAGAAGGATGCTTTTAAGTGCTCAGAACAAGCTCAAGCAGCATTTGAGGCTCTTAAGTCAGCAATGTGTGCCGCTCCAATACTAGCAGTGCCTAACTTTGCACAAGAGTTTGTTCTTGAGACAGATGCTAGTGGATCGGGCATTGGTGCATTCTTATCACAGAATGGAAGACCAATTGCTTACCTCAGTCAGGCTTTAAGTCCCAAGCATCAAGCAATGTCGACTTATGAGAAAGAATACTTGGCGATTCTTCTAGCTGTTGAAAAATGGAGACATTATTTGGATGGGCATAGGTTTGTTATCAAGACAGATCACTAGAGTTTAAAGCACCTTCTGTTACATGACTCCATACGAAAGGATTGATGAAAATGCCGGGTCTGGATTATGTCATAGAATACAGAAAAGGAAAGGAGAACATGGCTGCTAATGCATTTTCTCGCAGATTTGAGGATTGTGAGCAAGGATTTTGTGGAGCCATATCCGTTGTTCTTCCATCATGGGTAGAAGAGGTGTACAAGTCTTATGAAAATGATTCTTTTGCTTAGGAATGCATAATAGCTTTCAGTGTGAAGAAGTCAGATAGTGTGACTGCAGATGCTGAGGTTTCCGTAACAAAAGGAATCATCCGCTTGAAAGGAAAGCTGTACATAGGCTCTACTACTGATTTGAGGGATCAGATTGTTAGTGCTTCCCATGACTCTGCTTGGGGAGGTCATTCAGGGGTTGAGGGCACTTATCAAAGAATCAAAGCTTATTTTAGTTGGCCAAGAGTGAAGAAGATAGTAGCTGAATTTGTTCGAGCTTGTGAAGTCTGCCAACAAACTAAGCTTGGAGATCATAGGTATCATGGTCTTCTACAATTGTATGCCCATGTCCGGCGAGTGGGGGGTGATTCTGGGGAGATTTTTTGCCAGCGACTAGGGCACGCGCGTCAGAGCGCGTGCGGTGTCGTACGAGGTTGGGTCCGGTGGCGTTGCATTCGCCGGCGCCTCCACTTCCTGGTGATGGTGTCCGCTGGTGGTTCCAGTGACCATGTGAGGGTGAAAAGCATGAGAGAGGGCGCTAGGGTTAGGTTTGTAGGTGGGAAGACGTAGGACGTTCGAGGCTTCGCTCCGGCAAGCCCATCACCGGCAACTGGACCCTGGTGGTTCGCCTCTCCCTTTTCGGCCTTCTGGTGGTTGTCCGGCGACCCCGGGTGGCGTAGCGGCGGCGCAGCGGCCACTTTCTCTCTCCTGGCGATTTTGGGGCCTTCGATTTCTCTCTCCAGATATTGGGCTTTGGCTTGTAAGTTCCCTTTGGTCCTCCTTGGTGTGGTGTCTCCGGTTGGTTAGGGTCCCTCCATGCTGGTTTTGGTGGCCAGTGTGAGGCAGTGGCGGCGCACGGTGGTTGTGCGCACAAACCCTACGTCCCTTCTTTTTTTGGTTTGTTTTGGAAAGTGTGGGTTGTTGGGATCTCTTCCTAAAATCTTGCACTTGCCATATTTGCTGTTAGATTTAAATTTTTTTGAACTCTCACAGGTGGTTTGGGCCGGTTTGGGTGGCTTTTGAGTGGCTTAAGCGGTGGTTTCCGGTGAGGGTGAATAATAATTCAGATTTTTGTATTTTTCTGGACCTTCGTGAGATCTCATGGCTGAGTCCTAAGTTCCAGAATACATATATGTTTTGAGCCTTAACGTGAAGGGGGAAATAGAGCTTCTACTTCTACTATTAACAATGAGCTTTCGTTGCATTTTGTCCCCCCTACGCATGTCGATGTTAAGGTTGTTACATCTACCGTTGGTCGTAATACAGGGCCCACTGTGGAAAGATGGGACCGCACCCTTGTGGGCTGTACCATCGGAGGTAGGGTTTCGTATTCCTGTGGTATAGCTATAGCAAAACTACTATGGAGTTCAAAAGGCCTTGAATGTGTTCTCTTCCATGACAACTTGTTTGATTTCCGTTTCAACACTATTGAGGCATCGGAGAAGGTCCTTCGGGGTGGCCCTTGGCATCTCAAAGGTTACACTCTCTACCTTGAACGTTGGAGCGGGAAACTTACCCCTTATGACTTTCTGAGTTTGCCTATTTAGGTTAGACTTCATGGCTAGCACGGGTCTATGTGAACACCTGACGCACTTAGCGCTGTTGCTAGTGGTGTTGGTACTCCCCCATACATGGACAAGCCTACTTATGAGGCAACAGCGATGAGTTATGCTAGGGTTTGTGTACAACTTGACGCTAAGGTGACACCGATCAAGCAGTTGCTAGTTGACTATGGAGCGAATGAGTTGTTCCCTATTGAGGTTACGTATAAGTGTCTCCCTAACATTGTACAACGTGCCATGTTGTCGGTCATTCATGCCAAGACCCTAAAGAACCGGCCCCCACTGACAAGCCGGCTGGGAGGGCCGAGAAAAATCGCCGGAAAAAGAAGAACCGCCGCCACGAGAAGGTGGCGGCTGAAGCACCTGTGGGCCAGCTGGTGACTCAAGAGGACGCCGCCATGGGAGGTGGCGTGGAGCCCACCCCGGCGCCCGCACAGGACGCCCCGTTGAGGGGTCATGTTAGGCCGGGGGTTGGGATGCAAGAAGGTGAGGGTGGGGTTTCAAATGGGCCACCAATTGGGCCTGTGGTTGCTGTTGGGCAGGCTGAGGTCAATGGGCCACGAGATGGGTTTGTCGATAATGGGCAGCGGGCTGAGATGGATGATCGGGATGGGCCACGGGTTGCGGGCCTACCTTCCTCAACTTGGTCCACACTTCCGTCACCTACTAGGCTGAATTCGAGTGCCTGGACTGGGCCTGTCACGCCCCCCTGCTGCTGGGGGGGTCCTATGCGTTATGGGCCTCAAGGCCCAGAACCGGGGGTGGGAGCGCACCTCTAGCGCTGGCCTTCCCGAAGGTCGTGGGCCTTCGGGTTCCTCTACCGGGCCCTTTAGGGCCCCGGTTTCTTCTCCCCAGCCTGGTTGTTTGGACTGGGCTGAGGGCCGTTTGGGCCTCTCGGAGTTTCGTGTTGCTTCTGATTCGTCTACCAGTGAGGAGGACTTGAGTCGAGCAAGTATTCCAAGTAATTGCGCTGCGAGTTCTAGTAACTGCAACACGTCTTCTGACACTGTAGACATTGCTACTACTGTTGAGCCTGAAGAGAATTCAGCGGTTCGGCCTTAGATTGAATGTCGGATGACTAGAGCGGCTTCGAAGAAGCAGCCTCAAGTTAGCAACAAGAAACCTAAGGGCAAGAAGAAATCCTGATTTTTATCGTCTCGCTCGCTTCGGATTTACTTTGATGTATTGATGTACTCATTGTTTTTCCTTGTCTTCTATTTTAGAGGTTTGTACTTAGGAGTTTCTTTGATGTTCCTTTGTATTTCCTCTTTGTTGCTTTTGCATGTTTTGCTTTCTTTTTGATTGCTTTTGTAGGCTTCAGCCATCTTGGGGTATGCCCCTCGTACTCATGTATGGATGTACATTCATGCGTTTTTTTGATATATTTACACTGAATTATCAAAAAAAAGGATTACCCAAGTCAGAAGGCAAGGAGGTGATTTGGGTAGTGGTTAATCGCTTCACTAAATATAGTCACTTCATTTCTTTGATCCGGCCTATTACAGCTGAGAAATTGGCGAAATGTTTCTTGGATAAAATCCACAAATTACATGGATTGCCTCAATCCATTGTATCAGATCGTGACAGGATTTTAACTAGCCATTTTTGGAAGGAATTGTTCAACTTATTGGGAACAACTTTGGCTCTTAGTTCATCCTACCATCCTCAAACCGATGGACAAACTGAAAGGGTCAATCAATGCATCGAACAATACCTCAGAAGCATGGTGTTCACTCATCCAAAGGAGTGGAATAGATGGCTTTCTCTAGCTGAGTTCTGGTTCAATACTCATGCTCATGCTTCACTGGGAACGACTCCTTTCAAAGCTCTTTATGGCTACGATCCTCCCACTCCATTTATGCTACAAAATGTCAAGTCTTCAGTGCCTGAGGCTTCTGATTTGGTGCAGCAAAGGAGGCAATTGATACAAATACTCAAGGACAATCTTCATCAAGCACAAGCTAGAATGAAGATGTATGCTGACAAAAGACGTGTGGACAAGAATTTTGAAGTTGGAGACATAGTTTATCTCAAACTTCAACCCTATAGACAGTCTACCGTGGCTGTCAAGTGAAATATCAAGCTAAGTGCTCGATTCTTTGGTCCGTACAAGATTGTGGAAAAGATTGGCAAAGTGGCATATAGGCTTGATTTACCTCTTAACTCATACATTCACCCAGTCTTCCATGTATCTTTGTTGAAAAAGCAAGTGAAGAAGGGCTGCAAAAGCACAAAGGAGGCACCTGAAGTTGGTTCCAACGAGGCTCTGTTGCTACAACCTGTTGCTATCAAAGCTTCTTGGGGCCTTAAGGTTGCAGATAGAACAGTTCGAGAAGTGTTAGTGCAATGAACTAACCTGGACAAGCAATTTGCAACTTGGGAAGAGCTTAATTTTCTAAAGAGTCAATTTCCTACCTTCCATTCTTAAGGACAAGAACGTTTTCAAGTGGAGGGGAATGCTATGATCCGAAATTTTAAGTCTTGTATTACTTGTGTGTAGTTGCTTGTAGTTTAGTGTTGTAGCCTTATTTGGTGTTTTGGCGCCAAGTAGCTTCAAATGGCGGGTAAGTCGGTTAAGTAAAGTCAAGAGGGGTCAAATGTGGCAGCTGAGCTTTGTCTTAAGTCGGTTAAGCTTGGCTTGATGCATTGTATCTAGAATTCTATAAATAGCTTGCTCAAGTGTAAGAAAGATTCATTCAATGAAAATTCAAGATCTCTTTGAGATATTTTCTCTCTACTTTTCATCTATTTCTCTAATCTCTCATCTAACCTTAAATTCTCTTCTCATCTAATCTCTCTCTTTCACAAGTTAACTTCAATCTTTGAATTAAAGCTTAACAAAGATGCAGTTTGGTAAAAAAGGGATTTTGATTGAGAATTTGCCTAAGAATAACTGTGCTTAAAAATAAAAAAATAAAAAAAAACCCATTTCAAAAGCAACCTAACAAAAAGCTCTGCTACCTCAGCTTCTAGACTTGTCCAAATATTGGCATTAGGACTTCTGAAGGTCTTTTTTTCCTAGGAGTTCTTGTCAAATTAAGTAAAAGCTCACTCAAAAACCCCACACACGTTAAACCAAGAGCAACCTAGTCATAATCTTGATTCCTCTTTGGTCCCAAGATCCCTCCTCCTCGTGATTGCCCAGGCAAATCTCCCTATATGTTGCATTTGCTGTTCTGAGCGGCCTTACAGTCAAATTTGTATCCTTGGCCTATCACTAGGAAAAACCTTCCAAAAAGCCCAAAAGTAGTAGCAGAATATAATTATCCAAAAAAATAGTAGCAGCAGAATATAAGCTTAAGATGAGGAAGGCTTTTATTGGGTTTGTCGGCAACATTTTAGGACAATATATGGGATTATCTAACTCCAAGAACAGAAGCTCAAGTTACTTATATGCCCGCCGTCACCAAAAAACCATTTTCACCCTTCCTCTCGCACTATTATCAACCCATCATGTGACCTTGTTCCCCTGATGATTTTACAGTTCAGCAATCCCATCGCCTCCTTTCCCTCCCATGTGCATTTGCTCCTTAAAAATCTCTCTCTAACCATTGAACACACTTCTCAATCAACTCAAAGTTTGCTCGGCAAGCACCTCTTCACCATGGAATAGAATCAGGGCTCATGGTTACAATTTAATCGTAGCTATATGTTATCTGCATTACAAAATAAGTTGCTAATGGTTCTTCGAGACTTAAAAGTTGATTTTAGGCCGTGTAGAAGTTTTACTTAGGAAACCTTCCCTGATAATGATCTAGCTCAGCATATTGTGCGCTCTCAACTTTGATTTGTTACCTATTCTGATTCCTAATGTCAGTTCTTTTGTGTATTTTGGTCCTAGCAGTTAGTAAGGGGCCAAACACAAAATTTTGCTCATCGGACATGTCCACAATAACACATTTGACTCATTTAACCCCATTCTAAAATTCCATTTTTATCCCTCTCTTCTCTCTGTTGCTTATTCAATCTGGTTATGGACGAGCTCACTAGGCATATCCCCAAGGGGGTGTGCCTTGGTGCATGCTTTTCGCAGATTACATAGTTCTGATGGGAAAGTCCCGAGAAGAGGTCAATGAGAAGTTGGAACTTTGGAGAAGGGCCTTCGAATCAAAAAGCTTACAACTCAGTAGATCCAAGACAGAGTATATAGAACTCAAGTTCAGTACCTCCACCGGGCCTACCATAGAAGACATTAGGATTGAATCGGAAACCACACTGAAAAAGGAGTGTTTTAGATATCTGGGTTCCATGGTACACCAGGACAATGAAGTTGACGAGGATGTCAACAACCGTATTAAAGTAGGCTGGCATAAATGGAGGTTGGTCTCTGTGGTACTTCACGATAGATTGTTCCCGTTAAAATTAAAGGGAAAATACTATGAGACTGTAGTGAGACCGGCTATGTCATATGGCGTGGAGTGTTGGCCAATGAAACTGTATCATACACAGAGGCTGAAGGTAGCGGATATGAGGATGTTGCGATGCATGTGTGGACACACAAGGAACGATAGGATCAGGGATGAAGTCACAAGAGGCAAATTTGGCATTGCCCCGATCGAAGATAAATTGAGGGAGTGACGCTTGTGCTAGTTTGGGCATGTTAAAAGGAGACTAATCCCCGCCCCGGTCAAGAGATGCGAACAACTCCAAGCTACGCTCGGGAGGAGAGAGATAGCCATAGACAGAGATGGATGGAGACGATTCAGCACGACCACACCCACCTAAACTTACAGGAAAAGATGGCCTTAGATAGATATCAGTGGAGGGCTAGCATAAGGGTAGCCTATTGCTATTTCTTGCTTCTTGCTTAGGCTTGCTTTGAACTTTTATTTTTATACTCTTATGCTTTATACTTTATGTTTGTAGGCTGTTATGCTTTTGTGCTTCTCAAGTTGGGAGTACTCATAAACAACCTCCCTTTAGGGTAGCACCCTGAAGGGCTAAGGCTGCATACCCCCCTCCCCCCGGGGGGACCCTGCATATACAGAAGCCCTCAAGGCACTGGGTCAGTTGTTGCTATTGTTGTCTTCTCTCTGTTGCTCCCTTTGAACGCCCACCAACCATTAAAACCACCATTTCCAATGCAAACCACCAGTACCACCAACTGAAACCCTGTCAGTTGATCCCCCACTCCATTCCCACCAACCACCAGCTGATACTATCCAGCAAGATACCACTATAAGTCAAGAGGATACGTGAACTAATGCTTGCTAACTAGCAAGGGGTTGCTTTCTAGAAGTTGATGATGAGGGACGGAAGTCAAAGAATCGATAGTGTGTTCAATGTGGGGCAATATGGAAAAGAGGAGGAGCACTCAGATGGGGCGAGGAAAGCAAGACTGGACAACTGCTAGCTCTGGTTGCAATTGTACTTGTGGTAGGGTTCAAATGAAAATGGCAAGAGATAAATATCTTTTTATTGCAATAAATCATTAAAAGTTTCTTATAATTCAATAGGGTTTTTTTTTACAAAAAATCACCTCCAAAAATTGTCATTTTTCACTTAACCACCATAACTTTTAATTTTTCAAAAAGCCACCTTCAAAAGTTCAAAATTTCTCAATTAACTACCTACACTAAGAACGTTAAGTTTCTATTTCGGTTGCACGTGAATCTGTATAAGAGTACATATTAAATAAGGAGAAAGGAGGCAGATATCGATTTCAGCCCAATTAGTAAAGCAGCAAGCCCTATATGGTATTCCCCAAATACACAGGTTCGATCCCTACAGCAGCCAAATTTCATTACTTGAGATTAAATTTGAGCTATTTTATTTTGCTTCTTTAGGAACATTTCTCAGTGATATTTTTCACTATAAGAAATTAAATAATTTAAAAATATTATATTAACAATTATATTATTATTTATATTTAATACTATTAAATGATATCTTTATTTATTTTATTTCAATTATTAAATAATACACATAATATTAATAAGATGTATAAAGATACTATATTTTCATATTTGTAAATTTTTTTTTTTTAAATAACAATGCAAATGTTACTTTTAAGATAAAATATAGAACAGTCTTCACTATAACTAATATATATATATATATATATATATATATATATATATATATATATATATATATATATATATAATATCAAATGAGAGCATTTGACTATGGTGAGATATGAAAGCTTAAATCTCAGCCATTAAATTCAAAATAAAGGGCTGAGATTGCACATATAAAGAGAAGGAGAGAAAGAAAGTTTTTAGGACATTTTGAATTCAATGGATGAGATTTAAGCTCTCATATCTCACCATAGTCAAATACTCTCATTTGATATTTACCCCCTATATATATATATATATATATACACGTGTGTGTGTGTGTGTGCATGCATGCATGTATAGAGGATGACTCTTATGAGAGGATTGATTCTATACCACTCTTTTGGTTGCTGACATTATCCCTCTTCCACCTGACATACCCTGTTCCCACTGACATCCAACCAAATGTGTGGTTTAGAATTCACCCTCTCTCTCAACATCTCATAACAGTCATCCCTATATGTATATGCATATGCATATGCATATGCATATTGTGGTTTAGAATTCACCCTCTCTCTCAACATCTCATAACAGTCATCCCAATATGTATATGCATATGCATATGCATATGTACAGTGCAGCATCAAGATGGTGTCCCTAGGGTTTTCTCATGCTGGGCCAGGGTTGAACTTGGGCCACGAACCAAAGCCCTATCTTTCCTAACCCATATTTTAATCTGCTGCATAGGTGGGTCACGCCTATGGCCCACTTTATTAGCCCTTGTTTTCTTGGGGCCTGTTCTTGCGCAACGCCCCTACTTGAATTTGAATTTTTGGTATTCAGCAAACCTGCAACACCCCCCCCCCCCCCCCCCCCTCCTTTTTCTTCTCTAAAAACATGCCCAGAATCAACTACGGATATTTGAATCAGCCCTCCCATGGTCCCTCATTTCCGACACCAGCGACCCCCACTAAGAGGCCTCCTCTACAGGTGTAGTCGTCGCCACCTCAGCAAAGGACCTTGAAAAAAGACCACCATCCAAACTTTATCGACAAAATAGACAATTACCCTTAATTTGAAGTCCTCCATTAGAAGAATCCCTTAGACTCGATGGACCCACACCCGAAACAGATGATCGAAGCCAATAAGCAATGCTTTTGAAGAATACTGGGACAATCAAGAATCTATGCCCACCCGCATTGAATTCAAATATCTGTAAAAACCTCCCCTTTGAGTAACACTTCATCCCAATACAAAACAATCTATCATGTTCCTCATGGGTATCCCACCCAAGTACTCCTGCTACTCAGAAGCGCAGGCATTCTCACTGACTTCAGAAACTTGAAGTATATGGCCATCAAAATGTGTTTGGAAGGGCCTTCGACTTAATAGAGATTGTAAGAGAGAGGGAGAGGGAGGGAGGGAGAGGGAGGGAGGGAGTCCCCCAGAAGAACCCACTAACGGAAGATAAATCCAATCCTTATTCCTAGACTCCCACAAACCAAAACAATCAATGACATCTAATTTAGTTTCATGTGAGAAAACTAAATTAGGAGATGACTTCATGGGTACACTTCTAATAACAAGTCTCTTATCTGAAGATCCTAGACCTCACACATTCCAACTCAACATCTTCATTTTGGATAGGATCTAGCCCCTCTTCCATTACGTCTGCCCTCCAAAAGTGGAACTAAATTCATTTTGGAATAGAGGTGGAAGCAAGCAAAAGAAAAGTTGAATGGAGACTATTAGACATGACCTTATCCACCTAAACTTACTGAAGAGATGACCTTAGATAGAGTTATATGGCGCTTAAAAATATGGGTGGTTGACCCAGCTGCAAGGATAGATGAGCACATTGATGCTAGTTCATAGGCTTGAATGTCTGTAATTGTTGCTGCTTCATTTGACTTAAGTAGCGCCTATTTACATTATTACAGAGATGCACTCTTAAAACCTGATTTTTTTTTTTTTCCTTTTTTGGATTTCATAAATATTATTCGTTTTAAGGTTAGGGGCCCTTTGGAAATAGTAGAGATAGCACCCTGTAGGGGTAAGGCTGCCCTACATCTTACCCTTCCCAAATTCTACCTTGGTGGGAGTCTCTTTAGTACATTGGGTTGTGGTGGTGGTTGTTTTTGCTGCTATTGTTGCTGCTATTAGCAAGCGCTGAGGGGACGACGGTCGGTTATTGGTATATGGTAGTGGCAACGAGCTGTAGTGAAGTCATAGTGACCATGTTTAGCAAACAAATGTTCGTGGTGTAGGCTTCACAAATTGTATGATCATTGGCAAAAGCTGGAACCTCTAGCAAATTGGCCTTCAAGCACTCAAAAGTAATGCTTCTCATTTATATCACAAGACCTTTCGCAGATCCAAACCTTGTATTACTGATCCCATGCCCAATTGTCTATTAATTTTAGGGGAACTTATCCTTAAGGTATCCTGAGGTTTGAGAATTTATCACCTAGGTATTAAGACATTTTAATATATACATAACATGTATCTTGAAGGTCAAAATTTTATGACTCAAGTTCCCCAAAGTTTAAAATTATATCAATTAAGTACCCTTTGTTGAAAGTCGGTGGACTTTTGTTTGAAAAAGCTGGTATGAAACATGATTCTAACAATACATAGGTATCCTCTGTCAGAATATAGTAATTTTTTAACCAAAAAATGCTGAGGTAAAACATAATTTCGACAAGATATAGGTATCTTCTATGTAAAACCTGTGAATTTTTATCTTCATCCACTAAATTTTCGCTAAAAACACTAATGCGTTTCATATGTATTATTTTAATCATATACCTCATCAATATTTTCTAGTTAGCATCAGCTAGATTTAGACAAAAGCCCACCAAATTCAAGCATAAGGTAACTAGATGATGAAACTTTCAAATCACGAAGTACCTTATTGTATATATTGAAAAATCAAGGTACCTATACTAAAAAAATTTTGCGGAACGGTCTTCTCATTATGTTAATTAAGGATTTTAAAATTTATAGCTCACAGATAATAAACAATGAAATGATAGCAGTACCAGTTGCACTCTCTTGAAGAAGAGCCTCATCAGTTTTGCGAAAACCTGAAAAATAAGCGTGTGAAAAAAAGATATTTACCTGGTGAATTTCATAATATCAAACAGCGAGAATAACATGAATGCATACCATCAAGAATGGCCCTTTTTGCAGCTCTGACATTTAACTGCAGCTAACAAGAAGATCACCAATGAGACAAGATCTGAAGAGACAATTAAAATGAAGTACGAAGCTATATAGCAGGTGATATCACTGTATCAGGCAGTAAAATCAACCCCCAGCATCACTGTAATGAACACTGAGAAAAGTAACAACTAATACGAGATCAGAACTTAAAACAAAGCTGGTCATAATGAATGTAAGAAGATTGCAAAAGAACAATGCAGAGGAATGACAAATAATTTGTTTTCTCCCAAGACTATAGTGTGGACTGTCTTGTCCCACAAAGATTTTTACTGTTTATGGGCTTTTGTCAAGGAACTGAAGGTTTTTGATCATATCTTTCATTTTACTTTTCTAGTCAGTCAAAGAATTAAGTATGCAAAATGAAATTTCGAGGCAATCATTTTACTTGAAGTACAATAAACAAAAATCTGCGAACTCCAGCTTTGACCAAGTGTCATTTCCGTATAAATTGGTAACTGGCTGCGTTTGGTATTTATCAATTATTATCACAAATCAGTTTTAGCGCCCAGCTATTCATGACTGAAACAAGTAAAGTTATAGAATGTATTTGAAAAAATATATCCAACGAACAGAGAAACTAGTCAGCTCAATACAACACGGAACATGGCTGCAATTTAAAACCATGATTCCTCATCACTAAATTCATAGCAAGAGCTGAAAATGCAAAAAAAACATTGCATCATCTAAGTGGTATGATAAGGAGACAACAATATGTGAGGTGGTGTAGGAACAGTACAGCATGAAGGATTGCATTATGTCCATCAGCCAACTCATTGATGCAACGCGTAAGTGGAAAATTTGGGAACAGAAAGATTCAAAGGCCTTCCCTTAACTTTTATTATGACTAATAAAATAAAGGGTAAATGTACTCGTATTCTCACAGACCGAGAATAGAAAAGACTCTGAAATTTTGAAAAATTAATAATGGTAAAACTAACTAAAACCCTAGCTCAACTCACCCTTATATTGGGGAAGAGATATCTAGAAAAATAGAAGCAAAATCAAGAATAAAATCAAGATAAATCAAAATAAAATCCTTCCTAATCTAAAACACTTTTCTAATCAAAACAGAACTCAAATCCTTCCTCCTGCTACGTCCATACCCAAGCCGCCAACCCTATTACTCGCCAACTCCTACCCGCCAAGCCCGGTACCACTGGCTGCATCATCCTCCCAATGCTGGAGAGCATTCACCAAGTCAACCGCAAGGTCATTGTCGCCCAAAGTACGGAGTTAGGTGCTTAACCTTAAAGACGTCAGAAATCCTCATAACGGGTGGCAACTAAACACGGTAGGCCTTGTCGTTGATCTTACCGAGGAACTTCAAAGGCCCTATCTTGCGCGCCGTCAACTTGTTGTATTCCCAAGCCGAAAACCATTCTCCGGCGAGAATGGCCCAAACTTGGTTGCCTACTTGGTATTGGACAAGGCGCCGATGCTTGTCACTCGCCAATTTATACTTGGCACTAGCTTCCAAGAGAAATGCACAAGTTTGTTCATGTATATCACGAAGGTTGGAAATGAAGTCTTCAGCCTTACCATTACGACGAGTAAGATTTGGCACTAGTGCCAAATCAATCGGAGCGCTCGGCACGAAACCGTAGACAATCTTGAATGGCGGAAACCCCGTACTCCTGTTAACTGAGCTGTTGTAGGCCAACTCAGTTTGGTAAAGCTTTTGCTCCCATCCCTTGATGTTATCGGCTACAAGCCAACGAAGCAAGTTTCCCAAGGAGCACTTCGTCACCTCTGTTTTGCCATCAGTCTAAGGGTGATGAACTGTGCTGAAGGCGAGGGAGGTGTTCACCATCTTCCATAGCGCCTTCCAGAAGTAGTTGACGAACCTCACATCTCTGTTGAATATAATGCTACTCGGTAATCCATGCAGCTTGAAGACTTCTCGAAAATACAATTCAGCAACATGGACTGCGTCTGCAGCCTTCTTGCAACAAATGAAATGCCCCATCTTGGAGAGGCGATCCACAACAACGAAAATTGAATCTATACCTCCCCTTGTTCGCGGAAATCCCAGCACGAAGTCCATGCTCACGTCTGTCTGACTTGGAATCGATAATGGCATATAAAGTCCAGTGTTGGTTACACTGCCTTTGGACACCTGACAAATACGGCAACGCTTTACGAATCTCTCCACCTCTTTCCGCAATGATGGCCAGTAATAGTTGGCACCCACCAACTGTAGTGTCTTGTCTCGACCCACATGTCCTTCGTCGTGTTTCTCTTCAATGATCTTAAGCCGTAGACTCGAGGCCGGAATGCAAAGTTAATTCCCATTGAAAAGGAACTCGTCATGAATGGAGTAGCCAGAAACTGAATCGGATTGCGCTTCTCGCCAAATCTCGCCAAAAGTGGGATCATCCCGGTATTGTTCCGCCAACTGTTCAAACCCAGTCACGGTAACCCGGTGCTGAGAAAGAATGAGACTCCGCCTACTTAGAGCATCCGCCACTTTGTTCAACACGCCTGACTTGTGCTTGATGACGAAGTGAAAGAGCTGAATGTAGCTCGCCCACTTGGCATGTTGGTCTAAGAGTTTATCTTGACTGTTGATGTACTTTAGAGCCATGTTGTCAAAGTACAAGATGAACTCCTAGTTAGCTAGATAGGACTTCCAGTGCCTTAGAGCCCTTATCAGTGCATAGGTCATGTTGAGTAGTTCAACCTATCCCGTCAAGTTTCTCTCTAAAGTATACTGATAAGCCTCCCCTCTTGGCTAAGCACAGCACCAATGCCGGTCTTAGAGGCATCCGTGTGTAGCTTGAACGTCTTATGGAAATCTGGTAAGGCTAACACCGGTGCCGTGGTCAACATTTTCTTTACCTCTTCAAAGGCGACAGCTGCTAGTGAAGTCCAGGCAAAGGAACTCTTCTTCATGCAATCGGTAATGGGCGCAATGATGGAGCTGAAGTTCGGAACAAAACGTCTATAGAATGACGCCAATCGGTGGAAACTCCTAACTTCGCCAACTGTTCTCAATTGGGGCCAATCACAAATGGCGGCTCATCAGCAGCTATACCATTCTTGGATACAACAAAGCCAAGGAAGGTTACTCGGTCTTTCACGAACTCAAACTTCTTCAAGGCGGCGAACAAATGTTGTTCCCTTAAGGTACTCAGCACTTCCTTGAGATGCTTCATATGTTCAACTTGATCTCGACTATAAATCAAAATATCGTTGAAGTAGATGACAACAAACTTCCCAAAGAAAGGACTCAGAACTTGATTCATAAATTTCAGGAAGGTGCTAGGCGCATCAGACAACCCAAATGGCATGACCAGCCACTCGTAAAGTCCCTCTCGTGTTTTGAAGGCGGTTTTCCACTCGTCTCCAGGCGAGATGAGAATTTGATGGTATCCGCTCTTCAAGTCTAACTTCATGAATACCTTCGAATTCTGTAATTGATCAAGCAGATCATCCAACCTCGGAATGGGGAAACAATCGCGTACCGTGATCTTATTGATGGCCATACTATCCACGCATATCCGCCAGCTACCATCCTTCTTTGGCTTCAACAAAGCCAGAACCGCACAAGGACTCAAGCTCTCGCGGATAAATCTCTTGGCGAGCAACTCCTCAACCTAGTGTCTCAACTCCTCATGCTCAACTGGACTCATTCGGTAGTGAGGTTTGTTCGGTAAGGCAGCTCCCGACATTAGGTTAATGCAGTTTTGTATGTCTCTCAACGGCGGCAGTGTTTCCAGTAACTCATCCGGGAAGACATCTACGAAATCTTTCAACAACACGCCAACCTCACTCGGTACCACTCCTATTGGTTCCTTAACTTCCTTCTCGATCAACACGAAAATAATTTTGCTCTCACCACCCGTGGAAGTTCGGGTGTTGCTCTATCAATGCCCTCGATGCCTCATCCTACTTGGGTAACAAGATAATCTATGTTCCCTCGAATACGAAGCTATAAGTGTTCTTCCTTCCGTCGTGTATGGCGCCTCTATCATATTGCCATGGTCGTCCCAACAACAGATGGCAAGCGTCCATGGTGACAACACGTCACACCAAACCCCATCCTTATACTTTGACCCAATCGAAAACATGACCAAGCATCCTTTGAAGACGGATACCTAATTTCCTTTCTTAAGCCACGACAGCTTGTATGGATTCAGGTGTGTCTCAATCTTCAACCCCAGTTTGGCGATAGCCTCTTCAGAGATCACGTTCTCACAATTTCCCGAGTCAATCACCATGCAACATTTCAGAGATCACGTTCTCACAATTTCCCGAGTCAATCACCATGCAACATACTCTTCTGCCAACAGTGCAGGTGGTTTGAAAGATATTGTTTCTTAGCCGGCCGTCACCGTCATCTTCCCTAGGCGCGAAGCAGGCTCGCCTGATCACAAGTAAATGGCCTTCATCACCCTCTACGACGTCTTCAGCCAGTGTCAACTCAACTTGACCCCCTTCCTCAAAGTCTATGCCATCTTCATCATGATGCTCGCCAATGAACAAACCTTTTCCAGGCCTATTACCCTTCCGACACTCAGCGGCACGGCGACCTATATCCCCACACTTGAAGCAACAAGTACGTGAACTACCTCTTGGTTAGTCAATCTACCACTATTGGCGGCAACAGGTTTATTATGCACGCTTGGGTCTTGAGCTTGCACTTGTTCATGCCTACCAACTCGAGTGTTCCAGGACCCACCAATCGTACGTCGGCATTGCTGTTTGTCAATGCTCAGGGCCCGCTGGCTTGCCTTTGAGACGGAAAAGTAGTCAAACATGTTTATCACCTCTTGTATGGAGTCCTTCAATCCGCCAACATAACGACCCGCCAATTGTTCTTCTGTCTCCGCCAAGTCGTTTCAGGCGATTAAAGAATAAAACTCCGTAGTGTATTCCTCCACGGTCTTCAAGCCTTAAAGTAAACTTTGCAGACGCGGATACATGACTTTGGCGTGGTTATCGGGTAGGAAGGCGCCTCTCATATGCTTTTTCATCTTTTCCCACGATTCAATCTTGGCCTTGCCCTGCCTAAGCTGGGTATGCTTGAGTTGCTGCCACCAGGTAGTGGCGGCCAGTGGGCCAGGCCGGGCCCCATTCCCGTTTGGGGGCTTTTGCCACCCAACGTTATTATGTCAGCCGTTGCCCTGCCATTACTAAAAAAAATAAATAAATAAAAAATAATTCTATTTTTTTCCTATAAATACTAATCTCATTTTCTCATTTCACCACAAAACAATCTCTCTAATTCTCTCTTCTCTACTTACTCTACTTACAACCTATGTTACTCGGACTCGGGAAGAAGGGTCGGGTACGGGTGTGGATCCGAGGGTCGGACGCATGGATTATAAAATTCTAAGATACAGGGATCCGGTCAACAAGTGTCCTGACTTTTTTATTGGGTACAGGTGCGACTCGGCAAAAGAGTCCAACTTTAATCTTGGACACAAATATTAACGAGCTTTTTTTTTTAAATAATAACGAGCTTTATTTTTTTTACTTAATTTAAATTTTAAATTAAGTAAGATTAAATAAAATAAAATAATTAAATATTTTTAATTGGATATTTTTTTTTATTTACCATTTGAAAAAAAACAAAAAAACAAGAAGATTTGGTGGGGTACAGCTGTACCCCACCCCGGTGAAGCACAAAATTTTCTTTTTTTTCTTAAGTCAAAAATGTATTAATTCTGTACAGCTTTGTCCTTTTTCCCGCCCTTGGCATACCACATGTCAGTTCATCATTCGCAGATCTTGAGGTCTCATCTGGACCATCCATTGGGTGGTGGATCTGAGGTCACAGATGGCCCACGTGTCACGCATGTAAGCCCCCTGTTTGTGCTTGTTTTGTTAAATCTGGACCGTTGATTTACATGGCTTGAATGGCTGAGATTTGATGGGCATGGATTGTACCTTCCCATGTTTTGCTTGTAAAAAGAGTATTTTGAAGAGTGAGAAATTGTTGGGTCATTTGGGGGTCTTTAACCGGTTCTCTCTCTCTCTCTCTCTTTCTCTCCTCTAATGCTTCTTCAACCTCTCAAGCAAGGACGTTCTAGGGTTTTGTCCCTAGGGATTTTCGGTGCCAAGAGTGCTATGATCCACCTGGGATCTTGACAAAGAGCAGGTTTTCATCCTCGCTTTTTTTTTTAATTTCGTTTTGACCGAGTCCGAGTCGGATCGGAAAATGCCGGATCGGGTACGTATCCCGGGTCGTGTCGTGTCGTGTCGACCCAGGTACGTTGGGTAAAACCACGGATCCGAGTAACATAGCTTACAACTTACTCTCCAATGCTCTCTTCTCCAATTTTCTCAGGTTCGAAGTTGCAACTGTGTTCTGCTCGTAGAATCTTATAGAAGTTCAGCTTTCAGTTTTCGCTTCGGTAAATTTAGTATCGAATTTTTTTTTGTTTGTCATCTTTATTTACCTAATTTGCATTTTACTTACATTTCATAATTAAAAATTAACAAAAAAATGGCTCATAATTCATCTTCATATGGAGCTGGTCGATCTAGTTCTAGCTCTTACCGACCGCCTAAAGCTCCTAGAGTAGCTGAGCTTAATACCTAGAAACGGGAACATTTACAACCCGGTCTGTCCCCTCCCTACACGGACACCTTAAGTTGGGAACAAAAGCATCACTACGAGCAGAATTATCCTGAAACGGGTGGTGCGGGATGTTCTCAAAACGAAACCACACCCACCACCGATGAAACTGAAACCCGCACCACCACTACTGGTAGGCGTAGTACTAGCGACGTATGAAACCACTTCACACTAGATCGCTATAATAATAAAGCATATTATAAATTATGTGACTCCCCTAAAAGTTTTAGTCATTTACGTGGTGGTGGGGCAGGCACGTTAAAAAGACACCTAATAAAAAGCCACCCTGAACTATACGCTAATAAAACCCAACAAATTCTAATACAGCAAGTGACTGGTGCACTTGCGAGCTTTCGGTTTTCATAGGAAAATAATATATGTGAATTAGTAAGATACGTCATAGGGGCTGAAAAGCAATTTAACACCAGCGAAGACCCTAGATTCGTCCGGTACTGTCAAAACGCGTTAAACCCCGCCGCTGTAAGAGTTCCTCGGAACACTTTCAAGCGAGACGCATTTAAAGAATTTAATAATATGAGAAATGAATTACAAGATATTTTAAGGACGAACACTAGCATGTTCTCGTTGATGTCCGACACGTGGAAATCAAAAACCCAGTGTGCCGTTCTTGTGCCTAACGGCACATTGGATCGATTCTTCCTTTATAATGCAAAAATGAATAATTGCTTTTACAGAATTTGAATATCCCCACACTGGTCAGACAATAACAGGGGCTATTATGGAGGCATGACAGTAGTGGGGGATACATCGCAAAATTTTTAGCATTACTTTTGATAATGCTTCAAACAACGATGCTTCTGTAAGACAATTAATTAGGCATATGAGACCCATGTTAGATGGGAAATGTTTCATTTACGTTGCATATGTCATATTTTACATTTAATGGTAATGGATGGTTTGGAGCTTATAGATGCTTCTCTTGAGTCTTTAGGAGAAGCAACTATAGCAATTAAATCATCCGGAGGTAGGAAAAGAAAATTTAAAGTTCTTTGTAAAACGCACAGTATTCATTTTACACAGTTTAAATTAGATACACAAACCAGGCAGTCATCCACGATAGAAATGTTAGAAAGAATATTACCGTATAAAGACATTTTAATTGAATTTGTGCAGGATAGTCATTCAGATCTTAGGAATTTTAATTTGCTTAACGTAGATTGGGATGCAGTTAATGAAATTTGTAAGTTTTTTTGTAATTTTTAAAGAAGCTATGTTTTTTTTTTTTTTTTTGAGTGTTATTACCCTACCATTCCACAAGCAATATCTGAACTTGTAGATATTGCTGCTTGGATGGAAAAGAACGAATCCAACCCCTTGTTGACAAACTCTATTGCCGCCATGAAGCAAAAATTTTATAAATATTATTCTGAATTACAAGTAACATATTGTTTTGCCACAATTTTTGATCCCCGTTGTAAACTTACGGCTTTACAATTATTTGCACAATATTTTTACAAAAAACTAAATTCCAATATTAATGTAGCATCTTTTATTTCGCGAGTTGATGCAGATTTACGCGAATTGTTTTCCTTGTATGATCAAAGATTATCATCTAATAATCCACATGCTTCTTCTACATCATCCCTTACATCCTCCGGCAAAGGAAAATCATATGCGCGTGATGTGTTGGACCGATTGAGGCCCAAACAAAACCCCACATCATACGATGAACTTGATTCTTACTTGCATTCGCCTATGCTCAAGTTCTACCCGACGCAGGCGACTTCGCATTTTGATCTTTTACAATGGTGGTGTTCCAATCAAACCCAATATCCCGTGCTTTCCACCATGGCACGTGATATACTAACATGTTTGACGTCTTTAGTGGCATCGAAGTGTGCTTTTCGTACAGGTGGCAAGTTAATTGGATCAAAAAGAGTGAAGCTATCACCGTCCAGCTTGGAAATGTCGGTGTGCTTAAAGGATTGGTTGCATGCAGCGCATAGGGAGCAAGACCGACTAAAGTTGAGTTCATCGAGCGACAAAGAAGACGACCATACCACCGATACAACAAGTCCCGTACTAACCCTGCCAGTTTAGACTAAGTTAACATATTTATATTATAGTAATTGTATTTTTTTATAACATATTTCCTTTTATAGAATATTTGTAATTTTAAATAGTGGGATCATATTTTTTTTTAATCACATTAGTCATATTAGTATAGTTGCATTTGTTAACAATTTATGATAAATTTATTTTATTAAATATATTTATAATTATGATTGTGTTGTATTGTATCATATTTGTATGTTATATTATTCATCAATAAATTATAATTATTTTTTGGTCAAAATGAATGTATATTTTTATAATTTTAGAAGGCATTGTTATAACTGTATTGCCTGTTATATTATATGATGTAATATATAATATATTTACATATATAAAATTAGAAGGAGGGAGGGGGCCGGGGCCGGGGCCGGGGCCGGGGCCGGGCCCGGGCCGGGCCAGGACCGGATCTGGCCCGACCCGGCCCGGACCGATCCTTGGCTAGGCTGGCAGGACTAGGCCTGAGCCCGGCCCGGCCCGACCCGTGGCCACCACTGCCACCAGGCAGCAGCCCTACCCCGTCGACAAGTAGCAACTAGCGGCTTGTTTCTTCTCCGGTACCTCCTTGAACTCAAGGACCTCTTCCATCGATGCCAACGAATCCTAGAAGTCCTCTAGATCACCTCCACCGTTGAACTCCAGAATCTCTATCCGAAGACTGGATTCCAACCTTCGGACGTTGGCGTTCCCGGTATTCGGCCGGTTCTTCCTCTAGCGCCTCTATGGTCAATCAATGTAGGAACGAATCGTGGAAACTCTCGTCCATGCCCTCCTCGTCACCCCGAGTCAGCGGGTGTTAAGGCTGGGTTGTCGGTGCCTAATTGGGATTTGCCCCTAATTGAATCAAGCAACACTCGATTCGCCAGAATTTCTCCTCCATCTCCTCAAACCTCCTCTTGGTCTGCTGTTGAACACCTCGCTCAAAAACGTCTCCAACGGCGACATATCTCTGTCACCCACGGGCCATCTCAGAAGTCGTTCTGAGCTATGATACCAACTGATGCAGCACATATGTGAAAAATTTGGAAACGGGAAAGTTCAATGGCCTTCCCTTAACTTTTATTACGACTAATAAAATAAAGGGGAAATTCACTCGTATTCTCACAAACCGAGAATAGAGAAAACTCTGAAATTTTGAAGAATTAATAATGGAAGAACTAACTAAAACCCTATCCCAACTCTCCTTTATATAGGGGAAGAGATATCTAGAAAAATAGAAGCAAAATCAAGAATAAAATCAAGTTAAATCAAAATAAATCCTTCCTAATCTAAAACACTTTCCTAATCAAAACAAAACTCAAATCCTTCCTCTTACAGCATCAGCCGCCAACCCTATTACTCGTCAACTCCTACCCCCCAAAGTCCGATAACGCTAGCTGCATCACTCATCCTTACTTCCCTTGCCTTAGTTCTAACCAACTCAAATTTATCTGAAAAATTAGTTGAAGGAATGAGCTAGTGCCCAGTAAAATATTCCTTTATTAAATTTTGTATCCTTTATGAAATAAGCTTAAGAATGACATCTTTGGTGAAACATTTCTCGTATCCAATTTTTTTTTATCAAAAAAGAGCTAATATTAAGAGAGAAATATTGTACAAAGAACAAAGGACAAGATGTCCTCAAACATACATGTGTTGGCCCTAAACGCCACTTACATTGTAATTTTGATGACAACAGTCATTCAGTGAATGATCGTATTCAATTGTTCTCATATTGTTTGAGAACATTCATAAGGAAGCTACGAAAAATCAAGACTGATCACATTGATGCCAAGCTTTCCAAGATGATCGATCAAAAGGAAAATGTTCAAAGTTGAAGAGAAGATTAATCCAAAATCAAGAGAATGAGATCCAAGTCCAGGTGCTTCAAGAAGTTTCTTTTATTTTTTAGAACGTAGGATTTGGATATATTGAGTTAAAATCTCAACATCGATTTGTGATGTTCTAACAAAAATGTTTTTTAAAATATTTTAAACTTTGATTTCCGAATCTTATTTGAAAAACACTTAATTCAAATCTGAGCTAATTAAATTTTCAATTAGAATATTTTATAAATTGGCATTATTGAAAGCATGCCCAAAAATGACAAGATCAAGAAAATTTTAGCTTTATTAGAAAAATACTCATTCAAAAAATAAGTCAAAAATGGTAACCAAATCAAGCTAACGGTCAAAAACGTTCAAAACCACCCAAACATGCTGAGTGTCGACACACAAGAAGGATGTGTCGACACACAGACATATAGTAACCAAAACAAGCTGCTATGTGTTGACACACAGAGACTGTGTGTCGACACCCAAGCCTGTGCCAGGTTCAAACAGCTACTTTTTTAATTTGATTTTTTTCCTACTTTCTCCTAAAACATTCAAACAGCTCTAAAGCTTTTCCTAGCCTGTAAATAGGGCTTCACTCCTTTGGTAAAATTCATCCAATTTTCTCTAAGCATTCTTAATCAAAAGTTCCTGTGCTCTTATTGTGCACGTTTTAATTTCATGAATTTCTTGAAGTTTTCTTGAGCATCACTAGTTCTATTTATTGTTGAGTATTTTAACGCGTACAAATAAAAAGTTAAAAAGTAAAAAATTCGAGCATTACCCTAAAGTAAGAAAAAGTTAATTAAGTCTTTATAACATATATCTTGAAAGCTCTCATCATCATTTGACCATATAGTAACTCATCTATGTTATATGATAAATGTATTATCATATCTGATTATGTATCTTATAGTACACACCCTTGTAAGTTGAGGTCTTATATAAAACTTTTTGTGAATCATGTAACTCATTATAAGAAAATAATTACACTATACATTTAGTAGAATCTTACACTTTTTTATCCGATCCAACAATTCCGATTCTGCAAACCCCTAACGATCCTAAGTAGAATCCCGATTCTAACAACCTTGGCATGGACTCCTGGGGACTGTGGTAGTTAGTGCACTAACGTAAAAGGTTAACCCTATACATAATTCCAAGGCTGAGAGAACCCAAGACGTAAAAGTACACCTTGTACAACTCAGTATCAACTATTGGGCTATGGAGATAAACGCCACTTTTACGGTAATTGTTTAGTTAGGCTTGTCTTTCCCCTTTTGACTTATATAACCTCCTTCATGAAGATTTTGAGGTAACCCATAAGAAGTATGCCCTTTTTGTATAAGTCAATGGGTTTGGTGACAAGATTAATGTTGATAAGTCGATACAATTTATGGCCGTTAAAATGGCTTGGTCGGTTTTGATTTTATTCTATATGAGAAAGTTTGCCTCAACAATGCGCAACTCGCAATGACCATTTATTTTGCATTGTGTTGTGGCTTGGGATTTACCGTGCAAGTGTTAACTACCAACCCTAGATTGATAGCTAGCCTTGTGGAAGAGAGAGATAAGATGAGAAAAGAATTGAAAGGAGATGAGAAATAGAGAATTAGATGAGAATTAGAGAGGATTTTCCAAAAGGAAATCAGGATATTATTGATTGAATGAAGATATTACAAGCATTAGACCTATTTATAGAAGATCTAGTACAATGCACCAAGACACAACAAAAGCTAACCGACTTAACTGAATTTGGGTGCCTAAATCAAGCAAACAACCACATTTGACCATATTGACCTTAAAACCCCTTTTGGCGCCAAACTACCAGCCAATTAACATACAAATTACAACTCCACAGCAACCTAACACAATACAATCAGCTAGGGACCAAATACAACCGAAAGAATTAATGATTTATAACATCCCCCCCTCCTTGAGAAGCTCCTTGTCCTCAAGGAGAAAAGCTCGGAAATTGGCTCTTCAAGAATGTAGGATTCTCCCATGTGACAACATTCTTATCCAAGTTCAACCACCTCACTAAAATCTGCTGTAAAACTCCTGCACCAGCTGCAATCACTCCCGTCTTCTTAACAGCTACTGGTCCAAGCTGCAATGTTCCATTTGCTCCCACTTCCGGAGGAGATTGTGAGCTTTTAACACCCCTTTTGACCTGCTTTTTCAATAATGAAACATGGAACACCGGGTGAATGTACGATTGTGGTGGTAAATCAAGTTTATAAGCAACATTGCCGATCTTTTCCAAAATTTTGTATGGGCCAAAGTAACGTGCACTTAGCTTGACATTTTTTCTGACAGCCAGTGAGGACTGTCTTTAGGGTTGTAATTTTAGGTAAACCATGTCACCAACTTCGTAAGCTTTGTCTACCCTATTTTTGTTAGCATAAAATTTCATCCGAGCACGAGCTTGATGAAGGTTGTCCTTAAGGATCTGTAACATCTGCATCCGCTGCTGTATCAAGTCCCCTGCTGCAGATCCGGACTTATTTGGCTGCTGCAACAACATTGGAGAAGGTGGTGCATACCCATACAATGCTTGAAAGGGAGACGTACGAATAGAAGCATGAACATGGGTGTTGAACCAATATTCAGCTAATGAAAGCCACTGATTCCACTCTCGAGGCCGTAAGAAAACCATACTCCGAAGATACTATTCAATGCATTGATTGACTCTCTCTGTTTGTCCATCCGATTGGGGATGGTAAGATAAACTGAGCGCCAATGCGTCCCCAACAGTTTGAACAACTCCCTCCTAAAAGTACTCGTGAAGATCTTGTCTCGGTCAAAAACAATGGATTGAGGCAATCCATGCAGCTTATATATGTTGTCTAAGAAGCTCTTAGCCAACCTTTCAGCTGTAACAGGTCGAATAAGTGCTATAAAATGATTGTATTTGGTGAAACGATCCACCACGACCCAAATTACCTCCCTACCATCTGACTTGGGAAGTCCTTCTATAAAATCCATACTTATGTTGATCCAAGCACCCTCCAGAATGGGAAGTGGCTACAAGAGTCCTTGGTATCGATGATCCCCCAACTTGGTTTGTTGACACACCTCACAAGACTTAACAAAATCTGATACAGCTTTCTTCAAATCGTGCCAACTAAAATATATGCTTTAACTCTCTTATAAGCACCTTCAACTCCGGAATGACCACCCCAAGCTGATTCATGTGAAGCCTTCACTATCTGATCCCTCAAATCAGTCGAGGAGCCAATATAGATCTTGTTCAGCACCGGACAATGCCTCTCTGCACAATCACACTAGGCTCACTGTCAACACTGGCAGTACCTTTCACCACTGCTGCAGCCACGCATTCTTGAGCAAAAGTGTCCCCTTCATAAGATTTGTAAATTTCATCCATCCAGGAAGGTAAAACAACGGATAATGCTCCACAAAAACCCTGCTCGTGGTCCTCAAACTTCCTTAATGCATCGGCAGCCTGGTTTTTTTTCCCTCTTTTCTACTCGATTGCATAGTCAAGCCCAAGTAACTTCATCAACCCCTTCTTTTGAATTCTTGTCACTATTTTTTGCTCCAAGAGGTGCTTGAGACTTTGATGATCTGTCCGAATAATGAACCTATGACCATCCAAATAATGCCTCCATTTCCCAATTGCAAGGAGAATTGCCAAATATTCTTTTTCGTAAGTGGACATGGCTTGATGTTTAGGACTAAGATCCTGACTCAAATAAGCAATTGATCTTCTATGTTGTGAGAGAACAACCCCACCACCAGTCCCACTTGCATCTGTCTCCAAGATGAAGTCCTCAGCAAAATTCAGCATGGCCAAAACTGGAGCCTCACACATAGCCGACTTGAGTGCCTCAAAAGCTGCTTGTGCCTTGTCATTCCACTTGAATGCATCCTTCCTTAGAAGCTCAGTTAGGGGCTTTGCAATGGATCCATAACCATTTACGAACTTCCTATAATAACCGGTCAATCCCAAGAAACCTCTCAATTGTTTCAAGGTCATGGGAATTGGCCACTCTTGCATTGCTTGCAACTTAGAAGGATCGGTAGAGACTCCTTCATGTGAAATGATATGGCCCAAATATTCAAGTTTGGACTGAGCGAAAGAGCACTTTGATAACTTGGCAAAAAACCTATTCTGCCGCATCACCAAGAATACTTCCTTAAGGTGAGTAAGGTGATCTTCATATGATGAACTATATATCAATATATCGTCAAAGAAAACCGACACCGATCTCCTCAAGTAAGGCTTGAAAATATCATTCATAGCCGCTTGGAATGTGGCCAGAGCGTTTGTTAAACCGAAAGGCATGACAACGAACTCAAAATGCCCATGGTGTGTCTGAAAAGCTGTCTTGTATATATCCGGCTCGAGAACTCTAATTTGATGATATCCCTGCCTTAAGTCAAGCTTAGAGAAGAAGTGTGCTCCATATAACTCATCGAGCAAGTCGTCAATAACAGGGATAGGAAATTTATCCTTCACTGTCAAAGAATTCAATCGACGATAATCTATGCACATTCTAGCCGTGCCATCCTTCTTCTTAACAAGAATCACGGGTGAAGCAAAGGGACTATGGCTTGGTCTAATGAAGCTCATTTGCAGCAACTCATCCACCTGCTTCTCGATCTCTGATTTTTGGGCATGAGCATAACGATTTGGCCTGATTTTCACCGGATCAGAGTTAGCTCGAAGTGGTATGGCATGATCAACACTTCTTTGGGGAGGAAGGCTCTTTGGTGGCTCAAAAATATCCTCAAACTCTACGAGCAAAGCATGAACTTCAGGCTGTATAACTTGCTGCAGATCTGCAGGTGAAATCATGAATAATTGTCCTAACCATTGTATTGCATTCTTCTTGAAGCTACCATGTAAGCATTTGCCATTGATCAATTTCAGCTGTGCATGGTCTGAAATCCTATGTAATGTGACCTTATTGCCATGAACTTCGAAGGACACTGTCATCTTATCAAAATCAAACAACACCGGATTAAAAGTCCTCATCCAATCCACTCCAAGCACCATATCACAGCCTCCCAAAGGGAGAACTCTAAAATCAAAAGTGAATTTGTGATCTTGCATAGACCAATGAAATGATTGGCACTTGTTTTGAATTGTAATTGAGTTGCCATCAGCTACCATTACGACCAAGGGATGAGTTTTGATGATTTCATGCTTCATCTTCTTTACCAACTTGGGATCGACAAAGCTATGTGTGCTTCCGCTATCCACAAGAATGGTAATGGAAGTTTTTCCCGCTTTCCCACCAATGCGTATGGTGTTGTGAGCACCACTCCCGGTAAGAGCCTTCATGGAAATCTCAACCTCATCCTTAAACAAATCATCATATGAATCTAGCCCTGAGCTGTCTTATGCAGACCCTGAGCCTTTTGTATCTGATTCAACAGCAACACGAGAACCCCTTGCAGACATCAAGGACTTTGGATTGCACCTATGTCCGGGCTGATATGGCTGATTACATCTATAACATAACCATGTAGATCTCTTGTCCACTGATCGGCCAGCCTTGTTGATTGATGAATCTCTTTGATGAGTCTTGTAATTGCTACTCTTGAATTTGCTTTTGTCACTTGAAGATACAAGTGTAGCCTCAATCAATTTAGCCTTATTATAGGCTTTGGAGAGAGTCTTTGGCTCAATGGCCTTAACCAAATTCTTAACTCTTGGCTTCAATCCACTAATAAAGCTTGAGACATAATATTCTTCGGTAGAATCTGGATTAGTGGCTATCATGTTAGCACGCAAGTTCTCAAATCTGATCATGTACTCCTTCACCGTAGATGTTTGATAAACCTTATTAAAGCTATCAACAACATCGCTCGAATCCTCTTCAACATACCTCTCACACAGCTCTTCCACGAATTGGTCCCAAGAAAGACAAGGATTACTCCTCAAGACACTATAAAACCATACCTTGTGGTCTCCATGGAGATGCACTGCAGCTATCTCTACTTTTTCAGCTTCGTTGATGTTATAGAAATGAAAATACCTTTCACAACCCCTCAACCAAGACTCAGGCTGTTTTCCATCAAATGGCTTGATTTGTACCCTTGGCTGTCTATGAGCATGACTTCTACCACCAGATGAAGCATCATTACTTAAGGATCTCTGCTGTTGATGCAAATCAAGAGGTCTGTTCTGTTGTTCAAGATCATCGGATGAACTTCTTTGATGTACATTCAAATCAGGTGGCCTGGTATGCAGACCTGAACTCTGGCCACCAAATCTGAATTGGTCTGGTCCTGCATTTCGATCACGCGTACCTGCAGCAACCTCAACTACTAAAGGTCGATCATCCACTGATCGGATATGAACTGAAGGACCTGCTTCTGCCTGTATTTCTGGTGATTTGCCACGATTTCTGTCCATATTCACATTTCTGTCTAAATGTACCTGCGGTTGAGCCACATCAGCTGGACGAAAGAGCTGACTTGCAGGTTTAAGGATCGCATTGACGGGTGATTCTCCTTGTTTCTTGACCTGATCTTGCAAATTATCCATCCTTTCCTCCAATTTTGACAATCGATCATCATTTCTTTGCTGATTTTCTGACTGCATTTGCTGATTTTCCAAATGCATTTGTTGTAATCTCGAGAACAAGCGTTCCTTTGCTTGTAATTGTGAATGTGTAATCCATTCCTTCATCTGATCAACCGTGACATACTCTTTTGGAGTGTTCGAACCAGCCACAGCAGCATAGGACGCTTCTGGTTGGACAACTGAAGCTACATTGCCTCCACCAGCACCCGATCGTGTCCTAATTCCTTCATCCATTCTTTGATTGTGATTCTTCGATTTTTCCAGCTCAATTCAAGCAATAAACAACTTGAACCAGCTCTGATACCAATTGTTGACTACCAACCCTAGATTGATAGCTAACCTTGTGGAAGAGAGAGATAAGATGAGGAAAGAATTGAAAGGAGATGAGAAATAGAGAATTAGATGAGAATTAGAGAGGATTTTCCAAAAGGAAATCAGGATATTATTGATTGAATGAAGATATTACAAGCATTAGACCTATTTATAGAAGATCTAGTACAATGCACCAAGACACAACAAAAGCTAACCGACTTAATTGATTTTGGGAGCCTAAATCAAGCAAACTGCCACATTTGACCATATTGACCTTAAAACCCCTTTTGGCGCCAAACTACCAGCCAACTAACATACAAATTACAACTCCACAGCAACCTAACACAATACAATCAGCTAGGGACCAAATACAACCAAAAGAATTAATGATTTATAACATTCCTCCCTCCTTGAGAGGCTTCTTGTCCTCAAGGAGAAAAGCTCGGAAATTGGCTCTTCAAGAATGTAGGGTTCTACAGCTCATCCTTCCCCCTGAAAAGGAAAAAATTGGATAGGAACAACTAGTCTTCCAAATTGGGAGTGCTACATGTTCATGAAAAGCTAAGATATGTTAGTAGTTGTTGCCTCAAAATTCGTATGCAGAGAAAATGAAGAAAGATGATGGGAAATGAACATAAGAAGACAAATTTAGTTGATAAAATGAATATCAGTAATATTAGAAATTATGGTTAGGGGAATTAGATCTGGTCGATGCTGCAGACAGCTTGCATTCTTGCATTTGGAGGAAGAATGTGTGGTGGTTGGGAGATTATAGACATGTGTAGGTGACGGTGGCATTAAAACAAACAACAATCACCCTTTCCCCCTTATCCTTCAATTAGATGATGTGGCTTGGAGAAGGCACATGGTTGAGGGAAAATTTTGATAGGAAAAAAGCAAGAGTTAGTGGGTATGTGCGTGTGAGCAATACCAGAGGCCACCCAGGTGAGGGAGAGTGTAAAGACATACTTTGTGAGGGTCTTTTATGTGAGTATATATGTGTCCATGACTGCATGCTCTGGCACAAAAGGAAGTCAATGCTCAAATGTCACATGATTTGAGAACTTTGAAACTTTCTCCGTCCAAAAATTGCATTTAAGAGGGTATGCAGCTTTTTCCACTCAAAAGTTGCATTTGCATTGAGATGAGGAAGAGAGTGAGATTTTGGGGTGATCATTAGAGGTAATACTACCAAAATTTCATAGCGGAGGCGGCAAAGTTAAAGTCCCATGGTCTTTCATTGCAATTGCGAGAGCGTTTTCCATGTAAAATTGGTGTCTTGTTTTGTGTATATTTTTTCTTTCTTATCTCTTGCAGTTAGCGTGATTTTTCCCAACATGTCATTATCCCATACATAACTCTAAAATGCATAAGATGTGAATGATTCTCATACTAGTCATTCATGTCACAGGATCCAGCTGGGTAATCACAAGTAATCATGCAAGTCATGTATCCTATATCAAAAGATAGATCACAAAAGCCTTAACTAAAGCTGTGTTTGGTTCAACTTTTTAACCGCTTAAAGCTGTGAAAAAAATCTATTTGACTGCAAGGCTTGCGTTTGGTTGACATAAAAGATCTTTTACATCTTTTTCACAACTTAAATAAAAAAATGAAAAAGTTGTTTATAACTGAGCAGAAAAAGATGCAAAACTGGATCTTTTTCACAGCTTATTTCAAAAATGTCTTAAAAAATACTATATTAACTTTAAATATTCATCACCATGACCTGCTTTTACTTGTTATCACCACCCTCACCTATCACCACCCTTTTTATGCCCATGGGTCGCTATACTCACTGCTCTCCACTACCATAACCAACTATTATCATGATTTTCTCTTACCTACTATTATAGATTTATATTATTAAGTCAATTTTGTAATTATAATAGATAAGTTTTTTTTTTTTTTTAAAAAAAAAAACTAGTATCAAAACACTATATCATGTCAAAAAATCTTTCTGCACTGCACAACCAAACACTTTACTATAAAAAGATAGAGATCTTAAATGGATAGATCTTATTGAAACAGATAAGCTGAAATAAGCTGAACCAAACGCATCCTAAGAACGGTAAAAATAGATCCATTTGCCGTCATCCACACAAGAAATGCAGTATCATCTCCCTAGCCTGACAAAACTATCAAACATACAAAGAATGGATGGTAAAGCAAAATAGCACAACTACGTCCAAAAAGTACGAGACTTCTTGAAAGATTCCATCCACAAATCCATAAGAAAATAACATCAAAAAGGAAGCAATGAAACATAGTTCTCCAAGGAATTAAGTAAGAACATCATAGCCAGAAACACGTAAAATGCGAATGCATCATTCAGAAACTCGAATTGGACGTTTCAAAGTGAGATTTCCTTTGAAATGAGAATCGCGTTTGAAATGCATATCAAACTTAAAAAGAGAGGCCATCCACCAATGAATGAATCCATTGGGGAAAAAAAAATACCTTTTGTATGCGTTCATTTTTCTAGCCATTTTGGTGACCTCTTGGCTAATTGTAACACATAAAGAAGAGAACTTGACTTTCTGGACTATATATTTTAAAGAGTACATGTGTAGAACTCCATTTTCTTACTTAGTACTAAGTATAGATTCAATTCATAAAATTTTAAGTAATATTCTGTAGTTTTGTAGGGAATTTATCAACTAGGTACCCCAAGGTTTGATGATTTATCACCAGAGTACCCTAACGTTTCAATATATACAATCAGGTACTCTAACGTTTAAAAATTTTATCACCTAGGTACCCTAAAGTTTCAGAATTTTATCCATTAGGTACCCTTTATCAAAATTCGATAATAATTTATGAAAAGTTGCTAACGTGGAGCATAATTAAAAAGTTGCTAATGTGGAACATAATTATACAACATAGAAGTGTCCTTTTATCATAACTGACTTTTTATCGTAAAATGCTAGCATGACACATTATTTCACTAATATTAGATATCTCCCTTCATAATTATGTATTATTTTTGTAATCCACTAGATTTTCTTTAAAAATATTGATATAAATCATATATATTGCTGTAATCATATATCACATCAACGTTTTATGGTGAAACTTGAACGGGTTTTGACAAAAATTGACCAAGTTCAGGCATATGATACCTACGTAATAAAATTTTGAAACTCTAGGGCACCTTATTGTAAATATTGAAATGTCAGGGTAACTAAGAGTAAGTGTCCAGACTCGGGGTACCTGAGTAAAAAATTTCCTATATTTTAACGTACACGCTAAGCCTCTCCCCTCCCTCTTAAGTATTAACCTTGGAAACTTAGTAGGTGCTCGCGTCCCCTTTCAAACTTGGGGGAACTTTGAGCAGGAATCAACAGACACGCAATGGAATGATTGCAACTACTAATTCTAACCCATCACAACCAAATACATGATACATCAATTACAAACTAAGACTAGTAGATATTATGTAACTTCATCAACTTCTGATCAGCCCTTAATATGTAACACAAATAAGACAAAGTAAAACACACCAACTCACGTGGTAATCCAGCTGAAAGAACATTTGAATGTAGATAATTCTGTGCATATTCAGCAGCCAGCCGACCTCCGTGTCCATCATATACGGCAAAGTGCGCACATCTGTCAATTGAAAACCGTGTAAAACATTAGGCAAAAGCCTTTTGCAGTTTCCATTTTCTCTCTGGTGGAGAAATTGGCCAAAAAAACATCTAGTGACAACTGAACTGCGCTCTTTTTGGTATTTTGGTATTGCAGTAAAGTGTTTAGCTTTAGTTGGACTCCGAATGCACTAAGCTATGCTATGGGAGTATTTTGGGGGAAAAACAAAAAGCAATTGGGTTGTTCGATAAATTTTTCACAGAATTACTTTGGCAGTGTTGTATCAGCTCTCCCTGCGCTCTCTCTCTAAATTCTCTCTCTCCCTGTGCTTTCTCTCATCACCACTGTCGGCTCTCTCGCCGACCACCACCACCAGCAATAGCACCGACTATCGCGAACATCCATCGCCATCGCCGGCACCGGCACCGGCACCAGCAGCCCTAACCCTAACACCGACCCCCAACCTTTCTTCTCCTCCTTCCTCCACTCCTCCTACAAGTGGCCCAGCCCGGCCCGCTACTGTAGCTCCCCCCCCCCCCCCCCCCCAAACAATATTTTAAAAAAATATATATATATATATATTTATATATATAATTTTTTTTTCTATAAATACTCATCCAAATTTCTCATTTCATCACAACAATCTCTCCATCTAATTCTCTCTTCTCTACAAATCCAAAGTTCTCTTGCTTTAAATTTATGAAGCTCGAAGTTGCAACTTGTTCTGCTCGTAGAATCTCGTACAAGTTCAAATTTCAATTTTCGCTTCGGTAAAATTTAGTATCGAAAGAAATTTTATTTGTTTGTCATTTTTACTTACTGAACTTGCATTTTAATTAATAATCAACAATACTACCGTGGCACACAACTCTTCCTCCTCATCTGGAACCAGTAAATCTAGTTCAAGCTCTTCACGACCACCTAAAATACCTACGAAGGGTAGAGTTGTCGAACTTAATACGCAGGAACGAATATTTTTATAACCCGGTCCGTCTTCTCCCAACACAGACACTTTAAATTGGGAGGTGCAAAAACAGTATTTACCTGAATCGGGGGATGCTCAAAATTCACAATTCCAAGAAGAACCCACACCCACCAGCACCGAGACTGAAACCCACAACGACACCACTAGTAGTCGACGTAATACTTGTGAGGTGTGGAAGCACTTCACACTAGATCGGACAGTTAATAAAGCCTATTGTAAATTATGTGACCCCCCCTAAAACTTTTAGTCATTCACATGGTGGTGGGACAGGCACCTTAAAAAGACACCTAGAGAGATGCCACCCTGAACTAAACCCAAATAGATCCCAACAACATTTAGTACAGCAAATGACTGATGCACTTGCTAGCTTTAGGTTTTCACAAGAAAACAATAGGTGAGAATTAGTAAAATATGTCATTGGGCCTGAAAAACCATTTAACACCGGCGAAAACCTTAGATTTGTCCATTATTGCCAAAACGCGTTAAACCCCGCCGCCGTAAAGGTTCCTCGGAACACTTTTAAGCAGGACGTATTTAAAGAATTTTTTAGAATGAAAAATGAGCTTGCAAACATTTTTAGGACGAACACGGGCATGTTCTCTTTGACGTCCGACACATAGTGGTCGAAACCCGGTGTGCCTTTCATGTGCATAACAGCACACTGGATCGATTCTTCCTTCATTATGCAAAAAAGAATAATTCATTTTTGCCAGTTAGATTATCCCTACACTGCTAAGATAATCATAAGTGCCATTATGCAGGCATGCCGTGAGTGGGGTACAGACCGTAGAATTTTTAGCATTACTTTTGACAATGCTACAAGCAACAACGCATCCGTAAAACAATTGATTAGGCACATGAGACCCATGTTAGATGGGCAATGTTTTCATTTACGTTGTATATGCCATATTATGCATTTAATGGTAACGGATGGTTTGGACCTAATACAAGCTTATCTTGAGTGTTTAAGAGAAGTTACTATAGCGATCAAATCATCCGGAACTAAAAGGAAAAGATTTAAAAATCTTTGTGACACGCGTGGTATACACTATAAACAATTTAAATTAAATACACAAACTAGGTGGTCATCAACAGTAGATATGTTAGAAAGAATATTACCATATAAAGATATATTAATTGAATTTGTACAGATTAGTCGTTCAAATCTTAGATCTTTTAATTTAGAAGCAGTAGATTGGAATGCAATTAGCGAAGTATGTAAATTTTTAGTATGTTTAGAGACGCTACAACTTTTTTTTCTGGTTGTTATCCTACCATGCCACAAGCAATATCTAGATTGGTAGATATTGCTGCTTGGATGGAAGATAAACAGTCCAACCCCTTGTTGGAGGCCTCGGTTGCCGCAATGAAAGTAAATTTTTTTTAAATATTATTTTGAACTACCTCTTACTTATTGTTTTACCACCATTTTGGATCACCGTTGTAAACTTACGTGCTTGCAATTGTTTTCTAAATTTTTTAACGAAAAGTTAAATCCAACATTTGATAACGCAGGTTTTATTGCAACAGTTGATCGAGATTTACATGAATTATTTTCCTCTTATTCTCAAAGATTACAACAACAACAAACCCAGTGCCTCCAAGGGCTCCCGCAAAAGCAGGGTCGGGGGGGGGGGGGGGGGGGGGTAGATGTACGCAACCTTCCCCCTTCAGGGTAGGCTGTTTCCGAGGACCCCCAGCCTAAGAAGCTGGTCCGTAGCATAGAAGTGGTTCAACCTGCGGAGGTCGATCATCAACTGATCTGATCTGAATTGAAGGTCCTGCCTCAGATTGTATCATTGGAGATTTTTCTCGATTCCTTACTAAACTTTCAGTTCTACCAGTGTTCACTTGCGGTTGAACCACTTCAACAGGAGGACAAATCTGACTAGCAGGCTTAAGGATCGCGTTAACTGATGATTCCCCTTGCTTATTAACCTGATCCTGCAGATTCACAAGCTTAGCCTCAATCTGCTGCAACCGATCTTCTTTGTTCGAGTCTCTTTCTAGGAATAACTGCTGCATTTTTAAGAGTTGTTCAAACTTTTGATCAAACTTGTTATGTAAGTCCTGAAGATGATCAATAGTAAGATACTGAGGTCCAATTGTAGCATTTGCACCAGCATCAGCAGCGTAAGGCACATCAGAACCAACAACTGCAGCTGCATAGGTTCAACCAGCTCCCGATCAAGTCCTCACTCCATCAGCCATGTTTTGATTGTTTTTCTTTTGTTTTGCCAGCTCCAATCAAGGAATTGATTGCTTGAACCAGCTCTAATACCAATTGTTAGCTTCCAATTCAATAATTGAAAGTTAACCTCGTAGAAGAAAGAGTTAAGATGAGAAGAGAAGTGAAGGGGATGAGAAATAGAGAAGGAGATGAGAATTAGAGAGAGAATTTCCAAAGGAAAATCTGATTTGTATTGAGTGAATCCAGAATTTACATGATTTGAGCTTATTTATACTAGGTCTAGTACATTAAACCAAGACCCATGCTCTAACCGACTTACAACTAATTCTGGCGCCAAACAAGACTTAGCCACCACATTTGACTTGCCTTGACCCTAACCAACTTTGGCGCCTAAAATGGCCTGCCAACTAACTTCCGGATACAACATCGACTCAATTCAAAAACATTACATACAATTCAAGACCAATTACAACTAAAACTAAGGAATCATAACAGTGACCTGGCAGCAGGAGAGCATCAAAGCATGAGTAAGGCAAAACACACGGCGAGCAAAACAACAAACTCAAAGCAAGTCACATCAAGCAGAAATCAAAAGATAAGTAGGCAAGTAGCAGCTCATGAGAGCAAGTACACAACCTAAGTGCACCAAGAGGATGTCAAGGCCTAGCACTAGTGAGCTACACTACCCTACTCCAACTGGAGCATCTATTACCCCTATGCTAGCCCTCCATTGGGCCCTATCTAAGGCCATCTCCTCCCGAAGGTTTAGGTGAGTGAGGTCCTGTCATATCGTCTCTAGACATCTCTTCTTTGGCCTGCCTCTTCCTCTCCTTCCTAGTGTAGTATAGGGCTGTTCGCATCTCCTTACTGGAGCGTTGTCCGGTCTCCTTCTAACATGTCCGAACCACCTCAAACGTTGCTCCCTCAATTTATCTTCAACGGAGGCTACGGCCAATTTGCCTCTTATGACGTCATTTATGATCCTATCCTTCCTTGTGTGTCCGCACATCCACCTCAGCATTCGCATCTCCGCCACCTTCATCTTCTGTATATGTTGTTGTTTCATCGCCCTGCACTCCGCCCCATACGTCATGGCTAGCCTCACAACCGTCTTATAGTATCTTCCCTTTAGCTTCAAGGGGAACTTTCTATCACAAAGTACCGAAGAGGCCATCCTCCACTATGCCATCCCGCTTTAATTTGGTTGTTGACATCCTCGTCAGCTTCGCCGTTGTGCTGTATCATGGACCCCAAGTACCTGAAGCTCTCCTTCTTCAATATGGCCTCAGATCCAATTTTGACATCTTCCCCGCTAGGCGTGGTGGAGGGATCGAACTTAAGTTCCATGTGCTCGATCTTGGCTCTGCTTAGTCGTAAACCCTTCGACTCTAGTACCCCTCTCCACAGTTCCAGCTTCTCATTTACCTCTTCCCGCGACTCCCCCACCAACACTATGTCATCTGCAAAAAGCATGCACCAAGGTACACATCCCTGGATGTGCCTAGTGAGCTCGTCCATAACTAGAATGAACAGATAGGGGCTCAAAGCAGACCCTTGGTGTACCCCTACTGTTATCGGGAAAGCGTCTGTCTCCCTGTCCACTGTACGCACCAGAGTCTGTGCCTCCCCATACATGTCTCTAATGGCTCAGATGTATGGCACGGGGATGCCTTTCTTGTCCAAAACTCTCGAAAGGACCTCCCTTGGCACTCTATCGTATGCCTTCTCTAAATCAATGAAAACCATGTGAAGGTCCTTTTGTCTCTCCCTGTAGTGCTCTATCGTCCGCCTTAGGATGTGGATGGCTTCTATTGTTGATCTCCCCGGCATAAATCCGAACTGGTTCTCGAACACCTCTATCTGTTGCCTTAACCTCCTCTCTATGACCCATTCCCACAACTTCAGAGTGTGGCACATTAGTTTGATACCTCAATAGTTGGCGCAACTCTGAAGGTCGCCCTTGTTCTTATATATCGGAATCAATGTGCTCTTCCTCCATTCCTCAGGCATCTTCTCCCCCAAAAGGATTTGGTTAAATAGTTTAGTCAGGCAACTGACGCCCTTCTGTCCAAGGCATTTCCATACATCTATGGGTATGCCATCTGGGCCAACTGCTTTACCCCTTCCCATGAATTTTAAGGCTTCCTTGACTTCCTCAGGGCTAATTTGCCTACAGTAACAGTGGTTTTGATGCTCCTCAAATGTTTGAAGATCACCTAGGGATATCTCTGTCCCTCCTTGTTCGTTGAACAGCTCGTGGAAGTACGTTTTCCACCTAGCCTTAATTAGTTGCCTGTCCACAAGTACCTGTCCATCTTCCCCTCTTATGCATTGTACTCTATCCAAGTCCCTAGTCTTCTTTTCTCTAGCTTTGGCGATTCTATATAAGTCCCTCGCACCCTCCTTGGTCTCCAGCCTTCTGTAGAAATCCTCATAAGCTCTTGATTGTGCTTCTTTGACTGCTCTCTTTCCTTCTCTCCTGGCTTGCAGATACCGATGTCGCTTATCCCCATCTCTACTATGATCCCACTCTTTGAAACAAACCCGTTTTGCCTTAATCTTCTCTTGGACCTCCTCGCACCACCACCAAGACTCTCTGTTGCTTGGTAACCTTCCCTTTGACGTGCCGAGAACTTCCGGGCCAGTCCTCTAATCTTTTGGGCTAGTTGGTTCCACATCTAGTTTGTATCTCCCTCAAAGTCCAACCCGAGCTCGGCCTCCACTCTTTCCTTGTATACCTTATACTTCTCGCCCTTCAAATCTCTCCAAAAGGTATGCGTCTGCGTGGGTTTGCAAATTCTTTTGGCCCTCTTCTTGGCCTTTATATCCGCCCACAGCACCCTATATTGTGTAGACAGGTCTTCTCCTGGGGTAGCCTTGCAATCCCTGCAGTCTCTTATTCTCAAAGATTATCGACTAATAATCCTCAAGTTTCTTCCACATTTTATGGTTCTTCCTCATGTAGTAGTAGTAGTTTCGAAGAAAAGTGATATGTGTGGGAGATGTTGGGTTGATTCAAGCCCAAACAAAATCTCACGTCATGTGACCAGTTAGATTATTACTTGCGGTAGCCGATGCTCAGTTCTTCCCGACACTGGCGAATCCGCGCTTTGACATTTTACAATGATGGTGTTCCAACCAAACCCAATATCCCGTGCTTTCCGACATGGCACGGGATATACTAGCATGTCCGGTGTCTTTGGTAGCATTGGAATGTGCTTTTAGTGCAGGTGGCAGGTTGCTTGGAACAAAAAGAGCGAAGCTTTCATCGTCTAGCTTGCAAATGTCGGTGTGCTTGAAGGACTGGCTGCACGCAACAGATAGGGAGCAAGACCAGCTGAAGTTAGGTTCATCAAGCGAGGATGAAGACAACCGTACTACGGATACGTCAAGTCCCCGCTTACCAACCCCTGCTAGCTTAGACTAAGTAATTCTTTTTTTTTTTTTCAATCAAAAAAGCCCCAAGGCGCATTGTAATTTTATTTCTCTATGGTATATGCTTTTATATAATATATTTGTAATTTTAAAAGGTGTAGTTGTATTTGTTAATAATTTACAGCACATTTTATTTTATTAGCTATATTTACCATTATTTATGATGGTGTTGTACTGTATTTTTATATTATATTATTCATCAATGAATTATAATTATTTTTTGACAAAACGAATGTGCATTTTTTATTTTTACAAGTTGTATTTAGAAAAAAGGGGCGAGGGAACCAGCCCGCGGCCTCCCTAACCCTATTCCTATCCTGCGACCCTCGAAACCCTAAACCCTAACCTCAGCTAGTGCCCCCCACCACTCGAAACCTAACTAGCGACACCACCACTCAAAACCCTTCGAAACCCTAACCCTAACCCACCCTGACCCTAAACCCGACATCACCCTTATTACCACCACCCCCACTTGAAACCCTTCAAAACCCTAACCCAACTTGACCTTAAACCCAACATCCCACCCTCAGAAACCCTAATCCTAACCCACGCTGACCCTAACCCTACCCCAAACCCTAACCCTAACCCACCAACCGCAGCCTCTACAGCCATACTCCACAGCTCGCAACCAACCGGCCCCAGGTAAGCAATAGCCAGGTCAGACTTTGACTAGGCACCACCTCCAGGTCCAAGTTAGATCTCTCCTTTAGTTCCTTGCTCTCTGAGGTCAAATCTCTCCTCTCCGTGACTTTGTGCTAGAGTCCCATTGTTGGGTATTATTTGATTTCTCCTTTCTCCTTTTGAACTACCTGATTTAATTATTGTTCATATTGCTTTGTTCTTAGACGGGGAGATATTGAACGTCATAAGTGTCTATGCACCACAGACTGGGACAACAAAGCAGGAAAAGGCTAGATTCTGGGAGGACTTAGACGTAACGATGCAAGGCATACCCCAGAGAGAACAAGTAGTGATTGGCGGTGATTTCAATGGGCATGTGGGTGAAGCCACAAACGGATATGCATCCTATCATGGAGGATTTGGTTTTGGAACTAGGAATGCTGAGGGTAAAGCTCTCCTAGACTTTACAGTCACTTATGAGTCAACAGTTGCCAACATCTTCTTCATAAAACGTGATGAGCACATAATCACGTATCAAAGTGGTGAGGCAAGGACTCGGATTGACTACATACTACTAAGGAAGAGGGCACATAAAGACTGCAGGGGCTACAAGACTATCCCCGGGGAAGACCTATCTACACAGTACAGGGTATTGTGTGCTGATATCAAGGCCAAGAGAAGGGGCAAGAGAACTAGGAAACCAGCACAACACGCACTCATTGGAAGGACTTGAAGGGGGACAAGTATCAAACCTATAAGGAAAACGTTGAGTCTGAGCTCGGTTGGGATTTGGAAGGGGACATAAACCACATTTGGAACCAATTGGTCGAAAAGATCTGAGGTTTGGCACGCGAAGTTCTAGGCTTTGTCAAAGGGTGGGGCACCAAACAACAAAGAGTCTTGGTGGTGGTGCATGGAGGTCCAAGAGAAAATTAAAGCCAAACGAGACTGTTTTAAGGAGTGGAATCAAAGTGGAGTCGAGAGCAAGAAACAACAATATAAAGAAGCCAAGCAAGAAGCAAAGATAGCAATCAGAGAAGCACAATCCAAAGCTTACGAGGATTTCTACAAAAGGCTGGATAATGAGTAAGGAGCTAGGGACCTCTATAAAATTGCTAAAGCGAGAGAAAAGAGGACTAGGCACCTGGATCGAGTAAAAGTGCATAAAGGAGGAGGGCGGACAAGTGCTCGTGGACGAGCAACAAATTAAAGCTAGGTGAAAAGCCTACTTCAACAAATTAAAGCTAGGAGAACTTCAAGCATTTGAAGAGCACTAGAACTATTGTTACCATAGGCGAATTAGACCTGAGGAAGTTAGCAAAGCTCTGAAAAAGATGGGCAGGGTAAAGCAGATGGCCCAGATGGAATAACCATTGAAGCATGGAAATGCATTGGAGAGAAGGGCATCAGTTGGTTAACTAAACCATTCAACCAAATTTTGCAAGATAGGAAGATGCCTAATGAGTGGAGGAAGAGCACATTAATTCCAATCTATAAGAACAAAGACGACATTCAGAGTTGTGCCAACTATGGGAGTATCAAACTAATGAGCCACACTCTGAAGCTATGGGAGCGAGTCATAGAAAGAAGGATAAGGCAACAAACAGGGGGTGTCAAAGAACCAGTTTGGATTTATGCCTGGTAGACTGATAATAGAGGCCATCCATCTGTTAAGATGGATGATAGAGCACTACAAAGATAGACAAAAGGATCTACACATAGTTTTTATTGATTTTGAGAAGGCATATGACAGAGTGCCAAGAGAGGTCCTATAGAGGGTTTTAGAGAAGAAACGCATCCTCAGGTCCTATATCCGAGCCATTAAAGACATGTACAAGCACGCACTAACAGATGTGCGTACAACGGAAGCAGAGACATATGCTTTCCCCATTACAATTGGGGTACACCAAGGATCAACCTTGAGTCCCTTCTTGTTCATTTTAGTTATGGACAAGCTCACTAGGCACATTTAAGGGGGTGTGCCTTGGTGCATGCTTTTCACGAATGATATAGTTCTAATGGGGGAGTCTAGAGAAGAGGTGAATGAGAAGCTGGAACTTTGGAGTAAGGCCTTGGAATAGAAAGGCTTACGACTCAGTAGATCCAAGACCGAGTATATGGGAGTCAAGTTCTGTACCTCATCCAGGCAAAGTGTACAAGATGTCAAGATTGGTTCAGAGTCCATGCCGAGAAAAGAAAGTTTTAAATATTTGGGTTCCATGGTACACCAGGACTGCGAAGTTGACGAAGATGTCAACAACCGGATTAAAGTGGGCTGGCATAAATAGAGAATGGCCTCTGCAATACTATGCAATAGAAAGTTTCCATTAAAGTTAAAGGAAAAATACTATAAGATGGTAGTGAGACCAGCTATGTCATACTGTGCGGAGTGTTGACCAATTAAATGGCATTATACGCAAAAGTTGAAAGTGGTGAAGATGAGGATTTTGCGGCGAATGTGTGGAGACACAAGTAAGGATAGGATCATAAACAACATTATAAGAAGCAAATTGGGCGTGGCCCCAATCGAAGATAAATTAAGGGAGCAACGTTTGCGGTGGTTTGGGCACGTTAGGAGAAGACCGACCATTGCCCCTGCTAGGAGATTCGAGCAACCCCATACTACGCATGGGAGGAGAGAGAGAGAGAGAGAGAGAGAGAGAGAGAGAGGCAGCCAAAGAAGAGCTGGATGAAGACGATTCGGTACAACCTCACCCACCTAAACTTAAATGAGGAGATGGCCTTAGATAGAGCTGAGTGGAGAGTTAGCATAGGTGTAGCTAATGTAGCGGTTTAGAATAGAAGAGCATATCTAGGCTAGTAATGATGCCCCTATGCTTATATGTGCTTTGATGCCGGTTGCTTTGTTGCTTTATTACTTTGTTGCTTATTGCTACTTACGCTCTCTCTGTGTTGCTAATGTTGTTGTTATACTTTTCAGGTTGGGGCCTCCAGACACAGCCTCCCTTTGGGATAGAACCCTGAAGAGGTAGGACTGCATACCCCCCCCCCCCCCCCCCCCCCCCCAAAAAAAAAAAAAAACCACCCTGCATTAGTGATGAGCCTTTGAGGCACTAGATCTTCTGCTGTTGTTATTGTTGCTTTGGCAGTGTTGTGGGAAGCCAAAATTACCATTTCAGCCATCAAATAAGGAAATTCATTATACTGAATTGTTTATAAAGTATATACATTATAGTATCTATAATTCCTATTACTTACATTTCGCAACTTATTATTGGTAAAAGCTTTCTTAACAAGTTAATTTATATATTTCATCTCGTACAGCTCAAGCAGAAACACCAAAATACATAGAAATCTCCTTTTTATTTGGATTAACAATATTGCAAGATTCACCGCTTTGTGTTTACCCAAAGACTGAAATAAATAGCCATCATTGTTGAGACCTTTCATCAATCAATGAGTGAATGAATGAAAAGAGAACAAATCTGGAAAGATTGCTCAGTTTGAGTTGTTCTCATGTGTCGCCAAATCCTTTTCTATTTTCACATGATTTTGGGACAGAGTTGTATAGCACGAGAGTGATCAAAACAATTGTTTAACTACTTTCTTAATCCCACTACCGGTGAACCTCTTCAATCCATAATTTCACAATGCCATTTTCGGGTTAAGTGCAAAAGATACTATGAATTAACCTTCATTTATAAAATGATTTATTCAAAAAATTTAACTGCACCATTAGTTAAACTTATTTATGTTGGAGTTACAATGAATATTTTAAACTATAAAATAATTGTCACAATGAAACTGTAAGATTAATCACACTTCTATGTAAAAATCACTGGATGAATTATTGGAGATAAGTCCGTTTCTTGTAGAAAGTGTTTTTTCCAAAACCTACTTTTTCAAAAAGCACCTCTACTTTCACAAAAAGTTGGATTTAAATAACTGCTCTTCCCTCCAAATTGTACTGCTGAACATCACTTTTCCAAAAAGTTGCTATAGCTTTCCTAATTTGTACATATGCAAGAGCCACTTTATTTTCTTCCTTCGGAAAGTTTAGGATCAATCTAACGTAACAATTTCAGGAGATTAACAAAAATAACAAACAGGCAACAACGAACTATGAGAGAGTGGGAGCATGCCCAAAATTCAATTGCAGATGAAACAATCTATTAACATATGCACATGTGGAAAGAAATATTATAGAACCACAAAAGATGATCATAACAAAATAGAACGAGAGGGAAAAACTGACAGTTCAAGCTCCTAGTATCCATCCATTCTAAAATAGATATCTCAAGAATTGCCAAAAAAAGGTCAACAAAGCGCAATCCTCATAATACTGAAGCAATTGGGCCTTCAAGTCTACTCAGAAGACTGGCCCAACTACCAGTGGTGTTAAGAAGATGCACATATACCACGCAAGTATGGTTTCTCTTTAAGAAGTTAAATAGTGGCACAAGAGTGGCCAAACATATCCAAAGCCATGCAATCTAAGCCCTTCAGAAAGCGGCCAAGGCATAAGCTGTTGGATTGCTGAAAGACAGAGACATCTATGCTATTCTGCTAAGCATTTCACCATCATGGCCATGGACAACTAGCTAAGACCAGAGGAGGCAGTGGTTAATCCTGCTCTAGCTAAGGTATGATCCCTTCTTGACATAGTGTATTGGGTTACACCAATTAATATTTAATATAATAATGTCTAGTTATTAAACAGAGAGCAAAATTATTGATGCTTTTTGCTTAGAACATATATTTAGCAGTTGGCTATTGAAGCCCAATGGCAAATCTAGGAATTCAACCATGCAGGGTCCATTCTTATAATAAAAATTTAAGTAAATGAATAGTAGATAATTGGATTCTTGTCATAAGTGACTATATTTTATTTACTAAATCAATTTAATCCTTGTACCTTTACTTGCATCAATCTTTAAAGATTTTTATTATTCCAATTCAGTCTTAAAATAAATTTGGTAATAAATTATTAGCTATGGAATTCTTAATGGTTTGGTCATGGTTGGCTTTAGATGATCAAGGATGAGTTTGTACTCGATTACTTCCATGCGGTAAGACCGAGCCATTAAAAAATGTCATTCTGTTAATATTAATTTCACAATAGGACTAAATTGATGCAAATGTAAATTATATAGGGATTAAATTAACATAACTAAAAAATACGACTATATTGGCACAATGAGAAAATACAAAGACCTTGAATAAGTAAGCCTATAATGTATAATTGACTAATTTAAATAATCATAAATATAAATATATATATATATAAAACAACGTTATATTTACTAAAAATTAGGGACACCACTTGAGAGAGACAACAACAACAACAAACCCAGTGTCTTAAAAGCTAGGGTCTGGGAGGGGTGGGATGTACACAGCCTTACCCCTTCAGGGTACCACCCTAAAGGGAAGCTGTGTCCGAGGACCCCCAACCTGATAAGCATAAAAGCATCTAAGCGTAAGAGCATAAAAACACAAAGCAAGCATATAGAAAGTATAAAGCAGCAAATACGCAATAAAGCAACAAAGCGACAGAACAATAAGCAGCCAACACACAGCAAAAGTGCATATAGTCAAATAGGCATACGTACAAGCCTAGGGGCATTAGTACTAGCTTAGAAGTGCTCCTCTAGCCTAAACAGCTATATTGGCTATACCTATGCTAACCCTCCATTCAGCTCTACCTACGGCCATCTCCTCATTTAGATTGAGGTGGGTGAGGTCATGTCGAATCATCTCCATCCAACTCTTCTTTGGCCGGCCTCTCCCTCTCTTCCCATTTGTAATATGGAATTGTTCATATCTCCTGACAGGGGCAGTGGTCGGTCTCCTCCTAACATACCCAAACCACCGCAAACGTTGCTCCCTCAACTTATCCTTGATTAGGGCCACGCCCATTTACTTCTTACAACGTCATTCCTGATCTTATCCTTCCTTGTGTGTCCACACATCCATCTCAACATCCTCATCTCCGCCACCTTCAACTTATAGATATGATGATGTTTAATTGGCCACCACTTGAGAGAGACCAAAGTATTAATTAAATTTTATTTTTCTTTATAACAATTAGTAAAGTAATGGCGTTTTGCAAAGAAAAAAACAAGTGGAAAACAGTACATGCATATAAAGGAGTACAATGGGAATTGATCTCGTGACCACCGGAAACATTAGAGGCATGCAAACCACTAAGCCAATGATACAGAAATGTTGCAGGGTCACCTGTGTTATTTATCAATTAAATTAAAGTTTCTATATCGACACATATACAATTTTAAAGGTCGAGTGATAAAGCTGCAGGGTTCATACACTTCAGTAAGCCCAATGTAGATCCGCCAATGTTGAAGCCTACAACCCAACCTAACTAATAAGAGAACTTCATATAACCGTTTCCCCCAGTCCTGACTACTGCACTTATAAAGGGTTTTTTAACTACACATACACCTGCTTTATGTCGTATTAAAGATCACTCAGCAATCATTTGTTGCTGCAATATGAATTCTTCTAGGACCTTTTGTAAGGTCTAACTTCAAAATGTACGTTATACATGAAAAGAGAAAAATTCAGAATCGGGTTTTAATCATACGACCACGAACTGATGGATCCATATACAACAAAAACGACCACTCTTCCCAAAATTTTCAAAAATAAACATATGTTTCGCTTTTTTTTTTTTTTCTTTTTTTTGATGTCATGCTATACATGAAGATCTACAGTTTGTTTAGAAATAGAGAATTTTCCAATTTTTTGGAAAATGTTTTATGGAATATGGAAAAATAGAGAAGTAGTTCAACAAACAAGTCATCCAACTGGAGAAGCTAGAAAATAATTTTTCATATCCTACTCAAACTGTATGAAAACACATATAAACTGTTTTCCAAACTTTTCTCACCTGGGTTTTTCAATTCCATATTCTATTTCAACAATTACCTTTTCTTCTTTACGCTCCATTAAGCATTATGAGAAGAGTTTGTACTTTAAAATTATGTTACCCATATATTTATTCTAGATTCAAATTAATATCTAGTATAATTCATACATATAAGTAGATAGTGTACTAATTTGTAATCCGAAAAGATCCCAAAGTGGTATTTTTGCCCAAACCAATATCAGATCTTTAAAGATCGAATGTATTCAAAATGGTCATTTTCGGATGAGTTACCCTAATCATTCCAACTGGATGCGGATCATATTATCGGGTTTTCGGATTTAAGGGTATTACTTGTGCCTATGATTTTTTATACAAAAACGAGGGAAAACAATGATAGGAAACATAATGGAAAAATGTTATCGATTTTTCATTTCTGAATGTGTTTTCCAAATGGAAAATGTAACACAAAAATTTAAGATGAAACGGAAAATTTAAAATAGAAACTGCTTTTTTCTTTTTCCAACAGGCCCTAACTTTTTGTTTTCTCAGTTATCTAACGACATAATCTTGTAACTTCCACATTTAACGCAGCCTGCTGAATCAAGCGAATAACTGTTAAGAACTCCACATGTCAATCAAATGTGTGTCCATTTCAGGAGTTATAGAAAAGAAGAAACCAATATAGACATAAGCCAGTAGATTACTCCACATAATACCAATTGATTTTAGGATGAAACCCCACTTGAGCTCAGACATTGATCTCATGCATATCAACCCCATGGGTTGGGCCTAAAGGCAGGGTGAAATTAAACAATAACAATCAAAATTAGTACCCTTCCTATAAAATCAAACGCACCAAACTACTGCATAAGGAAACATCTCTCAACAATGAAACAAACACAACATACTATAAATTCCAAAAACAAACAAGAGGAGAAAAGAAACCTTAAATTTGAAGGAAAATCCAAGCTTTCTTCAGGAAGAACAACCCAGGCATCCTCCATAGTATGCCTAGAGCCTTTATCTTCAGCCGCACCAGCTTGAATCACAAAATCATTTCGATTTCTCAACTTTTGATCTCCTTGTTTCTCAGCTTCGCCATTGAAACAACTCTGTCTCGATTTCTTCGTAGCTGCCGAATCGGAGTTTTCGGGTTGGGACTTGCGTTTTGGCTGTGAATCTTCGACGCCATTGCGGCTCTCAGAGCTAAGATTGGGTTCGGATGAGGACGAGGGCGATGGAGACGTAAGGTTTTCAGCCATCAGTTTGGGTGACGAGAGTTGAGAGTTGGAGAGCGAATATCGAATCAGTCGCCAACAGCGGATTCGTGAACGTGCGTGGAGACCCTAAGTGGGGCTGGCAAATTTTGACCGACATAATAACACGATGTGAACTACGAGACAAAAATGACAGATTTGGGATGGATTTTTTTTTAAGTTTGGTTAAATTCGGGTTTATATATTTAACCCATTTAGATAAATAAATTAAAATAAGGTTTAACAAATTTGATCTATTTATATAATTATGTTATGTATTAAGTTTTATACTACTATTATATCTATATTATGTTTTTTTTCATGCAATGCACAAGCAGTATTTAATTTTAAATTTTATGGTTTATTTTTAAAATTGACAAACTGAACCTTGTACTTTGTAAGTTATACAAAAACCACATTATAGTCAAGATAAAATTCATTCTACTAAAGATTGAAAAACTACAACAAATAATTAATCTAAAAATAATTCAAGTATATGTCAATATTCTAAAAATAACTCAACTCTATTTTTTAACCAAAAAATAACTCAACTCTAACTTTTCTACCCAAAAATAACACAACTCTAACTTTTCTACTAAAAAAAGACAAACTACGAAATTAATCTAAAAATAACTCAACTGTAAAAATTTGATTTATAAAAAAATATAGAATTATAGTGCGTGGTATGATGTTCCGACAATATGTTTTTCTTCTCGTATTTTTTGTTTGGCTTGTTCTCTATAGGGCTGCAAATGAGCCAACCCAGCTCGGCTCGTTAAGGACTCGGCTTGGATTTGTATAAGTAGACTCGAGCCTGCTTGACTCGTTTAAGGGTACCTCATTTAAATAAACGAGCCAAATAAAATCGAGGCCGGCTCGGCTCCAAAGGCTCACAAGCTGGCTCATAAGGCTCACAAGCTGGTTCGTTTATGAGCTCACGAGCTGGCTCGATTATTGGGTCACATGTCTACATTGTGGAATTGAGTTACATGTATGTATTTTTTATTTTTAATTTCTATACATGATTTATTTTATCACCCTTTTTAGGAAATCTAAGTAATAATAATCATAAATGAGTATAACAAGCCTAATAAATGAGCTTACCAAGCCTGATAAATGAGCCCAATGAGTCGGCAATACTCAACGAGCCAGCTCGCCAGATAATGAAGCCCAAATGATAGTAATACCGAGCCGGTCTCATTTAGCAAACGAGCTGAGCTGACCATAGATATGCGACTCGGTTAGATAAATGATATTGATATTGTGCTGGTCTCATTTAGTTAACGAGCCAAGCCAGGCAAGATATGGTTCAACTCAGCTTGACTCAGCTCATTTGCAGCCCTAGTTATCTGGATGTATTCCTTTGTTGTTTTGCTTGTTCTATGCTCCATGATATTGTTTTTTTGTGGGATTGTACTCAATTATCGAAAAAAACGTATTTCTAGTTTAGTTAGGTGGGAAAAGAAATCAAACCAAACCAAAAATACATAGAAAAAAATATATTGTCGGAGTGTCATACCACACGCCATGCTTAGCTGCCATTTTAGTATTTTTTAAAATTAATTTTAGATTTTGGTTTTTTTGGTGGAAAAGTTAGAATTGGGTTATTTTTTGTTAGAAAATAGAATTGGGATATTTTTTGGTCGAAAAGTTAGAGTTGATTTTTTTTTTTTTTTTTTTTTGTTAGAAGAGTTGGGTTATTTTTTGATATATTGACATATAGTTGGGTTATTTTTTAATTAATTGTTGAAAAAACTATTAACAAATTAGTTTCATGTTCATGTTTATTGTTCAGTCTCGACAATTCTATTCGGATCCCTACATTTAAAGTATGTCGCTATTAGATCCATGCATTTATTTCTGAATAATAAAATACGTTTGCTTATTTACCTTGTAATTTGAAGGGTTGTGTTTGTCTTATTTGTTGTACGTTTTTCGTCCAGCAGAGTGTACTCTATTGTGGTTTATTCCTCAAGTAATGGCATTCTTCTTCCTAATTTACTTTGTGATGAACAACACGTTTGGGTATTCTTTGTTGTTATTCAGTGGAGGTTTGATGATGAATATCCAACTTCGTCATACGAATTTGTCTAAGTAGCAGGATAGCAAATATTGTCTATATTCCTGTATTAGTAAGCATCATATCATGTGTCTAATCTTTTGTGGTTGTAGATTCCTAACATACATACCTGTGCAGCAATCATATCAAAGTGTTCAGTTGTACTCTTGTTTTGCCGAAAATTGTGATTTTTATTTTTTTCCTTTGAACATCTTGAACAACAAACTTGATATGTAACCTGCTTGTCAAAATACAAAAGTCAGTATATTATAGTACATGCTTCTTTTCTTAGTTCATTTGAACACCTTTTTTCCATTACAGCATTATTGTTGGGCACTTTTCACAATGGTACAAATCATTGACCTGTTTCACCTTTTCTTTACATTTTTGACATGCTTCGTAAGTCGTGTTGTTTCTCATGTCTATACTTGTAATGTGTGCACATTATGCGAGATTTTTACATGTAAAATTTGAATATAAATTGGTAAACATGTTTGTTTTTAAAATAAGGAATCTTTGTAAGTAGTGTTGTAAAAAAATTTGGCTTTAGAGTTACAGCTTACATCGGGCCCAAATGTGTATCATGATATTATTATGTTCTCGGCCCTGAAATATATCTCTGATCTAGATGATGCTAATGTTCTTGTGTTGCGACCACCTTATGAATTCTTGTACTTCTTTATTATCTGCATACCTGTTATTTTGTGACAATTATGTGTAAGCTTTTTATATGCCCAAAATACGTTCTAGTAGGGTTAGTGGGCAACTTACCATGCATGATGTTCACCAGTAGTAGGATGTTCGAGGTTGATTAGTAGCCACGATCATGCAGTTATTGTTACTCATGGTCCGTTTTAGTGTGAAAAATATATGTATGTTATTGTTATATTAAAACTTTACGTGATTATAGTAGTCTATTTCTGTGTTGCTCAAAAATTATACCGTAGAAGTCTTTAACTGCTACTTGGATGCGAGTAGCATATTTTGCCTTCCTAAGTGTGTGAAGAGGTCGTTCCCTTCCTCTAAAGCAAAATCACCCCATAATGATAGACGAAGAGTACCCAATCTATATGTGTTAGTGTTTCTGAATATAAGTCGTTAGTACTATTGTTAATGTTGAATATGCTTGAACTTTGCACATAACATAATAATATATATTTATTGTTTACCTCATGTTACATGATAGAACTTCATGTACGTTTGCTTTTATTTGTTCCATTATCGTTAGAGTAGATACAACAATCACGGTTCCAAGTACATCTGCAGTTTGTTTTTAGGAAGCATGGTTAGTTATGTACTACGTAGAATGGTTTTAATATTTACGTAATACTTACCTATGTACGTGTTTGGCTTATGTACATACGCTGGCACGAATGTAGGGGAGTTTAGCTTTTGTGATGACCGTCGTAGTTGCAGCTGCCTGTTGTCACTCTGTGGCTTAGATAACACGTAACCATTTTTGTTAGATTTAAATCTAATTAGGGTGTAATTATAAAATTTGAAATTTTGGGCCTTGATTTAGATACAATGATAATTAGTTTGTTTTATCATCCGTCACCCTCTAATAATAGTAATGTCAGGTCGTAACATTTTTTTTTCTTTTTTGTATATATGTTGTGTGAACTTTAGTTTTCTTTTTTTTTTTTATATATATATGAGAATATATTTATATGTGAATATTTTTTCCTTCTTATATATGCATGAGTACCCCTAAAATGAGATGTTTTTACTCACACATGCACGTGTACATATATACCTTTATTTTCTTTTTTAAAGTTCAAAATTTTTTCCCTCTTTTACGTGTATGTATATGTGTAAAAATATATATTATTTTTCTTTTTATACATATTTATATTTCCCTACACATACACATGTACATATAACATAAGATATTGTTTTCCAAAAGTAGAAGTGTGATATAAAGAGAGGGAGAGAGAGAATGAAGAAGATGAAGATAAAGAGACCAACAAAGTATTCAAGGAATTTGAAAATTTGAATGAAAATTTATAATTGCATTTAGAGGATCGTCCTCTGAATGTTTTGAATAAATGTTGAATACTACTTTGGCGTTTGCTGGGAGAATATCAGTAGTGCTTCCGAAAAAGTGCCACCATTCATAAAACCAGGCTGGAAAAGTTCTTATTTTTTCTAGAATTGAAAGAACCAAGAATGATCAAAAGGTCGGAAAAGAAAAGTTCTAAACCACGCCATTTTATAATCTTGATAAGTATAACCAGTTGGAATAAAAGTTTGAGAAAATTGTTTTGAGGGAAAGGTGCAGCAAGCCGCCAAGGGCTCTGGCGATTCGGGGGCGACCAGGTGGCAAGTGGGCGATTTTTTGCCTGGGATTAGGGCAGGCGAGTGTGAGCGCATGCGGTGGCGTACGAGGGATGGGTTTGGCTTGTTGTGTTCGCAGGCGCCTCTACTTCCTGTTGGTGGTGGCCGTGGGTGGTTGTGGTGGCTGTAGAGGGTGGAAAAGGTGAGAGAGGGTGCTAGGGTTAGGGTTTCGGTAGTTATGACGTAGGACAATCTGGGCGGCGCTCCAGCAATGCCCACTACCGGCGACTAGTCCTAGGTGGCTCGCCTCTCCTTGCTCGACCTTTTGGCGGCCGTTCGACCTCCACCGGTGGCGCCTTGGCGGCGCGGTGGCAATTTTCTCTCTTCTGGGGTCTTCGCTTGCCCGACTTCTCTCTCCACCCAGATTTCGGAGCTTTCGCGTGTAAGTTCTTTCGTTCTCCTTGCTGTGGTGTTCTCCAGTAAATTAGGGTCCCCTTTGGTAGGTTGTTTGGGCCAGTGAAGGTGGTGGCGGCGAGCGGTGGTAGTGTGTGGCCAAAACCCTAATTTCTCCCTCAAACGATGCCGGATTTGGAAAGTGCATATCTTTTGGATTCTCCCCTTAATTTATGCGTCTCTCCTTATTTGGTTTGGTTTGGTCCCACCTCCTCACGGTTGTGGGCTGATTTTGTGTTTCTCCGGTTGACTTCTCCGGGCATGATGTTGTTCGTTAATGAGGATGGTCGGTGTCTCCTAGTTTTTCTTGCTTGTTGATGGCTTGCTGTCGCGTCCTCTTTCCTCCCTCTTCCTTGGTGGCTGGTTGCTACCGGCAGCTAGGGCGGGCGGGGGCTAGTGGCGGCTAGGGTTTGTTGGAGTGCTAGGGTTTGTGATGTATTGGGCTTGTTGATGGGACCTCGTTGTTGGCCGTCCGGGCCTGATGGGAGTGGGCTTTCGGGCCCAGGTTTGGTTGCAAGTGCTCTACTTTCCATGGGCTTGTCACTTATGGCCCACCTTGGTGTTTGGGATATGGGTAGTGATGGACTACAACTGGGCTGAGTTCGCTGGGCCTTGGAATGGATCGTCACAGGCCTTGACCCTCTTAACTCTCATGTTAATGGGGGTTTCAAAAAAAAAAAAAAAAAATTAATTGGGCCTGGCCTCTTTCCTTTGGGGCTGGTCTAGTACCGGCCTCTTGGTTTTGCGCTGGGCCCGTGATTCAGGCCCTCTCACGGGTCTCCCTTCTTTCCCCCTGGACGTTCTTGCGTTAGGGGGATAGTTCCTCACTTGGGCCTCGCAGATTCGGCTTGTCTGGAGAAGTTTTGATGGTTCGGGTGGGTGCTGGATATGTTGAGGGAAGCTCAGTCTATAATAATGGACCACAAGTACCATCCATATCCCCGTTAGTTCGGGTGACCGTTTCTATGGACACTGGGACTTCTGTTTTGCACGATGTGAATTCAGCGGTTTCGCCTCAGACTAGTTGTTTGAAGCTTAGGAAGCATACGCAGCCTGCAGCAAAGAACAAGAAGTCCAAGATGAAATCCTGATTCCTGTTGACGTTTATTCGTTTTGTTTTTTCTTTGCTTAGAGTTTGTACTTAGGAATTTCCTTTGATGTTTCTTTGTATTAAATCTTTGTTGCTTTCGCTTGTTGCTTTTCTTTCGGATTGCTTGTAGGCTTCGGCTAGCTTGGGGTATGCCCCTCGTACTCATGTATGGACGTACATCGGTGCAATTTTTTGATATATACACTGACCTTATCAAAAAAAAAAAGTGTAACCAAAATTTTTGATGTCCGAAATATTTAAAATTTTACACTTTGAATATTGGATTTGCCCATTATTACATTTTTCATATTTGATAAGGGCAGAACTTGAATCCACCAAGATGAATTCATAAAACTTTTGAGACCTTTGAATATCATCTGGAAGCTATTGAAAATTGTCAGAAAAAGTTGCTTTCACTAAATTTTGAATTCCAGTTAAAGGGAGAGGTTCTCTTTATTTGGGGAGAAAAATGTGTTCAAATTGAAGCTTTAGAAAATATTGATTTGTTTGAGCAGGTAAAGTATTTTGGAGTCTCTGATTAAGATATTGAGGAGGAGCGGGAGGTTGGATTGAGAGAGGATTTAGCGGTCTTGAAACAGCTGCAGAATAGAAGATTGAAGGAAAACCTCCATTTAGAATTTCGAAAGGGTTTTGAGTTGGAATTTTGATTGAAGAAGATTGAGGATGAGGTTTAAGGGTCGTTACATAATCTTCTGCAGATTGAATCTTTCCTTTACCTTTGTCTTTTGACATTCTAATGGGGAAAGTAATTGAATTATATTATGGTTTTGAATAAATTCTCTAAAAAGGGAGTCTGGCAACAAATTGTTTTTTCCTCTAATAAATTCAATTTGAAAATCAAATACAGAAAGGCTGGCTTGCCATCTTGCAAAAATTTGTTTTGAAACTATATTTTTTACATCATTTTGTAAAACTTCTTTTTGCAGATTTGCAATCAATTCTTAAAAGACCAACCCGCCGTCACTGGATCTCATTAAAACTTCGAAGTTAAGCGTGCTTGGGTGAGAGTAGTAACAGGATGGGTGACCTCCTGGGAAGTCCTCACCCTTAGGTTGGGGCCACTGGAAAATAGCCTCTCTTTAGGTTAACACCCTGAAGGGGGAAGGCTGCGTATATCCTCCCTCTCCCCGACCCTGTATAGGCGGGAGCCCTTGAGGCACTGGGTATGTTCCTTTTCTTAAAAGAAAAGTTGTGTTATATAAATCATCCTGAAATTTTGAAATGCATAAAACATTGGATAAAACTTCCTTTTTAATTGTAGAATAATTTTTTTGCGCTCCAAGCCAAAGTTCAGAATGAAATCTAATTATTTGCTCAGGGTTGGAATCCACTTTTTGTTTGAGTATATCACTATAACCTATATTTGATGCATCTGTTTCTAATATGAGAGATGCTTTTGGATTTGAAAGGGCTAGGCATGGGAGATTTTTGACTCTTTGTTTTAAGGTTTGCACTATCTTAGTATGGTCCTTTGTCCAAGGAAGAGGAATTTTTTGAAGCCTTTGGTATAAGGATTGACACATATTGCGAAGGTTAGGGAAGAAATCAGCAACGCAATTTAAACAACCTAAGAACATTTGTAATTGAGTTTTGTCTTTTAATTCATTTGAAAATTTGTCAGCGAACTCTATTACTCTTGCAATAGGTTTTATAGTTCCTTGGAAAATATCATGTCCTAAAAACCTTACTTTGGATTGAAATAATTTTATTTTTGATGCTGAAACGACTAAACCATTTCTTTTGATAGCGTTGATAAGGATATTTAAATGTTTGAAATGTTGATCAACATTTTTTGAGAAAACTAAGATATCATCAACCTAAACAATGATAAAATCTGTATATTGAGTAAAAATGTCATTCATAATGTTTTTGAAATTCTGATGGAGCATTTTTGAGTCCAAATGGCATTACATTCTATTCCATTCATAGTGACCAAATGGAACTGTGAATGTTATTTTGTAACGATCTTTTTCATCAATTTGAATTTGCCAAAACCCACTTTTTAAATCAAAATTTGAAAATATATTCGCATCATGTAACTTATTTAATAGGTCTCTTCTGTTTGGAATTGGATATCTTATCCATTGAAGAACTTTGTTTAATGGTTTGTAGTTGATGACTAATCTTGGGACTCCTCATTCTAGTTCTGCTGGTGTGTTGACATAAAATGCAGAACAGCTCTAAGAAAATTTTGATGGTCTTATTATTTTTTTATTTAAAAGCATTTGAATTTTGTTTTTGCAATGTTCTAATAATTCCTTGTTCATTTGATTAGGTATGGCTTTTTTTGGAATATTTTTTTCATTAAAATCTTTTTTATAAGGTAATTCAATTATATATCTTTTTCTTTCCCAAAATGCATTGGGAAGATCGGAGCACACTTTTTAAATTATTTTGTTGTTTATTTGAGTTATTTTTTTATTTGACCGGACTAATTATTTTTCAATCCTATTGATATTCTATTTCCTTTTGAAGATATTGAATATAACTTTTCTTGTTACTATTAGGTTTATTAGTTTGAATATTATTGATTGTAAGAGATTTAAATCTCTTTGTTGGATCAAATTTAAGAATTGAAATGTTACTTTTGTGTCCATAATTTGAGTATGAATTCCTTCTTTTGTAACCGTAAAGGATATATTTGACTTATAAAAGGGGTTCCTAATATAATTTGTTGCTGAAGATCTTTGACTAAAATAAATGGTGTTTTGAAACAAATTCCATTATTGCAACTATAAAAATTTGAAAGTTTATATTTGATATTCATTTTATTTCCACTAGCTGTGTGGAGACTTTCTAATGTTTTTTCATAATAGTTTGACAGAACGAGTCCTTTTTGGATGCAATTGAGATCTGCTCCTGAATCCGACAGGGCTTGAGTTTGAATTTTATAATCCTTTGAAATATGAAGAGTTATATCGACATATCATTTTTGATATTCTATTCTTTCAACAATTTGAAGATATTTGTCATTCGAGATTGGTTCATCTGGTATTTGTCGGTTAATTTTTTCTAATTGAATTTCTATTGGATTATTTGTTTTAGATTCTATGTATAATAACCTTGATTCTAGTTGTGAATCTTTTGATTCTAAAAGAGATAATTTTGATTTTGTTTCTAAATCTTGATACTATATTGTTATCAATTCTGTTTGTAAATGTTTAATTTGTCCTTTTAATTCATTGATTTCTCTTTGTAATTCTCCAGTTAAAAGTTGTCTAAGTACATTTGGTGTAGGATATTTTTGAAATATTTGTTCTAAAGATTTGTGTTGCTTTGGTCGAGTTATCTCTTGTTCTTTAAATATAATTTCTTTTAATTTGAGAAGATTTTCTTTTCTTATTTCTTGATCTTGAATTTCTTCTACTATGTCAAGAAGGTCTTCTTTGTTTGCTTTTGTTAATACGTTAATTGTTTTGATTTTGCAGGGATATAAATCTTCACTTGATTCAGATTATGTGTCTTCATTGGTTGTATCTTCTTGAACTTCAAATATATAGTTCTCATTGTTTGAGCTTAAATCAGAAAGAATTAAATTCATTAATTTATTTTTTAAGTCTTCATCTTCTATTTGATTTATTTTTTCTTTCATTTTACATTCGTTTCGGTAATGACTAGATTTTTTGCATTTGAAGCATATTGGAATTTTGTTTGATTTCTTCCTTGAATATTTTTTCCTATTTTTGTAATGCCGAGGTGGTGGTGGTTGTTCATATTTATTTATTTTTTCTTTTTATAATACTTAAAGTCTTGTTGAAATGTTTTCTTTTTGTATCGTTTTAAAGGAGGTTTGAAATTATGAATACCATATTGAGCAAAGAAAGAACCTAATTCTTTTCTTGTTTGTGCTTTTTTGATATTGTTACGAAGTTTTTGTTCTTGATATAATTGTAATGCTTCTATTTTTATAAAAGTAAATAATTGTCCGTAAGTTATATTATACCATGGAATTGTTTGAGCTCCACAAACATCTTGAATTTTAGTCATTATTCTTTCTGCAAATAATTTTGGAAGTCCGGTAACAAATCTTTCTTTCCAAATTAGTTGATTTCCATCTTCTCTTTTGAGTATATGAGTTAAAAACATATCTTTGTACCATCAAAAATCTTGTAAAGATGGACATCTTAAATTGGTTAAAAATAATTTTTTTGATTCTTGATCTTTAGTTATGTTGCCAAGAAAGGCAACGGTTATTGACCAAATTAATGTTTCTACTACGTCTTCCACCCTTTCTTCGATATACGGTGAATTGACGTCATGAGGATCCAGTCGTTTTCTTTCTATATGAGTATGATTGAGTATTAATTCTCTTTAATGAGTTGTAAAGTTCCTGACCACCATGATTGAAGTTGTCCTGAGAATTCGGAAACAATCAATCTGGCTGATATATGGTTTGTACATGAATGATTGGATACTTCGTAAGCTATTGATGCCATTGCCATTTGTTGTAGAGTATTTTTGATTTCATATTCAGATTTTTCGTCTATATTCCATTCATGGACATCATTTTCATTAAATGATACAGAGGTAAATTGATTCATTTCTTCATATTGTACATCAGGAGGAGTTGGTCTTGGATAATAATTTCTTGTAGGTTGATTTTTCCAATTATTTTTTATTCTATTTATTAATGATTCAAGATTTTCAATTATATTGGTGTTAAATTGTTCTTCTGTTTTTTGAATTTTTATTTTACTTAAGGGATATTGCTGAAGTTTCTTCATTTGAGTCCTCATTTTCTCCTTTTAAAATGATTTGAATTGTACGGCTACTAGTTGTTGGATTATCCGTTAATTTGAGCTTTTGAGTGATTCTTTCAGTAATATCATCATCAGAATTCTGTGTTGTTTTGAGTTTTATTTGTTCTTTATCTTTTTGAGTTAAATTAAAAGGTTGGAAAGAGGGTTGTTGAATTCCTTGAAAAAATGGGTTTGGTTGTGATTGTGGAGTTGGAAAGCTTTGTTGAATAGGATAGCTTTCAGGTATTGGTTGAGGGATTGTATAATTTGTATATGTTGGTTGAGGCATTGATTGGACTATTGGAGATTGTTCCAATTTTTGTTTATCCTTGTTATTTATTATATTATTATGTAATGAATTTAATTGTTCTGAAATTGCGTGGAGATTTAAAGCTTAAAAATTATTCTGTTCATAAATTTTATTTATTTCTTGTATTGTAGGTGGTGAGTCTTCTTTTTCCTCTTTTCCCACACGGAATGAGTAGCAACCATTTCTTGATTTTGAACATTGATAATTAAATTTTTTGTGGAAGGATGAATAGTTTGGATTATTTGTCCATCCGTTGTTAGCCATTTTGTTCTAGGGTTTGTATTAACATTTATAAATTTTGCATAAAAGGATTTGGTATTTGATTCCTTGATGTATATGATTCTAACCATTTGAAGAATGGAATATCACATTTTAATTGATTTAATTCTTTGTAATAAGTTTTTCTAATTTTGATTGTTGATTCCTTTGTAAAAGTTTGAAAATATTAATGTCTTCGAATCATATTGTGATCCGATTCAAATTCATTGCTTAAAAATTTTTTATTTATTGTAAAATCTTTTGTTAAAATATTTATTGAAGGAGGTCTCATTTGAGAAGCTGTTGGAGAACTCGGGTTTGAAAATGATTCATTTTGAAAGACTGGTTCGGCCAGAGGATTGTTAAACCGTATTCCTCTAAACCTGAAAGTAGAAGTATTTTGAAAATCTTCTTCTTTGTTATATGGAAAGTATGAAGTTGATTGTGTTGAAGATTAAATTTGAGAAGGGTGTGAAATAATTGTTTGTTTTCTTGATTCGAACTTAATAGTAATTTTACCATCAGATTCTTCAGTAATTTGTTAGGCTTGTCTTCTTGCAATATTTCTTGGAGGTTGAGGGTTTTCAATCCTCCAAATTTCTGGAATGGTTATCTCATTCCATTTGAGATATTTTGGGATATAGGTTGTAGCTTGTTCAGCCTGAACCTCAAGTACTAAAATTTCTCCAGGAGGAGATTGTTTGAGACATTTTGGATTAGGCTGGATTCCTAAGAGCCTGAAATTAATTCTGTAAATGAGAACAAAGGTTTGTCTGTTTTCTTTGATATTAACATTTGGTAAATGGATATCTAACGTTAAAGTATCCAAAATTGTAGGATCTTGAAGAGCAACCAAAAAGTTTGGATAACAATTGAAATAAATTGGCCCATTGTGTAAATTGGTTTGAACAATTGCTAGTAAAGACTCTTCATATTGTAAATATGTCGAATCTCTAAGAGCTAACATAGCTGGTTGGTTATGTCCTGTCCTTGTTAAGGGGTTGAGTGCTACTTGAACTAAACCATAGTGTATATAATGATAATCTTTTGCAATATATTTTTGAATGGATAAATTGGAAAGTAGTTGAACCATTTGGGCTTCTCGATCAATATTCATTACTTGCTCATGTGTTTTACATGAAAAAGCCATTTTAAAATCAAAAGTACCAATTTGATAAATTGATTCTAAATCTTCATTTGAAATGCTCTAGTTAACAAAATCTTTTGGGTTTGTAATTTCTTTTGAAACTTCTTTTGAATTAACTATGTGTAAACTAGTACTAGGTTGTTTCGAAAACATCTTTCTAAAAGGTCCAGCGATTCTGAAATCTGACATGGTTATAGCCTTAGTTATTTAGGTTCATCAGTCATCTAACAGTCTTACTGTTTAACACCATTGAGAAGAGTTTTACTATTTGACACTGTTGAGAACGGGAATACCAACGACACAGTAACGGGAACACCCAGCGGGAACACCTCCACACGGCTTACCAACGCTATCCGGGCTTACCAACGCTGTACTGCCAGCTTACCAACACTCCTAATAGGTGCTTTAATAGCAAAGCGTTCCTAATAAGTGCTTAACAATATTTCCTTGAAATTACTGTTGAAAACACCTTAAACTTAAATTCCTTGAAAAAAGGGGTTTGTTTGTGATTGTGGAGTTGTAAAGCTTTGTTGAATAGGGTAGTTTTGAGGTATTGGTTGAGGGATTGTATAATTTGTATATGTTGGTTGAGGCATTGATTGGACTATTGGATATTGTTTCAATTTTTGTCGATCCTTGTTATTTATTATATTATTATGTATTGAATTTAATTGTTCTGAAATTATTTTTAGATTTAAAGCTTGAAAATTATTCTGTTCATAAATTTTATTTATATCTTTGATTATAGGTGGTGAATCTTTTTTTTCCCTCTCTTCCCCAAAGGAAAGGAGTAGCAACAATTTCTTAATTTTGAACATTGATAATTAAATTTTTTGTGGGAGGATGAATAGTTTGGATTATTTGTCCATCCGTTGTTAACCATTTGATTGCAGGGTTTGTATTAACATTTATAAAATTTTGCATAAAAGGATTTGGCATTTGATTCCTTGATGTGTATGATTCTAACCATTTGAAGAATGGAATATTACATTTTAATTGATTTAATTCTTTGTAATAAGTTTCTCTAATTTTGATTGTTGATTTCTTTTTAAAAGTTTGAAAGTACGAATCTTACTGTGATCAGATTCAAATTCATTGCTTAAAAATTCTTTATTTATTGTAAAATCTTTTGTTAAAACATTTATTGAAGGAGGTCTCATTTGAGAAATTTTTGGAGAACTCGGGTTTGAAAATGATTCATTTTGAAAAACTTGTTCGGCCAGAGGAGAGTTAAACCGTATTCCTGTAAACCTGGAAGTAGAATTATTTTGAAAATCTTCTTCTTTGTTATATGGAGAGGATGAAGTTGATTGTGTTGAAGATTCAATTTCAGAAGGGTGTGAAATAATTGTTTGTTTTCCTGATTCGAACTTAATGGTAATTTTACCCTCAGGTTCTTCAGTAATTTGTTGGACTTGTCTTCTTGCAATATATCTTAGAGGTTGAGGGTTTTCAATCCTCCAAATTTCTAGAATGGTTATCTCATTCCATTTGAGACATTTTGGGGTATAGGTTGCAGCTTGTTTAGCCTGAACCTCAAGTACTAAAGTTTCTCTAGGAGGAGATTGTTTGAGACATTTTGGTTTAGCTAGATTCCTAAGAGCTTGAAATTAATTCTGTAAATGAGAACAAAGTTTTGTCTGTTTTCTTTGATATTAACATTTGGTAAATGGATATCTAACGTTAAAGTATCCAAAATTGTAGGATCTCGGAGAGCAACCAAAAAGTTTGGATAACAATTGAAATAAATTGGCCCATTGTGTAAATTTGTTTGAACAATTGCTAGTAAAGACTCTTCATATTGTAAATATGTCGAATCTCTAAGAGCTAACATAATCGGTTGGTTATGTCCTGTTCTTGTTAAGGGGTTGACTGCTACTTGAACTAAACTATAGTGTATATAATGATAACCTTTTGCAATATATTTTTGAATGGATAAATTTGAAAGTAGTTGGACCATTTGGGCTTCTCGATCAATATTTATTACTTGCTCATGTGTTTTACATGAAAAAGTCATTTTAAAATTAAAAGTACCAATTTGATAAATTGATTCTAAATCTTCATTCGGAATGCTCTAGTTAACAAAATCTTTTGGGTTTGTAATTTCTTTTGAAACTTCTTTTGCATTAACTATGTGTAAACTAGTACTAGGTTGTTTTGAAAACATCTTTCTAAAGGTCCAGCGATTCTGAAAATAAAAAAGAGTACAAAAGAGTAATTGAAAATACAAACATAAAATTGAAATACATATGAAACTTACAAATTAAATAATGCTGGAGTACAACACTTGAAAATAAAATTACGAAGGAAAAGTTTTGCTCTAGTATTTCTTTCTTATTTTATGTTGGTAATTTTCGCTCTGCCTTTGAACGAGCTGGGATATCTCCATTTATAGGTGAAGCAGCACCCCGGACTTCAATTGAGATCCGTGACCCCGGAATTGAAAAGCGAAATTTGAAATCCAAACAGTGACCGGGTATAATTTTGAGTCTTGAATTGCAACACATGTCGTCCGTCTTTATTTGCAATTAATGAGCAGTACTGTGCATCTTTTGAAATTTGCTTCCGTCCTTTATTGAATTATTGACGCATACTATGCATCTTTTGCCTTTTTCCTTTTGTCCTGTATTAAATCTGTCTTGTAAGCTTGAATCATCAAAATAAATTGAATGGATCACTTTGGCTGGAACTGACTTCTTCATCATCATCTTCGGAGGAAGAATTTTGGATTTGCTGAAGGAGTTGTGTTAGGAGTTCTTTTGAAATTTTGGATTTGGATTTTGTGGAAGAGTTTGATGGTGAGGCTTTTTGAGGATGAGATTTAGAAGGGTTTTTAGAATGTCTGGAGAATTATGACTGAGAATTTGAATGTTCTTATTTTTGTTTTTGAAAATTTTTGATAAGGAATCAATTGTACAATCACGTTCAAGGACGTATTTATCCCACCCTTAATTTTGAATTCTCGAACTAAAGATATGGGATACGGTTGTTCCAGAAATTGAGTGGTCTTAAAAGACCAATAAAATATCCAAGGAATTTGAAAATTTGAATGAAAATTTATAATTACATTTAGAGGATCATCCTCTGAATGTTTTGAATAAATGTTGAATAATGCTTTGGTGTTTGCTGGGAGAATATCAGTAGTGCTTCCAGAAAAGCGCCACCATTTATAAAACCAGGCTGGAAAAGTTCTTGATTTTTTCTAGAATTGAAAGAACCAAGAATGATCAAAAGGCCGGAGAAGAAAAGTTCTAAACCACGCCATTTTATAATCTTGATAAGGATAACCAGTTGGAATAAAAGTTTGAGAAAATTGTTTTGAGGTATAGGAAGTATTACCAAAATTTTTGATGTCCCAAATATTTAAAATTTTGCACGTTGAATATTGAATTTGCCCATTATTACATTTTTCATGTTTAATAATGACAGAACCTGAATCCACCAAAATGAATTCATAAAACTTTTGGGTCCTTTGAATATCATCTAAAAGCCATTGAAAATTGTCTGGAAAAGTTACTTTGACTAAATTTTAAATTCCAATTAAAGGGAGATGTTCTCTTTGTTTGGTGAGAAAAATGTGTTCAAGTTGAGGCTTTAGAAAACATTGATTTGTTTGAGCAGGTAAAGTATATTGGAGTCTCTGATTAAGAGATTGAGGAGGAGCAGGAGGTTGGATTGAGAGAAGATTTGGAGGTCTTGAAACAGCTGCAGAATAGGAGATTGGAGGAAAATCTTAATTTAGAATTTCAAAAGGGTTTTGAATTGGAAATTTGATTGAAGAAGATTGAGGATAAGGCTTAAGGGTCATTGCATAATCTTATGCAGATTGAATCTTTCCTTTACCTTTGTCTTTTGGCATTCTCCCAGGGAAGGTAATTAAATTATATTATGGTTTTGAAGAAATTCTCGAGAAAAGAAGTCTGGCAACGAATTATTTTTTCCTCTAATAAATTCAATTTGAAAATCAAATACAGAAAGGATGGCTTGCCATCTTGCAAAAATTTATTTTGAAACTATATTTTTTACATCATTTTGTAAAACTTCTTTTGCAGATTTGCAATCAATTCTTAAAAGGAAAGTTTTGTTATATAAATCATCCTGAAATTTTAAAATGCATAAAACAATGGATAAACTTCCTTTTTAATTGTTGAATAATTTTTTTGAGCTCAAAGCCGAAGTCTAGAATGAAACCAATTTTTGTTTGAGTATATCACCATAACCTATATCCAATGCATCTGTTTCTATTATGAGAGATGCTTTTGGATTTGGAAGGGCTAGGCATGGGAGATTTTTGACTTTTTGTTTTAAGGTTTGCACTATCTTAGTATGGTCCTCTCTCCAAGGAAGAGGATTTTTTGGAAGCCTTTGGTATAAGGGTTGACACATATTACGAAGGTCAGGGAAGAAATCATCAGCGTTATTTAAACAACCCAGAAACCTTTGTAATTGAGTTTTGTCTTTTAATTCATTTGAAAATTTGTCAACAAACTCTATTGCTCTTGCAATAGGTTTTATGGTTCCTTGAAAAATATCATGTCCTAAAAACCTTACTTTGGATTGAAATAATTTCATTTTTGATGCTGAAATGACTAAACCATTTCTTTTGATAGTGTGATAAGGATATTTAAATGTTCGAAATGTCAATCAATATTTTTTGAGAAAACTAAGATATCATCAATGTAAACAATGATGGAATCTGTATATTGAGTAAAAATGTCATTCATAATGTTTTGAAATTCTGATGGAGTATTTTTGAGTCCAAATGGCATTACATTCCATTCATAGTGACCAAATGGAACTGTGAATGTTGTTTTGTAACGATCTTTTTCATCAATTTGAATTTGCCAAAACCCACTTTTTAAATCAAATTTTGAAAATATATTTGCATCATGTAACCTATTTAATAGGCCTCTTTTGTTTGGAATTGGATATCTTATCCATTGAAGAACTTTGTTCAATGGTTTGTAGTTGATGACTACTCTTGGGACCCCTCTTTGTAGTTCTGCTTGTTTGTTGACATAAAATGCAGAACAACTCTAAGGAGATTTTGATGGTCTTATTAATTTTTTGTTTAAAAGCATTTGAATTTTATTTTTGCAATGTTCTAATAATTCCTTGTTCATTTGATTAGGTATGGATTTTGTTGGAATATTTTTTTCATTAAAATCTTTTTCATAAGGTAATTGAATTATATATCTTTTTCTTTCCCAAAATGCATTGGGAAGATCGGAGCACCCTTTTTAAATATTTTGTTGTTTAATTGAGTTATTTTTTTATTTGACTGGGCTAATTATTTTTCAATCCTATTGATATTCTATTTCCTTTTGAAGATATCGAATATGACTTTTCTTGTTACTATTAGGTTTATTCGTTTGAATATTATTGATTGTAAGAGATTTAATGTTGGATCGAATTTAAGAACTGAAATGTTACTTTTGTGTCCATAATTTGAGTATGAATTCCTTCTTTTGTAACCGTGGAAGGATATATTTGACTTATAAAGGGGTTCCTAATATAATTTGTTGTTGAAGATCTTTGACTAAAATAAATGATATTTTGAAACAAATTCCATTATTGCAAATATAAAAATTTGAAAGTTTATATTTGATATTCATTTTATTTCCACTAGCTGTGTGGAGACTTTCTAATATTTTTTCATAATAGTTTGATGGAACGAGTCCTTCTTGGATGCAATTGAGATCTGCTCCTGAATCCAACAGGGCTTGAGTTTGAATTTTATAAACCTTTGAAATATGAAGAGTTATATAGACATATCATTTTTGATATTCTATTCTTTCAACAATTTGAAGATATTTGTCATTCGAGATTTGTTCATCCTGTATTTGATGGTTAATGTTTTCTAATTGAATTTCTATTGGATTATTTGTTTTAGATTCTATGTATAATAACCTTGATTCTAATTGTGAATCTTTTGATTCTAAAAGAGATAAGTTTGATTTTGTTTCTAAATCTTGATATTGTATTGTTATCAATTCTGTTTGTAAATGTTTAATTTGTTCTTTTAATTTATTGATATCTCTTTGTAAATCTCCAGTTAAAAGCTGTCTAAATACATTTGGTGTAGGATATTTTTCAAATATTTGTTCTAAAGATCTGGGTTGCTTTGGTCGAGTTATCTCTTGTTCTTTAAATATAATTTCTTTTAATTTGAGAAGATATTCTTTTCTTATTTCTTGATCTTGAATTTTTTCTACTATGTCAAGAAGGTCTTCTTTGTTTGCTCTTTTTAATACGTTAATTGTTTTGATTTTGCAGGGACATAAATCTTCACTTGATTCAGATGATGTGTCTTCATTGGTTGTATCTTCTTGAACTTCAAATATATAGTTTTCATTGTTTGAGCTTAAATCAGAAAGAAATAAATTCATTAATTTATTTTTTAAGTCTTCATCTTCTATTTGATTTATTTTTTCTTTCATTTTACATTCGTTTCGGTAATGACTAGATTTTTTGCATTTGAAGCATATTGGAATTTGGTTTGATTTCTTCCTTGAATATTTTTTCCTATTTTTGTAATGCCGAGGTGGTGGTGGTTGTTCATATTTATTTTTTTTTCTTTTTATAATACTTAAGGTCTTGTTGAAATGTTTTCTTTTTGTATCGTTTTGAAGGAGGTTTGAAATTATGAATACCATATTGAGCAAAGAAAGAACCTAATTCTTTTCTTATTTGTGCTTTTTTGATATTGTTACGAAGTTTTTGTTCTTGATATAATTGTAATGCTTCTTTTTTTATAAAAGTAAATAATTGTCCATAAGTTATATTATACCATGGAATTGTTTGAGTTCCACAAACATCTTGGATTTTAGTCATTATTCTTTCTGCAAATAATTTTGGAAGTCCGGTAACAAATCTTTCTTTCCAAATTAGTTGATTTCCATCTTCTCTTTTGAGTACATGAGTTAAAAACATATCTTTGTACCATCAAAAATCTTGTAAAGATGGACATCTTAAATTGGTTAAAAATAATTTTTTTGATTCTTGATCTTCAGTTATGTTGCCAAGAAAGGCAACGGTTATTGACCAAATTAATGTTTCTACTGCGTCTTCCACCCTTTCTTCGATATACGGTGAATTGACGTCATTAGGATCCAGTCGTTTTCTTTCTATATGAGTGTGATTGAGTATTAATTCTCTATCATGGAGTTGTACAGTTCTTGACCACCATGATTGAAGTTGACCTGAGAATTCAGAAACAATCAATCTGGCTGATATGTGGTTTGTACGTGAAGGATTGGATACTTTGTAAGCTATTGATGCCATTGCCATTTGTTGTAGAGAAATTTTGATTTCATATTTAGATTTTCCGTCTATATTCCATTCATGGATATCATTTCCATTGAATGATACAGAGGTAAATTGATTTCTTTCTTCATATTGTACATCAGGAGGAGTTGGTCTTGGATAATAATTTCTTGTAGGTTGATTTTTTCAATTATTTTTTATTCTATTTATTGATGATTCAAGATTTTCAATTGTATTGGTGTTAAATTGTTCTTTTGTTTTTTGAATTTTTATTTCGCTTAGGGCTATTGATGAAGTTTCTTCATTTGAGTCTTCATTTTCTCCTTTTGAAATGGTTTGAATTGTAGGGCTACTAGTTGTTGGATTATCCGTTAATTTGAGCTTTTGAGTGATTCTTTCAATAATATCATCATCAGAATATTGCGTTTTTCTGTGTTTTATTTGTTCTTTATCTTTTTGAGTTAAATTAAAAGGTTGGAAAGAGGGTTGTTGAATTCCTTGAAAAAATGGATTTGTTTGTGATTGTGGAGTTCGAAAGATTTGTTGAATAGGGTAGCTTTGAAGCATTGGTTGAGGGATTGTATAATTTGTATATGTTGGTTGAGGCATTGATTTGACTATTGAAGATTGTTCCAATTTTTGTCTATCCTTGTTGTTTATTATATATTTATGTATTAAATTTAATTATTCCGAAATTGTCTTGAGATTTAAAGCTTGAAAATTATTCTGTTCATAAATTTTATTTATATCTTCAAATGCACGTTCACAATACCCGGGCGCATGGACTTCGTTGTTTTATCACCCGACCTTTGAAAATATATATATGCTGATATGAAAAATAAAGATGAAGTATATTACATTGTAGCTGATCTCATAGTATTAATAAACAATTGGTCTAGTGACGAAGGTTTCTCACCCAGTTCATTGAGACCAATGGTTCAAATCTCCCTCCATTCACCCAATAGAAATGAAATGAAACCCTAATTTGTTTTAATTAATACTCTCTCACCTCTCTTTCCCTCTTTTCTCTACAACGGTCTGTTAGGCTACGATTTGCCAAAGGCACTTCAAGCTCTCTCTAGTTGCTCACTCTTGTAAATTCATAGTCCTTCGTATTGTATGAATTTTAATATAATTTTATTCTAGTAATTAAAAATACATAATGTACATAATTTTAATCATAGTCATTCCAATTTTATTTTGATAAGTATTTTTATATTTTTTTAATTTTTAATTTGATGTTATGTTATATAGACACAAGATAGACATAATAATTATTATTATTATTTATTATTTGTTTGTTATTTTTATGTTTTTATAAATTTAGACCCTGCTTTGTTGGATTCCTGGATCCCCTTATAGATGGTTATGTGTGTAATTGTGGTTACTCACTTCTCTAACCGTTTATGTCATTGACCCGTTTTCTCTAAACAAAAACCCTAGTGCAAACCGTTTCCCCCAATGCCCAATCTATGGTTTTCAGAAAAAGAATTTTGGGAGTTTGTATACACACAATACACATTATGATTATTTTTACTATTGTTATTGTTATTATTATTAGGGTTATTTATGCCAAATGTCCCATACTTTATCCATTGTGTCAATTTAGTCCTTGTACTTTTAATTGTATTAATTTGATCCTTAGAGAAAAAAATTATGTTAAGTTTTTAATAAAATTTTTAATGGTTCAGCCGTGAATTGGGTTAAAGTGAGTAAACAGATGAATTTCTAATGAGTTACTTGCATCTAACATAATTTTACCATTTGAAATTATGCCATTAACATAACTTAAATTAAACCAAAGGACTAAATTGACACATTTGGAATTGTTCATGAACTAAATTGACACAATTAAAAGTACAAGGATCGAATTGACACAATGGGCAAAGTACGAAGACCTATGGCATAAATAACCCATATTATTATTATTATTATTATTGTTGTTGTTGTCGTTGTTGTTTTGATTTTTTTATAAATTTGGACCCCGCATCGTTTGAGTCTTGTATCCTCTGTTGCATGGTTGTTTCGTAATTGTGGGTTTTCAAGGGTTACTCACATCTCTAACCGTTTATATCATTTCCCCGTCTTGTCCAAACAAAAACCTAGTGCAACCCGTTACACCCAATCTATGGCTTTAGAAAAAGAATTTTGGGAGTTTGTATCTCCTTAAAATGACAAATATTATGAAATAATCTCTTGTGAACAACTCAATCAAAATAACAATTCAAGTAATCAATAAATAATTAAGAGACATAGGAAATGGACTTACAATTTGTCACTTGAACGCTTGAATTTTTTGTAGTTAAAGATTAGATTTTATTGTTTTTACTTTGTCAGAATGATTGTAGTTTATGTAGTATAATTTTTTATTTGAATTTGAGAGAAAAAGTCTTTTGTTTTAATTTGTTGAAGAGGCATGAATTTGTGTGGTTATTTTGGGAGGTTAATTTGGTTTTTATTTTTTTTTTATTTTTAGAAATATAAATTTTTTTCATAAAAGTGTTTACAACTTTAGGATTTTGAGGATAGAGAATTTTTGGGGGTTTTTGGTTAAGGGGAGGTTTGGCAATAATTAATAGAAAGATTTTTTAGTACTACGTCTCATGTAAGATAATTTTTGTAATTTTAATTTCATATTTTTTTTAACAATTACAAATATATCATGTATTGATTGTTAAATATCATTGACATGTTTGTGAATTGAAAAAATAGCATCTAATAAAAAAATGTCACTCATATAACTAAATGAGTAACTCACGGGTTACATATTTAATAATTGAGTTGGGTAAGGGTTGAGAATTTTTTATCTGTTTAACAATCAAGATGAGTACGGGTTGACTCTATTTCTAAGACCGCCCACGTAACATGAAAACAACATGGCATGACCTATTTGCCAGCCTTATGTTTAAGGGTTATAGTATAATTTTCTGAGAGTTAATTGGACTTTAGTATGAGATTTAGTCACTTAAGAGGGTACCAGTATGTAAGCACCAGATTCCATTAGAATTTTGAAGTTAAGCATACTTAGATGAGAGTAGTACCAAGATGGGTGACTTCCGGAGAAGTCCTCACATTGCACCCCTTGGGTTTGGGGTTTTTGGAAACAGCCTCCTGTGTACATCCAACCCCCCTCGACCCTTGGGGCACTTGGAATGTTGCTTTTTATGAGATTCAATGAGATTATTCTTTAGTTCAAATTTTTAAATGAGTATTCAAATTTATACTTCTAATAATATTAGGGGTAAAATATAAAAAGATTCTTCGAATCTTCTTATGAAGCACAGACTCTGTGCACTTTTATTTAAACACAATACACCTATGAACTTTGCAAATAAATACCATACCATTGTACTTTTAGGCCCTATCATTTTTTATTTCTAGTTTTTTTTAATCTTCAATTTTCGTTGGAACATTTAAAAAAAAAAAAAAATGTTCCAACGATTTCAATTTTTCAATTTTATAAAAAATAAAAGTTGCAGGCATAAGTAATACCAAATTTGAAAGCTTGATCATTTAGTCCGAATCCTGTTGGAGTTTGAGTGTAGTATGCTTCAATTTTAATGTCTTGTAAAATTACCCCAATCCCACATAGGAAATCTAGAAGTGGAAAGTCTAATTTATATGCCCCTTTGTTATTGTATTTGGTAAAGTGTTGTGAGCCTAGAGTGGGTTTGGTGAACCACATTGCGGTGTGGTGTGGGCTGGGCTTTTGAGTTTGTGTGACCTGGCTCGAGGCTACAAACTCGAGCTCGAGTACGCGTTTTGACTGCGTCAATTCCCGCTCTTTTCATAAATTGTTTTTATCCATAACTAAAGCCGGATTTTTAGGCTCTCCCATATTCGCCACTTTCCTTGTTTGAGGTGAATTCTTAGCTCATGATCTTTTCCTTAACACGTAAGGATTTTTCTCTATAAATATTGTACCTTAGAGTTTTGTTACACACACTAAAATTACAGAAATTATTCTTCTTTCTTCACAGCTTTCTTGTCTTCTCTAAATTTCGTTCTCTCCTCTCCTCCATCACCGAGCAAGTTGGGGTGTATTCTAACCCATCTCCCCAGAATACACAACTAAGGTGGGTGCTGTGTTAACCTTGGGGGTCGGAGTGCCATTCATCCCATTGCTCCTTTGTGGGGACATAAACGAATTAGGGTAGTAGAATTTCAACGGCGCGGAAATTTCTTCAGTCAATTCTTTTCCTTCGGTTATTTTGTTTAAGTTGTTTATGTCATCCTAATTGTAACCCTTGAGATCACTTTGATTATAATAAGAGTTGTATTTTGATCACTCATTTACCCTAATTCTACAACAGTCTAAGTCGTTTAGTATAATGAGTAATCATAATATGACTCTTGTGGGCTTTATTACACTAGATATATCTAAAAATAAGCCCTTAGATGGGAAGAACTACAAGATGTGGTCTGATAAGATGGAGTTCTTCCTAGGCCAAATAGAGTTTCATTATACTCTGTTTAAAGATAGAGCCCATTAAGGTCTAATAAGGACTTCGAGAAAGACAACCGTACTTGTAGGAGAATGCTTCTCCATTATATGACAGCGCCTCAAATTATAGTAATATGAAAATCGCTGAAGAGATATAGGAAGCATTGTTAAACAAGTATGTCTCAGTTGATAGTGCGGCTAAAAAGTATGTTTGCAGTAGGTGGTTAGCTTTTACCATGGGGGATGAAAAACCTATTTTAAACCAATTCCATGAATACAAATCTTTTTGCGCTAATATATTGAATAAAGGCATGAAGATTTGTGACACGTTTCAAGCTAACTGCTTAATTGAGAAATTGCCTCCCTCTTTGGAAAATTACAAAGCATCTGTTAAACATAAGAAAAATGATATGTCTTTACAGGAACTAATCTCCCATATTAAATTGGAAGATCAGAACTATAAACATGCCAAGGGAAGGTCTTTTGAGCACTCCTCCCTGGCAGCTAACCTTGTGGAATCGAGAAACACACTAACGAAAGGCAAATTCAAGAAGCCTTTGAACAAGGATTGATCCAATGCTCGAGAGGAAGGCTCTAGCTGCAAGATAGGCCAATCTCGAGGAAAGAGGCTAATGCTGATGATGGCCAGAAAAAGACCCAAAAAACATGTTAGACTGGTGGCAAGAGTGGCCACACCTCGAGGAACAGCAGGAAGAGATTCGGACCTGGGAAGCACATAGAACACAAGCCCCAGGTTAATCTCACCAAGGAAGGAGACGTGTTTGTTGCCATGATCTCCAAGATGAATATGGTTGGGAACATAGTTGATGGGTCATAGATACTGGTGTTATAAGGCACATCCTCACCAATGAGGCCTGTTCCATGAATATGAGAAAGCCATTGATGGGTAGAAGGTGTACATGGGAAATTCCAGTTCGGTCCCTGTCCACAGTAAGGGAAAGGTCCTTCTAAAACTCACCTCTACAAAAATTCTGTGTTTGCTAAATGTGTTGCATGTTCTTGATCTACATAGGAATCTAATCTCAGGTGCATTGTTGAACAAAGCTGGCTTTAGGTTGGCCTTTGAAATAGCCTTTTCACGAGCACGTAAGCTATGATCTACCATATTAACCTCGGACTCCCTCAGCAAATAAGGCAGATGTATAGGTGGTGGTTTCCCATAGAGTATCTCATATGGAGTGGCTTGGGCAGAAGAATGAAAAGTGGTATTATACCACCACTCGAGAAACAACAGCCATTTGCTCCCCTCAATTGGTTGTTCATTGGTCGTACACCAAAGAAATGTCTTAAAGCATCGATTAAGAACTTCAATATGTCCATCTGACTGGGAATGATACGATGATGACAAATCCAATTAAGTGCCCAATCGTGAAATAAGTTCCTGCCATAGTGTGCAGATGAATATAGGATTGCCATGTCTAATCATACTCTTTGAAAGCTCGTGTAAACGATAAATCTAGTCTAAGAACACCTATGCCACTGATGCTGCCATGTACGAGCGTGAAGAGCAATAAAGAGCCCATACTTGCTTAATCGACAAATGACCACCATGATGATAGTATACCTTGATGAAGATGGTAGTCCATCAATTAAATCAAGTGAAAGGGTACTCCGGATGGTCGGAGGAGTGGGTCAAGGTTATTCAGTTGACAAATGGAACATTAATGAATGTAAGTGTGAACAATGTTCTTCAGTCCCTTCCAATTAAAAAAAAAAGAAAAAAGCTTGAACCCTGTTTACACCCTAAATTCAAGGGAGTTAGGATGATGTCGTTTTAAGCAAAGTGTCCCGTGCTTAACACATGAGGTCCTCTTCGAGGAGAATTAGGGCTTTAGATGTTGAAGTAAAGACGTCTCGAGCCCAACATCCTGAGAAGATTATCACCTTAATAAGGATCAACCACTCGAGGCTCGAGATGGTTGAAGGGAGCTCGAACTCAAGGGACTGCCAAGAAGGCTTTAAGACAGGTGGTTTCCAACCTCGAGACAGTTATTTAGAGTGCAATTTCAAATGCTTGGGCACTAAGCTTAATCCCAGAGAGCGTGGGGCTTCCAGAGGGGATTTAAACTATAAATTCTGACTTGGGCTCCAAAGAATTCCCTCCAAAACTAAGTCATGGGAATCAGGGGATAGCTGTTATTTAGTTTTTCTATAAATAAAAAACTTTGTGATATCCCCCCCCCTCCCCCCCCAAACACACACACACACACACACACACACACACACACTACAAAACTTCTTCAATTTTCTTTATAACACACTTGTGTTTTTTCCTTAGAAGTAGCCTAACTTAACATAGCTTAGCTTAGCATAGAACTTGCTGCACTTGCTTCTTCAGTAATACAGTCTTTCGAGTTTAAGGTATGAACTTCCTATTTTAATTTGTTCCCAAAATTTGATGAGTTAAGAATTGAGGCTCTAGTTTAAGGCTTTAAGGGCCAAGGCTTGACCTTGATTTCTTTTGTCTTAACACTAATGTCACTGCTTGATAATTTGGGTGAACAGAGGTTCGCACCATTGATTTGGGCTTTTGGCGACCACATCACACTTAAGTGCAAACAGAATAGAGTAAACACGCCTTTGGTGACCACAGTGGGAGGCTTAAAATAAGACTTAATTGCAGATCATTCGTCAATGGTCAGAACCAGGAGGTCCAGTGCTTTTAAGCATGAGGAGCCAGAGGGCTTAGCCATGATTGGATCCCCCGCTCAAGCATCCTATTGAACAAAGCCCTATCACACGAAAGGATGGACCGAGTCATAGCCATTGCAGTGAGAGTGGTGGTGATGATGAGATCCTGGAAGATGAACGCATTAGGCTAGATGGCCATTCTCGTAAGAGTTTGATGGCTATGCTCAAATGCCTTTTGGAATCGTGGGCCAAATAGTCCAACAAACAAGGAAAGAAGCCTTCGATAGACAACGTGTTGAAACAAAGCGCAATCTAGTGGCCCAACATGACAACTTTGCCACCATGAGAGTCGTGATACATAACGTTGGAACCTTAATGAATGATAGACTTCATAAAGAGACCGATGTTATGATTCTCATAATAGGGGGCAAAAGAAATAAAGTATAAATGTAATAAGGTGTTGAATATAGCTGATTGAGTTGTATTAGCAAGTCAATATTGTAACTAGAATAAGTCTTGATGTAATTAGTTGCATAAGTCCCTTGGTAAGTCATGTAATAAGTGAACTTTAGTGGTATGTAGCTTAGGTGGTCAATGGCCGGTCAAGTTAGGTGGCTCGTTAGAAGGGGGCGGTTAAGTCTGTTAGCCCATTAGTCCTCATGCATTGTATCTCTAAATATTTTTAGTCTTAAGCCATCCTAAGAGATAGTAGTATAAATTTGTAGAGCTTCAATTAAAGAGCTCATAACTTTGATGAATGATATCTTTGATATCTCTCTCTCTACTTCTCATCTCCTTTCACTTCTTATCTCATTTAAACTCTAAATTCTCTCCTTATCTCATACTCTCACTATCTCAACCTAGGTTAAGATCTAAGAGTAATCTTGAATCTTAACAATTGGTATCAGAGCCTTGATTTGGCTTCCGAATCAAGCTCTAAATTAGGAAAAATACAAAATCTGATTGTTTGTGTTGCAATTAATCAACAAAAATTGTTTGATACTGATTTAGTTCCATTTTATGTGATCAAGAATTCAATTTTGAATTCGAAATTTGACTGTCACATGCATTATTGATCTGCAAGTGTCTGGGAGTTGCTTTCGGTTGGGATAAATTTGATTGAGTTACATTGAAGAAAGTTTAATTGATAAGTATTTGTTGATTACATTCAACATCAAAGCCGATTCAGATTGAGTTCAGTAGAGTTGATCAAGCATTAGCTGCTGAAGTTGAGTTGTGAAGCAAAGCATTAGCTGCTGAAGTTGAATGCTGGAGCATAATTGTTCTTGATCAAATATTCATCTGATCAGTTGGAGAAGAAGTTTAAGTGAGCTATTGGATCAACATTACACTTGATCATGATCAAAAGATCTGAAACAAGCTGAATTGAGGTTAATTCAGATTCTACAATTCAGTAATTGAGGTTGAGGTAACTGTTCTCTGAACTTCAAATTGCATTTTCGATCAGAGTCTGTTTGTTGTTGATTTGTGATATACTTCGTGTTAATAAGCATAGAAGTGGTGAGAATTCAGTTGATTCTTAAGAATTATATGTTACGAAGTTGAGATTTGCTTAGACGCGAATCTGACATTGAACTAAGAACCGAAGGTGTGAAATCTGATTTCGTTCTTGAAGATTGCTTTGAGTATTGTGTTGAGGACTTGATTGCAGTCTAGAGTCGAGCCTAATTCAGAATTGTAAGTCTGTTACTCAAGAAGCATCTCAGTTAGGGCTTGGTTCGAGTTCTCTGTGTGCGAAAATCTGCATATTAGGGTTTGTACTTAGTGGCGATTGTGGAACCTATAGCAGGGGATTGTTTTGTGTGAACGAAGGGGTAGAACTTCATTAAGGAATCGGCTGTTGAAGAGTTGGGAAACAAGTCTCACTCTTCTGCGATTTTCGAACTTATTTTTCTGCGAACTGAGCTGTTTCAGATAGAAGCATTGTTGATCATTGCAAATATGGCTAGTATGGTTGATGATAGCTCTTGTCAATCTGTGATGAGTGATCCTTGGGAGAAAATAAAGCAAGAATTGAGACAAGAATGCCAGGTGCCTTGGTAGAAAATGAAACAAGCATGGGACGAAGGGCTGCAGCGAATTTTGGATTGGCAATATTCAGCTCATCAGTTTGCAAACATCAATCGAGATTGTGCTGGTGTTCTTGATGCAAATGAGTCCTCGGAGCTAATGGATAGCGTTATATAACAAGAGTTCAATGCTGAGCAAAATGAGAAGGTCAGAGTGGAATCTGTTGCCGTTGAAGATGAGTTAGACCACGGTAATGCCGAAATTGATGAAAATAAGTTAGAAGAATCTGAAGTTGTACAAGTTAATCATTATGAAGACTCTTTGCTGGAGTTAGAGTATCTTGTAGATGTTGAGGCACAGTATAACATGCTTCCGGAATAGGAATTCGATTTTCATGTCAAGGGAATGATAAAGAAAGCCAAGAGTAAGGCGAAGAGGAACCATCTAAACGAAGCATTGAAAGATTTTTGGGGTAAAAAGAAGATTACAAAGCAGAAATTGAAGCGTGAGGTTGTGTGTCAGCCTAAGGAGCTTCGGAGTTTGCAAGAACAGAACACTGAACAACCGGTAGTTGCTGTAATTGAGTCCAAATCAAGTAAGGGACCTCGGGATGGTCCACGGGAAGAAGTTAGGCAACAACAACTAACTCAAGCTACTGATTTTATCGATGTATATGCTGGTATACAAGGAGCGGATATAGTAGAACCTCTGATTTTAACTGGGGAGGTTGATGTTACTGCTGTAGTATTAATGAATACATCACCAAATCTGCTAAGTACTTCTCCATGGAAAGTTGGTATGCTGAATCAGAACGTGAGGGATACTGACGATTGGATTTTGGGTCAGAATTGTAGCATCTTCACTGCTAAACAATCACATTCTGTTGGGAAATCAATTGTTGCTGCTGTGGTATTATCTGATGTAGAACAAGGTGTGCTTTGGGGTGAAGAGAAGGTATATCTAAGTGCAAACATGAGTATAAAGCATTCTCCTAAGCTGGATGAAGAAAGGTGTACACTTAAGCGAGCTGAAGCACACTTTCAGCTGGATGTTTTGCAAGATCGGGTTGGTGTGCTTCCTTATTTAAGTGAAGTTGTGACCTATCCAAGTGCAAGTACTTGTGACAAGCTTCCTCTTGATCCAGGGAAGGTAGATCATGATTATAACAAGCTGAAACATGAGGCCGAGTTAGAGGAAAGGTTCAAGCAAGCTGCTAAAATCATTTCCCGAATTCAATTTAGGCCAAGTTTGATTTCTGGAAGAGTTCTTAACATGTTAGAAGTTCACAAATTGGGTACTGATCTGAAAATTAGGTTTGTTCAGCTCAGATCCAGTAGAATTAAAGGTCATTGGGTTATGTTTGATATTGGAAGACCCCCTCATGTCTTGGTGGAATCTGGGTTCTATATTTGGGCTGGAATGCCAATGCTGGACAGAAATGAGGCATGTACATTGAGCTCCAAATTTAGATTGTGCAATAATCAAGCTATGGGCAGAAAACAAGCTCCATTAGTGCACCAAATGTGAGTCCTCCTGAAGTTATGGGGCTTGCTGGTTGGTTTGATTTTGGAATACGAAGGCTTTTGGCTGGAAATTCAAAGCTGTTGCAGTATTGGATCACATTACAGAATTATGGCTCATTTGTGATCGGTTGTGTGGCTTCTGAGTGGAAGAATAAGAGGCACACGCTTCAGCATTTTTTGAATGTTTGAATGAAGGAGTACAACAAGGAAACAAGATCAATTCTAGCTGAAAGTATTTTACATTTCAGCATTAACGAACAGGATAGATCTCCTCTAGTTCTGAAATTAATCTCAGTAACTTTGAATTGTCATATGTGTCCTGATTTGATGTACATTCTTAAGTTCAATGACAAGGAAGCAAAGCTGGTTCATTGGAGGCAGGTTTGGTGGCTGGAAGAGCTTGGGGTCCAAGGAAATCTGCTGTACAGATTGAAAATTGTGACTTGCAGCATGAGCATTGCAAATGGAAAGGTTTGGGATGTTCAAGTTATAACATTGTGTCCTTGGCATTCAACAATGGCTTATGAAATCTTAGTTTGTGTGGTGTATGCAAGAATTTGGGATAGAAAGGCTGAGACTTCCAGATCTTACAAGTTCACACTCAAGATTCAAGTAATAGAAGTAATAGAGGTTGCTGAAAATTCTTGAAAAATTCCACTTCCTTCACTGTCAGAAATAAATGTGTTGCTCAAATGGAATGTGATTGGTGTTATTATGATTTTGAGAAGATGTAATAACTTGTTCGCATCAAGAAGCTTCCATATGGATGGAAATTGAGCTGAAATCTGTCATATCCACAACTATGTGGTGTATTGGTTTAACACTACTGTATTTTTAAGCTCTGCAGCACAACATGTGGAATTAGGAAGCAATCAAGATTTTGTTGAGCTTGGTCTGAGATGGTTTAGTAAGTGGATGTTTAAGCAATATAAATTTTGGATAGGATCCAAGATGAAATGGTTGCAGCTACATTCTTATGGGATGTCAATGTGTTTTGTCACCAAGATCAAGATATGGGGTTGTTTTAGTTGCAATTGGGAATTTCTTCAAGCATATTTTGATCCTTGGTTCACTTGGTTTGAGTTTGGAAGGCCTCCCGAGGTGTTCAAGGACTTCATATGCAGTCTTATGGGTTTAGCGACATTCAAATTCTGTTATGCAGCATACTACAAGTAGAATTTCAGAAGTGTAGATGCGTTTTATGGTTCTCTGCAGCAGGATAGAGTTTTGAGCTGTATTATCTGCATCATGAGGTGTCGTGGGTGTGTTGTTGATGTTGGGATGGTTTGGTTTGATCAGTGCAGACATCCGAAAGAGTACTACACATTCAAATGCAAACATTGTGTCAAAACAAGAGTCATACTCATAGTTCATCATTGGTTCGTTTCAACTGCAACAAATTTCAGCAAGTCCAGTTGTAGTACAATTCAGTTCCTGATATGCATCGAGTGTGTTCATAGATGCTAAATTTTGTAGTTGCAGCTCTACAGCCAATTTACTTCATGTTCAGCTCATGTTCAGTACCCAGATGTTCTTAACTGCAGACTTCAGCATGAGTTCATCAATTTCAGCTCTCCTTTCCACAACAATAAGTGTTCTTGAAGGTCTCAACTCTTTTCATGATTCTTGGGGACAAGAATCTTTTAAAGGAGGGAGTAATGTTATGATTCTCATAATAGGGGGCATAAGAAATAGAGTATAAATGTAATAAGGTGTTGAATATAGCTGATTGAGTTGTATTAGCAAGTCGATATTGTAACTAGAATAAGTCTTGATGTAATTAGTTGCATAAGTCCCTTGGTAAGTCATGTAATAAGTGAACTTTAGTGGTATGTAGCTTAGGTGGTCAATGGCTGGTCAAGTTAGGTGGCTCATTAGAAGGGGGCGGTTAAGTCGGTTAGCCCATTGGTCCTCATGCATTGTATCTCTAGATATTTTTAGTCATAAGCCATCCTAAGAGATAGTAGTATAAATTTGTAGAGCTTCTCTTGAAGAGCTCATAACTTTGATGAATGAAAATTGATATCTTTGATATCTCTCTCTATACTTCTCATCTCCTTTCACTTCTTATCTCATCTAAACTCTAAATTCTCTCCTTATCTCATACTCTCACTATCTCAACCTAGGTTAAGTTCTAAGAGTAATCTTGAATCTTAACAACTGACAGAGTCTTAGTTGAAATGAACCCAACCTTGTCCTATACTGCTACCTTTATTACAAAGGAAGTGGCAAGACAGACAGTAGTTGAGGTTGAGCCTATCTTAGTTAGACATGTTAAGGCTCAAAATGGCTTGGTTCAAGCCATTAGAGAGGAGATCAGACAACGTAGGCCAGCAAAAAGCACCCACTAGATATCCTTGTGAGGCTCCTTCTAGCTCACGATTACCAGTTACTTAGGTTGACTATATTGTCCTTGAGAGAACAGAAAACGTAGTTATAGCTAACCCAAATGTCACAAACTTAGAGTCCAGCTATAGGAACAACAATGTGCCCCTTTGGGTTGTTGGCCCTTCGAATCAGAGTTTTTCTTTGGCCCCGAGGGATCTTAATGCCGATGCGCTAGTGTTACCTGTCCCTGAGATAGGGGGCACAACTGTTCATACCCTCCTCAGGTGGTAGAGGTTGCCTCAAGGCCTACCCAAGGCCTTGAAGTAGGAATGTAAGGGCAGGTACCCACTTCTATGGGCCAACCTCTCAGCCTCTCTTTCCTAGATCTCTTCATGCTTACCGCACTAGGGGGCAAGTTAACCACCCACTTCCTCAAGATTACAACTTGGGGACTAATCAAGCAAGGATGAACCAACAGCTTGCTAATATTGGTATGCTCCCAGGCATGTCATATAACACAGATCCTGCTGGGACATACTTCATGGCCAACCAAGGGCATAGCTAAGTTGATCAGGGGGGTTACCCCGGGGTTTTTTTTTTTTTTGGGGGGGGGGGGGGGGGGGGGGGGGGGGGGGGCAACAATTGTTCCCACACCCATTTTTAATGGGTGCTTACGGATATCCTGTATATTCCCCTCAAGATCCTCCCCCACTTGGGGGGCAATGGCAGGTGCATAACCAAGTGGCTAACCTACTCCTCTAGGACCAATTTGCTGCCCTCATCAAGCAGATGTATGGGCTAGGCCTCAGAAGGGTCAATATACCCTTATACAATAAAGCTTACCCTGACTACATAGATAGGGACTATCCTTTTCCTCGAGGATACAAACTTCCCGAGTTTACGCTTTTCTCTGAAGAAGGGACTGTATCTGTCCTCGAGTACTTGGTAAGATTTAATTACCGCTGCAGAGAAGCAGCTGATAATCAATATCTCAGGCTTAGATTGTTCCCCACTTCTTTAATTGGGACCGCTTTTCAATGATACGTTAGCCTGTTGCCTAATTTCATCTATTATTGGAATGACATGGCTAGGCAATTCCAGGCTCTGTTCCTAAGAATGGAACTAGGAACTTGTTAAGATCGAGATTAAATCTTGATCTTAACCTAAGAATTAAGAGAATATGAGATGAGAAAGAAGGGAAGGAGATGAGAAAGTAGAGAGGATTAGATGAGAGAAAGAAGTTTTAATCTCAAGAGATTAATTGATATTTTTCATTCAATGCCTCTTACAATCCATAAACCGCTATTTAAAGAACAAAAACAAAAGAACATCAACACACAACTCCTGCCAAAAAATGCTGACAACAACTTAACCCTAACTAACAAACTTTGGCGCTAAAACTGTTTTAAACAAACAAGCATACCCGCCTTATTATATTTGAATTACAACTTGAAGGAACATAACAGAACTTCCATGTCTGACTTGGCTCGAATGAGGCAAAAGCCAGGTGAATTAGTGGAAGATTACATTAACTGGTTCAAGAGAGCCATGTTAAAATGTATTGTAGCCCTTCCTGAAGTTGAATATGCCAAGCTGGCCTTGAATGGCTTGGATATTTAATTTAGGAAGAAATTCGATGGCTCTAACTTCACGATGATCTTACAACTGGCAGAATGTGCCGCCAGATATGAGATCGTCTTAAAAGAAGAAAGCCTGAAGCAAAGTAGTGTGCAACCTAATCGAAGAGGATGAAGATCCTTCACATGAGATTGACATCGCTAAATATGTCAAGGGACTTCCTATGGCTCGCATTCTTTTGGTTACGAAGGATATCAAAGCCAGGATGTCTTATCAATCCCAAGACTTGAGAAAATACTCGTTTGACCTCTCAAGAGCCGATGTAATATTCAATTGGCTTGAGATAAATAGCAAACTCAAGATCAGAGGTAAACATAGACAGCCTGAACCAAATTTTACGAAGCGGAAGGTACATTGTAAATGGCATAATTCGTTGACCCATTCAACGAAGAACTGCGTCTACGTGGTTCAGAACACCTTAGAAGCAAAGGAATTGATCTTCATGGGAGAAGGATAGGCAGGCATTGATAAAGATCCACTCCCCAGTCTTGCCCAAGTTAATATAATTAAGGTAGCAAAGCCTTATGATTCCTATAACAGCCAAACTAATGGCAGACCTCTGTGTAGGATGGGTAGAGACAAAGATAGTCTGGCAGTGGCTAATGCTATGCTTGCCAGCATGTTAAAGTCAGGAACACTGAGGTTTCCTAGAACTTCGGTGAGGTTGCCAGAAGATTATTGCAATGGCTGAACATCTGACACACGATTGTGTTATGTTTAGTAGGTTCTTGAAAAAGAAATTAAAAGAGGGAGTTATTCTCCTCTTTAACGAAGAAGAGTTAGCCGTGGGAATTCTTACTGACGACCATTGGCAGACAGCCTTTGCTTCTAAGAAGCAGGCATCAAGGAAGCTCTTGCACCCTGCACATGACCTCTGCGGGGGTAGTGGCCCAAGTTGGTGTCTTATATGAAGAAACTGAGTCTTTCCCAAAGAGAAATCCAACTCCCTTAGCAAAGACATCACTAACGGGACCTCCTCTAGGTCTTACTTCGAAGAGCCAGATCATCCTTAAGACTAGGCATCCAAGGAGAAATCCGAAATTGCACTTACTGGACATGGACACCAGTCAAGGACCATAACAATTAGGACACTAGCTTTCCGGGCTCCAATTTTGTAATGTTCGGAGAAGGAGTCACCTCGATCAAGAGGAGGTTACTCCCTTTAGTCTTACTCGAACCCAGAAGAGGAGGCAACCACAGAAAAAGGTAGCGTAGCGAAGGACTCTGCTCGATACTTGCTTAACTACGTTCTCTCAAGAGTAGGCCAGGGTCCATAAGGGCAAGCAAACTGAGCCTATGGATCTTGAAGGTCCAACAATTGAGTCTAAGCCTGTTGCTATTGCTGAAAAAGGGCAACTGCACAGAAGATTGAGAGGTGGACCAGTCTCTCATCTTCTGAAGAACAAGAATCTTGGTGGGACCAGCTTGCCTAGAGCTCATTGGCTCGGAAATCAATTGATGACAAAGAGGAGTATTCCCCTCTCAGCATCAACGTAGTGGAACCTCAAGGCCGTGTTAACACAATATGGTCTGATATCGAGAATGACTTCCACACTTCTCCAACCTCTGGAGGAGTCTCAAGCTCTATCAATTGATCCAAAAGACCAACCTCTAGTGCAAGACATGCTAACTGATGGCAATCCTCAAAAGCATGATTAGGATGTGCCCATGGATGGTAGGCTTTAAAAGGAAATAGATCAAGGGATCCGAATAGAATTCGGGATGCTTCCTAAAGAGGTTGATGTTAAAAATGCCTAGCTCCTTCCTTTGGAGTTCATGGCAATTGACACTCAAGAAGGACTGAAGGGGGATGTTATAGCAGAAGATGAGGATCCCTAAGTGGAACTTGTGGCAGAAGTTGTAGCCTCGAAAGGTTTAAAGTTAATACCCTAACGTCTAAATTGCCAGATGATTCACCTGAAATAATGAAGATCATGTTTGATGGGCCTAATACTGCCCATAAACACATCAAGCCCCTGTACATCAAGGCCAAATTTGATAACATTCTGGTGAATAGGGTCTTGGTGGATAATGGCACCATCATCAATGTCCTACCTTCTTATATGTTAGGGGTCATTGGTAAATCTCGAGATGACCTGATTACTTTCGATGTTGCAACATGTTGCTTTTCTAGAGCTACTACCAAGTCTAAAGGGGTCATCCCGATTGAGTTAACTATTGGCAGCTTAAGTAAGCTAACAGCTTTCTTTGTAGTAGATACTACACCGAGCTACAACACTTGACTCGGGAGAGATTGGTTACACGCCAATTATTGTATCCCATCTTCATCGCACCAATTGATAATCTTCTGGAACCACAACATGTATGAGATTGTTATAGCAGATAACAGGCCATTCATGGCTTGCTCCAACTATGCTGAGGAAAAATTCTATAAAGATGTCGTGGGACTGCTTGACGCCAAAGGGACCACTCTAAAGTTTGCCCAACAACAAGAAACAATGGCCATCCTTGACCACCCACTCACTAAAGCTGAGGTTGGTCAAGTTGATATGGAGTCTGAAGACTCTTGATTTCTGGGGATGCATGAGGGCCCTTCTTAAAGAAGAAGATCTTCAAGGCACACCAGAACCCTTGTGCAGGGGAGACAAGACCTCCCACTAATGGCCCGAGAGGCCATTTCCTCGACACTAGAGAGGCTCGTAGCGTGGCAAGCTAAGGATCAACTTTGGACTGAACAACCATTCAATGGCTTTGAGGTCCAGGTGATGCAAGAAAAAGAGTTGGAACTCTCTAACTTGAGAGCAACACCAGCCAAGATGGAGGATTTAAGGGTGGAAGTTCAAGACCCCTCCTCGAGGTTAAATTGGGCTCCACAGAAGACTCGAGAGCTACCTATCTGAGCACTCTGCTTTCCGAGGATCAGAGAGAGCAGAATTTGACCTTATTTCATGAGTTCAAGGACTACTTTACTTGGGACCATTACGAGATGCCTGTCCCAGATAGAAAGATGGTTAAGTGTAGGCTTCCTATTAAGCCAGGCTCGAGGCCCATTATTTAAGCCTAGAGGAGAATGTCCTGACAAGTTATTGATTTGGTCAAGGAGGAGATCAAAGGACTTTTAAAGGCCAAATTTATCAAGACTGCCAAGTAAGTTGAATGGTCAGAAAATACTGTTCCGGTCACTAAGAAAAATGGTAAAATGAGGGTCTGTACTGATTCAAGAGATCTGAATGCAGCCACCCTAAGGATGAATACCCAATGTTTGTTGTTGATGTGCTTATTGGCTCAACATCGAGGCATGAGGTCTTGTCTTTTATGGATGGCAACTGTGGGTACTACCAATTTATGATTGCTTCGAAGGATACCCATAAGACATCATTCAGATGTCCTGGGTCAATAGAAACCATTGAGTGGGTGGCTATGCTGTTTGGCTTGAAAAATGTTGGTGCCACCCACCAAAGAGCTATGAACATGATCTTTTATGATCTCATCGGCAAGACCATGGAAGTCTACAATGATGATATTGTGGTTAAATCAAAGTTCCAAGTCAAACACTTGGTAGACTTGAGGGGGGCATTCCTTAGAATGAGGACTTATAACCTTAAGATGAATCCATTAAGGTGTGTCTTTGGAGTACATGCTAGAAACTTTCTTAGTTTTTTAGTACACCAGAGGGGCATTAAGGTGGACATTAATAAGACTAAGGCCATTCAATAGGCCAAACCCGCCTTCAAGCAAAAAAGAGCTCCAACGCTTCTTGGGGCAGGTTAATTTCCTAAGATGTTTCATCTCAAATGTCATAGCAAAAACGAAAGTCTTCTCTCCACTACTGAGGCTCAAGACTGAGAAGGACTTCAAGTGGGAGGAGCCAAATCAAGCAGCATTTGAGGCCATCAAGGAGTACCTGATCAGGCTGCTGATTCTCATTCTGCCAAAGTAGGGCAATCCTATTCTCTTTCCGGCAACGTAGGGTAAACCTTTGAAGATTTATGTCTTTGCTTCTATGGAATCCATTTGTTGCTTGATTGTACAAGAAAATGAGCAAGGGTTTGAACAGGCTATGTTCTACCTTAGCCGTTGCTTAAATGATTGTGAAATAAAATACTCCTCAATTGAGAAACTATGTCTATCTTTATTCTATGCATCAATAAAATTGAAACATTATTTCCTGGTTGTTATCATATACTTGGTTGCTTAGATAGATGTATTTAAATATATGCTCGATAAACCCTTGACAAGAAGGAGATTGAATAAGTGGAATGTTGCTCTACTTTAGATTGAGTTGGTCTATGTATCACAAAAGTCAGTTAAGGGTCAAGCCTTAGCAATCTTTTTAGTTGACCACCCAAGCATTCATACTGGCTTAGACCACAAGCCACAGCAGCTCCTAGTGGTGGAAATGGTCCCTTGGAAACTATACTTTGATAGATCAAGGACCAATTCAAGTGCTGGAGTTGGAATTGTGATGGAATCCCCCGTTGGGGTCATCACTAAATTAGCTGTTACTTTAGTTGGCAAGGGTTCTGTTATGATTCTCATAATAGGGGGCATATGAAATAGAGTACAAATGTAAAAGGGTATTGAATATAGCTGATTGAGTTGTATTAGCGTGTGGATTTTGTAACTAGAATACGTCTTGATGTAATTAGTTGCATGAGTCCCTTGTTAAGTCATGTAAGAAGTGAAGTCTAGAGCTTGTTAGCTGCGGTGGTCGAGCTAGTGGTCAATGCTGGTCAATAGTGGCAGCTAAGCAAGTGGTTGGCAGTTATAGCATGAGTTAGATGCAATGTAATAGATCATGTCATGTGAGTAGTATAAATAGTAAGGCTTAGGCTTGTAATCTCATAACTTTGATAAATGAAATTGATATCTTTGATATATCTCTCTCTACTTCTCATCTCCTTTCCCTTCTTATCTCATCTAAACTCTAAATTCTCTCCTCATCTTATACTCTCACTATCCCAACCAAGGTAAAGGTCCAAGAGTAATCTTTGAATCTTAACAATTGGTATCAGAGCCTTGATTTGCTTCCGAATCAAGCTCAAAAATCAGGAAAAATACAAAATCTGATTGATTGTGTTGCAATTAATCAACAAAAATAGTTTGATACCGATTTAGTCCAGTTTTAGGTGATCAAGAATTCAATTCTGAATTCTGAACTTGAAGCGTTTATGTACTGTCATATGCATTGTTGATCTGCAAGTGCCTGGGAATTGCTTTCGGTTGGGATAAATCTGATTGAGTTACATTGAAGAAAGTTTAATTGATCAGTATTTGTTGATTACATTTAACATCAAATCTGATTCAGATTGAATTCAGTAGAATTGATCAAGCAACAGCTGCTGAAGTTGAGTGCTGAGCATAATTGTTCTTGATCAAACATTCATCTGATCAGTGGGAGAAGAAGTTAAAGTGAGTTGCTGGATCAATCCTATGCTTGATCAGAATCAGTAATCAGCTTAGCAAGCCAAATTGAGGTGATTTCAGATTCTACAATTCAGTATTTGAGGTTGAGGTAACTGTTCTCTGAACTTCAAATTGCATTTTCAATCAGAGTATGCTTGTTGCTAATTTGTAATATAATTCGTGTTAATAAGCATAGAAGTGGTGCGAATTCAGTTGATTCTTAAGAATTATATGTTATTGAGTTGAGATTTGCTTAGATGCGAATCTGACATTGAACTGAGAACCGAAGGTGTGAAATCTGATTTCGTTCTTGAAGATTGCTTTGAGTATTGTGTTGAGGACTTGATTGCGGTCTAGAGTCGAGCCTAATTTAGAATTGTAAGTCTGTTACTCAAGAAGCATCTCAGTTAGGGTTGGTTCGAGTTCTCTGTGTGCGAAAATCTGCGTATTAGGGTTTTTACTCAGTGACGTTTGAGGAGCCGTTAGCAAGTGATTGTTTGTGCAAGTGAGGGAGTATAATTTCCTTAAGCAATCAACTGTGGAGGTGATTCAAATCGAATTTTGTTCCTCTGCGAACTGAGTTGGTTCATATCTCTGCGAAACTGAGCTGTTCCAGATCGAAGCATTGTTGTTCATTGCAAATATGGCTGGTATGGTTGATGATAACTCTTGTCAATTCGTGATGAATGATTCTTGTGAGAAATTGAAGCAAATATTGAGACAAGAAATGCAAATATTGAAACAAGAATACGAGGAGATATTGAGACCAGATATGCAAATAGTGAGATAAGAACGCGAGGAGATTTGGCAGAAAATGAAACAGGTTGCGGACGAAAGTTGGCAGCGAAGTTTGGATCGGCAGTATTCAACTCATCAGGTTACAAACATCAATCGAGATGGTGCTGGTGTTCTTGATGCAAATGTGTTTCCTGAGCTAGTGGATAGCGTTGTACAATAAGAGCTCAATGTTGAGCAAAAAGAGAAAGTTGGAGTAGAATTGGTTGCCATTAAAGATGAATTCAACCACGATAATGCCGAAATTGATGAACACGGGTTGAGGAACCTGAGTTTGAACAAGATGATCATTATGAAGACTCTTTGCTAGAGTTAGAGTGTCTTGTAGATGTTGAGGCACAGTATGACGTGCTTCCGGAATGGGAATACGATTTTCATGTCAAGGGAATGATAAAGAAAGCAAAGAGTAAGGCGAAGAGGAACCATCTAAATGAAGCGTTGAAAGATTTTTGGGGTAAAAAGAAGTTGACAAAGCAGAAATTGAAGCAAGAGGTTGTGTTTCAGCCTAGGATTCTTGATGATCAACACGAAATAACTCAAGCTCCTGATTTCACGGAGCTATATGCTAGTATACAAGGGTCGGGTACAGCCGAATTTCTGAATTCAACTGGGGAAGTTGATGTTACTGCTGTAGTAACAATGGAAGCACCACAAAATGTGTTAAGCACTTCTCCGAGGCATCTTGATAATCGAAATCAGCATTTGATTCGTGCTAGTAGTAATGTAATTGATACATTGCAAGATGCTTGGAGTGGAGAAAAGTTGTATTCAAATACACATTCTCATGACGAGTTGCCTCCTAATCCGAGAGAAGATACTCAAGGCTATGTGAAGTAGAAAAGAATCGATTTTTTGCTGAAAAGAAGTAATCAAGCTGCGAGAGTGCGTTTGAAGGTTCAACAAAGGAGAAGCATTGTGTCTATACAAGCAATTGAGTTGTTGGAGGTGTATAATTTCAGTAAAGTGCTGAAACAGATTTTTGCTCAGACCAAAACCAGTACAGTTGATGCTTTAACTGATGTTGGAAGTCCCTTTGATCCAGGGAAGGTAGATCATGATTGTAACAAGCTGAAACATGAGGCCGAGTTGGAGGAAAGGTTCAAGCAAGCTGCTAAAATCATTTCCCAAGTTCAATTTAGGCCAAGTTTAATTTCTGGAAGAATTCTTAACATGTTAGAAGTTCACAAATTGGGTACGGAACTGAAAATTCGGTTTGTTCAGCCAAGATCCAGTAGTATTGAAGGTCTTGGGGTGATGTTTGATATTGGAAGACCCCCTGATGTTTGGGTGGAATCTGGTTTATGCAATTGGGCTGGAATGGCAGTGCTGGACAGTATTGGGGCAAGTGTGTTGAGCTCCAAATTCAGATTGTGCATTAATCAAGCTATGGGCAGAGAACAAGCTCCATTAATGCAACCAAATGTGAGTCCTCTTGAAGTTATGGGGCTTGGTGGTTGGTTTGATTTTGGGATACGAAGGCTTTTGGCTGGAATTTCAGGATTGTTGCAGTATGGGATCTCATTACAGAATTATGGCTCATTTATGATCTGTTGTGGTTGTTCTGAATGGAAAAATCATATGCACAAGCTTCAATATCTTCTCAATGTTTGGATGGAAAAGATCAATGCAACATCGAGGATAACTCCAGCTGCAATTAGAGTGAATATCAGCAGGGAAGTTTGGAACATATCAGCTCTAAGTTTGAAGAAGTTTAAAGCTGTTCAAGAGTTCTATTGGTGTCTCCACTTGTTATATTTGTCACTCATGCTTGAGATGGTTGATAAGAAAGCAAAGCTTGATCATTGGAGGCAAGTTGGGTGGCTGGATGAGCATGGGATCTAAGAAGGTCTTGAGAACAGGCTGGAAGTTGTGAGCTGCACAATACATTCTGTCAATGGGGTTGCTTTAGGCATTCAAGTGAAGACCTTGTGTCCTTGGAATTCAATTATGACTCATGAGTTCATAACTTGGTGGAGCATAGGACCAGATTTTTGAGCCAAAGTCACAAGTGTTCAAGAGAATAAGATTGGACAACAATGTATTCAAAATTTCTGGTGCATTCTCTCTATGTTTTGTCAACATCAAAGAATGGGAGCCTATAGTGTGTTCTATGCAAGATTATTGAAAGAGGAAGGTGAAATTTCTAGATCTTACAAGTTCACAATCAAGATTCAAGCAATGGAAGTATTAGAGGCTGCTAAAAATTCATGGGAAATTACAATTCCTTCACTATCAACAGTAAATGAGTTATTCAGATTGAGTGTGATTGGTGCTATTATGATTTTGGGAAGATGTCATAACTTGTTCGCAACAAGAAGCTTCCATATGGAGACAAATCGAGCTGAAATCTGTAATATCCGCAGTTATGTGTTGTCTTGGTTATACACCGCTGAATTCTTGAGCTCTGCAGCACCACATGTGGAATTGGGAAGCAATCAAGAGTTTGTTGAGTATGGTCTGATATGGTTTAGTAAGTGGATGTTTAAGCAGTACAAATTTTGGATAAGATCCAAGATGAAATGGTTGCAGCTGCATTCTTATGGAATTTTAATGTGTTTTGTTACCATGATCAAGATATTGGGTTGTTTGAGCTGCTCTTGGGAATGTCTACAAGTAGATTTTGATGCTTGTGTCTTTTGGTTCTTTATGGGTTCAATGACATTCAAGTTCTGTTATGCAGCCTACTACAAGCAAAAATTCAGAAGTATTGATGCGTTTTATGGTTCTCTGCAGCAAGATAGAGTTCTGAGCTGTATTAACTGCATCATGAGGTGACGTGGATGTGTTGTTGATGTTTGGTTTGATCAGTGCATACCTCCTGAAGATTATTATACATTCGAAGGCAAAATAAGATGTTATCCTCATGTATCTGCTGCATTTCAGATTGAGTTGCTTCAGATGTCTTTCCAGCTGCAGAATTTCGGCATGAGATCATCAATTTCAGCTCTTCTTTCCACAACAATAAGTGTTCTTGAAGGTCTCAACTCTTTTCTTGATTCTTGGGGACAAGAATATTTTAAAGGAGGGAGTAATGTTACGATTCTCATAATAGGGGGCATATGAAATAGAGTATAAATGTAAAAGGGTATTGAATATAGCTGATTGAGTTGTAACAGTGTGTGGATTTTGTAACTGGAATACATCTTGATGTAATTGGTTGCATGAGTCCTTTGTTAAGTCATGTAAGAAGTGAAGTCTAGAGCTTGTTAGCTGCGGTGGTCGAGCTAGTGGTCAATGCCGGTCAATAGTGGCGGATAAGCAGGTGGTTGGCGGTTATAGCATGAGTTAGATGCAATGTAATAGATCATGTCTTTGATGAATAGTAAGGCTTAGGCTTGTAATCTCATAACTTTGATGAATGAAATTGATATCTTCGATATCTCTCTCTCTACTTCTCATCTCTTTTCCCTTCTTATCTCATCTAAACTCTAAATTCTCTCCTCATCTCGTACTCTCACCATCCCAACCAAGGTTAAGGTCCAAGAGTAATCTTTGAATCTGTTAAGATCGAGATCAAATCTTGATCCAAACCTAAGATAAAGAGAGTAAGGGATGAGAAAGAAGTGAAGGAGATGAGGGAATAGAGAGAAAGAAGATTTAATCTCAAAGAGATTGGTTTGATATTTCATTGAATGATTAAGAATTACACTTGATCAACCTACTTATAGAAAATAACAAGCAAGACTCACTAAACAAGCCCACTAACCGCTAACCAACTTTGGCTGCAAAACACTAATTCAAACATTACAAGCATACGGCACCTTATTACATCAAGAAACATAACAATCCCCTCCCCTTAAAACATTCTTGTCCTCAAGAATGAAAAGAAGGAAATTGACTCAACAAAAATCGCTTCTCTTCCCAAGTGGTGAAAGATTCATCCAAATTGCCCCAGCTTACTCGGACTTCCTCTCTGTTGGGACCATCTGCTGTTGCCTGCATAACTTCCACCACTGCAGCTGGCTGTAAGATCAAGGACCCATTGGAACCCACCTCTGGAGGGCCTGGAGAAGATCTGTGACCTTTTTTAACCTGCTTTTTAAGAAGTGAAACATGAAAGACAAGGTGAATATATGAATCGGGTGGAAGCTCCAGCTTGTAAGCCACCTTGCCAATTCTCTCCAAAACCTTGTAAGGTCCAAAGAATCATGCACAAAGCTTGACATTCTTCCTTACAGCTGTTGTAGATTGCCTATAAGGCTGTAGTTTCAGATATACCATATCACCCACCTTAAAATTTCTGTCTACTCTCTTGCGATCTGCATACCATTTCATTCGAGCTTGGGACTGACTGAGATTATTCTTAAACTACTGCATAAGATGTTTCCTTTGCTGTACCAATTCAGAAACCTCAACCACATGTGTCTCAACTCCTTGCAACATCAATGGAGTGGGTGGATCATACCCATACAGTGCCTTGAAAGGTGTAGCACCCAATGAAGCATGGAAGTGGGTATTATACCAAAATTCCGCCAAAGAGAGCCATCTTCCCCACACCTTAGGATGGCTAAACACCATGCTTCTAAGGTATTGCTCAAGGCATTAATTGACCCTCTCAGTCTGACCGTCGGTTTGAGGGTGTTAAGAAGAGCTAAGGGCCAAAGTCATTCCCAAGAGACCAAACAACTCTTTCCAAAAACGACTTGTAAAGAGCTTGTCCCTATCATAAATTATGGATTGAGGCAATCCATGGAGCTTGTAGATGTTATCAAGGAACACATGAGTTAACTTCTCAGCAGTCATAGGTCGAGCCAAAGCAATGAAATGACCAAATTTGGTGAATTGATCAACTACTACCCAGATCACCTCCTTCCCCTCTGACTTGGGCAATCCTTCAATGAAATCCATGCTTATGTGCTGCCATATACCCTCCGGAATAGGTAAGGGTTGGAGAAGTCCCTAGTATCTATGATCACCAAGCTTAGTTCATTGGCAAACCTCACAACTTTGCAAAAAGTCTAACACGTCTTTCTTCATTCCCGGCTAACTGAAGTGAACCTTCAGCCTTTGATACGTTCCTTCCATGCCAGAATGGCCTCCCCATGAAGAATCATGAGCAGCACTGATGACATGTTGTCTCAGATCAGTAGAGATGCCAATATACAACTTCCCCTGAATTCTGATAATTCCTCGGATCACAGAAACCTCTGCACCAGCAACCAAATTGCTCGCCTTACCCACACTGACAGATGCTATACATTCTTGTGCAAATGAATCATTCTCATAGGACTGATGTACTTCTTCCATCCAAGCAGGAGAGATCACTGAAATGGCCCCAAGAGAGCCCTGCTCATAGTCCTCAAACCTGCGCGACAGTGCATCTGCTGCAATGTTTTCCTTCCGTTTCTTATACTCAATGTCATAATCAAGCCCCAACATCTTCATAAGCCCTTTCCTCTGTATCCTTGTGACAATTTTATGTTCTAATAAATGCTTGAGACTTTGATGATCAGTCTTGATGATAAAATGAGGCCCATCCAAGTAGTGCCTCCATTTTTCCACAGCAAGCAGAATTGCAAGGTACTCTTTCTCATACGTGGAAAGTGCCTGATGTTTTGCACTCAAAGCCTGGCTAAGATAAGCTATAGGCCTCCCTCCTTGTGACAACACTGCCCCACACCACTTCCACACGCATCAGTCTCCAATACAAAGCTTGAAGTAAAATCGGGCATGGCCAAAACAGGTGCTCTGCACATGGCTGCCTTAAGAGCTTCAAAAGCAATCTGAGCTTCATCCGACCATATGAAAGCATCTTTCTTTAACAAATCTGTGAGTGGCTTGGCCATAGCACCATACCCTGCTACAAATTTATGGTAATACCCTGTCAACCCCAAAAAACCGCTCAATTGCTTCAAGGTTACCGGAACTGGCCACTTCTTCATGGCTTAGACCTTTGAGGGATTAGTGGAAACCCCTTCACAAGAGATCACATGGCCAAGGTATTCCAAATGAGTTTGAGCAAAAGAACACTTGGCAAACTTAGCATGCAACTTGTGCTCACGCATGACCAGAAATACTTCCCTCAAATGCTTCAAATGCTCCTCGAATGATGCACTGTAAACCAAAATGTCATCAAAGAAGACCAACACAAATTTTCTAAGGAATTGTTTGAAGGCATCGTTCATAAGAGCTTGGAATGTTGTCGGTGTGTTTGTCAAGCCAAATGGCATGACCACAAACTCAAAGTGTCCATGATGTGTTCGGAATGTTGTCTTGTACACATCGTGCTCTTCCACTCTAATTTGATGATAGCCTTGCCGTAGATCCAGCTTGGAAAAGACTTGAGCTCCATACAACTCATCTAGCAAATCATCCATAACTGCTATAGTGAACTTGTCCTTTACAGTCATAGAGTTGAGCTGTCTATAATCAATACACATTTGAGCCGTGCCCTCCTTTTTCTTGACAAGAATAACTGGAGAGGCAAAGGGGCTGTGACTTTGTCGTATGAAGTTGATCTTGAGCAAATCATTAACTTGTTTCTCAATTTCCGTCCTCTGAGCATGAGGATATCTATAAGGCCTAAGCCTCACTGGTTCTGCATCACTCTTGAGGGGAATAACATGGTCTAAACTCCTCTTGGGAGGTCAGGACTTGGGCACCTCGAACAAATCCTCAAACTCCTTGATGACTGCCTGCACTTCTGGCTCGATAATGCTAACCATTTCAGTAGGAGCTATAGCAAACAGCTGGCCTACCCATTGAAATGCACATTTCTTGAAGCCCTTCTTTAACTTGCTCCCTTTGATTGCTTGCAATTGAGCTTGCTCTGCAATACCTTGCAATGTAACCTTAGAGCCTTATATTTCAAAGGAAACCGTGAGATTAGCATAATCAAACAACACAGGAATGTAAGTTCTCATCCAATTTACCCCAAGCACCATGTCACACCCTCCCAAAGGAAGGATTCTAAAGTCATAACTGAACTTGCGGTCCTACATAAACCAATAGAACCCTTGGCACTTGTTTTGAGTCATCATAGATTTCCCATCAGCCACGGTGACAGCAAGAGGGTGAGTTTTAATCACTTCATGTCCCACTTTCTTGACCACTTTAGCATCAACAAAGCTATGGGTACTACCACTATCAATGAGGATGATGATAGACCTTTTACCAACCTTCCCTTGTATTCGGATTGTGCTATGACCCCCATTACCAGTTAAAGCTTTCATTGAAATTCCCACTGCAGCATCATCCAAGTTTTCCTCGATGTCCTGATCTGAATCAGCACCACCACCCTTAATCTCCTCGCCATCAGAGAGTTCTCCAGCACTAACGCCTTCAGCAAACATAAGAAAATTTGGGTTACACTTGTGGCCAAATTGATAAGATTGATTACACCGGTAACACATTCTCTGCTGCTGCTTATCATCAGATCTGTTGGTCCTAGACCTGACAGATCCTTGCTGTGGTTTGGAGCTGCTACCACGAGATCTGGACACATCACTTGAAGACAGAATGGTAGATTCATAAAGCTTGTCTTTAGCATAAGCCATAGACAAGGTTGTAGGATGAACGGCTTTAACCAAATTCTTCACCTTTGGCTTCAAGCCACTTATGAAAGCTGATACATAGTATGATTCTGAGGCTTGGATTTCAGTTATGATGCTTGCACGGAGGTTTTCAAACCTGGTCATATAATCTCTCATTGATGTCTTCTGCTTCACCTTGTTGAATTTATCCACAATGTCACTATCATCCTCATCACTATACCGGTCACACAATTCTTTCGCAAATTCAGTTCATGAGAGGGAAGGATTGCTTTTCATCAAACTATAAAACCATACTTCATGATCACCAAGAAGATATACAGCAGCAATTTGTACCTTTTCAGATTCTTCAATATGATAGAAGTGGAAGTAACGCTCACACCTCCTCAACCATGAATGAGGTTGCTTCCCCTCAAAGGCATCGATCTGCACTCGAGGCTGTCTGTCGCCACTACTTCTGCTGTTAGAAGTCTCCTCGTTGCTGCCTGAATGTTGCTGATGTCAATAATCAGGCGGTCTATCCAGTTGATCCACATTCACTTCCTAGGTCTGTAAGTATCCTCCATTTCATGAGCTCGGACCTCGGGTACTGCATTCCAGTTTGAAAGTTGAGATTGCACATGCTCACTACGACCTTGCCTGTCAGTCATAGCTTCCTAAACTCGATCTTGAGCTCCAGCATCAACACCATGATTTAAGACTTCAGCTCTCACTGATTGATTAGCTTGTAACACACTAGCAAGTAATAATGGATCCGACATAACAGGAGGACTTGGCCTCCTAAATTGCTTTTGAATTTCTGCTAACCTCACTTCCAGCTGTTGCATTTGTTGATCAAACCACAAGTTAAACCTCTCCTCCAATTCTTGTGATTGTCGCGTGACCTGATCAGAGATCCTAACCTCCACATGCTGAGCTCGTTCATCAATCTTCACATCAATTTGCTGAACTGATTCAGCGTTAGATTGCTTGATTTGAGCAAGCATTGTCTTCAACTAATTGTCCAATTGCGCATTCGTAACCACATCTCGTCCTGCTGCATCACTGCTGCCAACAACATCAGCATATGTAGACTTAGCAGCTGCCTTAGCCGCTGCTGATCTGGTGGTGACACCACCGATCAATGCAATTTCATTCTATTCCATTGATTTGGAAGCCAAACGAGGCTCTGATACCAATTGTTAAGATCGAGATCAAATCTTGATCCAAACCTAAGATAAAGAGAGTAAGGGATGAGAAAGAAGTGAAGGAGATGAGGGAATAGAGAGAATTAGATGAGGGAAAGAAGATTTAATCTCAAAAAGATTAATTTGATATTTCATTGAATGATTAAGAATTACACTTGATCAACCTACTTATAGAAAATAACAAGCAAGACTCACTAAACCAGCCCACTAACTGCTAACCGACTTTGGCGCCAAAACACTAATTCAAACATTACAAGCATACGGCACCTTATTACATCATAAACGAATAAGAAACATAACAGAATCTTAACATGTTCCAACAATATGACAGAGTATGAAGAACTGATAATAGGCCTACAGACTCTCTTGGAAATGCAAGTCTCTAATGTTTTCATTAAAGAGGATTCCCAGTTGGTGATTTTCCAAGTAAAAGGGGAATTTCAATGTTTGAGCAACACCTCAACATAAACTTTTCAACAGGGAAGAAGCTATTTAGTAAGTTTGATGGTGTGCAGTTTGAGCATATCCCTTGAGAGCAAAACAAAGCAGCCAATGACTTCGCTCAGTTAGCTTTAGGGTACAAGTTGCCCAGGACTTGGTGCGAAGAGACCATGGTCATCAAGACTAAGATTTTAGGCCATGACATTGAATTCGCTAAGTCTTCTAGTTTTGAGAGCAAAGCCATGCCAAGTGAACACTTGGATTGCTTTGAAACTTGTCAAACTATCCTAGGTTAACATGAGGATTGGAGGAACCCTTTAATGGACTACTTTAAGAACCCTTAAGACTACATTAGGAAGAAAAAGATGAAAATGAGAGCTCATGGATTCCATTTAGATGATGAATCTGGAGAGTTATATAAAAGGGACGCTAATGGAGTGCTTCTCAGGTGCCTTGACTTGGACGAAGCAATGCTAGTGGTGGTAGGAGCCCATGAGGGTATCTGTGGATCCCATCTAACTGGCAACAAGATTAATTGGTTCATTAGACGTTATGGAATATTACAGGCCATCAATGATGGATGATTACATAAAGTACGCTAAGGGGTGTAGAGCATGCCAAAAACATGGACATGTACCAAGAGTCCCTACCGCTGAGATACATGCCATTGTCAAACTGCGGCCCTTTAGAGGTTGGGCAATGGACATCATCAGGGAAATTCAGCCCCCTTCTAGCAAGCCGCACTCTTACATTCTTGTGGCTAGAGACTACTTCACAAAATGGGTAGAGGCTAAACCATATAGAAATATCAATCAGCAAGATGTGACTGATTTCATCAAAGACTACATCCTATGTAGGTTTGACATCCCTATAATCATAACTATGGACCAAGCTAATGTGTTCTCTGGGGCTGAGGTTAAGGAGCTCACCAAGAGTTTCAACATAGAAATCTTGAATTCAACCCCTTACTATGCTCAAGCCAATGGCCAGACAGAGTCAACAAACAAGATTTTAAAGGCCAATATTGAAAAGACGATCGAGGACAATCCTAGGAGGTGGCATGAATTGCTACTGGATGCTCTTTGGGCTTACAGAATGTCCAAACGTGATGCAACTGGGACAACTCCCTTCCGTTTGATGTATGGCCATGATGTTGTGCTCTTAACAGAAGTAACAGTTCAGTTTATTAGGTTAGATCACCCAAGAAGGTTTTCTAAACTTGAGTATGAGCAGGTTATGGTGGACGAACTAACTTAGATGAAGTTAGGCTTGACACCCTTCACCAGTTAGAGAAGCAAAAGAAGAGGGTGGCTAAAGCCTACAATAAGGTCAAACCTAATTCTTTTGACTTAGGGGATTTAGTCTAGAAGGTGGTTCCACCCATTGGCTAGAAAGACCGTGTCTTTGGGAAATGGTCCACAAACTGGGAGGGTCCATTTAGAGTCATTGAGGTATTTGTAGGCAATGCTTGCTTACTTGAAGACCTAGATGGAAGAACTCACCTGAGGGCTATTAATGGAAGGTTCCCAAAGGAATATGCGCCATCTATTTTGGATTCTAACAAGGAAGTCCTTAAGTATAGATTCCCTGAGTTATGGGCTCGGTTTCAATATCAATGTCTTGAAGATCAACTCCGTGATCCTTAAGTTATGAAAATAAAGAAAAATAGTAACCACCAAACTAAAAGACATGTTTGACAAAAATGCATAGTTTATTAATATTATTGGAGAGTACATGGCTTATATACAAAGATAATAAGCAACTTGTGTAGCCAAAATGTATTTGCAAAAGCGAAAATTAAAAGAGTTCAGTTCTAATCCTCACTAAGGATTTCATTATAGAAGACAACTGGTTGCATTGCTCAGCTCATGGTCCAGGGAAAGGGCTTCTTCTTCAAGAACTTGGTAACTTCTTTGGGCCTCCATAGTAGCTCCCTCGAGCCTTCCAACCATAGAGCCTTGAGAGGTATGTTGTTGTCTTAGGGAAAGTAGATCTTCCCTAAGATGACCCAATCTCTCCTCCAAGCGATGAATTTCATCCTCGAGGCCTCTGATCTCTTGAGCTTGCCGACTTTGCATCTTCTTGGCTGCTTGGAGTTCTTTAGATAAAAGCTGCAAGCCACTAAGATCAGCTAAACACCATAAGTCCCTTAAGGCATCTTGGCAGCACCACTTCTGCTGCAGGAGGGTTGGGACCTCATGGTTCACCTTCGCAAGCACTTCCTCCAGGACTTCAAGTTCTTTGGAAAAGGTAGGAACCACCTTAGGGTCCTCTTTTAAGGCCATCACCAGGGACGTAGCTTCTTGGAAGGTGGCCCTTTCAGCTAGGGTCAAAACAGGGAGGTGTGCAAGCTCTCTAGTCTAGAATAATATTTGTTCTAATTGCTGAAAGGCCAACCTGCCACTCGCACCTAGCTTCTCTAGAGGAGTGGTCCTCCCTCCTTGTTGTGGGGAAGGAATGGCTCTTGGAGGTGTGACCTATAAGAGGGTTAACATCAAAAGGAGTTAGATTAAATCTTAACTTTGGAAGACAACCAAGGTTATGGGAACAATCATTACTTCTAAAACTTGAACTTGAGGCAAAGGAGGAACTTCTGCTTGCATTCCTGTCATTGGAACTTCTTCCGGCTTTTTAACAGTAGGGACTTAGAACCAAGTATGGTGTAAGACATAAGGGGTTGGAGAGCTAGATGACAAAATCTTACCGTCGAAGATCTCTTCAAAGGAGATTGAGTTTCAAGGAAGGGGGAATGGAGCCTGCATGAGGCCCTAGTTTAGAGTAACTAAGAAGGAAACCTTTTAAGAGGGATAGCTTCTAACTTGCTCCATAGTAGAGGTAGCCACATCACCTCCTTCTTCAGCACTCGAGCTCAATGGCTCAGTACCTTGACTGAGCTCTGATGTAATTTCCTGCGGTGGAGAATCTAGTATCTCCCCAATAACCGGAGCTGGCTCTCCATGTGGCTGTAAAAGGCCAAGTTAGAAGCTGCTTTGACAGTGCTGAATGACACACCAATTAATAAAAGTCAATACCTCTGGTTCAGGGAGCTCCCTAGTTGTGAGGTGGGTACCTCTTCGTCTTCTTCCTCCTCTGCTACAGGAATGGCTTCGGTAGGGAGAGTTGGGAGAACATCCTTCTTCTTCCTCTTCCTTGAGTCACAAACTTTGAGGGCTGGTGCAGAAATTCCTGGAGGGCATTCCTCTAACAACATCTGGGTGAAACTCCTAGTTCTAGCACTCCTAGGAGTCCCATGAACAGCTGCCACTGTAAAAAGAAAGGACAAGGATTACTTTTTGTTCATAACCACCTAAAAATAGAATTGAAGCATACTTTAAGGGTGGCTCTTTCCCCGATTGTGCCTTCTGTGGAGTTGACCTGATGCTGACTGGCTGGCTTCCTCCCGAGCTGGGACCTGCAAGCTTAAAGGAAGGTTTGAAATACCGCTTGGCTCCTTTGGCCTCCAAAGAAGATCAATAGGCTAGGAACTAAGCTATAAAACGAGGTGTGGCACATGGGATGTACCTGCAGATAACTGGCTACCCATAGAAGGATTTGACTTCTTGATTCAACTCCTGAAGCTCTCTATATTGAGGAAGTTGAATGGAGATCCTCTTGGCCCACCAAAGGTTTTTGGTTCTTATACTGGAAAGGGAATATCTTGGACCATTCCAAATTGCATGGCAAACAAGCTAGGCCTATAAGTTTATACACCATGATGAGTCTGGTGATAGAAAAATTAATCTTGAGGGCTCAAGATTGCCTGCCAAATATGTGAATTGATGCCCATAGAGACATCATAGTGTAGGTCCAGTTTTCTGAATCAACATGGACCATTCTCTCCTTGAAAGGAGTCCATTGAGTCATTCGCCTACCTTGAGGAGACGTTAATCTCTCAAGGCATTGGTTAAAGGACCATCTTGGGGATAAGAGGACCTAACAACAAGCAAATTAATCCCCAAAGCAAGAGACTCCCTCGCTTGTGGGAACATAAGGGCCTCTGAGGCAAAGCTCGAGGAAGTAGGCTTGGGCCTAAAGCTGGACCAGCCATAAGGGTCCACCTTTTTGGACAACATAGTTCTTAATTATGATGTCCCTAAGGCATCCATACACTTGGGCCAAAAATAATGGTCCCAGGGTTAATGGACTAGTACTAAAGACCAAGTTAACAATCGTCTTGAGGAATTTAAGAACCAAGTTGGAGGAGTTAGTGAAGAAAAACTTGTTTAACCAAAACATGTAAAGGCATGCCTCTTCTTCTCTGGAACTTTGCTCAAAGTTATACGCCTCTGTGACAAAAATCTTAATAAAGGACTCATAACCACCGTGTAAATTTGTTACTGAGAAAGAAGAGGCAAAGGCTTCAGCAACTGAAGAAATAAAAGAATCAAGAGGCAATTCTTCTCCTACTTGTGAAAGACCTATCAAGGCTGCTATGTCCTCCAAGGTCATACCAAGACAATCCTCAGGGAGGACAAAAGTGTTATAATAGGTGTTCCAACAGCAAGCCATAGTTCCATCATGATGGAATGATCATACCCGAGGGAAATGTTGGAAAGCCTAATGACTTCATAGATGCAGAGATTCTTCCTATTTTCTCCGAGGGTCAACATCAATTTGCCAACCCATTCGGCCTGTCGCTTTGTTAAAATAATCCATTCTTTGAAAGGCACCTCTTCTTTGCAGATGCTTCTTCCTTCCCAAGATTGACTTGCAAAGGCTTTACGAAGTAAAGGAGATTCATCTGTATTTAGAAATATGCCCTGAAGATTAGGGATGTCATGAGACGAGTCAAAGATGGGTCCTAGGGTACAAGAAGCAAAGGAAGATGAAGGGTCATTCTCTAATAGCTAAGAAAGATCCTCCTCAATGATGTTGAGATCAATTGGACTCTAAATCACATCAAAGACCATTAAAGTGTCAGACTGGAGCAAATGCGTCAATTGCTCAATAGGGCTATCAGCCTGAGGAAGGGGAGTAGAGATGGCGAAAGAGATTTGGGCCATCATCAAATTGGTTTCAAGAAGATGCAAAGGGATGGGAGCGGATTGAATCAACAATGGAAGATTTAAGAACAATAGAGGGCAAGTGTTTTAAGAGCACTTGAATATAGCAAAGAAGGAAAGCACAGAGCATAAAATTGGAGATTTCAGGCCCTAATTGTCATACTTTTGGACGGGCGGGAAGGAAGTGCAAATGAAAAACGGTGTTCTCTCGAGCTCCTTGTAGCCATTGAGGGTTAAATAAGGTAGATTTGTTACCGGTTGTAAATTTGGATTTACTAACAGCTAAAGGGGGGCATTTGTTTACATCCTAAATTCGAGGGCGCTGGGACGATGCTGTTGTGGGCAAAGTGCCACATGCTTAATATGTGAGGTCCTCCTCGAGGAGAATTAGGCCTTTAGGTGCCAAAGTAATGGTGTCTCGAGCCCAACATCTTGAGAAGATTATCACCCTAATAAGGGTATCAGCCACTCGAGCTCGCGATGGTTGAAGGAAGCTCGAACTCAAGGGACTGCCATGAAGGCTGCAAAATAGGTGGTTTTCAAGTTCAAGACAGTTACTTAGAACATAATTTTAGATGCTTGGGCACTAAGCTTAATCTAAGAGAATGTGAGGCTTCTAAAGGGGACTTAAACTGGGTTCCAAGGAATTCCTGTCAAAACTGAGTCATGGGCACGTTCATTGATCATTCAAGTGCAAGAAGGTGCTTAGTGGCCTGACGTGGGGAGAAAATGTCGCGGAATCAGGGGGAAACCGTTATTTAATTTTTTCTATAAATAAAGGAATCTATGACAGTCCACACACACACTCACACACACGCACTCTCAATACAAAACTTCTTAATGTTTTGTTTACAACATACTTATGCTTTTTCCTTAGGAATAGCGTAACTTAATGTAGCTTAGCTTACCATAGAACTTGTTGTACTTGCTTCTTCTGCAGCACAATCTTTCGGATTTCAGGTATGAACTTCCTATTTTAATATGTTCCCAACTCCGACGAGTTAATAATTGAGGCTCTAGTTTAAGGCTTTAATGGCCAAGGCTTGACCTTGATTGCATTGGTCTTAACACTATTGTCACTGCTTAATAAGTCAGGTGAACTTAAGTTCACGCCATTGATTAGGGCTTTAATGGCTAAGGCTTGACCTTGATTTCATTGGTCCTAGCCCAGTGACCTGAATACGGTTTGCTCCACCTTAATCTTGTCAAACCTAATTGCAAAGACGTGTGGTTTGAATTTAGGCTCACTCCTTAGTTGCACTAAGTCTCTTTTGCACGTTTGTTCTGTTTTCATTTTACGGCGACCACATCACACTTAATTGCAAACAAAATAGAGCTAACAAACTTGGCGGTAAGTGGCCTTAATGTCGGAATTCCCACCTTGGGCCAAATCGTATAGCCATGTAAGTATAAGGCGCTGGAGCTCAAGTGAATGTCCAACCACAAGGGGTCCTTTTTGAAGCAAACACTCATGGTGCCTTAAGTACTTCAAAGTGTTAATAGATCATGTTCCTTACTTTCTATGATATCACGCTAGACCGAGTCATCGCTCCATGAATGTCATAATAAGTCATAGAAGTCGGACAAAATGACTAAAATTTCATAAAAACCATTTCCAAGCTCGACACACGTGACAGTGCCTTAGCACCTTGGTTCTCTGCCTCCTTTTTGTAGATGATGTCCTAATCAAAATCAATTAATCGAGAGAGCCAAAAATGTTGGGATCGTGTTGATAATTTTTGCTCAAGAAAGAGTTTAAGGCTCTATAGATCTATTCGGATAGTCAAGTGTCTACGCGTGAAGTATTGGTGCCATTCGTTCACCATGAATACAATCGCCAGTAATTCCCTAACTGATGTAGGCTGTAGGGTGACCCTTTTACATATGCATTGCCCAGTTCCCTGACTTGAAGCATCAGTATCGACAATGTACTATTTTGTGAAGTTGGGAAGTGTTAAAACATGCGCGGACATCAAGGCTCATTTGAGACACTCGAAAGCAGACTTTGCTTCAATTGACCATTTGAAATCCCATTTTTTAAGTAACACGGGAATGATCGAGTGATGAGTCATAGTCCCGAAAGAAACGCTGGTAATAATAGACCAGACCTAAAAATCCCTGCAATTCCTTTACATTGGTACCTCAAAGGGGGATTGAGGATGATATAAACCAAGCTAAGGCCAGTCAAGAGGCCAAATTTCCTTTGAGCAAAATGGATCTCCAACGCTTCTTAGGGCAGGTTAATCTCCTAGGACGTTATATTTTAAATGTCACAAGGAAGACTAAAGTCTTCTCTCCATTACTGAGGCTCAAGTCTAAAAAAGACTTCAAATGGGAGGAGCCACACCAAGCAGCTTTTGAGGATATCAAGGATTATTTGATCATGTCACTAGTGTTAATTCCACCTAAATAGGGCAAACCGTTGCAGATTTATGTCTTTGTTTCTAATGACTCAATTGGTTGTCTACTTGTGCATGATAATGAATAGGGTTAGGAACAAGTTGTGTTCCACCTAAGCTGTTATTTAAAAGAGTGTGAAATTAAATATTCTTCCATTGAGAAATTGTGTTTATCTCTGTATTATACATCTGTAAAGTTAAGACATCACTTTTTAGCACTTACTATCTATATGGTTGCTCAGATAGATGTCCTTAAATATATGTTAGATAGACCCTTAATGAGAGGAAGATTAAATAAGTGTAGCATTGCTTTACTTCTGTTTGCATTAATCAATGTGTCACATAAGTTAGTAAAGGGTTATGCTCTAGCATACTTCTTGGCTGACCATCCAAAATATTAGAACTAAATCAGTCGAAGAGCCAAGTGAACTCTTGGTAACTGAAATGGTCCCTTGAAAATTATATTTCGATGGATCAAGGAGCAAATCATGTGCCGGACTGGGGATTGTGATTGAATCCCCTACTAGGATCATCACTAAGCTTGTTGTTACCTTGATAGGCAAATGTTCTAACAATATGGGTGGGTATGAGGCATTGATTATTGGCCTGCAAACTCTCATAGAAATGCAAGTCCCTAATATAGTTGTGAAAGGGGATTCATAGTTGGTGATTTGCCAAGTGAAAGGGGAATTCTAATATTTGAGTGACATCTCGAATAAGTATATCTCAATAGTACAGGGTCTATTGAGTAGGTTTGATGGTATTCAGCTTGAACATATACCACGAGAATAGAATAAGGCAGTCAATGATTTGGCCCCATTAGCTTCTGCGTACAAATTGCCCAGAATGTGGTGTCAGAAAACTATGGCCACCAAGACCAAGGTCTTAGACCATGACCTCAAGTTGAGTCATTTAGCATTGAAAGCAAAGTAACTACAAGTGAATACCTGGATTGCTTTGAGGCACAACAATTTGTCATAAGTCAGTGTGATGATTGGAGGAAGCCTTTGATGGATTACTTCAGAAACCGTTGTGACTATGTTAAAGATAGAAAAATGAAAATAAGAGTTCATAGATAGTATCTTGATGATGAATCTAGAGAGCTATACAAAAAGGATGGCAGTGGAGTGCTTTTCAAATGTCTAGACTTAGACGAAGCAATGTTAGTAATGGTTAGAGCCCGTGAAGGAATCTGTGTATCCCATTTAGCTGGCAAAAAGATGCACTAGCTTATCAGACTTTATGGCTATTATTAGCCATCAATGCTAGATGACTGTATCAAATATGCCAAAGGGTGCAGAGCATGCCAAAGGCATGGACATGTACTAAAGGTTCCTGCAGCTGATATGCATGCTACTGTTAAACCATGGCTCTTTCAAAGATGGGAAATGGACCTTATAGGGGCGATCAATCCTACTTCTAGCAAGCATCATACACACATTCTTGTGGCCGCATACTATTTTACGAAATGGGTGGAAGCTGAGCCATGTAGGAGTATCAATCAGCAGGATGTGATTAACTTTATAAAAGAATACATCCTATCCCAAAGACCATAAGTGTGGACCAAGCTAAAGTCTTTGATGGGTCTGAGGTTAAAGAGTTTACCAAGAGTTTCAATATTAAATCTTGAGCTCAACACATTATTATGGCCAAGCTAATGGCCAGGCTGAGTCTACCAACGAGATTCTAAAGCTAACACTCAGAAGATGATTGAGGATAATCTCAGGAGGTGGCATGAACTGCTACTTGATGATCTTTGGGCCTATAGAACATCCAAACGCGATGCAAATATGGCAAATCCCTTCTATTTAATGTATGGCCATGGTGCTATACTTCTAATGGAAGTCACATTCAGTCTATTAGGTTGGCACATCAATGCAAGTTTGCTGAACTTGAATACGAGCAAGCTAACTAATTTAGATAAAGTTAGGCTTGATGGTCCTCAAAAGTTGGAGAAGTAAAAGAAGAAAGTGGCTAAAGCCTCTAACAAAAGGGTCAAACTAAGGTCCTTTAACATAGGGGACTTAGTCTAGAAAGTGGTATTACCCATTGGCTAGAAAGACTAAATCTTTGGGAAGTGATCCCCAAATTGGGAGGGTCCATTCAGAGTTATAAAGGTGCATATGGGTGTTCAAATACTAGCCCGGACCAAAAAACCAGACTGGACCAGTCATTCGGTCTAAGACTAGACTGGACCGATTCAATTTCGATCTGGACCCTGATCCTCAATTTAACCTAATTTCAGATTTCGGTCTAGTCCGGTCTAAACTCGAAAAACCCCAGATCGGACCGAAAACCCGAATGATGTTGTTGGGCCTCCTATATATTTTATTAGATTATAAGTAAACTATTTTAGACTAATAACATTTGCACCTAAAATTAGTTTAAAATAGCCTGTAAACACCTACATTAAATTATCTTATTTATTTTAATGATAATTATTGCATTTTGTATATTGCTACAATTTATATGTATAATTATTTCAAGTTAATTTATGAAGAATTTCGTTGGTTATTATTGAAAAATCAACAAATATGAGAATCAAATCAAAGGGGCCACATTGTTGGGTTTGAGTTTAGTAAATACAAGTTGTTATGATGAGTTGTGGTATTTGTGGGTGATCATGTGTATTTTTATATTTTCTATTATGTTTGTTTATTTGTTTATTTTTTTCCTATTAATTGTCTTTAAAGTTTACCAAATTTGACAAAATGTGCTAAATTTAACTTAAATTTAAAAAATAAAGAAATGGTAATCGGCCTAAATCGAATCTGTTCAGTCCGGTCCATGAAGTAAGCGATCCGGTCTCAGACCAATCCGATAAAATTTGGTCCGGTCTTCAAAAGAGGCTAATTTCGGTCTTTAGCCCGATCCGGTCTAGTCCAGTCTGGTCTTGGTTTGGACCGATGAAAACCCCTAGAGGTGTATGGAGGAAATGCCTACTTGCTCTAAGATCTAGATGGAAGAACTCACCCCAAGGCCATTAATGGAAGGTTCTTTAAGAAAGCTTTACTTTGGGATGAAGTTTTAAAGTTTCAATTTCCTAAGTTATGGGCCCAATTTCTGTATTAATGTCTTGACGATCAAAGTGATTGAAATAATAAGCTTGTAAAAGGAACTAGCAAATTGAGAGACGTGTTGGAACAAAATATGTATTTCATTAATGATTTCAGAGGGAAGTACATAGAAATTATAAACAATACAAGAAATTCACTTGCATGGCCTAAAACGTCCTTACAATATCAGAAAAGTTAAGTCGTAATCCTAACTAAGGTCTCTTCTATGGATGTTAACTAGTTGGTTTCTTCATTCAGCTGTTGATCCACTGAGATTGCTTCTTCTTGAAGGGTTTGTTGATTTCTTTGGGCCTCTGCTGCCACTTGCTCAAGATCTCTAACTCTTGAGCCTTGAAGAGTATGCTGCTACTTGAGAGATGTAAGATGACCTTTAAGCTGACTCAAATGTTGCTCCAAGAGATGGATCTAATCTTCTAAGCCCTTGATATCCTGGGCTTATTGATTCTGAACATCTTTGGCTTCTTAAAGTTCTTCAAAAAGGAGCTGTAGGCCTCTTAAGTCAACTGAGCGTCCAAGATCCCTAATAGTAGCTTGACATTGCCGCTTCTAATGAAGTAGTGATGGGACCTATTGAGAAACTCTGATAAGCACCCTCTCCAATGCCTCGAGATCCTTGGCAATAGCAGATGCCACCTTAGGTTGTTCTTTCAAGGCCTTCATAAGGGGAAAAGCTTCTTGATATTTGGCTTCCTCAGTCAAAGAGAGAATAGGGAGATAAGCTAATTCCCCAAGCCTCTGGAATCTTGGAGAAATTTCTTGGTCCAATTGCTAGAAAGCCAGTCTTCCACTTATCCCTAACTTCTCTAGAGGGAATGAAATCCTTGTTGCGATGGCAGGAGAGTGGTCCTTGATGGTGACACCTGATTGAGGCAATATTAGAAAATGTCAGAATTGAATTTCAACTTTAGAATCAAACCAAAGTGAGAGAGGTCAATGCGCACCTCTGGAACTTCAGTTGAGGGTGTAAAGGGAGCTGCTGCTAGTACCTCAACCATAGGAACCTTCCTTAGAGAACCTCTGAAAAATGATACTTTGTTGTCAGGACTAAGTCATGGTTCAGATACCAAGAACCCATAAACCAAAGTAAGAGATGATACCTTTTTGAATCTCTTCGATGGTGATTGAGGGCATTCCTTGAGGTAGGAATGGAGCCTAAATGAGTTCCTATCTCGAAGGACCTTGAAGACAAGCTTCTCTAGGTAAGTCACTCATGAGGGACTTCAGAATAAGGGTGATCATATCTCTTCCTTCACCAATGCTTGAGCATAGACACTCTGTTTCTTGAGGAGACTCTAGCACATATCTCTAGGGTTGAGATTCTAGGATTTCCACTATGATTGGAGCTGTTGTTTCCTAGCATTATGCAAAGGTGAGTGCGGATAACCTTATAAAAGAATAAATGAGGAAAAGGTCAATATGGAAAAGCCAATACGTCTGATTGAGAGACTATGGCTCTTCCTTTTTTCACTAGTTTTGAGATTAGCACTTCCTCTTTATCAACTTCTTTTTCTAGTGCCTGAATAGCCCTAGTTGGAAGGGTAGGAGGAACCCTTCTCCTAGTTCTTTTCCTTTAGCCACTAACTTCAGGAGCTGGCGTGGAGCCTCCTAGAGGAGATTTTTCCAAAAGCATCCTGGTGAAACTCTATTTATTTCTGGGGGTCTCCTAAGTAGATCGAGTTGAAAAGAAAAATAAAATAGAGATTAGCCTTTGTTCAAGCCATCTAAGAACATTTCAAAGCTAAGGCTGGCTGCTTACCTGGTAATGCCTTCTTTATTGTAGTTTGTCACACTCTGATTGGTTGAGCAACTCTCAAGCTAGGACTTGCAAGCTTAAGGGAAGGCACAAAATACTACTTGGCACCTCTAGCTGCCAACAAGGACAAATAGGCTTGGAAACAAGCTGAAAAGCAGGGTGTAGCATATAGGGCATACCTAAAAGGGAATAGGGTACCCATAGACTAACTTAATATGTAGGTTGAACTCATAAAGCTCCCCATATTGAGAGAGTTGAATAGAGGTCCTATTAGCCCACCATAGGTTGATGGTCCTTAGATTTGGAAAAGGAATGTCCAGAACCATCCCAAATTGCTTGGCAAACATTCTAGGCCTATAAGTCTCTACACCAGGGTGAGTTTAGTGATAGAAGAAAAGATCATGAGGGCACAAGATTTCCTTCCAGACCTCAGCATTAATGTCTAGAGAGACATCGTAATGGAGGTCCAATTTCTTAAACCAAATAAGACCAAGCTTTCTCTCCTTGAATGGAGTCTATTGGACCCCTAACCTGCCTTAAGGGAACATAGGCTCCTCAAGGCATTGGTCAAAGGACCACCGAGGAGGTAAAAGGACCTCCATGCAAACAAACTGCTCCCCATAGCAGGTGAAGACATCACATGTGGGAATAAAGGGTCTTCTATGGCAAAACTTGGGAAAGTAGGCTTGGGCTCACAATTGGACCGGCCACAAAGGTCTTCCTAATTGGACAACATTTTTCCTAACTATGATATTTCTAAGGTAGCCATAAACTTGGGCCAAGAACAGTGCTCCTAAAGTTAAAGGACCAGTAATAAAGGCCAGGTTCACCGTAACCGTCTTAAGAGATTTAAGAACAATGTTGGAAGAATTAGCAAAGAAAAACTTGTTCAACTAGACCAAGTAAAAAAAAAAAAAAAACCCTCTTCTTCCTTGGATCCTTGCCCATAGTTATGTCCCTCTGTAAGAAAGAACTTGACAAAGGTTTCGGATCCAGTAGGCGAAGTGGTCATAAAAAAAGAGGAAGCAACGACTTCAACCTGTTTTGAAACAAAAGAATCTAGAGGCAGTTTAGCTCCCCCCTAGAGAAAGACCTATTAAAAACTGCTATGTCATCTAAGGTGATACCAAGGAAGCCCGCAAGAAGGCCAAAAGCATTATAACAGACATTCAAACAATAGGTTAGGGCTATCACGATTGGTTACTCATACTTGAGTGCAATCTTAGAAAGCCTGATAGCTTCATAAATGCGAAGATTCTTCCATTTTACCTTGTAGCTGAGTGTCAAGCAATCCACACAATCAGCATATTCCTTCGTAAAGAAAGTCCACTCCTTAAAGCGGTCCCTACGAATGACCTGTAGAAACAATATGAAGCAAAGGGGAGTCATCAATATCAGGGAATATGCCCTCGAGGCTGGCAACGTCAAAAGAGGGGTCAAAGATTAGCCACGGGGCATATGGTTTGAAAGGAGAAGAAGGATCATTCTGAGTCATCCAAGAAAGATCCTCCTCAATGGTATTGAGGTCACTAGGGTTTTAGAGTTTATCTTGAACAATTGAAACATCTGATTGAACAAGATTTGTCAGTTGCTCTATGGGCTACTAGCCTGAGGGATGGGGATAGAAAGAGGATAGGTGATCCATTGTTAATGGTTTGAAAGATTCTAAAAGCTCTAAGGACGAAATCAGCAACAGAAAATGAAGGTTCAAAAGTTGAGTGCAACTGTTAAAAGCACCTAATCACAACGAAAAGAGAGCATAGGGCGAAAAGTAAAAATTTTCGAATCCCTAACTGTCATATTTATAGGCATGCGGGAACGAAGAAAGATGAAAGATTAAACAGTGCTCTCTCGAGCTCCCTGTAGTCATTGTAGTCAAATTAGAAAGATTCTAACTCATTGGAAATCTCAAATTACCAACGGATAAAAAGGGGGGCATTTGTTTACACCCCAAATCGAGGGAGTTGGGATGACACCATTTTAAGGTAATACACCACGTGCTTATCATGTGAGGCCATCCTCTAGAGATGTTGGGCCTTTGGATGTTGAAACAGTGACCTCTCAAACCTAGTTGCTTGAAGAGTTAAAATCCAATAAAGGGTCTCAACCATTTCAAATGGTTGAAGGGCTAAAGGAGGCTTGAGCTTGAGGGACTTCCCAGAAGTTTGCAATACAAGTTGATTTGATGTTCGAGATAATTACTTCGAGCACATTTCCAGATAAGTGGCTCTCAAGTCTATCTAACAGAACGTGGGGCATCTAGAAGGAAATTTAACAAGTTATGGGGATGTGGGGCTTCCAGAAAGACGCTCGAGCAGATAATTTTCAGGGCACATTCAATGCCCATTCAGCGCCTCCAAGGAGCGTTGAGGCAGAAGTGGGAAGGAATGCCGGACAAATAGGATGCATCAGTTATTTCTGTTTCTATAAATAAGAGTCACTATTTTAGTTATAAACTGTCCAGCACCGCCATACAAATTTCTTCAAGTTTGTTTACAGCACACCTGTGCTTTTTAACTAGAAGTAGCATAACTTAGCTTAGCTTAGCATAGCATAGATCACCTTTGTACTTGCTTTCTTCAAGGCAATACAATATTTTGGTTTTCTGGTATGAACTCGCTATTTTAATCTACTCTCACAATCGGCGAGTTGAGAATTGAGGCGTTGGTTTAAAGCTTTGACGGTCAAGTCTTGACCATGATTGTGTTGATCTTAACATTAGTCTCACTGCTTAATAAGTCAGGTGAATTTAGGTTTGCTTGATTGTTTAAGGGCTTCGATGGCCAAGGCTTGACCTTGATTGAGTCTTGATTGAGTTGGTCCTTATCCAGTAGCCCAGATACGGTTTGCTCTATTTTAATGTTGTCAAACTTTAACTCATTAGAGTTACCACAAGTCAAGGGTATCAAGCTTAAATATTTGATTGACTCAAGCTTGTAAGTGGACTGCTGAGGTCTTGAGTTTGTCTCCACCTCAATTCCTTACTTTTAAGTGTGCGAGGAAATGTGTTTGTAGGCTTTGTTCCATCACTATAACTATAACTTGAGTTAGGTCCATATTTTTTAATTTTCTATCACACCCACACACACACACACTGTGTGTGTGTGTGTGTGTGTGTGTGTGGGTGTGACAGAAAATTGGAGCATAAAGTCTCCTTAATTGGAGCATAAGCATAATCCACATTAGTTGAAAATAGAAGTTGAATTCACCAAAAGCACCATTTATTTTTCTCGAGAAGGTGATTGGTTGAAGTCAAATATGTGCGGTCCAAAATTCAGGCTTGCTCCTACGTCATTCCGAGTCTATTTTTGCATGTTTGTTTGATTTGTATTTTGGGCAAACACACACACATTCAGCAAACAAAAATAGCAAACAATGCCAAATGCTATTGTAGTGCCCCATTGACCCTATCAAACTTCCCACACTTGGGTTTTTGATATTCGTAAGGGAATGGCATCGTGTTGTAGTGTGTCAAATATGGCTTTTAGTAACCCAAAACAGGTAGGCATATAGAAGCCTGATATTCTCCTATCCATTTGGATATCATGGATTTATATTTTTCTATGTAAGCTTAGACTGCTGGCTCTGAGCCTCTTCATTTGGTTGTCGCGCTCGTGTTGACGCACTAGGTTGATTGGCTACTCGTGTAGCGAGTGTAGCTATTTCAGCCTTTTTTTTTAGCAAGCTTTCCTTATAGTTCCTAGAACTGCTCCTCTACACTTGTGGTGCCGATCACTAACACCGAAATATCCTCTTACCGATCATGTATCAGCGTTTCTCGAAACACTTTCATAAAAACTTTCTTCATTGAAAAGAGAATTTATGTCTTCATATATGAGAGAGCTTGTATCCTCCGTCAGGTTGGTCAGCCTTATTTTACTTGTTGATACTGTCTCTGCATATATTGTTGACTTAGTCATTGATCGAGTTTCTTTCAAAGGTGTCACTCCTTCAGAACTTAAGCTAATAGAGCCTTCGGAGGTCGCCGACATGTTTTCCTTCCCTTTTGTGTAGGCTTTGGAAGGAGCAGTCCTATGTATCTTAAGTGTCTTTAACTTTGCATAAATTGGTTTCAAGTTCTAAAGCATAGAAGTTTTAACCTTCTTAATCTTTTGATGGACATCCTCCTAAACATACGAAGTGACCATGACATTCTCCACCAGCTCCAAAGTGATTGGAATCGGGCCGATGTATATTTGGTTTAGGACATTAAGGACGAGCTCTTTTGTAGAAGTCTTCACCGTGAATTTCTTCTGGGTGACTCTTCTTGGGGCTGCCCCTGCGAACTTCGAGGCAAATGATCCTGCCTATTTTCGGTTGACCACCATTGTTTGTCTCTTTTCGGACCTTTGAGCATTACGCTTGGTGCTCTTCGTTTCCTTCCTCGGGACTTCAAGCTTGCTTATAGAACGTATAGAGATAGATGCCTCGTCCACCACATCAAGTAGTTCCATGGAATTTTTCAGTGGGGTTTCAGCATCCAACAAATTCTTCCCACGCTTTTATTTAGGGTTACGCCGTTTCCTAATGGCATGACTACGACAGCTGAAATAGCCATTCAAGCCAAACAGAACACTGAAAAGTTCATCTTCCTGCAGGTAAGCTCTCCTTTGACCACAAGAGTGGCCAAAAGCTCATTAAAAGTGACTGTCACTTATGCTGTCCTATTTCCCTAGCATCACATGAGTAGTTAGTGGGAAAATGAACTTCCATCGAAGATGAAAAGGACAATAAGGTCCCATCGAGCATACCAAAACTTATGTTGAGCAAAACTTTAAAATTTATAGAACATGAATTTTCCTATATATGAGATGTACATGTGTTTTATTAATTTAGGATAAGGCCCTATTCAAGGCTATATACACCCTTAATTCCATCTCCTGAGGAGAATACCCATTGATTCTGACTAATGTTATGTTTATGTTTTAACCAATTGACTAGATGACTAGAAGATTAATCGATTTAAGTCTATGAGAGACAGTTGTGTATTTAACTTGGGGGATATTTGGATCTAGTTTTAACTTGGGATTCATTTGTACTGAGGTTTGACTCAAAGTTTTATTGGATTCAGGCCGAACTAGGAAGTATTTTTGGACTAGAGTTTGGCTTGTGTTAGGCTTGACTTGGAATTCAGGTTGATCTCTGATTTAGTTTAGGTTTGGGATTGACTTGAAAGCCATTTAGATTTAGTTAGGTTTAGAAGTAATTTTAGTTTCGACTTGGTTGGAGAATAGTCTCAAATTCAGGTTTGACTATGAAATCATTTTGGATTAGGGTTCGACCTAAGTTTAAGATTGATTAGAACATCATTTGAATTTGAGCTTGAGTTGGAAGTCATTTCAGTTTAGACTTGACTTTTAGGATTTGAAGTTGACATAGGATTCGCTTTGAACTTGGGTTTCACATAGAAGTCAACTTGGCTATGGATTTTGGGTTTAAGTTTAAGTTTGAGATATGAGTCATCTAATACTTTGGTTTGGCATAAAATTCAATTTTGGATTTAAGAATAACATGGAAGCCAATTTGGTTTTAGGCTTGATATAGACTTGAGTTTGACATGAGAGCCATTATTATTATTATTATTTTAATTTGAATCATACATAAATGTTAGGTTGACTTTAGGTATGGCATAGATGTTCATCTAGGCTTAGATGTGACATGAAAGTCAATTTGAGATTGGGTCGTTCTGAATTTAAGCTTGATATGAAAGTAAATTTGGATTTGGGTTTAAAATGAAATTAATTTGGGTTTAAATTTGACATGGAAGTCATTTTTGGAATTTAGTTTGATATGGAAGTCCTTTTGGATTTGGGTTCAACATGGAAGTTGTTTTTGGATTTAGGCCAGACTTAAAGCAATTTTGATTTCAGATCGAACATAGGAGTCGTTTGGTTTAAGTTTCCTAAGTCAAATTGAATTTAATCAACTAATTAGGTTGTTGACATAAAATTAACCCCAAAAAAAAAATGAATTTATTTTATTATTTGGGTTGCACTTAGTTCAAGACTTGGTTGCCTACGTACCCTTTTAAGAGATCAAGCCATTCGTATTTCAACTTTATGTTGAATTTTTTTAAATTTGAGATTAGATTTGATTTAAAAGAGGCAAATCTTATTTAGCTAATCAAAGCATATTCTATCAAACTCATTTATATTTCTTTTTTTTTTTCCCCCCTTCTTATTTCCATTCGAACTTCAAACTCAAGATCTTTTATGTTATTTTGTATCATGGTCAAATCAACCTTAATTTTGGGTTGTCCCGGTTTAAAACCACATGGTCCAACATTTCATGTTTGATATTTATTAATTTTGATTGCACATGTCATTTTATTTCGGATTTCCTTGTATCTTTTTTGGGTTCAAGTCAACCTAGTTCTAAAAATAGAACATTGGAGTTTTTGAAATTTGATTTTAATATTTACAATAGCAACTGAATTTTTATATCAGATTTCCTAAATACCATTTACGGGATTAGGTTAAACGTAGTTCTAAACACCAAGTTTAGCAAGTATCCGACGAATTAGAAATTGGGAATTTTCCAAGTTTTGCTGTGCTTATGGTTTGCTGACAACAGAAACACGTGCATTCAAAGGCTCATATAGTAACTTGCATGAAAGTATACAGATGGGGAATTTAGTTCAGACCCATCTGGTTCATACTCCTGAGAGGCAAAAGCTTCATTTTATTTTTTGCAGCATTTTTTTTTTATTTTTTATGCTGTTTAGGAAATAAATTTCAAACTCAGCATCCGGGGTAAAGTTGACCCTATGCGGGTACTACGTACCCACTACCGAGTACGGTAAGGCACAGGGCCTTGGAAGTGACTCGGCGGGGTCTAGAATCAACCCGGTAAGCGGTGAGGGTTACTTGGCTTTTGTCTATTCCGTTGACGATAAAAATGGTCAAACTGCTGCTAATTGTTGAGGAAAAATATGATTGTGCTGTTATTGTATAAAATTGGGTCCTAATACGTTGCTAATATATAAAATTGGATATTAAAATACTGAATCTAAATTAAACATGTAGGGACATAAGTTTAATTAAATATACATAATATATATATATATATATAAATTGCCCCCGCCCCCCACCACCTAACACTCAGACGGCTTCTCTCTCTCTCTCGATCATTCTAAGGACCGCCTTCCATCCCGCAACCCCCCCACCCCACCGTCTTCTCTCTCTTGGCTCATCAGTCCTCATAGCCTCTCTCCCTCTTCACCATCTTTCCATTTGTTTTCTAACTTCTCCACTCAACTTAAAGTTACAATAGGCTTGGTCCTGTTTCCTTTCTCATCAAGAGTTTGAGTTCGACTCTTTTTAAAAGAATAAGCTCACTAAATCCCGAAACAAATGGCGCTGTCTATGGAAAAGGAAACGAGAAATGCGGAACCACTATACCAACTAAATTTTCCCAATGGTAAGAAACGCATGGGATGCACATTATTGCAATATTGAATAAATTTTTTTAATGCCTTTTAAGTTTTGAGAATTAAGTGTTTTAAAAAGCATTTTTATAAAATAATATTTTCTCTTGAAAAATAATTTAAAGAACAAATAATTTTTAAATCAATAAAAATATAATTTTTCTAACGTAACTGTTGGATACAGTATTATATGCGTAATGCATAAAAATATGGGAGGTAATATCAATGAAAGATTTGAGGAAAAGGGGAAAAGAAAAGATATTACTTGGAATGCATGGAAACGAAGAAATACCAATGAAGTAACAATTGAGCAAGGTACGGATTACGCTCTCTTTAAGACGGTTTCCATGCTCCTACGAGTCAGAACTCGATGAAGTAGGTAAACAGCACGCCATCCCCAAGGTGCGACACTCAGCAAGTGCTATCACTCTCCGACCCTGCATTGGTCCAAGACGCCAAAACTATACCCTACACCTTAGTCCAAGTTCTCTAAATATGGGGAATATGTAAAGTAAGTAAGCCACACTTGTCCTTCCCATTTGACCAATATGGGATATATATAATATTTCTGAAAGGCAAATATTGAATTCTTATCAAAACCATAAATCATCAACTGCAATACATAAAGGCATATAATATGAGCATTGATTGAAAAATAACGTTGATCAAAACGCATGCAGTCAAACCGAACTTAAAACACGCCAATGCACATGTAATTATATTTTTGTATTCTTATTCATAAAATAATTTATTTATATTTATTTCATAAGAAATTAAAATAATCCAACAATCCCTCACGTATTTTAAAAATTTGGACCGAATAGAGCAATCACACATCATGAAGGTGGCTTTGCCTTGAAACCTTCACTGGTGTTTTTGTGATTCCCGTACTAAAGCCAAAGTAGACTTGGCCTTGAAACTTTAGCTGCTTAGGGGCACGTAGAATGTTTGACACACATGACGTTCAAAGTGTATGTTGGTTTTCGAAGTTTGCACATTATGGTCTTGTGCATCACCTGGATTTCATGAATGCTTTAGAGAGCTAGCCCGAACTATCATAGAAGCAGCCTATACTTCTACACTCATATAAGTGGATCTGTCAATGATGTGCTTTTGGCCACACACTCCACCCGTATGGGCTACAGAACCTCATTAAGAGCTATTTTAACTCAACCTCTATTACAGTCACAAGTAAGCATGCATGACACCATAGGGATGGACTTATTATTTCAACTCATATATGAAGCATGCTAGCCAAACCACTCTATAATTTGTTGGTCCCTTTTCAAGGTATCCTTATGGGTGATCCATTCTTCTTTGGGCTTTGTCCCATCCCCCTTGATGTCATCTAGATCTCAACTGTAGCTAGAGTTGTCATCAAGAATCATCATTATAGCTTATATAGTATTAACGGCTCCATAAGTAAGATGCCATCTTACTATGTTTCAAAGATCTGGACCTACCATTACGGTTATTACCATGCACCTTTCCAATCGTAGTGGTGCTGTAAACACTATCATATTAGTGATAATCTTTCACATGGAAATATTGCGTACTATATATTTTTTCTCTAGCGCTTTCCTCATCAATAAGGACTTAGTGCCATTCCAAATAATACTCCAGCCATACTTGCAGGCTTCCTTCTCATAGAGGTTTTATCATCCCCATAAAATGAGGTTGTGTATTGTCTCTTCCACGCATCTTTTTGCAGAATATAGCTGTCGATACCTACCAATAACAAATTCATAATCCACGATGACAATATTTATCACATATAGAAAGTAGTTCAATGGGGCCACAATGTCATTAGTGTCTCCTTACAACAACGATGTTAATGATACTATAACTATAGGAAGCCTTATCATAATGGTTTGAGATAGTTTCTCATATGCAATTGGTCAAAGTTAGAGTTCTTTAATTTGTTATGATCCGAGAATTCAAGGTTTGAGCTATTGTTGGCTGTGTGGCTGTTCGGTGTTGGTGTGCTGGTGCGGTATTGCTGTTCTATCATTGGTACTACTGGTTGTTGCTAGCTGTTAGTGGGCTGTTAGAAGTATAATTCTAGTTAGATGCTGCGGGTAATATCTGAATTGGAGCAAGTTGGCGCCAAAATGCTTTAAGAGTAAGTTAGAAGATATTTTTTGGTTATTCTAGATATTTTTCTAATAAGGCGGTTAGTAGTATGTCTTGATTCATTATATTGCTTGTCTTGTTTGCTTATAAGTAGCTGATTGGTGTAATAATTCAGAAACTTCAATGAAATATCAACAAATATCTCAATTTGAGATCAAACCTTCTCTGTCTCATCTAACTCTTCTATTTCTCATCCCTATTTCTCTAATTTCTCATCTCCATTCACTTCTTTCTCATCTCATACTCTCATCTATCTCAATTTTACTTAACTTATGCTTTGTGATTCAATCACGAGCATAACAATTGGTATCAGAGCCTGGTTTGGCTTCCAATCGAGCTCATAATCAAGAAAACTTCAAAATCAGATTGTTGTGATGTGCAAGAGACTTAGATGCTTTGCATTTGATTTAGTTGAATCAAATTCAACTAAATTGAGTTGTATTGTGTCAAGCCTTAGTGTTAGTTGCAATTAATCAACAAAAAAAGAAAAAAAGAAAAAAAAAACAAACAAGATTCGTTCAGCTCAATTAGTTAAAGATCAGCTGCGATCATTCTTGTTTTGCAGAAATTAGGTTCAATTTTGAAGTGATTCAAGTTGTGTTTAGTTCGAATTTATCTTGATCCTTAAGCATCAATCAGGCTGTGATTACATTGGACTTAATTCTTGCTGAATCAAGATTGAATTGATCAAGAATTTAGTTCAACAAATTTGTCCAGCAGCAACAGCAGAGCACTTGCAAGTGATTTGTGCTGCGACAAGGACATAAGAAACAAGTATCCATCATGGCTGGTGGAGTAACTACAAGATCTGGTGCAGGAGCTGGAAATTCAGCCACTCTTGTTGATCCTAACAACTCTTATGCTGCTGTAGTTGGTGCAAGTGCAGCAAAGGAGACACAATTTGTTACTCATGAACAACTGAATTCAAAAATTAATGCAATGTTTGAACGGTTTAGACAAGAGAGCAATCAGCAATGGAATGAAATGTTTGATCAGCTTAAGCAAAATCAGCTGGAAAATGATCAAAAGAGGCAAGAGGATAGAGAAATGATGCTTCAACAGATGAGGCTGGTGCTTAGAGAAAATGATCAAAGTAAGGAGGACCTAGTGTCTCAACAACTGCTAGGTTTGGAGGGAAAGATTAATGATCATGTGCATCATCAAGTTCAAGAGGTTGAGGAGAGAATTTCAGACCAGTTGAATCATCAATCTCAGAACATTGAGGAAAGGTTCAATGAATTGCGCAGACAATTTGACAGGAAAAATGTATCAATTGCTCCCGAACCTCTAATTCCTGTTAGCCTGATGCAAAGAAATCAGCAGAGGAGGCTTCCTGATGAAGTGAATCCTCCAATACCAAATAATGCTGCATTTCGAGATGGACCACAAACAGATAATGTGGCTGTTAGTCCTCCTATTCATATTCATTCGGTTGATGCTAGACCTCTAAATCATGTTCCTGAAGCTGGAAGAACTGTCAGTCAGCATGAATAATCATCTGATTAAGAGCAAATTCGATCTGTTAGCATGAATTTTGGTCAAAAAGGTCATCCACCAGACCCTGCAGCACATATCAGGTTGAGTAATGTTCATACAGGACATCAAAATCATCTTCCTGATCCATCATATTTGCGACCAGATTGCTTGTTTGGGGAACAATTGGTTCGGCTGTCGGATCAGCTGCATTTCCAGGGACAAAATTCATCTGAAATTGGTCCTAACTATAGCAATGAAGTTACTATGGGTAATAGAGGCAATGGCTTTAGACAACCAAGAGTACAAATTCAGAATTTTGATGGGAAGCAACCGCATTCTTGGTTAAGGAGATGTGAGCGTTACTTCCACTTCTATTCCATTCCCGATGAACAAAAGGTAGAATTGGCTACGGTTTATCTTCAAGGAGATCATGAAGTTTGGCTCTATTGTCTATTGAAAAGCAATTCTACGTTAACTTGGACTGAATTTATGAAGGAGCTTTGTGAACGCTATGGTGATGAAGATTCTAGTGACATAGTTGATAGCTTCAACAAGGTGACTCAAGTTACAACGGTGAAGGAGTACATGACAAGGTTCGAGAATCTTAGAACAAGTATGATAACTGTTTATCCTCAGGCCACTGAGTCATTTTACGTCTCAAGCTTCATTATTGGATTAAAGCCTAAAATCAAGAATTTGGTGAAGGCAATTGGTCCTACTTCCTTATCCAAAGCTTATGCTAAAGCGAAGTTGTTTGAGGCCATGGTTCTAACATCCAATGATAGGCCAAAGCATCAAGGAGAAAACTTCCAACAACATCAAAAGGGGTTAGAAGAACCTAAAGTTCCTCGAGATGTTGAGAAGAAGCCTCAAAGGCTCTGTTTTAAGTGTCGTCAGCCCTATGAAATTGGCCATAAGTGCAATCCTAAATTTCTCATGGCAGTTAGAGGAGTTTATGTTGAAGGAAAATTTGAAATTGATGAGTTCGATACTAATATTGATGGTTCAGATCAGGAAGCTTGCATTGAAGATGAAGAGGACATTACAGTTAGAAGCAAGGAAGCAAGAAACATGCTTAAGAGAACGTTAAAGTCCAAAGGACTCCAGCATGGAAAGGGCAACTCCTATTTCTACAACAACAAGTGATCTTCAAAGTCTCATTTTCTCTCATTCTTGAGGACAAGAATGTTTTCAAGGGGAAGGGAATGTTATGATCCGAGAATTCAAGGTTTGAGCTATTGTTGGCAGTGTGGCTGTTTGGTGTTGGTGTGCTGGTGCGATATTGCTGTTCTGTCATTGGTACTGCTGGTTGTTGCTATATGGGCTGTTAGTGGGCTGTTAGAAGTATAATTCTAGTTAGATGCTGCGGGTAATATCTGAATTGGAGCAAGTTGGCGCCAAAATGCTTTAAGAGTTAGTTAGAAGATATTTTTTGGTTATTCTAGATATTTTTCTAATAAGGCAGTTAGTAGTGTGTCTTGATTCATTGTATTGCTTGTCTTGTTTGCTTATAAGTAGCTGATTGGTGTAATAATTCAGAAAATTCAATGAAATATCAACAAATATCTCAATTTGAGATCAAACCTTCTCTCTCTCATCTAACTCTTCTATTTCTCATCCTTATTTCTCTAATTTCTCATCTCAATTCACTTCTTTCTCATCTCATACTCTCATCTATCTCAATTTTACTTAGCTTATGCTTTGTGATTCAATCACGAGCATAAAATAATTCTACCTATATCCATCAAGTGTTCCTGGTGAATTGGTATACAACACACCCCTATGGTGAATTCATCTCCATAGATTTGTTTATCCCATATCTGCAAGCTATTAACAAGGACAAATACAACAAATGCAACCATAATATGGGCTCATTATGAAGCTTACTCCGATCAGTGGCCTCCAGTGGAGCAACATATCTAGAAGCTCATCTAAGAGTGGTATATGCTAGCATGACCCAAACAAACATAGACCACGATGTGATTCAATTCATAATGGATCCAAGAGTTGGCAATGTATAGGGATACAACTCATTTGTATATAGGATTATGAGTAAATGGGAACTTTCATCTTTCGATCTCACATATTGTTATAGCCTTTTTGTTATATTAGTTCCCCGCTTATGAGAACTATGCAACAAGCTGCACACAATTATTTTACTAGTGTGAGACTGTCCCTTACTAGAGGCAATAATATGATTACAAAATGGAGCTAAATTTGGTTTGATGTGAAATAAATAACTTAGATACAATCCTCTAAATGCTCAAAATAGGATTTTTCTAGCGCTAACACTGTCTATAAATAAAAAGAATTGGATAATGTAAAGTTTACTATATAACCTTAGAGGTACCAACTCCACTATCATAGATCTCTGTCTCTATATCTCCCTTTGTAAAGGCATGTTGCATTTGCTAACAATGATGGCTGAGCTCAATTAATCTCATTATAAAAAAAAAATTCTCACCCACGTGAGGTTCCTCTTCGCAATCCCATGCCCTTGAATTCTCTTCACATAATGATTGTGAAAAATCAAGGACACAACCATCAATAACTTTTCAAACATATTGGTAAACTTAAATATAAACTTATCAAACATAGTTGCACCAATAATTTCTATGATTATTTATATGCTAGTGGTCCACCAATGTGTGTACTTGAAAATTTTTTATTTTGGAATTTGGCATTCCCATGTTTTCCATCAACAATGGTGTTATTACTTACATGAAATGAAACAAAGAGGCACTATCTTTTATTCTAGAACTTGTACAATTAAAAGTATATTTAATTGGACTCAGAATATTTTGTTAGAACATTTATCGACTACACAAGCACTAATAAACCAACAATACAAAACCAATTTTATCAAGTAAAGGGAATATGAACCAATTAAACTCACTCATTACTTAGAGATAATATATATTATTGCACAGTCTATCTTGAAAATATTTATGATGGTCTTATTCTCCAATTACTTTTCTGTGCCCCCACTATTTTTAAAATTAAGGATTTAATGCTTTATTACTATTCATCTTATAGAGATTCCTCATGCCGTTATACTAGATGATAACTTTGTGCTTTTCATTCGTATTTTTGTATCCATTTCATAAACAAGAGGTTGCAGTTCTAGCTAGAAAGTTCATTCTATATTATGAGGGCCTCAAGCGTGGAAAGTATCTTTAGAGCTACTTACAATTAGTTCTGTGGTAGCATCAAAAAATTGAATTTCCTTGAAAACAACTCTTATATAAAAACAAATATCGTATCTCAACAAGTGACCAAATTTAAAGTGAGGAAGTTCACAATTAGGAGCAAAACGAGTGATTCATGCTTTACTCAAATTTAGATTTTTCTTGTTGAGGTCTTACTCTTCTTTGGATAAGGAACAACATGAAACCTAATTTTGACATAAGAGCATGACGATGCAACACATTCTTATCTGATGCAGATTCAAGTTCATAATTATGAGCATGCACCTTGAAGGAAAATAGAAGTATCCCCCTATTGTCAGTATGAACTAGAAAACGCACAACATCACTAGCTTCTTTCATTTTTTTCTAGTCGCTACCAGAAAATTACTGGAAACGAATAATTTACTGTAAGAAGGCATTGGAACGAAGCAAATACTGTATGAGTAATTTTGTGATGGTTAGTGGGATCAAGCCGATCAAAGTTTATAGCCAGTGCACACAAGAAAATGCAAAAGATTTCTATAACCATCCCTTAAAATGTTAGTTATAGACGTTACTAAGTTTGAGGACAATGAGCATAAACCCAAAATTTGCTAACCAGTAAGCTTTAATTTCTTTAGCACCTAAAGTCATGCTGACCGAAACACCTGTACTTCAATCGATTAACCAAGCACGGGAGACTTTTTAATATTTTATATTCAACTTCATCAATCATTATAATAACATGTCACATTAGCTAATGAGGTGTTGCTTTTACTCTTTAGTGTGGTATACAAGTCATGCTCAATGAGGGGATTACTAAAATCAATACGATGCACATTTAATGCTCCAAACACAAGAGCAATATGATAAAGTAGGTATATTCAACTAGTACAAGTGGACATAAGACATTTGAGCCGTTTAATTTAGTGTCTTATTCCTTTACCCTTACAGAAAGCTTATCACCTCCTTACCCCCTGATCATAGACTCGGAACATAACATAAAATACATTTACAAGTGCTCAACATGAGAAGAAGCAATTTAAATCTACAATTTGTTTAACTAAGTAATCCCACACGTGGAAGGGAAAAGACTTAAACTTAGATCGAAAACTTTCTCCATTAAGAATAATTTTCTCGCTTTCTATTACAAATGTCCAAAACTGTTGCTCTTGTCTCAATTCAAGATTACTTTTACTTTCAAGTTGGAATTACATACAAATAGAATTGGCCAGTATACCCTCAACATTGACAACTAGAACTATGTAATTAGAGTACTTTTATTCTCACTAGGATGCCAACAAATTTTCTAATATGAGAAATCATGTAATTCACTGCAATGTAGTGAATTTAGGCATTCTTCCTCGATACTTCATTCACCACCATGTGTATGCCTTGATGTGGAAATTATTGAAAGGTCAAGAAACTATTATCTTTCCATTATAATATATTTATGCATCCATACTTTCACTGTTATACAAATATATATTAAAGTCACATGCATATGTATAATACTATATTTGGAGACTGTCTTAAATTGTTAGAGAAAATACAATATTATTATGCGTAATACATAAAAATAAGGAAGATAATATCAACAAAAGATTTGAAGGAAAGGGGAAAAGGAAAGATATTACATGGAACACGTGGATACGAAGAAACAGCAATGAAGAAACAATTGAGCAAGGCGCGGATCGCGCTCTCTTTAAGACGGTTTCCACGCTCCTATGAGTTAGAACTCGATGCAATAGGTAAATAGCGCGCTGTCCCTAGGATACAACGCTCAGCAAGTGCTATCATTCTCAAGACCCTGCATTGGTCTAAGACGCCAAAACTATACCCGACACCTTATTCCAAATTATCTAAAAATGGGGAACATTTAACGTAAGTAAACCACACTTGTCCTTCCTATTTGACCAATATGGGATATATATAATATTTCTTAAAGCCAAATATTGAATTCTTATCAAAACCGTAAATCATCAATTGCAGTACATAAAGACATATAATATGAGCATTGATAAAAAAAAAATAACATTGAGCAAAACGCATGTAGCCAAACCTTTAAAACCCATCAACGCACATGAAATTATAATTTTATGTATTCTTGTTCATAAAATAATTTATTTATATTTATTTCATAAGAAATTTATAAAATAAACCAACAACTCATACTTTTTGAACCATGTGGATGGCATGATTAAAAACTGGGAATTATCTTTGATCTATAATCTATATTCTATAAAACATAATAATCTATCTATAAAATATAATAAAGGGCAAAAAGTTACTATGGAGAGGAATAATAACTCTTACACCTTTTCCCTTTTTTTTTTTTTTTTTTTAATTCTTACTCTATTTCCACTCTTTTTCTCATTTTTTTTGTTTAATTGCATTTTTATATGTTGAAATTTGATAAATATTTTTAAGAATCTAACCAATTTTGTACAAAAGATGCTGATATAATCTGATAGTAACACTTACTCATTTTCATTTATTTTAGTTTTTAAAATTCTTACTCTTTTTTTTTTTCTTTTAGTTACATTTTTATATGTTAGAATTTGATAAATCAATAATCAATAATCTATATCTAGATCTATAATCTACAATCTATAATCTATAATCTATAATAATAATAATAATAATAATAAAAGGGAGTACGAGTTACTATTAGGAGGAATAGTAACTCTTACCCCTTTTTCTTTTTTCTTTAAATTCTTACTCTTTTTCCTCTCTTTTAATTATATTTTTGTATGTTGGAATTTGATAATAATAATTATAACAATAATAAATAATATAAATAAGAGTTACTATTGGGAGGAATATAACTCTTATTCCTTTTTTCTTTTCTATTTTTAAAATTTTTACTCTTTTTTCACTCTTTTATTGCACTTTTATAGGGTTTGAATTTTCTATATAAAATAATAATAATACTAAAATATAAAAAAAGGAGTAAGAGCTATAATAATAAATAAAATAAAAAAGGGATAAGAGTTATTTTTGGGAGGAATAGTAATTCTTACTCCATTTTCTTTTTTTGTTTATAAAATTCTTAATCTTTTTCCTCCCTTTTTCTCATTTTTGTTTTCACTTAATTGCATTTTTATATGTTGAAATTTGATAAATTTTCATAAAAATCTAAATAATTTAATGCAAAAAATGATAATATATCTATAATCTATAAAACCATATCTATAAATATATATATCTATAATCTATAATCTATATTTATAATAATAATAAATAAAACATAAAAAAGGCAGTAACAATTACTATTGGAAGCAATAGTAACTCTTACTCTTTTTCTTTATTTTTTTTTTTTTAAATCCTTACTTTTTTCCTCTCTTTTTCTCTTTTTTCCCCCTAATCCAATAGTAACTCTTGCTCATTTCTTTTTTTATTTTTTTTATTTTTATATATCTTACTCCTCTTTTAATTACATTTTTATATGAAATTTGATAGCTTTTGTAAGAATATGTTGACATGAATTACCCAAATACTCCCATAATCATGTGTCATGCTCGCATTTTGGGTTATAAAGTCATCAAATTCTAGTGAAGATACTGATATATTATCGAAATAGTGTTCAATTTTAGCATTTTTCAATGACAATCTGCCAAAATTTTGCTAAAAATCTGTATGATTGATAAAATTTTAAAATTTAAGGTACCTAAGTGATAAATTATTTAAAACTTATGATACCTTATTACATATATTGAAAAGTCAGAGTACCTGAGTGATAAATGCTCAAACCTTAAGGTAACTAAATAATAATTTTCCTGATTTTTATTTTCACTAAACTTTCTCATTCATATTTTTCCTTCGTGGGTGTTTGTTCATTTCAATTGACCTTAGGTTGCATGCCTTTCATTCTCTTTTTTTCATCTTCATCTCGTTCAGTATCTCACTATTTTTGCTAGCCCTACTGCAAATTTTGTATTGCAATATGGTCGCATCAAATTTGCATATTCATTATATAAGGTAATTTAGATTAATAAGTTTATCAGAAAATAATAGAATAAAATTGTGAGAGAATTTCTATTAAAAAAATTAGGATGAGGTTTTCCAGTTTTTAGTCACTCATTTGCTTTAGACTCATAATGACAATCATGAGCAATTACATTCTAAGTTGGGGAATAGAAATTATATATGATTTTGGTTGTTCTTGTAACTAGTTTTAAATCAGGGTTTGCTAAATATGGCTAATAATGATTTGGAAATATCTTGTATTATTTTTTGGTAACAAACAATAAATGGATTGTTTTAAAGTAAATGTTCGGTATTATCTGCTTGCCCAATTACCCGTGCCCAGTCACCCGCACCAGTTGCCTATCAGCATTAGATTACTGCCACGAGTCCCGAGCTGTAACGTTGGACCATGCATGTGTTGCTTTTTATAAAACACAATTTTAAGGTTTGCTTTATGGGTTTTCAATTTTGAACAGAGCCCACTTTTGGTTCTTTGTAAAATGCATGAGGGGGAGAAAAATGTAAGTTGAGAAAGAGAGCAATCGAGAGAGAAAGAAGAGTTGACAAAGAAGAAGAAGAAGACATAGGAGCTCAGTTGGCTCGGTTCTTATGTTGTTGGGTGATCGACTTTGTTTTCTTTATATTAGTATCTTGTGTTGTTGGCTGTTTCATTGGAAATTAATATAATGTTTTTTTTTTTTGGGTCTTATGTGATCAACTTTGATTCCTCTATTTTTTCTTCATCTTTATGCTATTTTGTCTGATTTGGTCCCTCGAAATTGTATGTGTTTGAAAGAATGGGTGAAATTATGATTGAAATTTGCAATTTAAGTATTTCAAAAACAATTGGAGAGTGCATCTGTTCACTCCCTTGCTATATATATGCATGCTAGAAAATTGGTAATTTTTATTGTATTTTTGAATGATTTAGTAAATTGATAGTTGAATGATTTGGGTGTGAGAAAAAGGGTATGCTTCTCAAATTATGTGCAACCAATGCCTTTAATTTTTATGTAGTTTGCATAAATCTCGGTTTATTCATGTTTTTACTAAATCTCTCAATCTTTTTTTTAATTTTTGCTTAGTGAGCCTTTTGTCGATTTCAATTGAGCTCAGTTTGTATGTCTCCCATACTTATTTCTTCACTTTTACTGTCTTTAGTTTTGATAATCAGATTCCATGATTAGTTGTAGGTGGTTGTGTTAAATGAGGTTGTTTTTTCGATGTTAGATTTTTTGTAGTTATTGTTGATCTAGTTTCATATATCACAAAATTGAGGGTTGAACTTGCTCAGCTTACAATTAAATTGTGATTTCAAGTGTCTTGGTTTAGATCTTCGTGCCTTGGTATATTGGGCAAAGAGAGCACGGATATTTTTAGTGTCGGGCGTACTACTTAGTACTTGTGTTTGAAAGAATTGGTTAAACTGTGATCAAAATTTGCAATTTAGGCCTTCAGAAACAATGGTGAGTGCACGTGTTCACTCTCTTGCCATATCTATGCTTTGCTATGAAACTAATAAATTCAGTTTGTGATTTGGATGATCTATTAAACTAATAGTGTGTATGGCAGAGGGGTGAGAAAAAGATTAAGATTAATAGCTTGAGTACTTCGTTCTTTACTATCACTATTTGCAACACAACTTAATGGATATGATTGGATCACTATTTGATATGAGCTTTTTCTGTTGTATTTTATGCATTTGGATATTTATATTTTAATTAAGTTTGCTCTTTCTTTCTAGATGCATCCATAGATGGACGTCGTGATTGCTAATGATTTAAAAGAAACCTCCTCTATCAACGATTTCTTTTTTTTTTTTTTTTTTTTGAGGTGCTTCTATCTTTTCTAATCTCCCAACTGTTCTGCTATTATACATGACTATTCAAGTTTAATCATGCTATTAGTTTAGTGCCTTTCTTTAAATTTTCATTTGGTAGCTTGTATGCACAGTACCACATGGATTTTCCTTATGATCTATTTAGTAGTAATTTTTAGTTGTATAACTTATGTAGACTACCCTAATGATGACTTTCTTGATTTCAGATTTTGCTTTAGCTTATTAATATCTTATCATCAAACTAAAATTTTAAACAAGTAGTGGTGAGGATAGTATTAGCGAGTGAAATTCTTTAAGGAAAGCAATTAAGGGGTGTTTTTATTAAATTGTTTGGGTATAAATGTTGGTAAGGAAGAGCCTTCAGAGCAAGGTTGTCAAAATCGGGATTCTACGTAGAATCGATGAGGGATCAGCAGAATCAAAATTGTAGAATCGAATCGAGAATCGTAAGATTCTACTTTCCTGTGTAAGTAATTATTTATATTGACAAAATTAGTATAACAATTCTCAAATATATGATAAAAAATATCAAAAAGTCCACAACACAATAGTTTTATAATACATTAGAAATCCAAAGGTAGGAAAAAGTGTAACATTATTCCAACATAAAACATACGCTCAAGGCTCTCAACTTATATAGCATATCACAATTGAATAAAAGAAACCTAAATGTAAACTCTTAAATGTATAAATTGAGTATATGAATAACATAAGTAAAAACATATGAACTAAGACTAAAATTACATTAGTTACACTCTCAATTTAAGTACTAAAACAGTAAAAACCCAGATGTAATTTAACAAATTAAGCCCAAATGTAATATATAAAACCTATGAATGACATAAGTAAAAACTTATGAACTAGGACTAAAATTATATTAGTTACATTCTCAATTTCAGTAGTAAAACAATAGAACATCCTCAAAATGATCAGTTAATAGTAAATTTTTACTTCAATAGTTAATAAAAAAATGTAATCAAAGATGAGATTAATATTGAAAGTTAGGGCTTAATATATTATACAAAAATGTAAAAAAATACATTAAAATCTACATTATTTGAGTTTTAGCATTGAAACTAACCTTTTAATGAGCGAAAGAAAGGACTTAGGCAGACGGAGAGCACGGAATACTCTGGGAGTTGGACTGATGAGCCTGCAATGGTTGGATTGGATGGTGGCGGAGAGTGCGGTGGTTGTCGTCGTCGGAGAGACTTGTCGTCGTCGTCGAAGTCAGGTCGTCGTCGTCGTCGTCGAAGCGGCACCGGTGAAGCGTGCAAGACCAAAGACAGAAGTTAGGTTAGGGTTAGCGAATGCGAAGCAGGGAGAGAGAGGGAGGAAAAAAGACAAAGCAGATTTTTTTTTTATTATTATTTTTTAATCTAGCACGTGCCTTGCACGTGGCACAAACCAACAATGGGTTGAATCGCTGAATCGGTTCAGAATCACGATTTTACCGATTCTGAACCGATTCTAACGATACTGATCCGATTCAGCCCCGATTCTACTTCAATGCGATTTTTTAAGCGATTTAGATCGGTAGGTTAAAGCAAGATCATAAAATCGTACAATTTTACGAGTTGAATCGCGATTTTAACAACGTTGCTTCAGAGCTGTCAAATAGAAAAATACAAATCCATCTAAAATTACAAATACAGCTAATTATTCAAAAATAGGAAGCTTTTCATTTGGGGATTCTGACATGTATTGTGTCATCTAGTATAAACTTAATACTAGTAGATCTGTGGTATCAGAGATTCCAAACAAATGTTTGATGAGAATATGATAGCAGATTGTAGGATATGCAATAGATTACGATCACACACTAGTAGTGGCATCTAAGAGGTCTGCCAAAAAATAAAAGATTGAAGGGATTATGATGTTTTTTGAGAGTGAGATTGGAGGCTAGATTAGCAAAATAGTTAGGAGTAACTGTTACTCATTTTCCTTTTTTTTTAGTTTTTAAAATTCTTACTTTTTTCCTCTCTTTTTCACATTTTTTTTTTCTTTTAATTACGTTCTTATATGTTGATAATAATAATTATAATAATAATAAATAATATAAACAAGAGTTACTGTTGGGAAGAATAATAACGCTTTTTTCTTTTTTTTAAAAAAATTCTTTTTTCTTTTTTTTAAAAAAATTCTTACTCTTTTTTCTCTCTTTTTCTCATTTTTTTTCCTTTTATATGCATTTTTATAAGCTAAAATTTTTCATATAAAATAATACTAATAATAAAACATAAAAAGGGAGTAAGAGTTATAAAAAGAAACAATAAATAAAATATAAGAAAGAGAGTAAGAATTATTATTGGGAGGAATAGTAATTCTTAAGAATTATTATTGGGAGGAATAGTAATTCTTACTCTTTTTTCTTTTTTTATTTTAAAATTTTTACTCTTTTTCCTCTCTTTTTCTCCTTTTTTTCTTTCTTTTAATTGCATTTTTATATGTTAGAATTTCATAAATTTTTGTAAGAATCAAACTAATTTTATATAAAAAAATGCTGATATAACTATAATCTATAATCTATATTTATAATGATAATAAATGACAACTACAACATAAAAAAAGGAGTAAGAGTTACTATGGGAGGATAGTAACTCTCACTCCTTATACTTTTTTTTTGTTTCTAAATTTTTTACTCTTTTTCCTCTCTTTTTCTCATTTTTTTTTAATCCAATAGTAATTCTTATTCCATTTTTGGTTAAAATTCTTACTCTTTTTCCTCTCTTTTTCTCTTTTTTATTCCTTTTAATTGCATTTTTATATGTTGGAATTTGATACTTTTTGTAAGAATATGTTTGCATGAATTATCCAAATACTCCCATAATCATCATGAGTCATGTTTCATTTTGGGGCATAAAATCATCAAAATTTAGTGAAGATACTAATATATTATTGAAAGAGTTTTTAATTTTAGCATTTTTCAATGACAATCTATCAAAATTTTGACAAAAAACTGCCTGATTAATAAAATTTTAAAATTTAAATTACCTAAGTGATAAATTGTTTGAAACTCAAGTTACCTTATTATATATATTAAAAAGTTAGGGTACTTAAGTGATAAATGCTCAAACCTCAAAGTATTTAAATGATAATTTACTTGATTTTTATTTTCACAAAACCTTCTCATTCTTTTTTTTCTTTTTCCTCCGTAGGTGTTTTTTTCATTTCAACTGAGCTTAGGTTGCATGTCTTTCATTCTCTTGTCTTCATCTCCATCTAGTTCAATATCTCACTGTTTTTGATAGCCTTACTGCAAAATTTGTATTCCAGTATGGTCCTAGGAAATTTGCATATTAGTAAGTTCATCAGAAAATATTAAAATAAAGTTGTCTGAGAATTTTTATTCTGAAAATTAGGATGATTTTCCTGGTTTTAGTCACTAACCTGCCTTAGGCTCGTAGCAACAAACCTGAGTAATTATATTCTAATTTAGGGAATAGAAATTATAGATGATTTAGTTGTTCTTGTAACCTATTTTGAATCGAGGTTTTCTAAATATGACTAATAATGATTTGGAAATATCTTGCACAAATAATAAATGGATTGTTTTAAGTAACTATTGGGTATTATCTGCTTGCCCAATTACCCATGCCAAGTTACCGAAACTAGTTGTCTGTTGGTGTTAGATTGCTGCCACGTGCCCTGAGCTGTAACGTTGGACCATGCATGTGTTGCTTTATGTAAACCATGATTTTAAGGATTGCTTTACGGGTTAACAATTTTGAATAAAGCCCACTTTTGGTTCTCTGTAAAATGCATTAGAAAGAGAAAAATGCAATTTGAGAAAGATAGCAATCAAGAGAGAAAGAAGAGTTGACAAAGAAGAAGAAGACATAGTGAACCTGAGGAGCTCCGTTGGCTCGGTTCTTATGTTGTTAGGTCATCAACTTTGTTTTCTTTATATTTGCTTAGTATCTTGTGTTGTTGGTTGTTTCATTGGAAATTAATATAGTGTGTTTTTTTTTTTTTTTTGGGGGGGTGGGGGGGGGAGGAATCTTGTATGATCAACTTTGATTCCTCCTTTTTTTAATCGTCTTTATGCTATTTTGTCTGATCTGGTCCCTTGAAATTGTATGTGTTTAAAAGAATTGGTGAAATTATGATTGAAATTTGCAATTTAGGTTTTTCAGAAACAATTGAGAATGCATGTGTTCACTCCCTTGCGCTATATATATATATATGCATGCTAGGAAATTGATAAATTTTATTGTATTTTTGAATAATTTATTAAATTGATAGTGTGTATGGTTTACGTGTGAGAAAAAGGGTATGCTTCTCAAATTATGTGCAACCAATGCCATTAATTTTTATGTGGTTTGTGTAAATCTCGGTTTATTCATGTTTTCACTAAATCTCTCAACCTTTTTTTAATTATTGCTGAGTGGGTCTTTTGTCAATTTCAATTGAGCTCAATTTGTATGTCTCCCATACTTATTTCTTCATTTTTATTGTTTTTAGTTTTGATTATCAGATTCCATGATTAATTGTAGGTGGCCGTGTTAGATGAGTTCATTTTTTTGGTGTTAGATTTTTTGTAGTTATTGTTAATCTAGTTTCATATATCACTAAATTGAGGGTTGATCATGCTCAGCTTACTATGAAATTGTGATTTCAAGTGTCCTAGTTTAGATCTTCGTGCCTCGGTATATTAGGCGAAGAGAGCACGTGTATTTTTAGTTTGCCGGGCCTACTACTTAGTTCTTGTGTTTGAAAGAATTGGTTAAATTCTGATCAAAATTTGCAATTTAGGCCTTCAGAAGTAATGGTGAATGCATGCATTCACTCTCTTTCCATACATATGCTTTACCTTGAAACTAATAAATTTTAATGTGGTTTGGATGATTTATTAAACTAATAATGTGAATGGTTAGGGGTGAGAAAAAGGTTAAGATTAATAGCTTGAGTACTTTGTTCTTTACCATCACTATTTGCGATACAACTTAATGGACATGATTGGATGACTATTTGATATAAGCTTTCTCTATTGTATTTTAAGTATTCGAATATTTATATTCTAATTAAGTTTGCTCTTTCTTTCCAGATGCATCCATTGATGGACATCGTGATTCTAATGATTTAAAAGAAACCTCCTCTATTAATGATTGCTTTTGGATAATTTTTGAGGTCTTCTTTCTTTTCTAATCTTCCAATTGTTCTGCTACTATACATGACTGTTCAAGTTTAATCACGCTATTGGTTTGGTTCCTTTCTTTTAAGTTTCATTTGGTGGCTTGTAAGTACAGTACCACATGGATTATTCTTATGATCCATTCAGTCGTAATGTTTAATTGTATAACTTGTGTTGACTACCCTGATGATGACTTTCATGATTTAAGGTCTTATTATCAAACCAAAATTTCTAACAAGTAGTGGTGAGGATAGTATTAACAAGTGAAAATTCCTTAAGGAAAGCAGTTAAAGGGTTTTTTTATTTATTTTTTTTGGGTACAAATGTTGGTAAAGAAGAGCCTTTCTAAGCCGTCAAATAGAAAGATAAAGATCCATCTAAAATTACAAATATAGCTAGTTATTCAAAAATAGGAAGCTTTTCATTCGAAGATTCTGACATATATTGTTTCATCTAGTATAAACTTAATATGGCTGGATCTGTGGTTTCAGATATTCTAAGCAAATGTTTGATGAGAATATGATGGTGGATTTTAGGATATGCTATAGATTACTATCACACACTAGTAGTAGCATCCAAGGGATCTGCCAAAAAGATAAACGATTGAAGGGATTATGATATTTTTTAAGAGTGAGATGGGAGCCAAGTCAGGAAAATGGTTAGGAGTAACTATTACTCTTTTTTTTTTTTCTTTTTTTAGTTTTTAAAATTCTTACTCCTTTTCATCTCCTTTTCTCATTTTTTTTAAATTACGTTCTTATACGTTGAAATCTGATAAATCTATAATCTATAATAATAACAATAATAATAATAACAATAATAATAATAATAATAATAATAATAATAATAAAAATAAAAATACAGCAATAACAACATAGCTAATGACTCAAGGGCTCCCGCTTACGCAGAGTCTAGGAGGGGTAGGATGTTGATGTGGTTTTTTACGTCTATCAAAATTTAATATTTAACCCTATCTACTAAACACATCTAAATTGAAGTGTATGGCGAGAGAGTGTTGAACCACAGGGACTAAGAGTATATGAAATTATTTTATGACCTAAATTGATTTGAATAAAATTGAGGGGTTTTTGTGTTAATTAATCTAGAAAATAACAATTAAACTAAAATAATCTACTTCTAATCGGAAAGTGTATTAAATTGGAACCTAGGGTTTTGAATCCATTATTAGCCAATTATTTTTGCATTAACTTTTAACTTGGGATTGTTAATTGTCACACTGGTAATGGTTTAGGCTACAAACTTCAACCTACTGAGGTGATGTTGTTAGTATCGCGTATTGACCCTATCTAACTAAAACATTAGGAAAATAAGCTCAACCTAACGTATTGTTAATTATTACGTATTTACCCTATCTAACTAAAGCATAGAGAAGATAGGCTTTAATTAACAATTCGGTTAATACTATTACTGGATTAATTAATCCTAAGGCTGCAAGCACAAAGAATTAATTTATAAATATCAATCTCAACAATTAAAGGTTACAAACTCAATAATCATATTAATTGAATAAACAATTAATGCACAATACTTCATAGTATTTCTCACAATCAAGCAATTCATGTAACAAATAAATTATCCCAAAATTAAAAGTAATACAAAAGTAAAAAGGCTAAGATTCATCTAAACCTAGAGAGCAAGTTAGCTCTCCATCAAGGATAAACTGGTGAAGAAGGAAATGAATGAACTCATGTGGGTCTTCATGTTAATTTCGCTCACGTTCCAATTTAACGAAAAATAAAGACATTAAGAAAATGAGAGAGAGAATTGCAAGTGGTGTTCAAAAATAGAAAAAAAATCCGCCCTTAATACTCGTCCTCTTCCTCCCTTTATAATCGACGCTGCTTGCTTCCCCAAACCCTACCGGAGTTAGGCTGCGTTGATGGGCTTGGTGGTTGTGCGTTGATGATGGGCCAAGCTTGCTGGTTTTAGAGGTGGGTCGAGGATGACGGTGGTCTAGGCCTGAGTTGTTTTTGGGCTGTTAGGCTGCGTCGGTGGTGTTTGGGCTGTAACGCTGGGCCGCTGCTGGTGTCAGAGGTGAGTCGACGATGACGGTGGGCCTGGTATCGGTGGGCCGGCGATGATGAGCCTGAACGTGGGTGAGCTAGGACACGATGGCAGGGTTTGGGCCTTAAGGTATTGTAGCAAACAGGGGATGATGGTGACGTTGGGCTGTTTGGGCTGTGACGATGATGGTGTTGGGCTTCGGATACGGCAGCGGTGTGGGCGGGTAGGAGCGGGCCAAGCTTATATGTTGTTGTCCTGAATCTCAATTAACTTGATTTAATTATTTACGCATCGAATTTGTCTTATTTGCACCAGAATTTGTCAATTTTCGGAACTATAATTTCAAACATGTTAAACATAAAAACTACCAAAATGACTGTAGAACTATAATTAAATAGGTGCAAAATAATTAAATAACAATTAAAAGATGCGTAAATCTAAGACACATCAGATGTACGCAGCCTTACCGCATCAGGGTGAGACCCAGACGAGAGACTATTTTTGAGAATCCCTAACCTGATATTTGATGGTTATGATAGTTATTATAGATATGAAGCGTCTGTATGAAGAGTATGTGAAGTATACATATCATGTTAGGCAAGTATGCATGGAAGCATATTGCAAGTAAACAAATAAACAAGTAAGGAAGCAAGTTAGCAAGTAAGCATGTAGGCATGGAGACATGGAAACATGGGAGAAGACTAGCATAGAAGCATAGAGACATAGGAGCCAGAGCAGAATGTAAAAGGTAAAAGATAAAAGCAAAAAAGCATGTTAAGAGAGTAGAGAGTGTGTAGAGCGCTTGGAGCATATAAGCAACGGAGGGCGGGGGGGCGGGGGGGGGTAGAGGAAGTATAGAGAGAGAGAGTGAGAGAATATGGGCACATCAGTAACATCAATATAATAATAATAATAATAATAATATTACATAAAAAAAAGTAAGAATTACTATTGGGAGAAATAGTAACCCTTACACTTTATCCACTGTTTTGTTTTAAATATTCTTACTCTTTTTTCTCTCTTTTTCTCCTTTTTGTCCCATTAATTATATTTTTATATGTTAAATAAATAATATAAATATGAGTTATTCTTGGGAGGAATAGTAATTTCTACTCTTTTTTATTTTTTACTCCTTTTCCTCTCTTTTTTTCCTTTTTTTTTCCCTTTTAATTGCATTTTTTATATATTGAAATTTGATATATTTTTTGTAAGAATCTCACTAATTTTATGCAAAAAATTCTGATATATCTATAATAATAATAAATAACAAATAAAACATAAAAAGGAGTAAGAGCTATTATTGGGAGGAATAGCAACTCTTACTCGTACTTTTTTTTTTTTAATTTTTACTCTTTTTCTCATTTTTTCTAATCCAATAGTAATTCTTATTCCATTTCTATTTTTTTTTGGATAAAATTCTTACTCTTTTTCCTCTCTTTTAATTTTAGCATTTTCCAATGACAATTTATCAAAATTTCGACAAAAGCTGTCTGATTGATAAAATTTTAAAACTTAAGGTTCTTAAGTGATAAATTGTTTGAAAATCAAGATTCCTCATTCTATATATTGAAAAGTCAAGGTACTTAAATAATAAATGCTCAAACCTCAAGATATCTAAATGATAATTTCCTTGATTTTTATTTTCACTAAACTTTCTCATTCATTTTTTTTTTAATTTTTTCCTCCGTGGGTGAGCTTAGGTTGCATGTCTTTCATTCTCTTTTCTTCATCTCCATCTAATTCGGTATCTCACTGTTTTTGCTAGCGTTACTGCAAAATTTGTATTCTAGTATGGTCCCATGAAACTCACATATTCATTATATGAGATAATTTAGATTAGTAAGTTCATCATAAAATAATTGAATAAACTTGTCTGAGAATTTCTATTCTAAAAATTAGGATGATGTTTTTTGACTTTAGTCACTCACCTACTTCAGGCTCGTAGCGACAAACCTGGGCATTTATATTCTAATTTAGGGAATATAAATTATAGATGATTTAGTTGTTCTTGTAACCTGTTTTAAATCGGGGTTTTCTAAATATGGAAAATAATGATTTGGAAATATCTTGCAGTGTTTTTTTGCGAACAAATAATAAATGGATTGTTTTAAGTAACTATTGGGCATTATCTGCTTGCCCAATTACCTGTGCCCAATTAACCGCACCAGTTATCCTATCGGCATTAGATTGTTGCCACGTGTTCCGAGCTGTAATGCTAGACCATGGCAGTGGTGCTTTATGTTAAACACAATTTTAAGGTTTGCTTTATAGGTTAACAATTTTGAACAAAGCCCTCTTTTGGTTCTTTGTAAAATGCATGAGAGAGAGAAAAATGTAAGTTTAGAGAGAGTGCATTCAAGAAAGAAAGGAGAGTTGACAAAAAAGAAGAAGATGAAGTGAACCTGAGGAGCTCGGTTGGCTTGGTTCCTATGTTGTTGGGTGGCTAACTTTGTTTGCTTTATCTGTATTTAGTTTCTTGCGCTGTTGGCTATTTCATTGGAAGTTAATACAGTGCTTTTTTATTTTTGGGATCTTGTGTGATCAACTTTGGTTCCTCACTTTTTTCTTCATCTTTATGCTATTTTGTCGTATTTAATCCCTAGAAATTGTATGTGTTTGAAAGAACTGGTGAATTTATGATTGAAATTTGCAATTTAGTTTTTTCAGAAATAATGGAGAGTGCATGTGTTCATTCCCTTGCTATGTGTATGCATTGCTAGGAAGTAGATAAGTTTTACTATGTTTTTCAATGATTTATTAAATTGACAATGTGTATGGTTTAGGGGTGAGAAAAAGGGTATGCTAGTGCATGTGTTCATTCCCTTGCTATATATATGCATTGCTAGGAAGTAGATAAGTTTTACTATGTTTTTCAATGATTTATTAAATTGACAATGTGTATGGTTTAGGGGTGAGAAAAAGGGTATGCTTCTCAAATTATGTGCATTTAATGCCTTTAATTTTTATGTTGTATGTATAAATCTCGGTTTATTCATGTTTTCACTTAATCTTTCAATCATTTTTACTTTTTGCTCAGTGGGTCTTTTGTCGATTTCAATTGAGCTCAATTTGTATGTCTTCCATACTTATTTCTTCATATTGTCTTTAGTTTTGATTATTAGATTCCATGATTAGTTGTAGGCGGTTGTGTTAAATGAAGTCATTTGTTTGGTGTTAGATTTTTTTTGTAGTTATTGTTGATCTGGTTTCATATATCGCTAAATTGAGGGCCGATCTTGCTTGGCTTACTTTAAAATTATGATTTCAGGTGTCTTGATTTGATCTTGGTGTCGTTGTATATTGGTTGAGGAGAGCACGAGGTATTTTTGGTTTGTTGGGCCTACTACTTAGTTGTTGTATTTGAAAGAATTGGTTAAATTATGATCAAAATTTGTAATTTAGGTCTTAAGAAGCAATGGTGAGTGCACTGGTTCACTCTCGTGCTATATATATGCCTTGCAATGAAACTGATAAATTCTATTGTAATTTAGATGATTTATTAAATTGATAGTGTGTAGCATTCAAGGGTCTTCCAACAGACCAGAGCTACTATCGGCACACATGATCAAGATGACACCCTTCCTACTCGGATCAAAGGTTATGCGGGTTCTGACATACCAACGATTGTGGTTTCCAACACCAACAATAATGAGGATTGGTTACAGCGCTCTATAATTGTGCACACGTCGGGTGAGGTGAGTTTGGATAATATTCTCACCTTTATCAATGAGAACGATCTCCATGGCTTAACCCCTAAAGGGTTAAGCGCCAATACTTTTGTCCTGGTTTGCAATTCCGCTCAGACTTTAGAGTCCTACCTCGGCCCTCGCCGTGAGATTCTTCTTAGGAAATTCAGCGAGGTTTCTAAATACTCTGGCGAGGTCCTTGGATCAATTAACAGAAGAGTATGGATCAAGGTTTTTGGATTTCCTGTCCAATGCTGGACTATGGACTGCTTTTCTAACCTCGCGAGATTATGGGGGAAGTTAGTTAGGATAGACTCGAGGATGTCTGCAATGAGATGCATTGACGCGGCCAGAATCCTCATCAACACATGTTCCCCATCACTTATTCATCGAATGGTACAAGTCTATTCTAATGAGGTGACCCGATTGGTCCTGGTCAAAGAGGGTAGCACAGAGCTGATTCCAGATTACTTTTCCAGTGTTGTTGCTTTGGCAGCATTGGCCAGATTAGCAAGAAAACATACCTCTTCGGCAATGAATCTGTACCGGGAACAACAGCGCACCACCCTAGCTCGCAATACCACACTGGCTCATCATTCCCCTGTTCATAGGATGGCTGACGAGGGCACTATTAGACTAGTGTATGAGGAAGTACGCATAGTCGAGCTGTCGCGGGGTCAGCTTGCTTTCCATATTGAAGGTTAATATGTCAGTAGGTGGTCTGTGGAATGCAGTTGGCCACATGCTTCTCTTCCCCATCCGTCTTCACAGCGTGATGATCATATTCCAGTTCAGAAAGTACGTGGTAACCAACATCTACCTCCTTTGCTTCAGTGGGTGGAGAGTGACATAGCTAGTTTAGCTCAGCCTCATGCTCAATCACCACAGCTTGAGAATGTAACTCAGAACCCTGCCAGTGAAGATGATTTTGGGTCCTCGGGGCCTATGTTCCCTCCAGGTTCTGAGCCTTCTACTTTGAGAAGGTCAGAGCCTTGTTTCGGGAGGCCTAGTGGAGTGGGGATGAAAAGAGGAAAAGGAATGCTGACAAAAAGGGAGAGGAAAGTGTTGAAGCACAAGGAGAAAGAGAATGAAAAGCGGGAGCTTCAAAAACTTCTGAAAGATATGTCGCTTACAAACAGCACGCTGAAAACAACCAAGACCTCAGGCAAGCAGAAAAAGGGGAATGAGGCAAAATGGGGAAATTCGTCAAAGACAGCCGGGAAGAAGAAAAAATGAAATAGGGGGAATCGGTACGATAAGATCTTGGAAGGAGAGTATGATAGGATGATCTTGCAAGCGGAGCGGACAATAGAGATGGAAAAATTAGTAGGTCTTAAATTTGATGGTTTCGACCCACAAACAGTGGCAGAATTGTTTGCTAATTGAGGTGGATGAGTTGTTGGTTGAGGTTTCAATCCTGATCCTGTTTCCCGTGTTGTTTTTCTACTTTTTCTTCTTTTGGGATCCCTATTTTCTTTTGATTCCTGTTTGTTGATTGTTTGTTTTGGTCTCTTCTTGTTCCCACTTCTGTTTTGTGGGGTGGTTAAGGCTTCATCTTCTTGAGTTGCCTGGTTGTACTTTGGTTTGGCCAATAATTATGGAAAAAAGGGGGTGAGAAAAAGGTTAAGATAAATAGCTTGAATACTTTGTTCTTTACTATCACTATTTGCAACACTACTTAATGGACACGATTGGATTACTATTGACATAAGCTTTCTCTATTGTATTTTATGTATTTGGATATTTATATTTTAATTAAATTTGCTCTTTCTTTCCAGATGCATCCATTGATGGATGCCGTGATCACTAAGGATTTAAAAGAAACCTCCCTCATTAATGATTGCTTTTGGACAACTTTTGAGGTGCTTCTATCTTTTCTAATCTCCCAACTATTCTGCTACGATACATGACTATTCAAGTTTAATCATGCTATTAGTTCAGTTCCTTTCTTTTAAGTTTCATTGGGTGGCTTGTATGCAATGTACCACATGGATTGTTCTTATGATCCATTCAGTCATAATGTTGGAACCAAATATAGGAAATATTATATTAACCATACGAAATAGAAAGATATTACATGAAACACGTGGAAACGACGAAATACAGACAAAAAGTAGTAGTTGAGTGAGGTGGGGGTCACACTCTTTTAAGACGGTTTCGAACCCCTCTCAGATCTAAGTCGGTGCAGCAGGTACCGGCGTGCCGTCTCCAGGATACAATGCCCAACTAGGGTTGACACTTTTTTGGTCTGCACAACTTCGAAAGCCAGAGCCTCCATAACACCTTACTTAACCAACATAAGGACTAACAAAACACTTTTAAAAATATATTGTTTATTATTATTTTTTCTTACAGTAAATGTATAGAAATGCTTGGAAAACAAGGCAATTTATAAGCAAAAGTCCAACTTATTTGTTGACCCTTATTTACTAGCATTCAAGTCCTTTCAGTAACTGCAACCATTACTATAATCACTAAAAAAATAAAAGCCATAATCACTAAAAAAAATAAAAACAGTAGCTTAAATTCAATTTTAAATGAAAACTATTTATTTTATTTTATTTTTTTCTTCATATAAAAACACTCTTAAAATACACCCAAATTTTATTAACACATAATTCTATACTGTACAGAAGTTCACCAAAGAGTCAAATGTTATAAATAAAATTATAATCCGTGTTAAATTTAGCATCATAATCGAATTTTTTAATTTGAAGTTGAAAGGTGTAAATATCAAAACTCAATAGGAAATCAACATATAAGATAGGTAAAATATGGGTTTTTTTTATTAAAATGTCCAACATTAGGTAAAAGATACATTTACTAAAAAAATATTGGTTAAGTGAGGACCCCATATATCATGAGAGTGGCAATACCTTTAAACCCTCACTTAGTATTTCGGCAATTCCATTACTAGAACTACGGTGGACTTAGCCTTTAAACCTTGGTTGCTTGAGGGCATGTAGAGTGCTTCACACACATGGTATCCAAGGTGCCCCATAGGCTCCCTAAAGCGTCCACATTACGGCCCTGTGCTACATCCTGGTTTCATGAGCGCTTTAGAGAGTTAGCCGAAACTCTCATAGGAAGCGGCCTTACTTCCACACTCATAGAAGTGGGTCTTTCAGGAATGTACTTATGGCCATACACCCCTCGTTTTTCAGGAATGTACTTATGGCCATACACCCCTCCCCAACGTAGGAGCTATAGACCTCATTAAGAGCATAGCTAGCTCAACTTTAACACCACCACAAGCAAACATGCCGCACCATAAGGATGAACTAAAATAAAATAAAATACATGCTCACCAACCCGATCACTCTATGATTCGTTTGTCCCTTGTTAGGGTATCCTCGTAGGTGACCAATTTCTTCTTTGGGGTTAAGTCTCATTCCCCTCGAGGCTGTCCAGATCTCAACTCTAGCTAGAGTTTTTATGCCCTCGAATCACAGGATATCTTCATTGGCACCATTAGTAATATATCTAGACCTACCATTCTTATGCTATTTATCATACACTTTTCCAACATATCTGGAACTATGTAATATATCTTTTTCACCACTTTTCCGAACAACATGACATTTGTTGTTGCTTCATTACATCATTGGCACTATATAGCCTTTGACGCTCACCCAACAACTCACAAGCCACATTGTAGCGACTTCCATCACGGACAACGAATCAATTTGAAGTTTCCACCATCTCATGATTGCCTCATTCATGACTCTAGTGCCAATCATATACTACGTCAAAGTATCTGCTCCAATAACATGCCTAAACAAAAAAGTATGAAATAAAGTAATGTGCATTCAAGGGATATAGTCAGTGCTGCCATTTTGTCACTGTGATAAACTTTGCAATCTTTATTACTTTTTTATGTAACACACCAACTATATTAAAGAGAGTAATTGCCACTAATAGACAATGAACTATTTGAAAATATCCTTAATTAGTACCAATAGATTGAATAAGGCCAATCTTAATGTTGATTCATAGGTTTCTGTTAGCTTCCAATTAGAATTGAAAGTCTAACCTTGTAGAAGAAAGAGTTAAGATGAGAAGAGAAGTGAAAGGGGATGAGAAATAGAGAAAGAGATGAGAAAGAGAGAGAAATTCCAAAAAAAAATTCAAATTATATTCATTGAATACTTGAATTACATGCTTAGGACCCTACTTATACACATTTGCGTACATTGCATCAAGATAAAACCGAACTAAACGCAACTAACAGCTATTCCCGCCAAATCTGCAGCTCGCCCCCAAGTTTGACCCGAGTTTGACCAACTAACAGCTTTTGGCGCCTAAAACTGACTCAATTAGCATCAACATTGGGACACTAACCAGCCACTACAACCAGAAATTACAATTAAAATTCTTCAATTCATAACATTCCCTCCCTCTTGAGAAACTTCTTGTCCTCAAGAAGTGAAATTTGGGAATTGACTCTTCAAGAAATTACAATTTTTCCAAGTCATAAAGCTCTTGTTCAAGTTGCACCAAGTCACCAACACCTCTTGCACAGCACCGTGATCATGCTGCAGCGTCCTCCGGGCCTTAACAGCAGTCGGCTGCAACACCAGCAAGCCTTTCGATTCTGCAACAGGAGGATTCCGAGCAGCTGCAGCACCTTTCTTGAGGTAATTTAAGGTAGACCATGTCACCAACGTCATAGCTTTTGTCTACCCTTTTCTTATCTGCATAATACTTCATCTGAGCTCGAGCTTGTTGGAGATTGTCCTTAAGCACTTGCATAAATTGTCTCCTCTGCTGCATTAAATCGGTTGCTGCAGAATCAGTATTTCTCGGTTGTTGCAGCACCATAGGTGAAGGAGGAGGATAACCATACAAAGCTTGGAAGGGTGAAGTGCCAATTGATGTATGGAAGTGAGTGTCGAACCAAAACTCAGCCAAAGAAAGCCAATGATTCCACTCCCTGGGCCTTAAGAAAGCCATACTCCGAAGGTATTGCTCCACACATTGATTGACTCGTTCGGTTTGGCCATCCATTTGAGGATGGTAAGAGGAACTAAGTGCCAATGTGGTACCCATCAACTTGAAAAACTCCCTCCAAAATGTGCTTGTAAAAATCTTGTCCCAATCTGACACAATGGATTGAGACAATCCATGTAATTTGTAAATGTTGTCAAGGAAGATCCTTGCCAATTTTTCAGCTGTAACGGGTCGAGCAAGAGCAATAAAATGGCTATACTTAGTGAAACAATCCACCACTACCCATATAACCTCTTTGCCTTCAGACCTCTGTAATCCCTCGATGAAGTCCATGCTAATATTAATCCATGCTCCATCCGGAATAGGAAGTGGTTGAAGTAGACCCTTGTAACGATTATCTCCCAACTTCGTTTGTTGACAAACTTCACAAGTCTTCACATAATCACTTACTTCTTTTTTCATGCTAGGCCATGTAAAGTATGCTTTAACTCTTTGATAGGTGACTTCTACACCAGCATGACCTCCCCAAGCAGCACCGTGTGAAGCTTGTATGACCTGTTTCCTCAAATCAGTAGCAGAACCAACGTACAATCTTCCATCAATTCTGATCAACCCCCTCTGCACGGTGATTTCTGGCTCTGTAGCAGCATGTTTTGCATCAGATTTAAGGATAGCAGTAGCAGCTTTTTCTTGGGCAAAGGGATCACCCATATATGCCTTATGTAGCTCTTCCATCCATGAAGGTACAACCAAGGCTACCGCATTACAAGTCCCCTGATCTGCATCTTCAAACTTCCTTGACAGTGCATCCGCAGCCACATTCTCTTTGCCACTTCTATACTCGATGTCATAATCAAGGCCTAACATCTTCATAAGACCTTTCTTTTGAATTACTGTGACGATCTTTTGTTCAAGGAGATACTTGAGGCTTTGGTGATCCATTCGAATGATGAACTTGTGACCCTCCAAGTAATGCCTCCATTTCTCCACGGCTAAGAGAATTGCTAGGTACTCTTTCTCATAGGTTGACATGGCTTGATGCTTAGGACTAAGAGCTTGAATCAAGTAAGAAATAGGACTTCCACCTTGAGAAAGAACAGCCCCAATACCAATACCACTTGCATCGGTCTCCAAAATAAAGCTTTCGGTGAAGTTTGGCATTACCAACACCGGTACAGCACACATTGTGGCTTTGAGAGCTTCAAATACAGCTTGAGATCTCTCATTCCACGCAAAAGCATCCTTCTTCAAGAGCTCCGTTAAAGGTTTGGCAATAGAACCATAACCCTTAATAAATTTTCTATAATACCCGGTCAATCCCAAAAAACCCATCAATTGCTTCAAGGTGATCGGAATTGGCCAATCTTGCATTGCACGGATCTTATTAGAATCAGTAGATACTCCCTCTTGTGAGATGACATGAACCAAATACTCAAGCTTATTTTGAGCAAACGAACATTTGGACAACTTTGCAAAGAACTTGTGTTGTCGCATCAAAACAAACACTTGTCTGAGGTGAGTGAGATGAGCTTCATATGTTGAGCTATAAATCATTATATCATTGAAGAAAATGAGCACTGACTTCCTCAAAAAAGGCTTGAAAACGTCATTCATGGATGCTTGGAAAGTGGCCAGAGCATTTGTTAAACCGAAAGGCATAACAACAAACTCGAAATGGCCAAGATGAGTAGGAAAAGCTGTCTTGTAGATATCCGGCTCGAGAACCCTGATTTAATGATATCCTTGCCTCAAATAAAGCTTTGAATAGAAGCATGCTCCATGTAGATCATTAAGCAAATCGTCTATGATCGGAATAAGGAACTTGTCTTTCACGGTTAAAGCATTCAACCTTCGGTAGTCTATACACATTCTGGCCGAACCGTCCTTCTTTTCACGAGGATCACGGGTGAAGCAAAAGGACTACAGCTCTGTCTAATGAAGCTCAAGTGAAGAATCTCCTCCACTTGCCTCTCAATCTCGGTCTTTTGGCCATGTGCATATCGGTATGGCCTTATTTTGAATGGCTCAACATTCATGCGCAAAGGAATAGCATGGTCCACACTCCTTTGTGGAGGAAGACTCTTAGGCTCCTCAAAAATGTCCCCAAATTCATCTACCAAGGCCTGCACATCAGGCAGAGGATCCTGTTGCAGCTCTACCGAACTGATCATGAACATATGACCAATCCATTGGATCGCTTTCTTCTTAATTCCACCTTGCACATGCTTAGCATCAATCAACTTGAGCTGAGCTTCCTCGGATATGCCTTGCAAAGATACTTTGGTGCCATGAACCTCAAATGCCACGGTCATTTTGTCAAAATCAAACACAACCGGGTTGAAGGTTCTCATCCAATCCACCCCGAGCACCATATCGCAACCTCCCAAGGGCAAAACTCGAAAATCAAAAGTGAATTGATGGTTTTACATAGACCATGGGAATGCTATGCACTTGTTTTGAGTCATTAAAGAATTTCCATCCGCCACTATTACTGCCAAGGGATGAGTTTTTGTCATTTCATGCTTGACCTTCTTAATCAACTTGGGGATCAATGAAACTATGAGTGCTCCCACTGTCAATAAGGATAATAATGGAATGCTTTCCAGCCTTGCCTTTGATTTTGATGGTATTATGAGCTCCACCACCGGTTAGAGCCTTCATGGATATCTCCACTTCATCATCACTTGATTCTTCCCGTGAATGACAGCCTGCACTGTCCTCCTCTGCATATGAGGCTTCACTGTCTGAATCAGCAGCAACACGGGACCCTTTTGCATACATCAATGCTTGAGTTTTGCACCTATGACCAGGCTGATATGGTTGATTACAACAAAAGCAAAGCCTCACAGAACTTCTGTCAACAGCACGCTTAAAACTAGCACAGGAATTTTTCTGCTGCTGAGGTCTGAACTTGCTGCCATGCTGCTTGAACTTGTCACTTGATTGGACTTGAGTAGCTTCAATCAATTTTGCCTTGTTATAAGCACTTGACAAAGTCTTAGGATCAATAGCTTTCACCATATTCTTGATCCTAGGCTTCAATCCACTTACAAAGCATGAAACGTAATAAGATTCAGCATCCCCGGGAGCTATGGACAAAACTGATAGCAAGTTGGCTCTTAAGTTCTCAAATCTAAGCATATACTCTCTCACGGTTGAAGTTTGAGACAATTTGTTAAAGTTATCCACAACATCCATTGATTCACCTTCTCCATAACGTTCACACATTTCCTCAACGAATTGGCCCCAAGAAAGATTCGGTTTACTCTTCAACAAACTATAATACCAAACCTCATGGTCACCATGTAAATGTATTGCAGCTAGCTGGAGCTTTTCATCATCAGGTATGTTATAATACAGGAAGTACCGGTCACACCTTCTCAGCCATGATTCCGATAGCTTTCCATCAAAAGGATCAATTTCAACTCTTGGCTTCCTGTAATTACCAGTCCTACCACCAGATATAGTGTCATTACTCACCGATCTATGCTGGTACTGTCGATCAGGTGGTCTGCCCAGATGATCGAGCTCATCAAATTCGACTCTGCGCTGCAACACTGAATTCTGTGGCCTGGTACTGCGATCAGCGTTTACAGCTTCAGGTCTGCAGTGTGCTTGTTCAGAGGCTCGATCCTGATTGTCTACATTAATTTCAGGTTGCAAAGAATGATTTTCAGCTGATCTGATGTTAATTGAAGGTCCTACTTCCGGCTGCATTATCGAAGACTTGCCTTGGTTCCTCACCAGACTTTCAGGTCTGTCAACATTGTCTTGCTGTTGTTCAGTCTCCATCTGATGAAAGATCTGGCTAGCAGGCTTCAAGATTGTATTAACACTTGATTCTCCTTGTTTATTAACCTGATCTTACAATTTTACAATTTTCTCTTCAGTTTGTTGCAGTCGTTCCTCCTTATTTGCATCTTTATCCAAAATCAACCTCAACATTTGCTGAATGTTGTCGTTCTATTGTTTAGTCTCGATGCTATGCTGATCAAACTTTTTCTGTAATTCATGAAGATCTTCTTTAGTAGCACTTTGAGGTCCGATCGCTGCATTGCTGGCAGCTGTAGCAGCATGATCGGCATCCTGACCAACTGCATTCACTCCACCAGCACTGGATCTGGTTCTAACACCATCAGTCGTGATTTTTTTGATTTTGTCAGATTCAATCAATTAATTTGATTGCTTGAACCAGCTCTGATACCAATTGTTAGCTTCCAATTAGAATTGAAAGTCTAACCTTGTAAAAGAAAGAGTTAAGATGAGAAGAGAAGTGAAAGGGGATGAGAAATAGAGAAAGAGATGAGAAAGAGAGAGAAATTCCAAAAGGAAATTCAGATTATATTCATTGAATACTTGAATTACATGCTTAGGACCCTATTTATACACATTTGGGTACATTGCATCAAGATAAAACTGAACTAAACCCAACTAACAGCTATTCCCTCCAAATCTGCAGGTCGCCCCCAAGTTTGACCCGAGTTTGACCAACTAACAGCTTTTGGCGCCTAAAACCGACTCAACTAACATTTAAAAGCATACAACTCAACATTGAAACACTAACCAGCCACTATAGCCAGAAATTACAATTAAAATTCTTCAATTCATAACAGTTTCCTCCATTTTTATCCTTTAGACAAAACATATGCCATTAGCCTTATCATTGATTCTCATTGAGCTCATTCCAGTTATATATGGCTCTTTATTTCACCGATGCTATAGTATTTAACATTTTTGGATTCCGGTCCATCTAGATAGGGCCAAGTCATCACACTATTATGCAAACAAAAAAGGATGCAAAAATTACGTAGCCTTTATATCTTCATCTTTATTCCTCAGAGAATATGCACCAAGATTCTCTAAAAATTTTTAACCCAGTTAACCCCACTATTAAAGAAAGATCGACAGGTATATTTTACACATGATCAATAGTTATGCAGACATTTGTGACATGTGAATCTCACGCTATGTCTTTTGCACATAATTAAATTTTTCCTAGTCTAATTGTTATGCACCCTACCAATTGTTATATTATTATCCGAATGTAAGTTGACACAAGGTGCTCTATATTTCATATTGACAAAACATACTACCATGGCATTGACATTGGCCTAATTTTCTAAAGCTTAGATCAATTAAATTGATCCGCAACATTTTATGCTATGCCATACATTATTGTTATTATCATTAACCACAAGGTCGGAGGTTCAAGCCATTTTTCTAGCAGTTTTCTTCTTTCTATAAATTATTATTATATTATTTTTTAAGATTTTTTTCTTTTAATTATTTTTTCTTTTGGTCCACCATTTTGCACCAAGATAAACAACATAAGATGAGTTTCTTCTTTGGTTACAATATAGAAGCTTTTGAGGCCCAATGACATAGTATATTGTCACGCATGCCTACAAGTTGGTCCTTTCAAGAATAGTTGGGTTCAATATTATCCAAAATAACATTAATGATAGTGACAAGGACATATTTGTTAGCTTGATTAGTGTAAAGCATCAAGATGTTCATTAGACAGAGTCGGTGTATAATATTACATCAATTTACTTAGTGTGTAACTGTCCATGTTCTAACATAATATGCTTACCTTTTCTAGCTTACTTTTTAAGGCATACTAAACTAAGAATTTGACTTGCTAGGTAAAGGCATGTAAGTCACTAATCGTTTTAGTATATTCTTTCATGCAAATTTCTATAAAATATAATCCATTTAAAACCAACTTTAATGGTCTATAATGTCATCTCCTATCCCAAAAATTAGATAACAATACATTAAATAAAATACGATCGAATATATATATATTGCAAATTTAAAAAAAAAAAAAAGTTTTTCACTAACAGTGCATTAAGAGAAATAATACCACCCAAAGCAACCACCTGCATTTTAGTAGCACAAAGATAATGACCTATATGTGTGTGTGGTTGTGAATTTTTCCATCATTCGTTAACAGTACCTTTGAATATCACATTACATCATTATATATGTATATTATTCAAGTCCTCTCAGATTTTATGTTTCACACATTAAATCAGCAAAACATGGACCGCACTTAAACCTCATGTGCTACAACAAGTTAGGAAAATGCATTTCCTATATTTCTAATCATTATTTTGAATTTTCATTGCTTTGAGAACCAATAAAATTAAACATCAATGAATTAATACTTGATTTGATATTCTGTTTAAGAAACTTTAGCTCATGTATTATGGTACTAACAAATTCTTACTTTTACCATAAGCATTTGATCCTTAGAATAATCCTCCAATAGTAAAAATAAAATTGTCTTACTTATTACATTATTTTCATCATTTATGTTTGAAATTATTTTTATTTAAAATATGCATTTGAAATATCAACATTCAATAGGAGAATTAACTTTAAAAGACAGAAACCTTCTTAAAATTGTTGGAACCAAATATAGGAAATATTATACGGAGTATACGAAATAGAAAGATATTACCTGAAACATGTGGAAACAACGAAATACCAATAAAGTAGTAGTTGAGCGAGGTGCGGATCACGTTCTCTTTAAGACGGTTTCGCGCCCCTCTCGGATCTAAGCCGGTGCAATAGGTATCGGTGCGCCGCCTCCAAAATACAACACCCAACTAGTGTTGACTCTTTCTTGGTCTACACAACCTCGAAAGCCAGAGCCTCCAGAACACCTTACTTAACCAACATAGGGAGGAACAAAACACTTTTAAAAATATACTGTTTATTATTATTTTTTTCTTACAGTAAATGTATAGAAATGCTTGGAAAACAAGGCAATTTATAATAAAAAATCAACTTATTTGTTGACCCTTATTTACTAGCATTCAAGTCCTTTTGGTAACCGCAAGTATTACTACAATTAAGGGTGTAAATCAGTCGAGCCGGCTCATCTCGAAAAGCTCGGCTCACTTTGAGCTTGAGCCTAGGCGAGCCAGCTCGTTTAGCTTAACAACCGAGCTTAAGCCCATTGAAGCTCGAGCTCGTAGGCTCGCGAGTCTCAATGAGCCTAAGTGAGCTTTTTTTTAATATAATATATTTGCTTAAATATTGCCCAATGAATCTATATTGGAGCCTAAATGAGTTGAGCCCGAGCTTCAACGAGCCCAAACAAGCCTATATTGAGCTTAAATGAGTCAAAATATTGCAAGCCTAATTTGAAACTTACCGAGCTTAGATCAAGCCAAGCCGAGCCCGAGCTTTTGACGAGCCGAGCTCGACTCCGAATTTTCAAAGCTCAGCGAGCTTTGAGCCGAACCCGAGTCCAGCTTAAAGCTAACGAGTCGAGCCTCAAGCCTGGCAGGTTCCGGCTCGGCTCGGCTCGGCTCAGCTCAAATACACCCCTAACTACAATCACTAAAAAAATAAAAACCGTAGCTTAAATTCAATTTTAAATGCAAAATATTTATTTTATTTTATTTTATTTTTTCCTCATATAAAAACACTCTTAAAATACACCCAATTTTATTAACACATAATTCTATACTGTACAGAAATTCACCAAGGAGTAAAACGATATAAATAAAATTATAATCTATGTTACATTTAGCATCAAAACCAAATTTTTTAATTTGAAGCTGAAAGGTTTAAATATCAAAACTAATAGGAAATCAACACATATGATAGGTAAAGATGGGTTTTTTATTAAAATATCTAACACATAATCTTTGGTTGTATAACTTGTGTGGACTACCTTGATCATGACTTTCTTGATCTCAGATTTTGCTTTAGCTTATTAATGTATTATTATCAAACGAAAATTTCAAACAAGTAGCGGTGAGGATCGTATTAGTGACTGAAATTCTTTAAGGAAAGCTGTTAAAAGGTGTTTTTATTTAATTTTTTGGGTACAAATATTGGTAAGGAAGAGCCTTTAGAGCTGTCAAATTGAAAGATGCAAATCCATCTAAAATTACAGATATAGCTAATTATTCAGAAATAGGAAGCTTTTTTCTTTCAGGGATTCGGACATGTATTATTTCATCTAATATAAACTTAATATGGGTGGATCTATGGTTTCAGAGACTAAGCAAATGTTTGATTAGAATATGATGGTGGATTGTAAGATATGCCGTAGATTACTATCACATATTTGTAGTGGCATCCAAGGGGTCTGCCAAAAAGATAAGCTATTGAAGAGATCATGATGTTTTTTGAGAGTGAGATGGGAGGCCAAGTCAAGAAGATGGTTAGATATGCTGAGAGGTGTCTTTCTTTTTATGAATTTTATGGTGATATCCAACCCATTGTCAGGGCCATGGCATTTAATTATTTTGGTGCAGCTAATTTATTTTCAGTTGCCAAAGTGAGGTTTTGTGAAGCTAATTAATATTTTTAAGCTATTTATACTAATTTAATTATAATATTTATCTGGAAGTGTACTGCTTCTATGCTTCGCTCTTCAATGCTTAGAGACCTGTCATTGCATAATCCAACATTTTCTTCCACCTTGCTTGCACTAATAACATCCAATATATTAGGGTAAGATACAAGTGATCAATATATATTTTTCTATCTATTTGCCCTTTGCTTCTAATGTAGTTTTGTAACCCTTTAATGATTGACTCTACATAATTCTTGTTTTTTTGTAGAGGCTCATTGGAAAGATAAATTGGAGATAAGATTGCAAATTTGGATCCATTTTACCACTTTCTTTAAACTTATATGGTGTAACTTAAAAAAAAAAATGCAGTACTTCATTGACTATATTAGAAAATATAAATGGTCTGCCACTTTTGCAAATAATCTTAAAATGTATATTTGGACCAACTATTTTGAAAATTCATGACATGATGCCTAAAACCATTATCACTTTCTATGAATCTCTGTTTTATACACAATGTGGGAGTAAATTTTACATAAGAATTATTACTTTCAATTAAAATTAATTTATTGTTCCAAATATGAGTAACTAATAGAGATTACTTAGAGTTGGAGGACCACGCGCCTTGCGTGCCGCCGCCAACTAGTATGACGAAAAGGGAATCATGGAAACTCATGTAAAGTTAAGTTTTAAGAGTTTTTATTAAGTTTACTATTCTTATCATACGGATACTATATTATTGAGTTTTGCTTATACTATTAAATATTAACTTTTATTTTACCTATTTTTTGGTTATTAACGTTCTATTTTCATCTCATTTGATTAATAAAGTCAAAATGTGTCATCCAGATTTTATACTTGAATTACTCTAATTAAGAAAATAAATCCCATATTTAAGTTAGGTGTCACGTGGTTAAGTGATATTAGTGTGTTTTGGATTTGCATGGCTGGTGATTTTGATGCTTGAGGCTGGTTGGATGTTCTTAATGAGAAAATGTGTCACTCCATGTTCAATCATTTAGTATTTGAGATGATTCATTATTTGTGTTTCGGGGATTTTTAGTTAGGTTCTTTAGGATGAGGACCGGGCTCAAGCCCTCGCTGAGAATGCAGCTGCTAGCATTTGACCGGATATCCCCTGCAAAACAAAGGAGGCCGTTAGAGGGACCCACGGGTTTGCCAGCGGGAGACCCCTCCGATGCCTAAGTTAGTAAAGGCATAATAATAACAAATGATAAGTAAATAGCGTAAAATAAACAATAATAAATACTTATCATATACAGAGAAGGGGGTCCTTGGTGGCCGGTGGCCGGCACGGTGGCCTTATAGGCCTGGAGAGAGAGAAGAAGAAGAGTACCGGCGAGGTGGCCGGAATCCGTACCGGCAAGGTGGCCGGAATCCGAACCGGCAAGGTGGCCGGGAAGAGAGAATGACGCTGCCGATGATCACCGGAACAGGGTGCCGGGGGCTGTATGGTGACTTGTGGGTGGCCCTTGGAGCGAGAAAGAAAGAGGAGAGAGAGAGAGTGGGGTTCCTCCTCCCCTTTGCTTTAGGAAGTGGTAGATATTTATAGAGGAGGGGAGGTGTTGGCGGTTGAGGAGGTGAGGTGACGGTACCGGCGAGGCTGGTGGTACAGGTGAGGTTGGCGGTGCCAGTGAGAGTGGTTGGTGCCGGCAAGGTTGTTGGTGCCAGTAAGGTTGTTGGTACTGGTGGTAGGAGAGAGAGATGGTGGGCGGTAGAGGTGATACCGGTAACAGGCGATAGGAGAGAGATGCAAGGCGGCAGTGATCGTACCGGACAGGTCAAGCGGTACCGGAGTCTAGACGGCACCGGTGGCTAGGCGGTACTGGGGTGGTTGTCGGTAAGAGTGTCAGGTGGTACCGGCGTCGAGCGGTGCCAGCTAGGTAGAGGCGATACCGGGGTCGTGGTGGAGAGGAGAGAGAGACGTGAGGGGTTGAGTGAGGAGAGAGAAAGAGATGGTGAGGTGGTGAGGATGACAGGGAGGAGAGAGAGAGAAGACTTGGGGAAGGGGAAAAGTAAGGAAGCATGTGGGAGAGAGGAGAGAGGACAGAGAAAAATAAAATTTGTATTTAATTTTTGTTATTATTTTATTATCTTATTTTAATACTAACCTGTTATTTTTATCCTCAACAGTTAGCCCCCCACTTCATGGGCGAATGGGACCTATTCATATTCGGCCGTGGAGTGTATAAAATCCAAATGCTCTGACAATATGTGGACTGTCAAGATTTTGTTGATGAACGTTATCAGTTATGAGGAATTTTATAGGCATTATCTGTGAGGTCCTTTTAAGTGGACATTATCTTTGTTTATCTGTCCATGGTTTCTTTGTTGCGGCTTTACGCGGGCAATTGGTCCTACGCTCCCTTGTTGACGAATGTTTTTAGCTTTTGGGATTTGTTTTAGGGCTCAGAGGACTAGAAGATGCCTATAATTGCTTGCGTAAGTAGTTGATGTGGGCGTTGTCCCATTCTATTTGTTAATTCTTGGTATGAACTTTAGGAATTGTATTCCTGATTGGAGGCGTTGTTCACGATCGAACAACGGCCTTTGGAGACGTTGTTCTATCTGACTCGTTAACTTTCAGCGTTGCCTCTAGGAATTGTATTCTTGATTGGAGGAGTTGTTCACTGTCGAACAATGGTTTTTGGAGACGTTGTTCTACCTGACTTCTTAAGGCGATCATTTGGAATGGTCAAGTTTAAGATTTTGTCAATTCTTGGCCGTTGGGCCAAGTTATGAATGACCGCGTATTTAGTCTCCAAATTCTTATTTGTGAACCGAGATGAGGCATGCCGTGAGTATTTTAATCCTTAGCCCCCAACCATAGGCTGGATTGGAACGTATTGCGAATATTTTTAACCCCTAGGGCGGAATGTATTATGACTTTTTAATTCCTAGCCCCCAGCCACAGGCTGGGTCAGTGTGTATTATTGGTTTTAATGTCAGCTGATGCGTAATTAGAGCGCCAATACTGGTTGGAGCCCAAATCGCCTGCTAAGGAGGCGTTTATGAGTCAAATATGCCTTATTTGCCTGGGAAGGGCTCATGGCTCAACTAAATGTTACCCGCTTGTGGAGGGCTTATGGTGTAAATAGGCTTTACCTGCCTGAGAAGGGTTTACGGCTGAAGTGTGTCTTATCTGGCCGAGAAGGGCTTATGGTCATGTCTAAGTAATGCCTGCTTGAGGAGGGCTTATAACGCAAATGTGGCTTACCTACCTGAGAAGGGTCTATGGCTTGACTGAATTTTACCAGCCTGAGCAGGGCTTATGGTGTAAATAGACTTCGCTTGCCATAAATGGGCTTATGGCTACGTCCGAGTGTCGCTTGCCTAAGAAGGGCTTACAGCGTAAATGTGTCTTACCGGCCTGAGGAGGGCTTACGGCTTGACTGAGTTTTACCGTCAATCCCGATGTTAGGTGGGGTATACAACTACGGGCTCTCAAGTCGGTGAGAGTTTACTGCCCGTCCCGATGTTAGGTGGGACACACAACCACCCCGATGTTAGGTGGGGCACATACAAACGCGGACTCTCAGCTGGTGAGAGTGTACCGCCAGTTATGGATTTATGCTCTTAGTATGGCTGAGAGCAAACTGCAACTGTCAGTCTTCTTGCAAGTAAAGACTGGATTAAGCCATATTACTGGTGACCTCACGTGAAGTTTCTAATTGGTGGAGGTCTAACTTAGTAGAAAGTTTCCTAGCGGCTAGAGGTGATTAAAGAAATCTTTCAAATTGAAATGAGTAGCTTACATAAAACAACTAAAAGTCCCCAGCCGCTAAAGGCTGGGTTAATAAAACAAACCATTCAAAGTAAAATAAACAATTTAGGTAGGCAACTAAAAGCCCCTAGCCGGTAAAGGCTGGGTTAGTAAGACAAACCATTCAAACTAAAATAAATAATTTAGGTAAGCAACTAAAAGCCCCCAGCCGGTAAAGGCTGGGTTAGTAAAACAAACCATTCAAACTAAAATAAATAATTTAGGTAAGCAACTAAAAGCCCCCAGCTGGTAAAGGCTAGGTTAACAAAACAGACTATTCAAACAAAAATAAACAATTTAGGTAAGCAGCTAAAAGCTCCCAGCCGGTAAAGGCTGAGTTAATAAAACAAACCATCCAAACTTAAAATAAACAACTTAAGTAAAGCAACTAAAAAGCCCCCAGCCAGTAAAGGCTGAGTTAATAAAACAAACCATCCAAACTTAAAATAAACAACTTTAAGTAAAGCAATCAAAAGCCCCCAGCTGGTAAAAGGCTGGGTTAACAAAACAAACCATTCAAACAAAAATAAACAATTTAGGTAAGCAACTAAAAGCCCCCAGCCGATAAAGGCCGAGTTAATAAAACAAACCATCCAAACTTAAAATAAACAACTTAAGTAAAGCAACTAAAAAGCCCCCAGCTGGTAAAGGCTGGGGCAAAATATACTACCTAAACCACACCAACCCCCAGCCCCTGGCTAAGGACTGGGTAGAACATAAATCATATAAGGAATGTCAATCACATAAGGAACATAATTCACATAAAGAACGTTAAGTCCCCAGCTCCTGGCTAGGGACTAGGCTAAACATAACGTGTATAGGTAAACACGTCTATCTGACAAAGGCTTATGGCTTGACTGGTCAACGCCGGCTCGAATATGGTGGTACTAGGTACATACCTTGCCATGGGCTTGTTTATGACTTTAGGTCTACAGCTTGAAGCAATGAGTTCCAGCATATGTGTGGATGTGATTGCTGAGCGGCTTTCTTTGCTCAAGTGGCCATCGCTTTGCTCAACGTAGTTGGCTTGGGCCAATGCTAACCATATACCTGAAATCTTATGATCTTTTCAACTAGACAAAAATTATTAATGAGTATATGAAGCGGCTGCTCCTGATATCAACCTATAACCTTCATCTGACAAGACAAAGGTTTATAACGAAACTCACACCAAGGACATGTTAGGTTTTATTCTATTTTTCCTGTTTGCTATTGAAATCATTCATTTTAACAAGGTTTAGCCTCATAGATTAATAGCTACGCGTGCGAGTTTGGCCATATGTACGAAAATATGCTAGAACTTGACTAACACAGTTTAACTTAGTCACATCTAAATTTGCTGAAGTGGTTAAACCTGAAGGCGCTTGTTTGGTGGCGGTCAAACAAGTCAGCCTCAGTTCAATTAGGGTCAACACTAAACAATATTAGTGGTTTAATTTCGTACTAACATTTGCAATCTTATTGAAGTTTTTGAATTGTAATAATTAAAGAATGCTCTTCAGTCTAGATATGAACCCGAGAGAGAGATGAGGATAATTTAGCTCTAATCAAGGAGCACAGACAGAAATCAACTGCGACTAGCCCGTAATGGTTTTAGATTCAAGGGTTATTCCTATTTAAGCGTAACTTAATAAAGGGCTTTAGTTGTTGATTTAGTGTTTCACTACCAGAAAACCTTCATCGAAATCCTACACTGTGTTTTATACATAAAAACAATGCCTGATGTTCCAAGAAATATTTTACTTTCGATTACGACTGCAAACATATGCAGCCACATTTTAGCAGCCGGATGATGTTCTCCGCAATGATTATAAACAGAAACCTAGTATGTTTTCTCAAATCCCCTAGTCAAGATATACATTTTCAAATATACCTTGAATCGTCTTACACAGCAGTTTTATTTTATCAATTTCTTTATGAGTTCATCATCAATTTAACAACTGCATGAAGTCTGGTCTAAAGGTGGATAGCAATGCTCCCAAAGAGTTTTCTCTAACTTTGTTGGCGGCCGCTCAAGTCTTGAGATGTTAAGGATGACGTCTTCACTAGCGGGACCTTTGCCATGGCTGTTGGCGAATCCCACCCTACGCGTTATCATTGGCGCATCTTTTAGGGGTGCTCGCCTCGTCTAAGGGTGATAATACCGCTATTGGGGAAGTCCCCTGCTTTGGGCAGCACAGCTAAAATAAGGATAGGCTGTCGTCGTTACACAGCCAACCCGATGGGCAGTTGTACCTAATCAAGGTAAATAGTGCAAAGCCAAGTTATTAGATGAGGCTTTAGCTAGCCTCGCAGTTGGCTTTAACGAGTCACTCGAGTTTGTTGGCGATGGCTTTTACTGATGAGATGCTCATTCAAGGAGTTGGAGAGGCCATCCGGCCGAGCTCAATGGCGGTTGTGGCTACTCAAGCTTATGGGTGCAGCCAAGTTTCTTGGCGAAGTGTCCTGTTGACATTGTTAAGCTTACTTTGTGGTGGCTTAAGCCTCCAATTATCAGTGGTAAAGTTCTTATTAACGAGTCTTTACTAATGATGCCAAGTGATACTGGTTGGCCACTGCAACTTTGTTTACGGATTTTTACATTACAGACTAACGTTGACGCCATTTTGGCGTTCGCCTAGTTCAAAGACGGAAATGTTATTATATAAGGGAGTCTTTGAAGGGCGTTACCTCTATATTAGGCGGTTGGTGGTAATCGCCCACCTGGCACAAATTTTACTTTATTTGGGTCGCTTTTTGATTAAGGACTCTGCCGCCTTTACACATAACAACATTCTAGTCCAATTTAATTGTTATTAGTGTAGGGGTTAGCATATTTTGAAATATCATATTTGACGCAAATTTAAGCTATATGAATAGCAAAAATACAGTTCAAACTTAAACACTATAGTGAAGTTTTCCATGCGATGAGATTTCTCTTACTCCCAATTAAGAACAAGAATTATTTGATAAAAGTCTTTAATATAGTGGCCCCTATGAACAATAAACTTAATAAAAGTTCAACCCAACTTTTCCAATTTAATCACATATCTACTCAAGATATATGAGCGGGGTTGGAATTAACTTAAAGCAACTTTAGTTGGATAAAAATTTAGTGAGCAATTTCCGGAAAACGGGAGTAATACATTCGTGTATTTCCGCGAATCCAAGACGGGAAAACTGATAAAATAATTTATGTGTAATTGAAGTAAGAATATTAGGAAAACTATAGCATGCTCTAAAGCTCAAGATATGCTGTGAAGTTAAATTGAAATTTGTTATAAATTTACTGGAAAATTTAGACTTGAGGTCTTACTCTAAATGTATTAGAAAGAGGTATAAAAATAAAGTCAAAGCCAAAACTTATATGGTGTTCAAGCCGAAATTAGAGAACGGTTAACGTACCGAGAAATTTACCATGCCCACAGTTCATTCTTTTAAATGTACTTCAACTCGTGTGAAACATAAATTTACTTTGTAATATGGTTGAACACACAGCTCGACTTCGGTACTAAATTTTATGTTATATGACATCCATCAAATATGAACATGTGGGTATAGAATAAGAAAGAAACAATTAACACTTTATGTTTGATTTTAGGAGAAAATTTGTCTCATTTTTCTTTTGTGCGGCATTTTTTATCAAAAGAGTTGCGTTTAGTTTTATATATTGACCGTTAGCATGGTTCGCTCATTTATTTGAGATTGATTCTTCCGATTTGGGTGGACTTAGGTGTGGAATTTCAACGACATGTTTTGACTTGCAAAACTGATAATCCTTAAACATGTGTTTGAGGATCAATACATGAACAGTAAATTTTAAAGTTACAGTACAGTATGCTTATGATACGAATAATAAACTTTAATGATAATCCTTGAAACTTAACCTATTTATAGTTTCCTGGTACAACTAATATTGAAATTACAGTACAGGTACTGGCACTAGTGTAGACATTATAAATGCTTGCATTAGATAAAATTAGACAAGCACCCAAGCTATATCAACACCAAACATCTAGGGTCTCCCATTCCCCTTGTCTTCCCTGTGCTCTCTGTAAATTCCTCTTTTTTTTTTCTTTTTTTGTTGCGAATTTTTTTTTTTAAAATTTAGAAATAAAACTTGCCTCAAATTTACTGACAACTTACATCTAAAATCCTAATTCAGAGGTATTAGAAGGCAATTAGATAGAGAAAAATTGAAATTAACGAATTATCTGATGTTTGAACAGGTACCGTAGCCCCCAATTTTGTGGGAGTTTTGGGTTTTTTGTAGAAAGTACCAAACCAAATGCTAGTAGGCTATCCTTCCCACAGACGGCGCCAATTATTTCGGGAATTTTTGGTTAGGTTCTTTAGGATGAGGACAGTTCTCAACCCCTCGCTGACAAAGCAGCTGCTAGCGTTTGACCGAATATCCCCGGCAAAACGAAGGAGGCCGTTAGAGGGACCCACGGGTTTGCCAGCGGGAGACCCCTCCGATGCCTAAGTTAGTAAAGGCATCATAATAACAAATGATAAGTAAATAGCATTAAATAAACAATAATAAGTACTTATCGTATACAGAGAGGGGGTCCTTGGTAGCCGGTGGCCGGCACGGTGGCCTAATAGGCCTGGAGAGAGAGAAGAAGAAGAGTATCGGTGAGGTGGCCGGAATCCGTGCCGGCAAGGTGGCCGGGAAGAGAGAAGGACGCTGCCGATGATAGCCGGAACAGGGTGCCGGGGGCTGTATGGTGACATGTGGGTGGCCCTTGGAGAGAGAAAGAGAGAGGAGAGAGAGAGTGGGGTTCCTCCTCCCCTTTGTTTTAGGAAGTGGTAGATATTTATAGAGGATGGGAGGTGTTGGCGGTTGAGGAGGTGAGGTGACGGTATCGGCGAGGCTGGCGGTACGGGTGAGGTTGGCGGTGCCGGCGAGAGTGGTTGGTGCCGACAAGGTTGTTGGTGCCGGTAAGGTTGTTGGTATTGGCGGTAGGAGAGAGAGATGGTGGGCGGTAGAGGCGGTACTGGTAACAGGTGGTAGGAGAGAGATGGTAGGTGGTAGTGATCGTACCGGATGGGTCAAGCGGTAACCGAGGCTAGGCGGCACCGGTGGCTAGGCGGTACTGGGGTGGTTGTTGGTAAGAGTGTCAGGTGGTACCGGCGTTGAGCGGTGCTGGCTAGCTAGAGGCGGTACCGGGGTCGTGGTGGAGAGGAGAGAGAGACGTGAGGGGTTGAGTGAGGAGAGAGAAAGAGATGGTGAGGTGGTGAGGATGACAGGGAGGAGAGAGAGAGAAGATTTGGGGAAGGGGAAAAGTAAGGAAGCATGTGAGAGAGAGGAGAGAGGAGAGAGAAAAATAAAATTTGTAATTAATTTTTGTTATTATTTTATTATCTTATTTTAATACTAACCTGGTTATTTTTATCCTCAACAGTTACCCTCAACAATTTGCTATGTCAATTTTTTTAGTAATCAATGAATTGAGTGAAAATCCTTTAGTCTGAAATTTTGAGGAATCAACAAATTAGTAAAGGCTGTTGAATTTCATGTCGCCAGGCTCTAATTTATTCGCCTTGCAATCACAATTTTCTTAAGAATGTTTTGACTTTGATTTTTGTTGTTTCCCTATGTCTTTGTTTGGACCCTCTTCATGCTTGATTTTTATAGGATACTTGATATGTCTTATTTTTTTATATTTTATACCTCATTTTCGTGACATATTCGGGTATTACATGTGTGTTTTATTGTAATTTGGGCACATTTAAACTTGGAGTGTACCGAAGCAAACAAGAGTTGAAAAGTGGTGAAATCAAGCATAATTTAGGCATATTTGAAGACTACGCTGAGAAACCGGACCGCGTGTATAAAAGAAGGACCCATCAAATCGTAATTTGATAACCTAAATAAATCTCGTAAGGTCTTGAGAACTAACCAACCAATCGGCACGAAGAGCCAATCGATCGATGGGCAAAAATGACTTACTGTTGACAGCACTATTGGCCAATCGATTGGCAAGACACCCGCAGCGGACCCTAGGTCACGCTGTGGGTATAAACGGAGGGGAGAAAGTATTTTTCATCATCTTGAACTCTTCTCATGTCCTCCTCTCCTTCCCAAAGCCGCTACAAGATCTTAGTCTTCTCAAATGCCAAAGCGCAGGTGGTCGAAGTGATGGGGGATCAAAGCACGTATCAACGCCGACAACAATTGAGGGAGTCTTTGTTTCTGAGTTTTGTTCATCGATTCTTTTTTTTTAGATTTTATTATGTTTAAAAATTTCATGGAGGAGTAGACTTTTAGTTTAGGGATGAAGGACGAGTAGCCGTCCATATCCCATATTTATAATGTACTTTTGATGATGATTGGGTTATGTTATTTTCGCATCCCTATGGGAAATTATTCATGTTAATTGTTTTTCTTTGGATTTGTTTGTAGCCATGTTTAGATTTCTAAATTATTTGCATTTTGTCTACGAGCTTGTAACCTAAACCATAACATAACATGTTTTCTTGCGTGGTCAAGGTTGAGATTGTACCCAACCTTGAACATAATTTTTTACACAAGTTAATATTGAATTAGGAGCAAGAAGGAATTAAGTAGTGTTAATAAGATAACCTATGCAACACTTAAGATCATAAGATAGGTTATGCCTTTAGACTAGTTCATTACCTTTAGCCCTAATTTAAATGTTAACCCAGGTTTAATGCTTGTAACATAAGCCTCCTAAATAGTAAAATATAATGATAGGATTCGAGTAAAACTACCTTGAATTTATTCATTGAACTACTCTCATGAATTGACAACTTTAGTATAGAATTTATTGCTTTCTTTCATTAAATGTTCAACCAACCAACAAAAACCCAAAATCGGCTCTTTAATAATTGAATCAACTTTATGTCAATTCCCTGAGGATATGACACCTATATACCAAACTAAGCTAAGACAATCTAGTACGCTTGCGAGTATGCGGTCTTAAAACATCTTTAAAACTACATTAATCCCCCATCTAAATGTGCAATTTATAATTCAACCAAACTATGTGATTGTACTGGGTAAATAGATATTTAATGGTCTGAAATTGAGTTTGAGGATCAAAGGAAACTTTGTAATTGTTTCATTTTGATGGTGATTAAGAAATTGACTAAAGAGGGTACCAACAAGCCGTCACCGGATCCCATTAGAACTCCGAAGTTAAGCGTGCTTGGGTGAAAGCAGTACCAGGATGGGTGACCTCCTAGGAAGTCCTCATCCTCAGGTTAGGGGCACTTGGAAATAGCCTCTCTTCAGGGGTAATACCCTTAAACAGAAAGGTTGCGTACATCCGCCCCCCTAACCCTGCTTAGGCAGGAGCCCTTGGAGCATTAGATATGTTGCAGCAACATCATTTATTATAAGCAATTTGCAATTCGTAATTAGCTTAAATGCTTGAGCCGGTGGGGTGAACTCCTCAAACTTGTTAGTTATGTATTTCTCCTCTTTTGTGATTTAGAGCTAAAGTAGGATTGTGAGTATACTAGGTTTTGGAATTATTTCCGCTCCTTTACTTGTAAATTGATGATTGGATCTTCACAAGGTTGTACATCATTCTCTTGATTATATATGGCCACAACATGTTCTTAGATTTGCATAGGGAAAACTTGTTGATTTTGCAATCAATGCAGGGATCATGTGAGTTTAATTAAACAATGTACTGTTATCGACTTCAATTTTCACTCATGATATTTGCTTTGGATATCATTCAACGAAAGTATAAACCTGTATGGGATTTAGCTTACATGTGGGGGATTGTTGGAATTGGGAATAGCGTGTTTCAATTTTGGAGTTTTGTGTTTTTGCCCCAATCCCACATAGAAAATCTAAGGGAGGAGAGTTTAGCTTATATAGCCCCTTATTATTGTACTTGGTAAAGTCGTGGGATCTAGAGTGGGTTTTGTGAACCACACGAGTGCGACCGCCCGCGCTCGCTGAGCCGACCAGTGCATCGTGGTGTGATGTGATGTGGACGTTTTCTAACCCAAACTTTTATTTTTATGACCCTTGTATTTGTTTAAGTTGTCATAAACGAACTCGTGGTGAGTTCTTATTGTTGGGTTGTACTCGAGGCCTTTGGCTCGAGCTCGAGGTGTCTTCTTTATTAACCTCGAGGGTGCTACCTTGAGGAGTTGTCCATAGTTTAGTCTTGAGGCTCGAGGCTGCAAGCTCGAGCTCAAGTAAGGGTTTTGGCCATGTTTTTTCCTGCTCTTTCCTTAACTGATTTTTCTCATAACTAACCAGATTTTTAGGCTTCCATATCCACCACTTTCCTAATTTAAGGCGGATTCTTGCCATGATCTATTCCTTAACGAACGAGGAATTTATTCTATAAATACCAGGGCTTAAGGTTTAATCCAGATCACCAAAAAATGTTGTTATCATTGAAAACAGTGTTAACAAAATATTTTCCTTCTCTTTCACGGCTTTCTTACTCTGTCAATATTCTCTCCTCCATTACTGATCAAGTTGAAGTATACTCCAACTCATCTCCCCGAAGTGCATTGCCGAGGTGGGTGCCGTGTTATCCATGGGGGTCGGAGTGTCGTTCATCCCATTGTACCTTTGTGGGGGCATAAACGGCTGAGGACAGTAGATTCTCTACAACGTGGCAATTTCTGCAGTTATTTCTTTCCCTTCTATTGCCTTGTTCAGAGTTCATTCATTTTATTCATGTCATCGTTCAGTTTTATCAATTGTTTTTATTATCTTGCCCACTAAAGCTTGAGATGCATGCTCCTCAAACCTGGGATTGTTTTTATTCATATTAAGTCTAATTACTTTGAGTATAAGTTTAACTGTGTGAAAGCTTAAGACTAAATACTATAGTGATAAAAACGATTCATATCGAGACTGGATCTTTTGAAAGGTCAGTATAAATTTCTCACTTAAACTCAATTTAAGTTCCCTTGTTTATCCTGAATTCATATTTTGATTGCTCATTATAGCCTTATTTCTCCACCAATCTAAGTCATTTATGTACAAAGAATAATCATATCAAAATTAATGTTGATTTCATTGGCTCTAATATGTTGATATCCAAATCCTTCAAGATGAAAGAAAAATAAAATATTGTAATACGTGATTGGACTAGATGAAATCCTTCCCAAGAAAATTTGAGGTTTATTTTACACTTATAAATAATAAAGTGTTTGAAGGGTCAAACAATATTTTTAACAAAGGATATTAAAATAAACATTTGTTATGTCAACTTGTGGTAAAGTGAATAAAATAGGATGAATTTTTTGTAATATTAACAAATGGTTAGATTCATGGCTTGCTAGAATTGAATGTGAGAAGTTGACCTTAATTTAAAATTTAAAAAAAAAAAAAAACTAATAGCCCTCTTAAATGACCTTTAAAAACACCATGAATATAGGTGGTAAAAGGGTATTATATCTCGCTTCTAAGATGACCAATCGAGATTAGCAAATGTACATCATTTGAAGGTTCAAAGATGAGGCTATTGGGAACTTCCTCAAATATAAAATGAAAGTTGAAACTAAATACCTTAAATCAAAGGAATTATGTCAAATAGACGTGGTGAATGTGACATCACCTTCCACGAGAGAGATTGCTAAGGAAAATAAATGCTTGAGGACAAGATATCTTTTAGCTCGGGCTACTCTGGAGGTAGTAGGGAAGCTCTATTGTGAATGCTACTCATTTAAAGGGCTCCTTATAAATGCCAAATGAAACCATATATGAACTGTGTAGGGAATATGATCCTGAATCTCCACTGTATTTAAACGTGGGGGTGTCTAGCCAAAGCAGGTCTTCTTAGTTATGTCTTGGCTTTTAATTGAGCAATTTGTTTTTGGGTGTTGATGTTGTTAGTGGTATCATGATAGAGGAAAATCCTAAAAACCTTGATGATGTTATAAAGTCAAAAATTACTAATTTATGATATTAAGGGAGAAACTTTATGGAATAACCCAAGGGGTTCTAAGGTTCCAAACTTGAAAATAATGTTTATATGTTTGAAACTCCTTGTATGATCTTTATCAAACCCCTGAGTAATGACATCTAATTTGATTGTCCTTAGTTACGTATGAATTTGTTTATGTTGATGTTTGAATGTGTGGATAATCATGTTGATGAGATGCTTAATTTTACCATGAGTGTGAATGTTGTAAATGCTATAAAGTCCTTAGGTTTATGCTTGATATGAAAGGATTATGTGGGGGCACTGTGATATTTGGTGTGGAAATCATTAGAACACATGAGGGGGTTTAACTCTTTAGAGAGTTTGATCACTTTGACAACATGGTTTAAGTGTTCACTTGAAAAAGGAGGAAAGGTGATACTGTCACAAGTTAAATACACTAAGATGTTAAGTAACATTGTGTTTTAATGAACACTCGTCCTGATATGTCATATCTCATTGGTAGATCTAATCTATATACCTTGATCCAAATGATGAGTATTGAAGTGCTCTAAAGCTAAGGTACTAATAAAGTACTACGGATTGGGTTTTACATTTAGGTAAACTCTCTATTGTGTGAAAGGGATATTTTGATACCAGCCGTGTGTCTGATATTTTTGAGAACCATTCTACTAATGGCTATGTGTTTAGGCTTGTTGGTGGAGTTGTATAATGGAATTCCCCTTTCAAACCTGTACTCTTGAATTGACCCTAGAGTTTGAGTTAGCAGGTAGAAAGTTTAAATGGCTAAAGAATGTAGTGTGAGATATTCCATTGTGGGGGTTTTATTAAGCACCTGAGAGCCTATGTGGTATATTGATTGACCATAACCTCTTGTGATTATTGTGGTTCCATTGATGTTAGCTAGTTATTGCTAGCTTATGTGTATTGATTATGGTGGAAATATTATTATGATGTTTGTCTCGAGTGAGTGCGCATAGTTTGATGACAATAGCACTCTACTCGAGAACCCTGATGGTGAGTGGGTTGCCTTAATTTGAATAATAAAAGGCACTTTATGAATTATGGTCTTTTGTAAACTAATGGGTGGTGATCCAGTAAGTTAAGCTGAGACGATTATGTTTCGCTCTTGTGATGATATGTGAAACTGATATTCTGCAGTATAAAAATATTTTGCCAATTGTGTGTATACTATGTGTGTGCTTGAGGTGGGGATGTGATTTATCGATATGATATGTGCTCCACTATTGTTTTATGCTTACTAGTGATTGAAGTTGGTAGGATATGTTGACAGCTGTTTAACAGCGCATTGTAGATGCCTCAATGTGCGGGTAAGAGCAACCTGTGATTAATGTTGGGAGTGACCAACTTAAGTACCGCTTTGTTTATGATCAATGTTGTAATGCCAATTCTAAGGGTTGAGCCTATTGCTAACCTACCCATAGTTCGTGAAGGATGGTGTGGGCACTCACACCTAATGGGTTTGGCAAGCTAAGAGCATGTTGCCCTAGCCGTGGTGTCAAAAGACATGTGATCTTACTCGAGCCTGCTAAGGATTGAGACTATCTAACATATCTACTAATTGAAAGACCTTTTGAGAAGGCAAGAGCGCTCGCCTATTAGAACAGGAACATGTCTAAGGGCCATTTAAAAAGGCGAGAAGTGAAATAGCAGAGGGAATAGGACTAAAAGCCCCTATGTGTGTCTAATCCTGGTGGATACCCATCTCAGGAGTTACTCTCGATGTTCAATGGGTCAAACGAAGTCAGAGGCTGAGAAATTTTTGATAACCACTCGAACCCTTCCCATGTTTCATGTATTAGTGGTTGTAGGATCTGTCGAATCTGCCATGATGGAGGTTGAGCTTAATGCTCTTAATGTCATCCATAGTCCTTTGTGGTAGTGTGGGGCAGCATACCTGATGGACGCATTGCTAGTGCCATGATGTGAGGATGAGTATTTGGCTCTTAATGATGTCTATAGCCTTTTATGGTGGTGCGGGGCAGCGCACCTGAGAGACTCACCTACAGGACTACGGAGATAGAAAGTCCGCCTATCAAGAGTATGGATTTAGTTCGTAAATTAAAAGACCTTTTTGAGGAGACTAACTTTTAAAAAGTAAATTCTCAAAAAAGAAAAAAAAAAGAAAAAGAAAAGGAGATTTACTTTACAACCAAAGCAAACGAAAAGTTGTTCATGGCGGGGGAAAGAAAAACGTTCTTGGAAAGATGCTTGCAAACAGCAGAGACTCACCCAGCGTAACACCGACGCTTCCCCAATAAAATTCTCCGTTTCTTTTGTTGGCTTCCCCACTTTCGCAATAGATTCGACTATCCCTTTCAGATTCGTATTCGTCCCCCTTAGGAATTACAAACAAGCAGAAATTAACAAGAAGAACAACAGAAAGAAGAAGAAGAAGAGAGCTGTGGTAGAAGATGGAGGTGGAGGAGCTGGACGGCGTACTGGTGCCGCTGGGTTTGGCGGTGTTTGGGGCGTACCATTCTTGGTTGGTCATCACTATTATGCGGAACCCTAGCCGCACTGTCATCGGTCTCAATACTGAAAGCCGCTACCAGTGGGTCTTCTCTTTGATGTCTGTACGTCTTCTTCCTCTCTCACTCTTTCTTCTCAGAAATTGGAATGCGAGTATGAGTTATATACGCCTTTCGTTTGCTTGAAATTAGTCTCTCGTTTTTTTTTAATTTAAAATAGTTAATAATATTTTATTTTATAACAAAAATTGGTCCCTTATGCTTTATTTTGTGACAATTGATCCTCGTTGTCTCAATTTTTAGTTAATTTTGGCCATCGGGTGAGAGGCTAAGAAAAAGAATAATTTAAGGAATAATTTGAACAAAATTATAAGTATAAAAAAAAGAAGCACCAATTCAAACAAAACCAAAAATATCATGGACCAACAACGTTACTAATGCGAGTATAGTAAAAATGTTTCGGTTTATAACTTACCCCGATAAGACGAACAATTGAAACGTAACATAAAGCATAAGGGGAGGCCTAACTACAAGCCTGCCTGGGCTCCAAACTACAAGCCCGAGCTGGCGCCTAACTACAAGCCTGCTTGGACACCAAACTACAAGCCCGAGTGGGCGCCTAACTACAAGCCCGACTAGGCGCCTAACTATAAGCCCAGATGGGCGCGTAACTTGAAGCTTGTGCGCCTGCTTGGGCGCCTAGCCTGAATCCCGATTCTTTGCATATATAAAGGAAAAAGAGAGAGCAAAGAGAAGGGACATACCGGATAGAGAAAGGGGAAGGAAAGGAATGCCTTGATGATCCCTCCATAAAAACTTAAGTTAGCTTATCCAATCCCACCAAAAAATCCATGGCAAACACCTCCCTCTTGGTTTGAGTGACTTGCAGGAAATATCAGGCCGGGTGTGTAGCAAGAGCTTGAGTTAGCTCATCCTAACGAACCCTACCTTCAACATAACTCAAACATGATGAATAAGCATATTGCTTAGATTCATCATAAACAGTTCCGTGTGGGAAAAGTTTAAGTAGACTAATTCATTGAATATTGGTTAGTATTTTACATTTTCTTTCTTTTTCCTGTTTTTACTCTTTTGCGAGATGTGTTTGCTCTGGTTTGATTCACCAAAACATGAATTACAAAACACTGATTAAGAAAGATGCTAGAGGTTCATGTTATGAACTTTGCATGGGTGGTATACTAATAAAGTCTCATGTTGGAGTTGTAGGCCTCATGGTCAAGAAGAGACCAGCCAGTAAACTCCAATTAGTGCTAATTGAGAAAGATTGAACCTTACTTGGGTTTTTGTACTTACATCACACACTGATTTCTGAGACTGGTGTGACCAAATGAAATTTGACATAATATTAGAGCATGTTCACAATTCTAGGTACTTATTTGACATATTGAGAGCCTCAAGACGGGAGGTGCACTGGAATTAGGTGTGATAAAGGCCTTTCCATTGAATGATAGGTTTAACTGGGTGATCATATTCCCAATTAAATTGGAGTAGGCAAGGAGTGTGCATGGAAAAGACTCACATGTAAAAGAAGTGCCAATAGATGTATGACTAGTAATAAAATGTCATATCTAAGCCGTGCCAAAGAAGAAATTAATATAAAAGTCTAGTGGGTTACTTCACCCACTCTTTGGATTTGGTGTGACCCTAAGAAATGCTACATTTTATTATTGAGTGTAATCTTTTTCTTTGTTTTCTTTGATTATGCTTTAATTTGGAAATTAAATCTAAACATGATTTTAGCTATTTGGTTGTGTCTTATGGCATATAATTGTATTCATTTTGGAGGGGGCAGGGGAACCTCCCATAAGTACAAAAAGAGCCTGATTATGGGTTTGAATGTACACTTCCATTATGTAATCACAGAGTGATGACTAGTACAATGACGGGGATGAACTCGAGCTGTTGCCAATTAGTTAGTACAAGTCTCTTTCGCCAGTAAAGTAGTATATATTGTTTGGCTTAGAAAATTTAAGGAGGTTGATAGAACATATTTAGAATTCAATTGCGTTGTTTTTTGTAAAGTTGAATAGGTATTACAAGTCCTACTAGCTGTAGGTTTGACTATGAATTGCATATAATGCTTTTAGTCTCTCCCTTCTCTAATTTTACTCATCCTTTAAATTTGTGATATGGGGATTGTGGAAGAAATCAACGAAAAAAGATGTACAAAATGTAATATTATGCTTTTTTGGTGTATAATTCTGTGTGAAAGTTATGTTAAATTCTGCATGTCGAGGTTTCTTGATTGCTTCTCCAATTTATAGACCGGTTGGTTTGATCATGGCATGATATCTCAATCTTAGTTGTTTACTTTTTCCTTTTGGACAGAGAAGTTAAAAAGAGTTGTAATCCTACAAAAAGCGTGTGAATACCTTTATTGTCCATTAGCCTTTTCCTATGTGTGGATTCATAGATCATGGGATCAGTAAAGTCAGCTAGACTTGAAATAAGATATTAATTTTACGAGGAATTTGATGCCCTCATTTCACTAAGACGGTTTCTCTTTTTTTTGGCGTGGGGCAGCTGATTTAGAGTTCTGTTCTAAAGAGTAGGGATCTCAAGAAATAGAGTATTGTGTTAAGATCGAGATTGAATCTTGATCTTAACCTAAGGAGAAGAGAGTAAGGGATGAGAAAGAATTGAAGGTAGATGAGAAGATAGAGAGAAAATAAGATGAGAAGAGAAGTTTATCTCAAAGAGATAGGTAAATTTCATTGAATACCTCAAAATTACACAAGATCATTCTATATAAAGGGAAATTGAAACAAGCCTTCAAAATCCCAAACTTAAACTAAACTCCCACCAATAACAACAACCGGGAGCTCCCTAACTAACTTTGGCACCAAAAAGCCAATTCAAACCCGGCATACACATACTCGCTTTATTACATCAAAATATCAAAGGAAAAACGTAACAATCCCCTCCCCTTACAACATTCTTGTCCTCAAGAATGAAAAGAAGGAAATTGACTCAACAAAAACTTCTTTTCTTCCCAAGTAGAGAACGCTTCATCCAAGTTGCTCCAAGTGACTCGCAGCTGCTGAACTCTGCTACCTGTTGCTGCTGTTGATCCTTCTTCGACTATTGCAGCAGGTTGTAACTTCATAAGACCATTGGAGCCTACATCAGGAGGTGTTAAGGAGGACTTGCGACCAGTTTGGACCTGTCTTTTAAGAAGGGAAACATGAAAAACTGGGTGTATGTAAGAATCGGCTGGCAGTTCCAATTTGTAAGCAACCTTGCCAATTCTTTCCAACACCTTGTAAGGACCAAAAATTCTGGCACAAAGCTTGACATTTTTCCTTACTGCTGCTGTGGATTGTCTATAAGGCTGCAATTTCAGATATACCATGTCTCCTACCTCAAAATTTCGATCAGTTCTTTTCTTATCAGCATACCACTTCATCCGGGACTGAGATTCAATGAGATTGAGCTTCAGCTGGTGCAGGACATGTCCCCTTTGCTGCAACATATCAGCTGCCACACTCCAATTAGACCCAACCCCTTGCAATCCAAAAGGAGAAGGAGGATCATAACCATATAAGGCCTTGAATGGAGAAATGCCCAAGGAAGTGTGAAAATGAGTATTACACCAATATTCAGACAAAGAGAACCATCTACCCCACACCTTAGGATGATTAAATACCATGCTCCTGAGGTATTGTTCAATGCATTGATTAACCCTCTTCGTTTGTCCATCGGTTTGAGGGTGATATGAAGAATTCATGGCCAAGGTTGTTCCCAAAAGCCCAAACAATTCCTTCCAAAAGCGACTTGTGAAGAGTTTATCCCTATCTGAAACGATGGATTGAGGCAATCCATGAAGCTTGTAGATGTTGTCCAAGAACACACGAGCTAATTTTTCTGCAATGACAGGCCGAGCCAAGGCAATGAAGTGTCCAGATTTGGTGAACCGATCCACCACAACCCAAATCACCTCTTTTCCTTCTGACTTAGGTAATCCTTCGATGAAATCCATGCTTATGTGCTGCCATATGCCCTCAGGAACAGGGAGGGGCTGGAGTAATCCTTGGTATCTATGATCACCAAGCTTGATTTTTTGACAAACCTCACAGCTTTGCACCAGATTAGTCACTTCCTTCTTCGTTCCGGGCCAGCTAAAATGAAGCCTTAACCTCTGATAAGTTCCCTCTATGCCAGAGTGACCTCCCCATGAAGAATCGTGAGCTGAATTAATGATCTGGTGCCTGAGATCAGTGGAGCTACTAATATACAATTTCCCCTGAATTCTGATAATTCCTCGGGTAACAGATGTACCAGCAACCAGATTGTCGGCCTTACCCCCACTAGCAGCAGCTATACATTCCTGAGCAAAGAGATCATTCTCATAGGACTGATGTAATTCTTCCATCCAAGCAGGACAAATCAAAGAAATAGCTCCAAGGGAACCCTGTTCATGGCCCTCAAACTTGCGCGACAGTGCATCCGCAGCCCAGTTCTCCTTCCCTTTTCTGTACTCGATATTATAGTTTAGTCCCAACATCTTCAACAACCCTTTCCTCTGTATCCTTGTGACAATCTTTTGCTCTAATAAGTGTTTAAGACTTTGATGATTAGTCTTAATGATGAAGTGATGCCCGTCTAAGTAATGTCTCCACTTATCAACCGCAAGCAAAATGGCTAGGTACTCTTTCTCATATGTGGAAAGAGCTTGATGTTTTGCACTCAAAGCTTGGCTAAGGTAAGCAATAGGCCTCCCCCCTTGAGACAGAACTGCTCCAATACCACTTCCACTAGCATCTGTCTCCAAAATGAAACTTGAAGAGAAATCCGGCATAGCTAAAACTGGTGCTTGGCACATTGCAGATTTGAGAACATCAAAGGCCTTTTGAGCATCTTCCGACCATTTGAAGGAGTCCTTCTTAAGCAAATCTGTTAGGGGCTTAGCTAAGGCACCATATCTAGCTATAAACTTGCGGTAATAGCCAGTTAACCCCAAAAAACCCCTCAATTGCTTCAATGAGATCAGAACAGCCCAATCCTTCATAGCTTGGACCTTTGAGGGATCGGTAGCAACTCCATAAGAAGAGATCACATGGCCGAGGTATTCTAGATGTGTTTGAGCAAATGAACACTTGGACAGCTTACCAAACAATTTATGCTTACGCATGAGCAAAAATACCTCTCTCAAATGCTTCAGGTGTTCCTCAAAAGATGCACTGTAAATGAGAATGCCATCGAAGAAGACCAAAACAAATTTCCTAAGAAATTGTTTGAAAACATCATTCATGAGAGCCTGAAATGTAGCAGGTGCGTTGGTCAAGCCAAATGGCATAACCACAAACTCAAAATGTCCATGATGCGTCCGGAATGCAGTCTTATACACATCAGCTCACTAACTCTGATCTGATGGTAACCTTGCCGTAGGTCCAGCTTGGAGAAAACTTAAGCCCCATACAACTCATCCAACAAATCATCTATAACTGGTATAGGAAACTTGTCCTTAATAGTCATAGAATTAAGCTGCCTATAATCAATATACATGCGTGTTGTACCATTTTTTTTCTTCACAAGTATGACCGGAGAAGCAAAAGGACTATGACTAACTTGTATGAAGTTAGTCTTAAGCAATTCTTCCACTTGTTTCTCTATCTCAGTTCTGTGAGCATGAGGATGTCTATAGGGTCTGATCTTCACCGGTTCTGCCCCCTCCTTGAGAGGAATCTCATGATTGAAACTCCTTTTAGGAGGTAATGACTTAGGCACTTCGAAAACATCTTCAAATTCAGCTACCAGGTTCTGTACCTCAGGCTCTGTAATGGCAGTTAGTTCTACTGATGCAATGGCAAACAATTGGCCCACCCATTGATAAGCACAACCTTGAAGGCCCTTCTTGAGCTTACTGCCCTTTATGACTTGCAAATGAGCTGGTTCAGCAATTCCTTGCAGTGTGACTTTGGTTCCTTGAACATCAAATGACACCGAGAGGTTTGCATAATCAAACAATACCGGACTATAGGATCTCATCCAATCCACCCCAAGCACCATGTCACACCCTCCCAAGGGAAGGATTCTAAAGTTGTAGCTGAACTTACGGTCTTGCATCAACCAAGAGAATCCTTGGCATTTGTTCTGTGTGGTCACTGTCTTCCCATCAGCAACTGTAACTGCAAGCGGGTGAGTTTTGATCACTTCATGACCGACTTTCTTGACAACTTTGGGATCTCTGAAGCTATGAGTACTCCCACTATCAATGAGAATGATAATGGATCTCTTACCAGCTGTTCCTCTAATCCGGATTGTACTATGAGCGCCATTACCAGTAAGAGCCTTAACTGAAATCTCAATCGCAGCATCATCTAGGCTTTGCACACTTTCCTGCTCAGACTCAGTACCCTCATCCATAATTTCTCCTTCATCAAGGTGTTCATCAGCATTAGTACCTTCCACAGCCATGAGGAACTTGGGATTGCACCTGTGACCAAACTGATAAGGCTGATTACAACGAAAGCACAACTTCTGCTGCGGTTTGTCTGCTCCTCTGTTAGATCTGTTTCTGCTCGAATTCTGCTGAAATCTAGAGGTACTTCCACGAGGTCTAGAAGTCTCACTTGCTGTTATGACCGTGGTTTCATAGAGTTTTGCTTTAGAAAAAGCTGTGGACAAATCAATAGGATCAACGGCCTTAACTAAGTTCTTCAACTTCGGCTTCAAACCACTTATGAAAGCTGACACATAGTATGATTTAGATGCCTCTATTTCAGTCACAATGCTAGCTCTAAGATTCTCAAACCTAGTCATGTACTCCTTGACAGTTGAATCTTGCTTTACTTTATTAAATTTATCCACAATATCACTATCATCCTCATCACTATAACGAGCACATAAAGCCTTGGCAAACTCATACCAAGAAATGGAAGGTCTACTTCTAATCAAGCTATAGAACCACACTTCATGATCACTAAGCAAGTATACAGCCGCAATTTGCACCTTTTCTGATTCATCAATTTGATAAAAAAGGAAATAACGCTCACACCTTCTCAGCCATGAATGAGGTTGCTTACCATCAAATGCATCGATTTGTAATCTCGGCTGTCTGTGGTTGTTGCTTTGACTATTAGATGATTCCTCATTGCTGCCAGATCGTGGAGGTTGCCAAGAATCAGGTGGCCTATCCAGATGACCAACATTGACTCCCTGATCTCTGAAGGTAGGATCCCTTCCTGCTGTCCGACCCTCTGCAACTTCAGTCCAGCTTGAATGTCGGGGTCGATCTTGCTCACTGCGCTCAGGTCTTTCAGGAATAACTGCCTCTTGAGACCCAACCGGAACTCCTTCATCACGAATTAATGTTTCAGCTCTCACAGAAGTACCAGCCTGAAGTACACTAGCTGGTATCAAGGGATCCGGAACCAATGGAGGATTAGGCCTCCTGAACTGCTCCCGAATCTCAGCCAATTTCACATCCAACTGCTGTAATTCACGATCAAACCTCATTGCAATCTTCTCCTCCAGCTCTTATGTCTGTCGTGTGAGCTGATCAGAGAATTTCAGTTCGGCCTGTTGAGATCGTTGCTCCAATTTCTCCTCCCATTGCTGCTGAAACATCTGAATTGACTCTACTTGCGATACCTTGAGTCGATCAATCATGTATTCACCCCAAGCCTTAAATTGATTCTCCAAAACATTCCTTGTAACAGCCTCCTGACCTGCAGGATCATTGCCACCAATTGCTTCAAACACCGGAGGTCTGGAGGCTGCTCTAGCAGCAGCTGATCTGGTGGTTACACCACCGGCCAGTGCTGTCTCGGCTGACATTGCTATTGTTCCTGAATTTGGGAAGCCGCGAGGCTCTGATACCAATTGTTAAGATCGAGATTGAATCTTGATCTTAACCTAAGGAGAAGAGAGTAAGGGATGAGAAAGAATTGAAGGTAGATGAGAAGATAGAGAGAAAATAAAATGAGAAGAGAAGTTTATCTCAAAGAGATAGGTAAATTTCATTGAATACCTCAAAATTACACAAGATCATTCTATATAAAGGGAAATTGAAACAAGCCTTCAAAATCCCAAACTTAAACTAAACTCCCGCCAATAACAACAACCGGGAGCTCCCTAACTAACTGTGGCGCCAAAAAGCCAATTCAAACCCGGCATACACATACTCGCTTTATTACATCAAAATATCAAAGGAAAAACGTAACATATTGATGGAATGGTTCTTCTTCTTTTTTTTTTTTTTTTTTTTTTTTTTTTTCCTAGATAAGAACATTGTGATGAGGAATTTTATGCTTGATATCCACGTTGGCGTGTATAATTCCAAAAAAGTTGGATGCAAATCTGCTTTCTCCCTTACGTTTTTATGTGAACTGGAACCAATTGGCTTGTATTTTCTATGCAAGATTTATCGTATTAAGAAAAAGAAATCACGACATTCATCAGCCTTGAGTCCCTACTATGGAAGTATTCTAACTCGGGGGAAGGGAGTGGAGAGGAGGGCAGAAGAGGGTAAATTTAGGCTAAGGTCATGCCTGAACTAAGACAAGTGGTTGATATCAGTAATGACAAATAGATTTGCCTACTATGTCAACATTGTTAGCAAGATATCAGGTTGTTGCGTATTAAATGATATAACAAATAAGGATGGAGTACATATTAGAAAATTTGAAGGATGGCATTAGATGACTAGGGAATTCTTAAATGGACATTATTGATCCCTTTTCTTCAGGTGATAGCCACATTCTTCATTTAATGTATAATTTTCAAAAGTTTTTTTTTTTTTTTTTTTTTTGTTATGGAAGAGCATATAGAGGAAAGTCAGTTCAAACTTATAGTATTTGCGTTTATCTATTAGTAAACAATGGAAAATATTAGATGGTGCCGTATTTTTTCTTCCAACAGAAGGAAACAAATGAAACAAGGTGGTTATTAAGTTATTTATCATAGATCTCTGATTTTGTGATGATCACCTGTTCTTCAGTTGGTTTTGCTCCACAGCATCTACTAGCTATGCTTGTTCATTCACTTTCTGCTTGCTCCGGCTTGTTAATTTTCCACTTGGGTTTGAATGCCATGAAGTTCAATGTATTGACAACTTTTGAAAGCGTAAGGTAATCCTGGTAGAGCTATTGCCGCCTTGCAAAAAGGCTACTTGAACTGTGATTACTGTTGGTTCAATCCCTAGTGATGAAAATAATTGGTATTACGTGATTTCCCTTTGTTCATATTTCAAATGCTGCGAACCTACTTCTTTTGCCATATTGTTTAATCCTGGTGAGCTTGAGGGTGATTAGGCATATTATAGAACCAATAATGGCCATTACATGACATAATGGTCATTACGTTATGGAAGTTAACTTAGTTCACTACATAACCACCCTATGACAACCGTGACTCGTCACCTTATGCTCGCAATACACCTTTTGCAGCTCCATGTGAATGCAAGCATGGCAACAATCTAAAAGCACTGAAAGCATGGTATGCATGATGCATTCTTTGAACCTGACTTATGCCATATAAACTTTGTGAATGATTACATCTGAAAGGTATTTCCAAATTTTCAGTTCTAATGAGAGTTGGAGAATATTTAAGCTCCTAATATGAGCTTTCCAAATTGGTGTCTCAAATTTTTGTGCTTAATCATATGTTAGGCTACACTAGAGCTACTTGGCTCTACTTTCCTACCAGACCTTTTAAGCTGAAATTATCCAATCTATTTATGAATCTTCCATTTCCTTTTAGGTGATCCAGTGTTGGGTCCATGGTAGGATGCTGAACGTCATTTCCCAAATACCAACTAATGTGACTATTGTTGGAAGAAATTTGTTTCCCTTGCCAAATCTTTATCTTCATGAATTATGCATGTAACATGTTATGCTTAAAATAAGTTCTACGATAATTATTCGGAAATGGTGGTACGCATTGCACATAGAAGCTTTGGGAAGACTTGCCATTGAGAGAGGATTTGAATGCTAGTTAGTTTGCTAATAGTCAAATTTTTTGTCTCTGTAAAATTTAAGAGGATTTGCAAACTAAAAATGGTTTCTTGAGCAAGCGTGTTTATGTTTATACCAAAAGAAGAAGAAACTTTGAAAAATAAGCAAAAACAAATGCACCCTTAAGAGTTGTGTTTACTTGTTTAGATTGATTTTGATATTCTTGAGTGCATTTGTTGGTTTTGCATGTTTTTCTTACGTTTCAGATGTTACTTGATAGATGAACAATTAATCTAAAAATAACCCAATTATATGTCAATATTCCAAAAAATAACCCAACTCTATTTTCGAACCAAAAAATAACCCAACTCTAACTTTTCTACCAAAAAATAACCCAACTCTCACTTTTGTACCAAAAAATAACCAAACTCTAAAACTAATTTAAAAAATACTGAATTGATGGCTAAGCATGGCATGTGGTATAAAGGAACATACCCAGTGCCACAAGGGCTCCCGCCTATGCAGGGTCCGGGGGGGGGGGGGGGGGGGGGGGGGGGGGGGGGGCGCGGATGTACGCAACCTTCCCCCTTCAGGGTGTTAACCTGAAGAGAGGTTGTTTCCTAGTGTCCCCAACCTGAGGGTGAGGACTTCCCAGGAGGTCATCCATCCTGGTACTACTCTCGCCCAAGCACGCTTAACTTCGGAGTTCTCATGGCATGTGGTATGACGCTCCTATATTTTTCTTCTATGTATTTTTTGTTTTGCTTTGAGTACAACCCCATAAAAAGGCAATATCCCGGGGCAAAGAACAAGCAAAACAACCGAGGAATACAACTAGAGAACTAGGGCTGCAAATGAGCCGAGCCGAACCACAGCTTGATAGGCTCGGCTCGTTAACTAAATGAGACCAGCTCGATAGTGGTATCATTTATCTAATCGAGCCGCATATCTGTGCTCGCTCAACTCGTTTACTAAATGAGACCGTCTACAGAGAACAAGTCAAACCAAAAATACGTAGAAGAAAAGTATACTGTCGGAGCATCACAATTCAGTATTTTTTAAATCAAATTTTTAGAGTTGAGTTATTTTTATTTTTAGATTAACTTTAGAGTTTGATTATTTTTTTGTAGAAAAGTTAAGAGTTGGGTTATTTTTTGGTAGAAAAGTTAGAGTTCGGTTATTTTTTGGTATATTGACATATAGTTGAGTTACTTTTAGATTAATTGTTGCTTGTTAGATTTATGATTTCCTTAGAAATCTAGTGCCCATGTGTATGACATTTTTGTGATCAACACCACCCCCTCACGCAAATGTCGCTAGGCTTGAGGCTTAGATAATGCACATGCTTACCTCGTATTTTGGGCTTAGGTTATATATTCATATGAAAAAAGGTGGAGGCTCTTTGGATTTCAACTGAGGTTTCTCAATCATCAAGGGTCTAATATCATATTTGGGAACTAATAATTCCAAAAGCTTATGCTATTAGGTGTAGGCTCAAGTACTGTTGTATCATTTCATATCTTAATCTCCATCTTCTTCTCTAATTTTCTCTTTTTATTTCTCTCTACACCCTTCTCCTTCCACTTATCCTATCTCAAAACTCAGTTGATTGTCGCAGGATCCTCTCAAGAACGGAGTTTTGGCCGTTCAAACAATTCGCAACAACATAATGGCATCTACACTTCTTGCAACAACAGCGATCACTCTCAGTTCACTGATCAGCGTCTTTGTCAGCAGTGCATCAAACTCGGCCAACACATCATCAAAAATAGTCTATGGAAACAAGAGCTCCTTAGTTTCTTCAATCAAATACTTCTCAATTTTGCTTTGTTTCCTTGTAGCCTTTCTTTGCAACGTACAGTCTATCAGATACTACGCCCACGTCAGCTTCTTAGTTACCTTGCCTCCATCGCAAGGAAGGAGAGAAGCCATGGAATATGTTGCACGATGCTTGAACCGGGGGAGCTTGTTCTGGTCCCTTGGATTACGAGCATTCTACTTGTCGTTCCCTCTCTTTCTCTGGATCTTCGGACCTATACCGATGTTCGTAGGTTCATGTATGATGTCGCTTGTGCTTTATTTCTTGGACACTACTACGAGCTTCACTCGGCATCTTCATAGTCAGTCATTCAAGAGGGATAAGCACCCTAATGATGTGGAGTTAGCTGCGCCAAACTAAATGTTGCTGCTCTGGCTGGAGAGCTTGGTAAGGTATGTTACACTCAGGAATGACAGTTGGCTACATGTCTAAATTAGGGGTGTATTTGAGCTGAGCCAAGCTTGAGCTCATCAGGCTCGAGGCTCGGCAATAACTTCATGCTCGAGCTCAGGCTCAGCCTGGTGAGCTTAAAACTAAACATTCAATTTTTCAACTCATTCAAGCTCAGTCTAGGCATGTTTGGTCTTGGGCTCGATTTAATTAGGCTCGGGCTTGGCTTATTTAGTTCAAACTTGGCTTATTTTGACATATATAAAGCTAATAAATTGTATTAAGATAAGACTTACTTTGGCTCATGAGCCTACGAGCTTGAGCTTTGTCAGGCTTGGGCTTCGCTCAATAAGCTAAACGAGCTGGATCGGCTTAGCTCGAGCTCGCACAAGCCAAGTTTTTCGAGCTTTATGATGAGCCAGTGCGAGCCAGCTCGGTTCGCTTCTAAATGTTAGATTCAGCTATTTTATGTTGTTTTTCTGTTTGTTTTGTCTAATTTGATGTGTTTAATTGTCAATACCAATCAGTGGGGAAACTATGCGGTCCGAATGGGGTGCATGGATCCTACAGCTTTATATATATATATATATATATATATGCACAAAATATCCCCTACATCATATTGTATGCTATGATTGAGAATCCTGCGCACCAAAGCTCAAGGCCAGGTTCGAGCTTGCAAACGGGAGTTTTTTATGGAACTTCTTTATTGTTCTTTTAAGTTTGGTTTTTGTATCCAAATAGGATTTGACCCTAACCTTTTTTTGTACTAATAGTTTCCTGAATTTCACTAATTTATGATTCTATTTTAATTATACTAGAAAATGTTTTTGCTATATTGGTATAATTATTTTATGAAAACGAATTATAATACCCATATATTCATATTTCTATTTTTTAATAGATTACTTACATATTTTATTTACATTTTTTTTTTATCATGGATATGGTCCCCATATCATTGATATCATTGCTAAGTACTCATCGTTTGCTGCCATGGAAATGTGCAGGGAGAATCACATGTGCAGCCATGGGTGTGTTAGTAAAAGTGCTTCAGGCATGGAGTGACTTTGGTGCAATGGGTACAAACATGGGTAGATTGGTAATGTAATGGAGTTGCATATTTTGTATATTTGTTGGTCCTACAAACTCGAAAGATAGGTTTCGCCTCATACATGTGTATGGTTTGTGTCTCGCTTTGCTTGACTACGCATGTTCATTCTGTTGGAAAATTTTACCTAATAAAACACCCAAAACTCAATAACTAATATAAAACTTCAATAACAACAAATACCAATAATAATTGAACTAAAGGCAAAAATTAAAAAGAGAAAAAGTTTAGAAACGCCTGTGTGGGTCAAGACACCCAAAAGTGCGCTCTACTTAGAAAAGAAATGCTCCTCCTGCACGAGTATCACAATGCTTGAACTTGAAAGCGCTCCTCTTCCAGGATTCAACAATTCATGGGACCTCTGTCTGTGCAATAATTAAAGATTTTCGAACCTAAATCACCACAGTTTACAATTTCTTTAAGAGAGGGGGAAGGAGAGTATTGAAAAAAAGTTGTTGTATTTCTCAATTATGTCTCTTTTTAACTTACATTTCAACCCTTTTTATAACATAAAAAGGAATATTATTATTATTATTATTTTTCAAAAACAAAATAAAAATATAAACGTTCACGCCCGCAAAATAATTGGCAGCTGTTACGCGGATGAGACCAACCAACAATCCCCACTATCCTTGGGATCTTCGTATGACTATATCAATATTTTAACAACTAATTTAATGTTTAAAAAATCAAAGCTAAATCTACATATTTTAAATACAAAAATAAGTATTCATATATGTATATATTTATATGAAAATAATGAATAAAATAATTTTTTAAATCAATAAAAATTTTATAATTTTTAGCATTCCCTTGCATGATTTAAAAAATCAAAAAGTAAATGAAAATTTGTGAGCACTTGTATTCCGTTAATAGATATGGGTTCCGAATTTGAACCCGCACTTACTGTTATGAGTTTCAACTTGAAAAACCGTAGTAGCATATAGAGCTTTGAACTAGGTCTTTATAGCCAGCTCTACATTCAGCATACACACAGAATGCACGTAATCTAAGGTTCTATCGGTGTGGTGCGTTACGGTCATGCGTGCAAATCCTGTCTCATGAGTGTCGTTAGAGAATAGCCCAGTTCCCACAGTGGCCACCCCATCACCACACTTACGTAGGTGGACCCACCAAGAGTAACTTGTGATCATCATCCCATAAACTATATGCCTTCAAGTCCAATTTAGAGCTTTAAAACCCTGCCTTAAACACCATAGAGTAGAGCACTTCACCTTAGGAATGGAACCTGAGATACCCCACCATAAAATATGTGCTCTTAAAGTCACCCATCAGCCCCGTTTTTACCCATTAAATCTCATTCATGGGATCGTCATACCTCTAAAGACGGGTTTCCATTGTGATGACTACTTTTAAGGCTTCCGTCCCATTCCGCTCAATGATTGTATAACTTGCCGGCACGCCAGTCCCTTTGTAAGGGGATCCACAATATTATCTTCCGACTTGACAAAGTCAACAGAAATCACACCATGTGTAAGGAGATGCGAGCAGCCTCATACTACGCTAGGCAGGAGAGGGAGAAGCGGGCCAAAGAAGAGATGGTTGGAGACGATCAGATAAGACCTCACCCACCTAAACCTTCGGGAGGAGATGGCCTTAGATAGAGCCCAATGGAGGGCTAGCATAGGAGTAGCAGAGGTAGCGGAGTAGAGTAGGGTAGTTCAGCTTCTGTGGTATCTCCAGTGTTCTAAGCCTTTAGGGTAGTCCAAAGTCAGCGCGCTTATGTGCGATCCGAGCTCCTGATTGACTAGTAGTTCATTGGCATATTTGCGATCTGCTATGTCTTTGCCTTTATTTGCCTAGCTTTGTCCTGCTTATATGCTTATTGGTTCTCGTGTTGCCAGGCTGCCAGGCTTCATTGCTGTGGACAAGCTTTTCAGGTTGGGGGTCCTCGAAAACAGCCTCCCTTCTGGGCAACCCCTAGAAGGGGGAAGGCTGCGTAAATCTACCCCCCCAGGCCCCGCTTATGCGGGAGCCCTTAAGGCACTGGGTTGTTGTTGTTGTTGTATTCATGCCTTACTCTCAGGTGCCTCCTTTTGTTCATCGAAATTTTTATTTTTAATTTTAGTTATTACAGCTTGATTGTTACAATGTAACGAAATTAGAGGCACAGGTTTAGGCAATAATGGTATATCAGTCATAAAACTTTTGATCCACTCAGCTTTAATACCAGCAGCATCTAGTGCAACTAACTCGGCTTTCATAGTGGAACGAGAAATAATTGTCTGTATTGCAGAACACATAACCAGTTGTAAATTTTCTATCATCAGAAGCAGCTATCCAGTTAGCATCACTAAATCCTTCAATTGAAGTAGGAAAATCACAATAATAAATAACATAGTCTAAAGTTCCTTTTAGGTACTTAAATACCCTTTCTAAAGCCGCCCAATGTACAATACTTGGGTTGTGTGTATATCTACCTAATCTAGACACGGCATGTGAAATGTCTAGTCAAGTATGATTAGCTAGATGTAACAAGGAACCAATTATTTGAGAATATTTGTGTTGTGAAATACTTTCACCTTCATTTTTTTTAATTTAAATGTTGGATCACAAGGACTAGTAATAGGAGTCACATTAATATAATCGAACTTTTTCAACAATTTTTCAATATGGTGCAACTGGGTCAAAGCAATTCCACTTTCATCCTTAATTTCATATCCAAATTAATTTCATACCCAAAATAACATCAACAGGACCAAGATCTTTCATGTCCAAATTACTAGACAAGAAAGCCTTAATATCTATAATATCACCAAGATTACTTCCAAATATCAATATATCATCAACATATAAACAAAGCATAACACGTGTTACCAATTTGTTTAATATATACACATTTATCAGCACTATTAGTTTGAAAGCCATAAGAGAACATTACTTTATCAAACTTTTTATGCCATTGTTTAGGCGCTTGCTTTAATCCATAAAGGGATTTTACTAGCTTACAAACTTTATTTTCTTACCCAGAAACAATAAAACCTTCTGTTTGATCTGTATAAATTTCTTCTTCTAAATCACTATTTAGAAATGCTGTCTTAACATCCATTTGGTGAATTTCTAATATATATATAGAAGCAAGGGCGAGCAAGATTCTTTTTATAGTAATCTTAGAAACCGGTGAATAAGTATCAAAGAAATCTATTCCTTCTTCTTGTTTGAATCCCTTAGCCACTAATCTAGCTTTAAACTTTTCAATTGAACCATTAGCTCGTAGTTTTTTCCTAAAAATCCATTTACACCCATATGGTAAATCAATTAAAATCCAAGTTTTATTAGCCATAATAGATTCAATTTCTTTTTTAATTGCTTCTTTCCAGAAAGGGGCATTAACTAATTGTATTGCTTCCTTACAAGTTCTAGGATCATCTTCTATTAAAAAGGTATAAAAATTATTATTAAAATTTTTAGCCTTTCTAGCCCTCTTAGTTCTTCTAGGTTCATTATAATGTTGATTATCATTATCATAATTTATAGGGCTAATAGAACTAGAAGAACTACCATCAGAAGAAATTCTAGATACTCTAGTTTTCATTGGAAAAATATTTTCAAAGAAAGTAACATCACGGGATTCAATAATAGAATTTGAAGAATATCCAACAAATGCACAATCTAAAGTTTTAGGACCTGGTTCTCTTTTCTTTATGATAGATATATTTACTTTAGCCAAACACCCTTACACTTAAAGATATTTCAAAGAGGGTTTTTTTTATTTTTACCTAATTCATAGGGTGTTTTATCAACCTTCTTATATGATACCCTATTTAGAACCTGACAAGCAAAGTACAAAGCTTCACCCCATAAATTATTTGGTAAACCAGAACTAATAAGTATAGCATTGATCATATCTAATAAAGTTATGTTTTTTCTTCCAGCTACGTCATTAGATTGAGGGGAATAGGGAGGTGATACTTGATGTACTATACCATACATTTCACAAAAATGGTTCATTTCAATAAGAGCATATTCACCACCTCTATCAGAACTTAATATTTTAATTTTTCTTTCGAGTTGATTTTCAGCTTCTGCTTTATAGATTTTAAATTTATCAAATAACTCACTTTTAGAGTGTATCAAATAAACATAACAATATTTTGAGAAATCATCTATAAAAGTAATAAAGTATCTTTTTCCACCACGAGTCAAAACTTGATTATTAACACAAATATTGATATGAATTAATTGTAGTAATTTAGTTTTTCTTTCTACTTGTTTAAAGGATTTTCTAGGTTGTTTAACTTGCACACATATTTCATATTTTTCATTCATGTTTACATGTGATTTAGGCATAAGGTCCGTGTTCATCATTTTTCTTATTGTATTTAAGTTAACATGTCCAAGTCTGCTATGCTAGATATCACAATGTTCAACATTTGCAATAGATAGCAAAGACGAAGATTTTTTATTATTAGAAATATTCAAAATACTTAAAACCAAAAAGGCCATCTAACAAATATCCTTTACCAATAAATGGCCCACGAGTCAAAACTTGATTATTAACACAAATATTGATATGAATTAATTGTAGTAATTTAGTTTTTCTTTCTACTTGTTTAAAGGATTTTCTAGGTTGTTTAACTTGCACACATATTTCATATTTTTCATTCATGTTTACATGTGATTTAGGTATAAGGTCCGTGTTCATCATTTTTCTTATTGTATTTAAGTTAACATGTCCAAGTCTGCTATGCTAGATATCACAATGTTCAACATTTGCAATAGATAGCAAAGACGAAGATTTTTTATTATTAGAAATATTCAAAATACTTAAAACCAAAAAGGCCATCTAACAAATATCCTTTACCAATAAATGGCCCAAATCTTCTTATTACAACCTTATTGGAATAAAAAACAACTTTAAATCCTTGTTGAACTAAAAGAGATGTGCTAATTAGATTTTTCCTAATGTCGGGTACATGGAGGACTTCATCCAAAGCCAAGGATTTTTCGGATGACAACTCTAAATGAACTAGCCCTTGACCTAGGATATGAGCCACACTCCCATTCCTCATGCTCACACTTATTGTGCCTGATACTTGATAAGATGAAAACTAGTTTCTATCAGCGCACACGTGAAAATTTGCTCCAGAGTCTATCCACTAGTCGTTTGAATTGAAAATTATTGAATTTAACTCTAGCAATTGACAAAGTACCTGTTAGTAGGGGAATTGGAGTTAGCGCTCACATTCACTACATTGGCTTGTGGTCTAGGAGGGTTGTGAGATCCGGGCACTTTAGATGGTCGACGGTGAGATGGTAGCAAACCTTAGCTCTATGGTTAGTCTTCTCACAGACCCAACATGGACCTTGAGTTAAGTTATTGCCTTTAGGCCTATTATTATTGTTTGTTTTGTAGCTATTACCACCATTCGGTCATTTAAAACCTTTTTTCTTAAATGTTTTTTGTTTAGGCTTATGATTAGTCATAATATTATGTGCCTTAGCCTGAAATTCAGTATTTTTTTGCAATTGTTGCTTTGGCCAGCGGTGACTATCCTCCATTCTTAAAGCAACATATAATTCCTCCAATGAAAAACTTTCAGGTTTATGTTTCAATGATCTACCAAACTCAGACCATGAATGTGGTAATTTTTTAATAAGGGATGTAATCCATACAATTTCTGGAATTTCAATCCCTTTTTATTTTCATTTTAAAATTAATTTATGAAGTTCATGAACCTATTAAGAAACGTTTTTTCCATCAATCATTTGATAATTGAGTCAAGCTTCAATAGAACTCTTGTTAAACCTCTTTCTTCAATGCCATACCTATGATCTACGGCATTCCATAATTCTGTCGCAGATTTAGTGTGACAAAAGCTACTGTAGATATTATTAGATAAAGCACTCAAAATTCTTTCATGGCATAAAATATCTTTTTCGGTAGATGTGGTTTTACTAGTGATGTTGAATCTCCACTAGTAGGAGTACCACCAACCGATTCCGAGGATTTTTCACTACTTTTTTCCTTATTACCTAGAATTACCAAAATTAATCCTAGTTCAGTTAGGCAAAACCTCATTTGCTGTTGCCAACAAAGGATATTTTGCCCAGCAAATTTTTCGGGCTTAATGGTGAGGGTGTTAAGGATTTCCATGCTTGTAGACATTCTTTTTTCTCTAGTTTTTAATTTAGGCAATGATAATTTTCCTTCTAAGATTGTTGGAAAAATTTACCTAATAAAACACCCAAAACTCAATTACTAATATAAAACTTTAATAACAACAAATACCAACAATAATTGAACTAAAGGCAAAAATTAAAAAGAGAAAAAGTTTAGAAACGCCTGTGTGGGTTGAGGCACGCAAAAGTGCGCTCTCCTTAGAAAGCAAACGCCCCTCCTGCGCGAGTATTACAAGGCTTGCACTTGAAAGCACTCCCCTCCCAGGATTCAACAACCCGTCGGACCCCTATCAGTGCAGTAATTAAAGATTCCCGGACCTAAATCACCATAGCTCACAATTTCTTGGAAGAGAGGGGGGAAGGACAGTACTGAAAATCAGTTATTGTATTTCTCAGATATGTCTCCTTTTAACAGGCATTTCAACCCCTTTTATAACACTAAAAAGGAACGTTATTATTATTATTATATTATTATAATTATTTTATTTTTAATTTTTTTTCCAAACACAAAATCAAAAATATAAACGTTCACATCCGCAAAATAATAGGTAACAATTACGCGGATGAGACCAAGCAACTATCCTGCCATCCCTAGGATCTTCATATAACTATATCAATATTTTAACAACTAATTTAATGTTTAAAAAATCAAAGCTAAATTAACATATTTTAAATACAAAAATAAGTATACATATATGTATATATTTATATGAAAATAATGAATAAAACAATTTTTAAATCAATAAAAATATTGCAATTTTTAACATTCTCCCACACGATTTAAAAAATTAAAAAGTAAACAAAAATTTGTGAGCACTTGTATTCCGTTAATAGATGCGGGTATCTTTCGAGTTTGGACCCATGCTTAGTGTTATGAGTTTCAACCTGAAAAACTGTAGTAGCATATAGAGCTTTGAACTAGGTCTTTATAGCTAGGTCTACACTCACAACACATAGAGAATACTGGTAATCTAAGGTCCTATCGGTTGAGCGCGTTACGGTCAAGGGCGCAAATCCTATCTCATGAGCGTCATTATGGAATAGCCCAGTTCCCACAGTGGCGACTCCACCACCACACTCACGTAGGTGGACCCTCCAAGAGTAACTTGTGATCATCACCCCGCAAACTATATGCCTTCGGATCCATTTAGGGCTTTAAAACCCTGCCTTAAACATCACAGATTAGAGCACTTCACCTTAGGAATGGAACCTGGGATACCACACTATAAAATAAGTGCTCTTAAAATCACCTATCAGCTTCCTTTTTACCTGTTGAACCTTATTCATGGGAACACCATGACACTGAAGACAAGTTTCCACTGTGGTGACTACGTTTTTGGCTTCAGTCCCACTCCTCTCGATGATTGTATAACTTGCTGGCGCAGCAGTCCCCTTGTAAGCGAATCCGCAATATTATCTTTCGACCTGACAAAGTCAGCAACAATCACACCATGTGTAAGTAAATGCTTTATTGATTCATGCCTTACTCTCATGTGCCTCCTTTTTTCATCAAAATTTTTATTTTTAATTTTAGCTATTACAGCTTGATTGCCACAATGTAACGAAACTGGAGACATAGGTTTAGGCAATAATGGTATATAAGTCATAAAACTTTTGATCCACTCAGCTTCAATACTAGCAGCATCTAGTGCTACTAACTTGGCTTCCATAGTGGAACGAGAAATAATTGTCTGTATTGCAGACTTCCAAGACACCGCACCGCCACCCAGTGTAAACACATAACCAGTTGTAAATTTTCTATCATCAGAATCTGCTATCCAGTTAGCATCACTAAATCCTTCAATTGAAGTAGGAAAATCACAATAATAAATAACATAGTCTAAAGTTCCTTTTAGGTACTTAAATACCCTTTCTAAAGCCGCCCAATGTACAATACTTGGGTTGTGTGTATATCTACCTAATCTAGACATGGCATGTGAAATGTCTAGTCTAGTATGATCTAGTATGATTAGCTAGAAGTAACAAGGAACCAATTATTTGAGAATATTTGTGTTGTAAAACACTTTCACCTTCATTTTCCTTTAATTTAAATGTTGGATCAAAAGACTAGTTACAGGAGTCACATTAATATAATCGAACTTTTTCAACAATTTTTCAATATAGTGCGACTGGGTCAAAGCAATTCCACTTTCAACCTTAATTAATTTCATAACCAAAATAACATCAACAGGACCAAGATCTAATATCACAAAGATTACTTCCAAATATCAATATATCATGAACATATAATTAAAGCATAACACTTGTGTTACCAGTTTGTTTAATATATACACGTTTATCAGCACTATTAGTTTGAAAGCCATAAGAGAACATTATTTTATCAAACTTTTCATGCCATTGTTTAGGCGCTTGCTTTAATCCTTTTAAGGATTTTACTAGCTTACAAACTTTATTCTCTTGCCAGGAACAACAAAACCTTCTGGTTGATCCATATAAATTTCTTCTTCTAAATCACCATTTAGAAATGTTGTCTTAACATCCATTTGGTGAATTTCTAATTTATGTATAGAAGCAAGGGCAAGCAAGATTCTTATTATAGTAATCTTAGAAACCGGTGAATAGGTATCAAAAAAATCTATTCGTTCTTCTTGTTTGAATTCCTTAGCTACTAGTCTAGCTTTAAGCTTTTCCATTGAACCATCAGATCTCAGTTTTTTCCTAAAAATCCATTTACACCCAATTGGTTTACACCCATATGGTAAATCAGTTAAAATCCAAGTCTTATTAGCTGTAATAGATTCAATTTCATCTTTAACTGCTTCTTTCCAGAAAGGGGAATCAACTGATTGCATTACTTTCTTATAAGTTCTAGGATCATCTTCTATTAAGAATGTATAAAAATTATCACTTAAATTTTTAACCTTTCTAGCCCTCTTAGTTCTTCTAGGTTTATTATGATGTTGATTATCATTATCATAATCTATAGGGCTGATAGAACTAGAAGAACTACCATCAGAAGTAATTCTAGATACTCTATTTTTCATTGGAAAAACATTTTCATAGAAAGTAGCATCACCGGATTCAAAAATAGTATTATTAGAAATTTCAGAATTTAATAATAAAAATCTATAAGTAGTGCTATTTGTAGAATATCAACCAAATGCACAATCTACAATTTTAGTACCTAATTTTCTTTTCTTTATGACAAGTACTTACTTCAGCCAAATACCCCCAGACTTTAAAACAGTCGAAGAGGGTTTTTTATTTTTCCATAATTCATAGGGTGTTTTATCAACCTTCTTAAATGGTATCCTATTTAGAAAGTGACAAGCAAGGTACAAAGCTTCACCTCATAAATTATTTGGTGAACCATAACTAATATGTATAGCATTGACTATATCTAATAAAGTTCTATTTTTTTTCTTCCAGCTACACCATTAGATTGAGGAGAATAGGAAGGTGATACTTCATGTACTATACAATACATTTCACAAAAATCATTCGTTTCAGTAAGAGTATATTCACCACTTCTATCAGAACGTAATATTTTAATTTTTCTTTCGAGTTGATTTTCATCTTCCGTTTTATAAATTTTAAATTTATCAAATAACTCACTTTTAGAGCGTATCAAATAAACATAAAAATATTTTGAGAAATCATCTATAAATGTAATAAAGTATCATTTTCCACCACGAGTCAAAACTTGATTATTATCACAAATATCACTATGAATTAATTCTAGTAATTTAGTTTCTCTTTCTACTTGTTTAAAAGGTTTTTCGAGGTTGTTTAACTTGCACACATATTTCACATTTTTCATTCATGTTTACATGTGATTTAGGCATAAGGTCCGTGTTTATCATTCTTCTTATTGTTTTAACATATCACAGTGTTCAACATTTGCAATAGATAGCAAAGACGAAGATTTTTTTTGTATTAGAAATATTCAAAATGCTTAAACCAAAAAGGCCATCTAACAAATATCCTTTACCAATAAATGACCCAAATCTTCTAATTACAACCTTATTGAACTCAAAAACAACTTTAAACCCTTGTTGAACTAAAAAATACGTGCTAATTAGATTTTTTCTAATGTTGGGTACATGGAGGACTTCATCCAAAACCAAGGATTTTTTGGATGACAACTCTAAACAAACTAGCCCTTGCCCTAGGACATGAGCCACACTCCCATTCCCCATGCTCACAATTATGGTGCCTGATACCTGATAAGATGAAAACCAGTTTCTATCAGCGCACACGTGAACATTTGCTCCAGAGTCTATCCACCAGTCATCTGAATTGAAAATTATTGAATTTAACTCTGGCAATTAACAAAGCACCTGTTAGTAGGGGAATTGGACTTAGCCCCCACATTCACTACATTGGCTTGCGGTCTAGGAGTGCTGTGAGATCCGGGCACTTTAGATGGCTGACGGTGATGATGGTAGCAATCCTTAGCTCTATGGTTAGTCTTCTCATAGACCCAACACGGACTTTGAGTTAAGTTATTGCCTTTAGGCCTATTATTATTGTTTGTTTTGTTGCTAGTACCACCATTAGGTCATTAAAAACCATTTTTCTTAAATGTTTTTTGTTTAGGCTTATGACTAGTTTTAACGTTGTGTGCCTTAGCCTGAAATTCAGTTCTTTTTTGCAATTTTTGGTTTGGTGGGCGGTGACTATCCTCCATTCTTAAAGCCACATATAATTCCTCAAGTGAAAAACTTTCACGTTTATGTTTCAATGATCTATAAATTCAGACCATGAATGTGGTAAATTTTTAATAAGGGATGCAATTAGTACAATTTCTGGATTTTCAATCCCTTTATTTTCATATTAAAAATTAATTTCTGAAATTCATAAAATTGTTCAGAAACTCTTTTTCCGTCAATCATTTGATAATCAAGCGAGGCTTTAATAGAACATCTTTTTAAACCTTTTTCTTCAGTGCCATACCTATGATATAAGGCATCCCATAATTCTATCGCAGATTTAGTGTGACAAAAGCTACTGTAGATATTATCAAACAAAGCGCTAAAAATTTTTCCATGGCATAAAATATCTTTTTCGGTAGATGTGGTTTTACTAGTGGATGTTGAATCTCCACTAGTAGGAGTACCACCAACCGATTCCGAGAATTTTTCATGACTTCTTTCCTTATTACCTAGAATTACCGAAATTAATCCCAGTTTAGTTAGCCAAAAACCTCATTTATTGTTGCCAATAGAGGAAATTGTTTCCAGCAAATATTTCGGGCTTACTGGTGAGGACGTTAAGGATTTCCATGCTTGTAGATGTTTTTTTTTTCCCTCAAGTTTTTAATTTAGACAATGATAATTTCCTTTTTAAGATTGTTGGAAAATTTTACCTTATAAAACACCCAAAACTCAATAACTAATATAAAACTTCAATAACAACAAATACCAACAATAATTGAACTAATGACAAAAATTAAAAAGAGAAAAGTTTAGAAACGCCTGTGTGGGTCGAGGCACGCAAAAGTGCACTCTACTTAGAAAGGAAACGTTCCTCCTGCACGATTATCACAATGCTTGAACTAGAAAGTGCTCCTCTCCCAGGATTCAACAATCCGTCAGACCTCTGTCAGTGCTGCAATTAAAGATTCCCGAACCTAAATCACCACAGTTCACAATTTCTTTTAAGAGAGGGAGTAAGGAGAGCTCTGAAAACCAATTATTGTATTTCTCAGATATGTCTCTTTTTAACTTACATTTCAACCCCTTTTATAACACTAAAAAGGAATATTATTATTATTATTATTATTTTATTTTTATATTTTTCCAAACACAAAATCAAAAATATAATTCATGTCCGCAAAACAATAGGCAGTAGTTACGCGGATGAGACCAAGCAATAATCCCCACCATCCCTGGGATCTTCACATAACTATATCTGTTGTAAATATTGGATATTTTTTGGGGAAAAATTTTAGGGTCAGGTTTGGATATTATCAAATATCATAGGAAATTATAAATTATATAAAATACCTATTTACGTAAATATACATATACATATATATAAATGGGCATTTGTATAAGAAGTGACACTTGTCACAGCCCTAATAATCTAAGGATGGCTCACCCCCACCCCCATTTCTCTATATGTACATACATACAGTACAAAATTTGGCGTGGGAAAAAGAATGAGAAAAGAGAGATTGTGAAGATTGAGAAAAAAAATTGGAGAGAGAGAGAGAGTTAAGGGGTTTTGAGGAAAAATAATATAATATTCTCTCGTTCTGATAAAAAATATTTGTCCTTTTTCTTCGATCATATTTGGGTTTGGTTTTTTATTTTCTTTCTATAGAGTATAATATCTCTATAATTTTATAACACGTTATCAGCACGAGTCTCTAGCCGGACAAGGATTATCATAAACTTGAGGTAAAGTTTTTTTTATCCTAACCTTTGTTATTTCTAATGGCTAATCTAACAAAGCTTGACTTTACTGCTCTTGATATAAGTGGCAAGAATTATTTGCTTTGGACCCTTGATGCTGAGATTCACCTTGATGCTATGAATCTCGGAGATACAATTAAAAAGGGTAATAGCGCATCCTTGCAGGATCACGCAAAAGTAATGATATTTCTCAGGCATCATATCCATGAAGGATTGAAAGCTGAGTATCTTACTGTAAAGGACCCACTTATCCTTTGGTTTAATTTAAAGGAGAGGTTTGATTACCAAAAATATGTGATCCTCCCTAAAGCTCACTATAAATGGATTCACCTACGGCTGCAGGATTTTAAAACTGTCAGCGAATATAACTCTACGATGTTTAATATTACCTCCCGACTGCAATTATACAGTAAAAATATTACTGAGGAGGATATGTTGGAAAAAATATTTTCGACTTTCCATGTCTGGAACATGCTCCTGCAGCAGCAATATCGAAAAAGAAACTTTAAAAAAATACTCAGAGTTAATTCAATGCCTTCTTATTGCTGAATAAAACAATGAATTGTTAATGCCAAATCATAAGTCATGACCAACTGGGTTAGAGCCATTCTTTGAAGTGAATGCCGCTTCTCAAGAAAATAATACATATAACTGTGGCCGTGGCCATGGTCGTGGTTGCGAACGTGGCCGTAGCCATGGACGTGGTCATGGTCGTGGACAAGGTAATCAAAATGGACCAAAACCTAAGGGGTCCGTCAATAATAAAGAGAAAAATAAAAGAGAGAAAACCAATTAGCCAAATTCGTCGAAAGACGCTGAAACAAGTTGTTACCGCTGTGGCACAAAAGGCCACTGGTCGTGTACCTGTCGTATGCCTGACCATCTGGTGAAGCTATATCAAGCATCATTGAAAGGAAAAGAAAAGCTCCCAGAAACAAATTTCGCTGAAGATCATTCTCCACTTGATGTGACACATCTTGATGTCTCTGATTTCTTTGAGGATCCTATTGGGAGAATTGATCACCTGATAGGCGATGTAAGTGTTAAACTGGAATAAAGTTCTATGTTTTCAGTTATGCCTTTTGTACTAAGTTTGTCCTACTTTTGATGTAATAATGTAGTTTGGGGCGTGTGTAATAAAAGAATATCTTTTGGTGTTTTATCTTAATGAGTTATTTCCAATAAAACTTTAAATGGAATCCCACTAATACATATGTATTTTTATAGGAACATGGATTTGATCAAAGATGAAGATTTATGTCTAGCAGACAGTGCAACGACACATACTGTCCTCAAAAGTAAAATATATTTCTCTCAACTACGATTAGCTGAAGCGAATGTTAATACAATATCAGGTGTTTCAAATTTGGTTGAAGGCTCCGAAAGAGCACATGTTATTTTCCCTGAAGGGACAAAACTAAACATAAACGATGCTCTATTTTCCAGCAGATCACAGAGAAACCTGATCAGTTTTTGAAATATTCGTCGCAACGGTTATCATATTGAGACAATAAATGAGGGCGATAAAGAATATCTTTATATTACATTGCTTATTTCAGGAAGAAAGAAAATAGTAAAAAAATTGTCAGCACTTTTTTCTGGGTTATATTATACTTACATAAACTCGATTGAATCAAATACAGTGGTTAACCAGAAGTTAACTGATTGCAAAACGTTCACCCTGTGGCATGACCGTTTGGGCCATCTAGGTGTAACGATGATGAGAAAAATTATTGAAAGTTCTCATGGGAACTCATTAAAGAACCTGAAGATTCTTATTCCTGATGAGATTTCATGAGCTGCCTGTGCTCAAGGAAAAATTACTGAAAGTCCTCATGGGCACTCATTATAGAACCTGAAGATTCTTTCTCCTGATGAGATTTCATGTGCTGCCTGTGCTCAAGGAAAAATGATTACTCGGCCATCCCTAACTAAAATTGGAATTGAATCTCCTAACTTTCTGGAAAGAATACAAGGAGACATATGTGGGCCTATTATTCCATCATGTGGACCATTTTGATATTTTATGGCGTTGATAGATGTCTCAACATGTTGGTCACATGCTTGCCTATTACCTACTCACAATGTAGCATTTGCGAGACTCCTTGCACAAATAATCCGATTACGAGCTCAATTTTCGGATTACGCGATCCAGAAAATCCATCTTGATAATGCAGAAGAATTTACGGCCAAGCTTTTAATGACTATTGTATGTCAATTGGGATTACAATTGAGCACCCTGTGGCTCACCAGCATACACAAAATGGTCTTGCAGAATCTCTGATTAAACGTCTGCAGCTAATTGTTAGACCATTGCTCATGAAAATAAAGCTGCCTAATTTTGCATGGGGACACGCTATATTGCATGCCGCAGCACTTATTCGTGCTAGGCCAGCTGCTTATCACAAATACTCCCCATTGCAACTTATGTCTTGTTAAGAACCAGATATATCTCATCTACTGATTTTTAGTTGCGCGGTATATGTTCCAATTGCTCCATCCCAGCCCACAAAGATGGGTCCCCAAAAAGAGACTGGGAATTTATGTTGGGTTTGAGTCCCCGTCAATTATAAAATATCTTGAACCATTGACTAGAGATATTTTTACTGCACGGTTTGCAGATTGTAAATTTGACAAAACAATGTTCCCAGAATTAGGGGGAGAAAAGCTAAAGCTAGAAAAGCGTGAAATAGTGTGGAATGCATAATCTATATCACATTTTGATCCACGCACGAATCAATATGAAATGGAAGTCCAGAAGATTATCCATTTACAAAATATTATGAATCAATTACCAGATGCATTCGCTGACACGAAAAGAGTGACCAAGTCACATGTCCCAGCTATGAATGGCCCCATTCGAATCGATATTCCAAATGAACAGTCTTCTAAGACATTAGCAAATACATTTACTGCATGCCAAAAGCGTGGTAGACCTGTTGGTTCTAGAGATAAGAATTTAAGAAAGAAAAGAGAGCAACATGAACAAGTTAGCTCCTTTATTAAAACTCCTGAAGAAAAAACCCTCTGAAGTGGTACAAATGCAAATCCAAGAACAAAAAAAACATAGGGCGAAAGGGCTCCTTGAGGGTATCAAATACCTTATAATTGTAAAAGTGATGAAAATGTCGAGAATGAAGAAATCTTGATAAACTATGCTATTACTGGCATACGGTGGAATCGAAATGAAACGTTTCTCGATCAAGTGTTCACATACAATGTGGCCCTAATTTGACCACAGAATGTGAAGATTTTGAGCCTAAATCTCTTCAAGAATGTAAAAGAAGAGATGACTGGCTAAAATGAAAAGAAGCAATACAGGCGGAGTTAAACTCACTTGCGAAACGTGCAGTTTTTGGATCTGCAGTCCAAACGGCTGAAAACACGAAACCCGTAGGCTACAAATGAGTTGTGCGGAAAAGAAATGAAAAGAATAAAGTCGTGAGATATAAAGCACAACTTGTAGCTCAAGGCTTCTCACAAAAGTCAGGAATTGACTATCAAGAGACATATTCACCTGTAATGGATGCAATTACATTCAGATTTTTAATAAGCCTGGCAGTCTATGAAAGACTCCACATGCATCTTATGGACGTAGTAACGGATTACGTATATGGATCACTTGATAATGATATCTTTACGAAAGTCCCTGAAGGGCTACAAATGCTAGAAGCATATTGCTCAAAACCTCGAGAGATGTGTTCAATTAAATTACAGAGATCACTGTATGGATTAAAACAATCAGGGCGAATGTGGTACAATCATCTTAGTACATACCTTCTAAAAGAAGGATATGTAAACAATCCAGTTAGCCCATGTGTTTTTGTTAAGAAATTGAATTATGGATTTGCTATAATAGCAGTTTTTGTTGATGATTTAAACATCGTAGGAACACCTGAAGCGATTAAACAAGCTGTTGCATATATGGATAAAGAGTTCGAAATGGAAGATCTAGGAAAGACAAAATATTGTCTTGGCCTACAGATAGAACACTTATCTGATGGAATTTTAATCCATCAATCTACTTATACAGAAAAAGTGCTTAAACGTTTTTATATGGACAAGGCACATCCGTTGAGCACCCCGATGGTCATTCGATCACTTGATGTGAATAAGGACATGTTTCGACCTTAAGGGGATGATGAAGAAATTTTTGGCCCTGAAGTGCCATATTTAAGTGCAATAGGTGCACTGATATATCTTGCTAATTATACGAGGCCAGATATAGCCTTTTCAGTTAATTTATTGGCAAGATATAGCTCCATGCCTACCCGGAGACATTGGAATGGAATTAAACATATCTTTCGATATCTCCGTGGTACATCTGATATGGGATTATACTATCAGAGACAATCAAGTTCGAAATTGGTTGGATATGCAGATGCGGGATATTTATCCGATCCACATAGGGGCCATTCGCAGACAGGATATTTATTCACCTATGGTGACCCTGCTGTATCTTGGCAATCTACCAAGCAGACAATAGCAGCAACTTCTTCAAATCATGCCGAAATACTTGCACTTCATGAAGCAAGTAGGGAATGCTTATGGCTGAGATCCCTTATTCAACATGTTCAAGAAGAATGCAGTCTTCCAAAGATCAGGGGGAGTCTAACAATACTATGTGAAGATAATGCTGCATGTATTGTTCAGATCAAAGGTGGATACATTAAAGGAGATAGAACTAAGCATATCTCACCAAAGTTCTTCTTTACACATAAACTTCAGAAGATGGGTGAAATTGATGTTCAACAAATTCGCTCAAGTGAGAAACTGGCAGATCTGCTCACAAAAGCATTACCAACAACAACATTTGAAAAATTAGTTCATAAGGTTGGTATGCATCGACTCAGAAACGCCCCTTACTAATATGTTCACATAAGGGGGAGTTAAATATGAGCTGTACTCTTTTTCCCTTCACTATGGTTTTTTCCACTGGGTTTTCCTGGCAAGGTTTTTAACGAGGCAGGCGTATTTAGCTTGGACATTGTGTCTCGTTATAACGAAAAATATCCAAAGGGGGAGTGTAGTAAATATTGGATATTTTTCGGGTACAAATTTTAGAGTCGGGCTTGGATATTATCAAATATCATAGAAAATTATAAATTATGTAAAATACCTATTTATATATATATAAATGGGTATTTGTATAAGAAGTGACACTTGTCACAACTCTAATAATCTAAGGATGACTCACCCCCACCCCCATTTCTTTATATATACATACACGCAGTACAAAATCAGGTGTGGGAACAAAAATGAGAAAAGGGAGATTGTGAAGATTGAGAAAGAAAATTGGAGAGAGAGTGAGTTAAGGCGTTTTGAGAAAAAATAATATAATATTCTCTCGTTCTGATATAAAATATTTGTCATTTTTCTTCAATTATATTTGGGTTTGGTTTTTTATTTTCTTCCTATAGAGTATAATATCTCTTCAGTTTTATAACAATATCAAGATTTTAACAACTAATTTAATGTTTACTATATATTTTAAATACAAAAATAAGTATACATATTTGTAGATATTTATATGAAAATAATGAATAAAATAATTTTGTAAATCAATAAAAATATTGTAATTTTCGACACATTCAGTTCATGGGGGCATTCTATTCACGAAAATGTCTTAAAGCATGTTTGGTTCTGTAGAGGATAAAAATAAGTAGGTCAATATTAAAATAAAATAACGAGACAATAACGAAAATAAAATGTAATTTATTTATTTATTTTCTCTCTTCTCTCTCTCTCTCTCCCACGTGCTCTCTCTCTCCTCATTAAGTATTTTCTCTTTCCTCTCTCCTCTCTCCTCAAACCCCCCACCATCATCTCCCTCCTCTCTCACCACCTACCGCCGACCTTTCTCCACCATGACCGGCCACCACGACCCGATACTGCCCGACCGCTCGACCCCGGCTACCGGCACCGGCCGACCTCGCCGGCACTACGACGGTCCTACCGCCCCTTTTCCTCCTCGGTCATCTCTCTCTCCTCACATCTCCCACCATCTCCCTCTTCCCCACACCAACGACGACCATCACCACCAGTGCCGTCCATGCCTCGACCGCCTGACCTGGCTACCGCCGGGCACCGGTACCACCTCACTCTCTCTCCCTTACTGCCCAACAACCCTTACCGCCTCCACCTCGGTACCGCCGACCACCTCGGCACCACTACCGCCTCCCTTTCTCACCCGACTACAGCCACCATGACCCGGTACCACCTCACTCTCTCTCCTACTGCCTCACCACCTCACCATCTCTCTCTATAAATACCCCATTCTCCCTCTCCTCACACAGGAGGGCACAAGTAGCCTCCTTTCTCTCTCCTAAGATCCCAACAACACAACAAACCACCTTTCTCTCTCCTCTTACTCAGGCTAAACCCCAGCCACCTTGCTAGCACACCTCCGGCCATGCGCCGGCCACCTCGCCGGTACGGATTCCGGCCACCAGCTGCCAATGACTCCCTCCGTTTACGATAAGTGTTTATTATTGTTTACTTTACGTTATTTACTCATCATATATTATTATTATTATGCCTTTACTAACTTAGGCATCGGAGGGGTCTCCCACGGCAAACCCATGGGTCCCTCTAACGGCCTTCTTTATTTTGTAGGGGAGCCCGGGTTAAACGCGCCAGCAGCTGCCTCCTCAAGTGAGGGTTGAGTCTCGCTCTCATCTAGAACCTAACCAAAAAATCCCGAAACAGGTTCATATAGATTTTCTCTTTTAATCCTAGTTTTATGAAAATTGAATCAAGTAGAAGCAGTTGAAAATAATGGGCCAATGACTTACAAATCAAACAAGATATTTAAAAATGTAATGGGTGAAATATAAAAATAGGATTATTGGAACAATAATGTGACTTAAAATGAATTATGGCTACAAATATTTAGAAAGTTGCTTTAACATTAATATTTTTCCCCTAAAAATAACAGTATCCTAAAAATATTTCTCCTAATTTTGGCTTCAAAGTGTTGAAAAATAGGCAATATAATTTCTACTGAGATGAACTTAGTTAAAACTCTCAACAACTCTTTGAAGTTAAAATTCTTAGAAAAACAAAGACCAAGCATTTTAAAAAAAAATGATATGGCATATTTTGAAAAACATGGTAAAATAACATATTAAAGTAAGTATATGGGAACACTTAAGAAAATATCAACCGAACTTATGTTATGAAGTATTGGATTATGATTTCATATAATCCAATTTACCCCGCCTGGAATTGACTAACATAATTTCTAATATTATTTTGCCAATTCGACAAGCAAAAATTCCATTTTAAGTTTGTCTTCCAATGGCACAACTTAATTATACTATGTGTGCGGCTAACTAAAAGAGCTCCATATTTCAAAATTTCCAACATAGTGATAGAATGCATAATTAGATAAAACTAGTATAACCCCGTGTGATGTACGGTAGATGTTTATATTTTAAAAGAGAGCTCATATGTTATATTGAAATGTTCTCATTGTTTTAAACTTAAATTGTTTTTTTTTTTTTTTTTTGGCTCCTTATTAGTTGTGGTTAGTGGTGATTTTTTTCACATCAATTAGATTTCAATTATGACTTAAGTTAGTAATAAAAAGGAAAGTTGAATAGTGAAGTCATGCTATTACTAGGTTTAGGAAATGGAGGGCTTTGGGTGGGAGATTTTTGTAGTAATATAAGTAAAGATTAATGGCATAAGTAAGATACAATTAGTAACAATTTCTCTTTAAGAGCAGTAATTTCTTACAAACAAAGGCTGTAAAACTATAATTTCTAGCAAACAGAGGCTGTAAAACTATAATAAATTTATCTGTACTTTATTACCAAGTTGCCAAACCTCCCACATGGCTTTATATTGACATGTTCTCTTTTAATAACTAGCGCATGAACAGTAGCACCCAAGGTGGGCCGCACCGCATGTCTTGAACTTCGGTTCTTAGAGCGGCAAAACGAATAATTTTAGGTTCAGTTTAAATTTTCAATTAGAGTTTGATTTTGGAATATATTTTTTTTTTTTTTTTTTTTTTTTTTTTTTTTGGGAGGGATCATAATATCGCCCTAAGGCAAGGAAATGGGGGAAGGGAAGGGCGTTCGAACCCAACTCCTCAAGGATCCTCAATTAGACTCAGACTTTGTTTAAAGCATAGAATTAGAGGCTAGAATTGGGGGCTGAGGCTGACATTGGGGCCCAAAATTTCAATTCTCTTATTTGGTTCACCTACTGAAATCGGAATTATAATCTCACTGCCTAATTCTATGAAATTGGATTTTAACCGAAAATCATACTTTTCAGTTCCTTCGGGTTGGGGTAAAAAATTGCAATTTCATGTTAACCTATTAAGCTAAAATCCAAAATGACCCCACTGATTAATCCAAATCCAAGATGACTCAAAATCTAAATACTAAGACACAACCTAGAATTTGACCCGAACCTTGAAATCACCCAACTCAAATGACTTGTACTTGAAATGACCGAAATTATCTTAGCTCAAAGTCTGAAGTGACCCAGTCCGATTGACTTGAAACTCAAAATGACTGATCAAATCTAGAAAATGAAACTATCCTACTTCAATATGATGTAGCTGAACTGAAGTGGAAATGATTCGACCGAATTGACCTAAAACTTAATACGATCCGTACCCAAAATGACCCGACCAATCTCAAACTCAGTCTAAGATGACTTGAAATTTGAAATGGTACAACTCATTTGTGCCAAAACTAAGATGACTAGGGCTTTAAATGGCCTAAATGAACTCAAAGCCAAACATAACTAGCCTGAATCCCGAAAAGACCTAACCCGATTAACTGAAAGTCCGAGGTAACTTAAACACCAAATGATCTGAAGCGATATTCGACCCATTCGACTCGAAAATCGAATAATTTAAACTCAAAATAAATCACTCCGACTATCATAACTTGAATGTAATGTAAACCGCTTCGACCAAAATCCAAACATAATTGATTTAAAATTCGAAATACTCCAACTCAATTCACCGAAAAAGCCTTGATAATCCGAATCATTATGGAATTATAATTCCAACCTCCAATTCCTTAGATGAACCAAACAATGGAATTTGAATTCCATCAGAATTAGAATTGGAATTGCAATTCCACAGTCCTATTCCAATTCCATGTGCCAAACAAAGCTTTAGATTGGTTGGCTCTAAAGTTAAATATATTCACTCAATAATTTTCCCAAATAGCTTTTATTCTAACTATTAACTCCTCTATTAGATATCTGTGAGCAAAAATAACTTTAACTACTATCATTATTTGTCACACATTTTTTGCCGTAGTTCCTGACTCGCCCTTCTAGAACAATTTAATAATACAGAAAATAATTTTCTGTACTAATTTTAAATGTCAAACATATGGAGTATTTTGGCCAAAGATTCTAGAATATGTTCATATATTTGCGAATCAACTAAGGGGACATCTTTATCTCGTAAGAGACTGTAGATTCCACATAAAATACATGTTCTCGCTACACTCCATGTAGTTACCCAACGCACGTAAGATTGAAGTCAACGCACTATGACTAATCCTTTTAGCACATTAAAGCAATGAACAATCCATGCGTGAGTTTAGAGTATTTCATGAATAGAGTTAACGTCTTACATAATTAATTATTTCTGATACCAGTTATGAAATAAATAATTTAAATGGCCCTACTCAGTGTTCCAATTTTATTGACAACACCAACATAAACTCTTGGAACCCTATTCAAATGACCAAGACAAGTCATCTAAAGTATTATATTATATTCTTATCAGACAATTTAATAATAAGTCAAGTCAAGAATAATAATCGAACTGGAGGAGCTTGCCGGGATGGCTTCCAATAGCGCATATCTTGCTTTATCATCGAAGATTACTTCATCATTTCCTCTAGCCTAGCGCATTCCCCCTGTTTTGCATATCTTCACAACTGTCAGATATCTAGTAAGTAGTTCGTTCTAGCATTTCCAGGTCCAAACTCATCACCGACTACAACCATATATTTTGACAACATATCACTAATTTGATTTAAATCTATCCGTGGCTCAATCTTATTGACCACTTAAACTAAATTCGACATGTCAACTTGGACTATGTCTATCTTAAAGAATGTTTTAGACAATACAACAACAACAACAGACCCAGTGCCACAAGGGCTTCTGCGTAAGCATGATCTGGGAGGGGTGGGATGTACACAGCCTTAACCCTTCAGGGTGATACCCTACCATGAGGCTGTTTTTGAGGATCCTTAACCTGAGAAGTATAGAAAGCATGAAAGCATGGAAGCATAGAAGCAAAACGCAAACAAGCATCTGGTGAAAGAGCACACATACGACACAATGCAAGCATATAGCAAGTATAGAGAGTATAGGCAGTGAATAGCAATATATCAACAAGGCGACAGACCATAGCACACTAAGCAGCCAACATACAGCAAAATTGTGTGTAGACAAACAAGCATGCAAAAAGCCTCGTGGCACTAGTACTAGCTTAAAAGTGCTCGTCGCTCCTAAACCAGCATATTGGTTACACTATACTAATCCTCTACTAAGCTCTATCTAGGGTCATCTCCTCATTTAGGTTGAGATAGGCGGGCTCTTGTCGAATTACCTCCATCCAACTCTTCTTTGGCTGGCCTCTCCCTCTCTTCCCTATGGAGTTATTCGCATCTCTTGATAGGGGTAGTGGCCGGTCTCCTCCTAACATGCCCAAACCATCGCAGACGTTGCTCCCCCATCTTATCCTCGATTGGGACCAGGCCTAATTTACTTCTTATAACATCATTTCTGATCCTATCTTCCTTGTGTATCCACACATCCATCTCAGAATTCTCATCTCCGCCACTTTTAGCTTCTACGTGTGATGATGTTTAACTGGCCAGCACTCTACCTCGTAAGACATAGCCGGTCTCACTACCGTCTTATAGTATTTTCCCTTTAACTTTAATGCTAACTTCCTATCGCACAGTAATGCAGAGGCTATCCTCCATTTACGCCAACTCACTTTAATCCGATTGTTGACATCTGCGTCCACTTCGCCTTCTGGTTGCACTATAGAACCAAAGTATTTAAAGCGCTCTTTTTGCGGTATGCACTCCGATCCAATCAGACAATAAATAAATAAAATAATTTTATTTATTTAATATTTAAAACAAACTAATTGGGTTTTTCAGGACACCAATTCCAATAATCTCTCACTTATCCTAAACTTAATTAGCCATGCATTGCATAACTATTTCCTAGGGATCTGTTAACTCATTGACTATAAACTTACCAATACCAAACTCTCACTGTCTCATTCTTTTCGCTCACATGCTTTCATCTTTTAAAAACCTTCTAAGTCAAGCAGTCTACTTAACAACTTTATAGCTGTCAAGTACTCGACTTCCATAGTGAACTAAGCAATACAAGACTGCTTTACTTTTCACCATCTAATGACTCCTACTATTAAGGGTAAAAATGAATTTCTGACGTTAAACGTCTAAACTCCCTTTTAAAACAAATGACCCATGATAAACTCAACATTCTTTCTTAGAATTTCGTTAAAGCTTAATCCTAAGAACGTAGTGTTGTCATCCTGGGTCTTTCACTTTTAAATAACTGGACAATCAAATCATATTAGCTCATTACAATTCTACACCATTCTTAATGAGTAGAATCCCATCTATATACAACACTTAGAAAGTCTCTACTTTATGGTCATGTCACTCGCACACTCATGGTTCACTAACCCGTGATTCAAATCCCGATGACTATATTAGCCGTCATCGAATTTACTATTCAATGGATAAGATGCTTGTCTAAGTCTACAAATAGGTTTCCTCAGTTTGCATACTATATGCTCCTGACTCTTAGTAACAAACTTATTTGGCTGTATCATATACATAAGCTTTTCAAGATGACCATTCAGAGAACACCATCTTGATCTTCATTTCCATATCTCATCATAAAAAGATACAATGGATAAGAGCATCCTTATGGACTTAAGCATAGCATTTGGCTAGAAGGTTTCATCAAAGACGATTCCATCCTTAACGGTATAACCCACTGCCACCAATCTAGCCAAGAAGGTCTCAACCTTCTCATCTAATGAACTCCTTATACATGTAGATCCATTAAGGTCCAATCCAATGGACTTAATGCATTTCGATGCCTTGACAAGTTCGCAGACTGAGTTAAAATACAATTATTTTAACTTAACTTTTATTGCCCTGACCCATTAGTTTGCATATTTTTATTGTTAAGAGTTTCATTGTAGTCTAAAGGATCAAATTCACCATCATGCTTAACCGTTAAGACTGAAGACATGAATCCATCAGGTGACCCTGACCATCCCCCACTGTACCAAAGCTCTCGTGTACTTTATGTGACAATAACCTAGTGGAAGATATATCAAATACATCATCTACACTGTAAGTTGTATCAAGTTGTAGAGACACAGTATCTCATACTGTCAATCTATCCAACAAAGCTATCTGTTGTACTTTTAGAACACTTTCTAAAAACTTTTACCAAACAAATTTTTTGATATGTAGATGTGATTTATCATAATCTTACCACATTTGATTACACATTATTGATCCTTTCTACAATACTTTACAGTAAGGAAGATTAAGAATTCTCCTAAAATCACCACTTTGATCTAATCAAAGTGATTTCATATAATTACCTAACTGATCCAAACTTTAGTCTTTGATTCTTTGAACTTTTTAAAGGATTAAAGACTTGAGCCTTCATAGGTAATATCCATATATCAACTTATTGAGTAGCCATTCAAAAACATTTTATAAAATATTCTTCGCTTCCACTCACTTGAACTTTTAGCAGTCCATAAACACTTTATAAACAAGTTCTAGCAGCTTATTGGCACTATTTCCTTTACTGTTAAAGGCCTTTTTAGTCACCATTAATTCAAACATGATTCACATACTGATTATCATTTTAATACTTAATCATCGCATAAGACAAATCAAACCAGTTTTGAATCATACTAGATTAATGTGACCTAAGATCAAGTACCATTTAGAAGCTTTATGGGCCTTAGGAAATTCTTCTTTCATATGGTTACACAGCCTAACTTGCATTAGACGAATAAACTACCACTAAGATAGCTTTGATTAAAATTATACATCTATCTACGAATGTACATTTTAAATAAACACTATATTTACTCGATTATTAGTCTATTTTTTAGAAAATAACTAAAAAGCTATTTTAAAATAAACAGTAAATAGAAATTGAATTTATAAAGTACATTAAGATAGCTACTCAAATACAAAACTATATTCCTTGACTTAAACTACTGTCTCTTGATGCACTTACAGAAAATCCATTCATCAGAACACTAGTGAATTACCTACGAGTCACAGCTAGAGAAGACATGATATCAGATACCCTGCCATAATGGCTTTCCATCTTGGCAACAATGGTAACTAAGTACTTGGGCAATCCCTTTTAAATATTAATGTCCAGTGCTTTTATTAATAGAGATAAAACTAATTTTGACTCGTATTTTATTTTACCCTTTAGAGGTTCCTAATACCTGATATAGACTTTTACACTAAGTAACTCTCCCCTTAGTTCTCATTACACCTTTTCTCAAACTATACTTTCATCAATTCAGACACCGAGTAATCTCTATTACTCAATGTATCTAGCTTAAATTAATTGAGAGACCTTGATAGGCAAGTTAAGTTCATATCCTGTTGAGATTAGCTACCAATATTTGCATCAAGAATTCCAGTTCAATTAAAATAAGCCACCATTGTATGACACGCTCTGGAATTGAACTTTCTTAACGCAATCTAGTGTCTATCATCTTTCTCATAAGTTGTTCTCAAGCTAGCACTTCACTAATTAAACACTTCTTTCAAGTATCTGATCATCTCTACTATAGTCAACAAGTCAAGTATCTTATACTAGAACACATTCAACATCTAATGTTTTAATGTTGCATCCAACCAACTCATTAGTCTAGTTTAACGTTCCTAGCTTTCTTTTCAACTTAATAGAGATACTAGTAGCAAATTAGACAATTTTGAGCATCTACTAGTGCTCCACATGTATTAAAACATATTATATCACAGCGAGTATAACAGAGTAGACAAGTAACACATATCAGTATTGACCACAATGCATAAGATAACAACCAACCTAAAACCAAAACTATAAACAAATCATATTACATATAGGATTACTTTTGTTACTCTTAGCAAATAATCAAAGTTTGGAGTTCAAAATCTGACACTTACATGTATGCTGTGGCAACCCAACTAAACTACCTAAGACTCCCCGTTGGCGAGGCCTGATTGAGATATCGAAAGGGTGAGAACATTTCTCAACAAATATGTTTTTTTGTAAGCTCTTACTAAACATATTTAACACACCACACTTATCTTAGCCTCTAAGATTATACAACAGAGCTCCTAGAAGAGGCCAATGTAGCGCCCTAGTCAAGTATATATTGCTACCTCGACATTCATACAAGTCCATGAAGTACTCCACGTCGGCGTGGCTGTACTAGTTTTTCCTGCAGTTTAGCCTATCATAAGAGATCTAACCTTGTGCTCTGCAAATGAATGTCCTCCACGGGGAGTGGCCTACCTACTATATTGCTAGAGCAATAATAAAGGCCATGAGCATTCATTTAGAAGCTTGCTCCCACTTTATATTTCTAGTCTTGTGAGCTAATCAATCTACACCTTGCTCCATGGGAGAGGGGCGTGGCGAGTTATCAGTAAAGTGAGAACTATTCTCAACTAATATGTTTCCTAAACATAATTAACTCATCGTTTCTTTCTTGGCCTCTAAGACAATAGCACAATGCTCCCTAGGAGACTACCATACTATGCTAGTCAAGTGTATACCATTGCCTAGACGTTAGTACAAGAAAACAAGATACTCTGCGGATACGCGGTCGCATTTGTTTTTTTTTGTACCTTCATCTATCCCAAAGAAGTCTAATCATGTATTCCACGGACAAACGCTCTCCTAGGTAGGGACGGCTCCATACTAGTACCACTCGGGGCATGGGCCCCCTGCGGCCCATGGGATAAATCTTAAGTATTAGTGATGGCTTATTATAATTTTAAATATAGTTATAAAAAAGAATGGTGCCCCCAGTCATAGTGTACACCTTAGCTTGATGGTTGAAGTCTGTTATGATCCGGAATTTTAAGTCTTGTATTTGTATTGCTTGTGTGTAGTTGCTTGTATTTGAGTGTTGCAGCCATATTTGGTGTTTTGGTGCCAAATAGCTTCAAATATCAGGTAAGTTGGTTAAGCAAAGCTAAGAGGGGTCAAATGTGGCGGTTGAGATTTGTCTTAAGTCAGTCAATCTTGGCTTAATGCATTGTAACTAGAATTCTTTAATTAGCTTGCTCAAGTGTAAGAAAGATTCATTTAATGAAAATTCAAGATCTCTTAGAGATATTTTCGCTCTACTTCTCATCTATTTCTCTAACCTCTCATCTAACCTTCAATTCTTTTCTCATCTAATCTCTCTCTTTCACAAGTTAACTTCAATCTTTGAATTGAAGCTTAACATTTGGTATTAGAGCTTGGTTCTTGCTGTCAGTTGATCACTTTCTGATTGATTTGAGTTGGCGAGGCCAAAAAAAACACAATTCAATCATGTCTGGTGGAGTAACAACTAGATCTAGAGCAGGAGCTGGAAATCTGGTTACATATGTTGATTCTAGTGTTTCTTATGCTGCCGCAGTTAGCAATATTGCTACAGTAGACCAGGAAGAGGTTACAATGAAGCAATTAAGCTTGTAAATGAAGGAAATAGTTGTGCAGATGAAGCAGTCACAAAGAGATGTGGTGCGAGAAATGAATCAGAAGTATGACTATGGATTCCAGCAAGTCGGGGAAAGATAACTGATCAAATTCATCAGCATGCACAAGAGTTTGGATGACTAAATGATCGAGCAATTGGATCAACAATGGCGGAGGTTAGAAGAGAAATTTGCTAAAATAAGCAATCAATCAAGGGGACAGAATGTGTCTTCCAGTCCGGAAACTTTGCTTCCAGCTAGTTAGTTGCTCATGCGCTAACAACTGAGGTGTCAGGATGAAGGAAATCCTCAGGTGCAAAATGTTGCTGCTAGACCTCCAGATCCATTGCAATCAATTGGAATCAGACCTCAAGAGGTTGAAACAGCTGCAAGATTGTGAGATCATCCAATTGATCAAGTGCAATCTCGGTCATCAAGCTTGAACTCAAAACAGAATGATCGTCCTCCTGATTTTTTTGTGCAGTTCAGAACTGCATTTGAGGATTGATCCATTTGATGGCAAGCAGCCTCAATCGTGGTTGAGAAGGTGTGATCGGTATTTTCATTTCAACAACATTAAAGAAGTAGAGAAAGTGGAATTGGCAGTAGTACACCTCCATGGAGATCATGAGGTGTGGTTCTATAGCTTGTTGAAGAGCAATCCTACTCTTTCTTGGGCTGAGTTTGTGGAAGAGTTATGTGAGTGTTATAGTAATGAGGATTCCAGTGATGTTGTTGATAGCTTCAACAAGGTGTTCTAAACAACAACTGTTAGGGAGTATATGACGAGGTTCGAGAATCTTACAGCAAGCATGATAGCTACTAATCCTCAACAGACAGAGGCATATTATGTCTCTAGCTTTAAAAGTGGATTGAAGCCAAGAGTCAAGAACACGGTGTAGGCAATTAGGCCTCAAACTCTATCTAAGGCTTATGTAGAAGCCAAATTGATTAAGGCAACTGTTCTTTCTTCAAGTGACAGAAGCAAATTCAAGGGAGGAAGTTCCAAGTCTCATTAGAAGGAGTCAGTTGGATCTAAGGCCACTTATTCTGTTGAAAAAAGGTTCACAAGACCTTGTTATAAGTGTAATCAGCCTTATCAACAGGGCCACAAGTGTAATTCAAAGTTCTTGATGTCTGCTAGAGGAGTTAGCCAAGTTATGCAGTCCGATAGTGATGAACTTGAAGCTGATGAAGATAGTTCGGATCAAGAGTCACCGGAGGAAGTTGTTGATGATGAAATTGAGATCTCCATGAAAGCCCTGACTGGAAATGAAGCTCATAGCACTATTAGAATTAAAGGGAAAGCTGGCAAGAGATCAATTGTTGTCCTAACTGATAGCTGAAGTACTCATAGCTTTGTTGATCCTAAAGTGGTGAAGAAAGTGGGACATGAGGTGATCAAGACTCATCCCTTGGCAGTGACAGTGGCAGATGGAAACTCCATCCTTACTTAGAACAAATGTCAATCATCTCAGTGGTCTATGCTAGAGCATCCGTTCACTTATGATTTCAGAATCCTTCCTTTGGGGGGATGTGATATGGTACTTGGAGTTGATTGGATGAGGTCCTTCAGTCCAGTGCTCTTCGAATTTGCAAAGCTAACTGTGTCTTTTGAGATTCATGGATCTAAAATTACCTTGCAAGGCATGGAAGATCAAGCACAGTTGCAATTGATTAAAGGCAAGATTTTACAAGGTGGAATCAGAAAGAGTGCTTATCGGTGGATTGGTCAATTGTTTGCAATCTCCCCAACTGAATTGACAGCTACTCCTCAGCTTGAAGTGTAAGAGCTGATTGAAGAGTTCGAAGATATATTCGAGCAGCCCAAGACTTTACATCCTCAGAGGAATCTTGATCATGCTATCCCTCTCAAGTTGAATGCCAAACCAGTAAAGTTGAGGCCATACAAATATCCACATGCTTAGAAGATTGAGATTGCGAAATAAGTGGAAGAAATGCTCAAGACATGCTTCATCAGGCCAAGTAATAGTCATTTTTCCTCCCCTGTTATATTGGTGAAGAAGAAGGATGGATTAGCTAGGATGTGCATTAATTACAGACAACTCAACTCGTTAACAATGAAGGATAAGTTCCCTATCCTTGTTATTGATGACTTGTTAGATGAGTTGTATGGGGCATACTTCTTCACTAAGCTTGATTTGAGGCAGGTGATGCGTTTGATTTTTACATATTTTATTTCCCATTTTTGTCATATATTCGGCCTCTACATGTGTGTTTGGTTGTTATTTAAGTACATTTTCATGTGGAACACATCAAAGTGAACGAGAGAAGAATTCCAGCAAAACCAAGCATTATTGAAGCATATTTAAAGACTAATTGGAGAAACCCAACCACTTGTGCAAAAGAAAGACCCATCGGATCATAATTCAGTGAACCAAGTACATCCCACAGTGCTTCGGTGCTTAATCGAGAAAAGGGGCTCGGAGAACTGATCGATCCGCAGTTCGCGGTTAAAGAAACTAACTAAGAGCCTGCCGATCAATCGGCCAAAAGCACCAATCAATCGGGAGCTTTGCGTGAGCTCGCCGATCGATCGGATGGCTGATCGATCGGGTCTTATCCCCGATTGATCGGGAGGGTTCCGTACGGAACCCTAACTGCTCCTGCACCTATAAATAGAGAAGGGGAGGTTAGCCTTTTGCACGCTTTATCTTTGGCCGCATGTCCTCCCCTTTCTCTAAAACCCGAAGCCGCTACGAGATCTACAGGATCTCAAAAGCTGAAGCACAAGTGGTTGGAATACTGGGAGAATTCAGGCTTGAATTAGCATCGGCAAGAAGATTGAGGGAGTTTATTCTTTTATTTATTTCACGCATAGTATCTTCTTTTCTTTAAGTTTAAGGATGTGAAAAACTCCCATAGAGGAGTAAACTTTCTTAGTTTAGGGATGAAGGGCTAATAGCCATCCGTATCCCAGATTTATATTATACTTTTGACGATTGGTTTAGTTATGTTATATTTGCACCCCTGTGGGGAGTTCTTCATGATTATTGGATGTTTTTGTATGTGTGCTTGTAGCCATGACTAGGTCTCCAACTTTGCAGCGATTAGTCTTGTGCTTGTAGCCTAGGCCATAACATAACAGGAATTCACTCGTGGTCAGGGTTGAGGTTGTGCCCAACCCTGAACCCAATCTTTTATATAAGTTAATACTGAATTAGGAGTAACAAAAGAATTAAGTAGTGCTAATGAGATAACCTATGCTACATCTAGGGTGCTAAGATAGGTTATGCCTTTAGACTATTTTATTACATTAAGCCCTAATTTATATATTAACCCAAGCTTAGAGCTTGTAGCCTACGTCCTTTAAATCATCGTCATAAGTAAAATATAATGACGAGATACATGTTAAGCTACCCTAAATTCACTCCCTAAACTAACCTCAATTGAATTGTCACATTCGCTTTATATTCAGTTTTACTAATCTAGCTAACAATTTATTCAAACAACAAAAAAACCCAAAAATTCAAACCCCCCCCCGATCCGTCGGCCCTCTCCTCGCTTTTATTTCCCCCACCCCAAACCCTAACCCACGACCCCCCCATCTCCGGCCCCCATCTCCAACCATTGCCGTTTCGGCCACCACAGCCGATCCCGGCGCCGGTTTCTCTTTGTGTTTACCCTCTATTACAAGGTATGTGTTTCCCCCTTCTTTTATTTTTCACTTGACCTTGTTTCTACTTCAAGAGAGCATGTTTAGTCCATTCTTTGGTTGTTATCCTGCTTTATTAAAGTGGCTTAGTCCTGATTTATGTCTTAGTTGTGAATAAGTTTGAATTTTTTGATATTGTGCCATGTTTACACCTTTGTTTATGAACCATGTTTATATAGGTTTCAGTGATTGAATTTAGCCCTTTGATACTTGTGGTTGCTAGATTTATGTGTTTGGGATGTGCTTTTTTTTTTCCCGATCTAGGACTTTCGTCGTTTTTTTTAACTGTGGGTCAAGATTGGGGTGTTGTTCTTGTTGATTTTCCTCCTTTTTTTTATGTTTCTTTCTTTCCCTTATCTTTGTGTTCATCTGCTCTTGTTCTTATTTCTAGATTATGCCGCATGCCAAGCGGAGCCGCATTGAGGAGGGCAGCAGCTTCCAACAGACCGACATTCTTGCTCAAATTAGGGCGGCCCCTATATCTGGGGAGACAACGTTTGGTGAGGATCTTAAAGATGAGGGGGAGGGTGCTTGGGCCATATTCTTTTTCCAACATAGGGATCTTACCTACCTTCTTGTTAAAGAGCTGGAAGGAGACCCTGTTTTTCCTTCTTTAGTCAGGGAATTTATTCCTCCTATGCTCTCCATCAAGAAGGGATTCAGACCTACGGTGACATCACTATTCACGACAAGACCATCCAATTTGATGCCACGGACGTCGCTGAGGCTTTAGTTTATCCCTTATATGTTGACGAATCCATTTGGCACCCTCTCGTTAACCCACCAAAGGCCGTGGACATTATCATTGAGCTATGTGGCGGCCAATGTTCGACAGATCGTCCATCCACCACGTTCCGTTTTGCCCTTCCTTCTCATATGTGGCTCCTCGACACCATTATTAAGGCCAATCTATGGCCTACTGGTCATGCCCAGGAGCGCATTGGCCCTATTCTAGATCTTCTTTAGAAGTTCTACAGGGGTGTATGGGTGGATGTGGGGGCCACTTACTTACAGAGTTTTACTGCTGTCCGCCACCGGCTTCAGCGCTTCTCTGTTGGCGGCGGTGCTTTGTACTTTCCTCATTTAATTACGAGGCTTGTACGACGTGCTTAGGTGAGCATACCGATCGCTCCTGACCGAGCTTGCGCACCGCTCCGCCACTTTGATCCCACCCAGCATCGTCGGACCTTCCTTTCCCTTGCCCGGCCGATGCGCGCAGGGAGGAGTTGGACATGGAGGATGACTCGGCCTGGGCCGTTGCTCCTGCCCGACCATCACGCTGCGAGGGACACCCACCCACGCCACTTGCTCCTGCTGATCCCGGCAACGTCCCACCATACGTGACGGATATTATGCACCATTTGGATCACATTCAGTCTTTGGTCACTGAACTCTATCAACTGCAAACGGGTAGTTCTCTTCTGCCTTTTCCCCCTCCCTAAGTTATTTGTGTTACTCCTGTACTAAACATTTGTTTTGTCTATCTTTCTTTTCCTTTTATTAACAAATTGTTTTAGTCCACAGTCTTCTCTGTTCCTTTTTTTTTATGTAGGTTGCTTTTGTCTATCTCCAACTTCTGGGATTTGCTCGACATGTGTGGCTGCCTATTCATGATCTTAGGTCATCTCTCTCCTTTCCTTCCCTCTCTTTTAATTATGGCGCATTGAGGAAAATACAAGGTTTGGGTTTGGGGATGGCAGATGTGAGTCAACTTTGTTTGTCTTTTAAGCTTAATTTGGCATAAATGAGCTACATTTTTGAAGGCATAAATGAGTATAAGATTGTTTGTAACCCTTATTGTAGCCCAGTTCTGTTATGTACTTTGACGATTAGAATGATTACGAGACGAGATTATTGCTGGATCGGACTTTTGAATCCATATTTTTGTTTTTTAACTTGTTAGTGAGATTATTACTTTTCATCCTTAATCTTATGACATATCTCACTATTTGGGTCGAAATAATGGTAATAATTTTAGGAATAGGAATCCACTATTCTACTTCTAACAATGTTGAAATCAATTGTATAAATAATTCTTCATCTTAAGTAACCCCTAAAAAAAAAAAAGTGACTGGTTGATTCTTGTCGCCCCTGTGTCTCAAGCAAGTAAGCCCGTAGGGGTATCTTAAAACTTGGTATAGCCAACTAGGTTGGGAGCTGCCGGTCAAAAGCTCGGTACATGGGCCACAAAGAAAGCTCAAGAAGAATCAACTTTGTAGTTACTAAAATAAGCACTAATACCTACAAAAAAAAAAAAAAAAGGGTGTGTGCTAATGAATTAGGTTTTGGATCCTTAAGACTCGAGCCATTAGGTCCGTAGGGGTCTCTTAAAACCTGGTACCTTGAGCCAATTGGATCGGGAGCTGTTGGCCGAAAACTCGCTACATGGATCTGAGGGAGACATACCTTACCGAGTGAAAAAAAAGAGGGGAAAACGAGAGAGAAAAGTGAAGCCTTTTGATTTTACTATGTATTAGCAGTGAAGGGTTAGGATAACTTGTTCCTTTACTTATCACATTTATGTCTTCTTTAAGTTGGAGGGTTTTGAAGTAAGATGAAGAGGAGAGAAGTTCTAAGATCACTCACTAGTAAAAAGACCTTAATGACAGAGACTTAAGTTAAAACTAGTGCAATAATAACGTCACATAAGGATTCGCTACTCTCAAGTACACTCTCAAGTATGGTTGAGCAATAATTTTCAGCAGTGACCTTTGCGGTTAAATGCCTGACTCGACTTTTCGGCCAGTAGCTAGTTTAAATTGAATCTTACTTGAGGACAAGCAATGTGTGGGTTTGGGGATGTTGATGCGCTTGATTTTTACATATTTTATTTCCCATTTCTGTCATATATTTGGCCTCTACATGTGTGTTTGGTTGTTTTTTAGGTACATTTTCATGTGGAACACATCAAAGCGGACAAAAGAAGAATTCCGGCAAAACCAAGCATTATTGAAGCATATTTGAAGACTAATTGGAGAAGCCCAACCACTTGTGCAAAAGAAAGACCCATCGGATCATAATTCGGTGAACCGAGTACATCCCATTGCTCTTCGGTGCTTAAACGAGAAAAGGGGCTCGGAGAATCAATCGATCAGCAGCTCGCAGTTAGAGAAACTAACAGAGAGCCTGCCGATCGATCGGCCAAAAGCACCGATCGATCGGGATTTTTGCGTGAGCTCACCAATCGATCATCGCTTTTAGTTGATTGGGAGGGTTCTATACGGAACCCTAACTGCTCCTGCACCTATAAATAGAAAAGAGAGGTCAACCTTTTGCACGCTTTATCTTTGGACGCATGTCCTCCCCTTTCTCTAAAACTTGAAGCCGCTATGAGATCTACAGGTTCTCAAAAGCTGAAGCGCAAGTGGTTGGAATACTCGGAGAATTCAGGCTTGGATTAGCATCGACACGAAGATTTGATGAGTTTATTCTTTTGTTTATTTTGCGCATAGTATCTTCTCTTCATTAAGTTTAAGGATCTGTAAAACTCCCATGGAGGAGTAAACTTTCTTAGTTTAGGGATGAAGGGTGGGTAGCCGCCCGTATCCCAGATTTATATTATACCTTTGATGATTGGTTCAGTTATGTTATATTCGTACCCCTGTGGGGAGTTCTTCATGATTGTTGGATGTTTTTGCATGTGTGCCTGCAACCATGACTAGGTCTCCAACTTTGCAGCAATTAGCCTTGTGCTTGTAGCCTAGACCATAACATAACAGGAATTCACGCGTGGTTAGGGTTGAGGTTGTACCCAACCCTTAACCCAATCTTTTATATAAGTTAATACTGAATTAGGAGTAACAAAGGAATTAAGTAGTGCTTATGAGATAACCTATGCTACATCTAGGGTGCTAAAATAGGTTATGCCTTTAGACTAGTTCATTACCCTAAGCCCTAATTTATATATTAACCCAGGCTTAGAGCTTGTAGCTAAGTCCTTCAAATCATCATCCTAAGTAAAATATAATGATGGGATACGTGTTAAGCTACCCTAAATTCACTCCCTAAACTAACCTCAATTGAATTGTCACATTTGCTTTATATTCAGTTTTACTAATCTAGCTAAGAATTTATTCAAACAACAAAAAAACCCAAAAATTCAAACCGCTCGTTAATTAGTAAATCCAACTTAACTCTGATTCTCTGCAGATACGACCCGTATACCCGATTTAGCTACGACGATCTCGTACACTTGCGAGTAGACAGTTTTAAAACAAACTTTTAAAACACACCAGTAGGGTTATCATCAAATTAGAGTTCCTGAGCAAGACATATACAAGACCGCCTTCCAAACTCATCATGGACATTTCGAGTTTGTGGTTATGCCTTTTGGCTTAACCAATGCTCCGGCTACCTTTCAGACTGCCATGAATGATATCTTCAAGCCATTCTTGAGAAGATTTGTGCTAGTCTTCTTTGATGATATTCTTATTTACATTCCTACTTTTGAAGATCATCTCAAGCATTTGACGGAATTGTTTCTGGCAATGTGCAATCACAAGTTCTATGCAAAATTGGCTAAGTGCTCATTTGTGCAGACACAATTGGAGTACTTAGGCAATGTGATCTCACATAAGGGAGTCTTAACAGATCCTCCCAAGATTCAAGCCATGAAGGAATGGCCTATTCCAGTAACACTGAAGTAGTTAAGGGGTTTCTTGGGTCTTTCCGGATACTACAGGAAATTCATTGCTGGATTTGGTTCTATTGCCAAGCCCTTAACAGAATTACTCAAGAAGGATGCTTTTAAGTGGTCAGAACAAGCTCAAGCAGCATTTGAGGCTCGTAAGTCAGCAATGTGTGCCGCTCCGATACTAGCAGTGCCTAACTTTGCAGAAGAGTTTGTTCTTGAGACAGATGCTAATGGATCGGGCATTGGTGCAGTCTTATCACAGAATGGAAGACCAATTGCTTACCTCAGTCAGGCTGTAAGTCCCAAGCATCAAGCAATGTCGACTTATGAGAAAGAATACATGGCTGCTGATGCATTATCTCATAGATTTGAGGATTGTGAGCAAGGATTTTGTGGAGCCACGTCCGTTGTTTTTCCATCTTGGGTAGAAGAGGTGTACAAGTCTTATGAAGATGATTCTTTTGCTCAGGAATGCATAATAGCTTTCAGTGTGAAGAAGTCAGACAGTGTGGCTGCAGATGCTGAGGTTTCAGTAACAAAAGGAATCATCCGCTTGAAAGGAAAGTTGTACATAGGCTCTACTACTGATTTGAGGGATTAGATTGTTAGTGCTTCCGATGACTCTGCTTGGGGAGGTCATTCAGGGGTTGAGGGCACTTATCAAAGAATCAAAGCTTATTTAGTTGGCCGGGATTAAAGAAGACAGTAGCTAAATTTATTCGAGATTGTGAAGTCTGCCAACAAACTAAGTTTGGAGATCATAGGTCTCATGGTCTTCTACAACCTCTTCCTGTGCCTGAAGGAGCTTGGATCAATATAAGTATGAATTTCATCGAGGGATTACCCAAGTCAGAAGGCAAGGAGGTGATTTGGGTAGTGGTTGATCGCTTCACCAAATAAAGTCACTTCTTTTCTATGATCCGACCTATTATCGCTGAGAAATTGGCAAAATATTTCTTGGATAACATCTAAAAATTACATGGATTGCCTCAATCCATTGTATCAGATCCGTGGCTGTCAAGTGAAATATCAAGCTAAGTGCTCGATTCTTTGGTCCATACAAGATTGTGGAGAAGATTAGCAAAGTGGCATATAGGCTTGATTTACCTCCTAACTCATACATTCACCCAATCTTCCATGTATATTTGTTGAAGAAAAAGGTGAAGAAGGGCTATAAAAGCACAAAGGAGGCACCAGAAGTTGGTTCCAACGGGGCTCTTCTGCAGCAACCTGTTGTTGTCAAAGCTTCTCAGGGGCTTAAGGTTGCAGATAGAACAGTTCAAAAAGTGCTAGTGCAATGGACTAACTTAGACAAGCAATTTGCAACTTGGGAAGAGCTTAATTTTCTGAAGAGTTAATTTCTTACCTTCCATTCTTGAGGACAATAAGGTTTGCAAGTGGAGGGGAATGTTATGATCCGGAATTTTAAGTCTTGTATTTGTATTGCTTGTGTGTAGTTGCTTGTATTTAAGTGTTGTAGTCGTATTTGGTGTTTTGGTGCCAAATAGCTTCAAATGTAGGGTAAGTCGGTTAAGTAAAGTCAAGAGGGGTCAAATGTGGTGGCTGAGCTTTGTCTTATGTCAATTAAGCTTGGGTTAATGCATTGTATCTAGAATTCTATAATTAGCTTGCTTAAGTGTAAGAAAGATTCATTCAATGAAAATTCAAGATCTCTTAGATATATTTTCTCTCTACTTCTCATCTATTTCTCTAACCTCTCATCTAACCTTCAATTCTCTTCTCCTCTAATCTCTCTCTTTCATAAGTTAACTTTAATCTTTGAATTGAAGCTTAACATTTGGTATCTGAGCTTGGTTCTTATTGTCAGTTGATCACTTTCTGATTGATTTGAGCTGGTGAGGCCAAAAAAATACAATTCAATCATGTCTGGTGGAGTAACAACTAGATTTGGAGCAGGAGTTGGAAATGCTGTTGCATTGTTGATCCTAGTGTTTCCTATGCTGCCGCAGTTAGCAATAATGCTGCAGTAGACCAGGAAGAGGTTACAATGAAGCAATTAAGCTTGCAAATGAAGGAATTAGTCGTGCAGATGAAGTAGTCACAAAGAGATGTGGTGCAAGAAATGAATCAAAAGTATGATTATCGCTTCCAGCAAGTCGAGGAAAAGATAGCTGATCAAATTCATCAGCAAGCACAAGAGTTGGATGATGAAATGACCGTGCGATTGGATCAATAATGGCAGAGGTTTAAAGAGAAATTTGCTGAAATAGGCAATCAATCTAGGGGAAAGAATGTGTCTTCCATTCCGGAACCTTTGCTTCCAACCAGTCAGTTGTTCATACGCTAACAACTGAGGTCTCAGAATGAAGGAAATCCTCAGGTGCAAAATTTTGCGGCTAGACCTCTAGATCCATTGCAATCAATTGGAATCAGACCTCAAGAGGTTGAAACAGCTGCAAGATCTATCATCCAGTTGATCAAGTGCAATCTCGGTAATCAGGCTTGAACTCAAAATAGAATGATCGTCCTCTTGATTCTTTTGTGCAGTTTAGAACTGCATTTGAGGACATTAGACATCAAGATCGTCCACCTGATCAGCATCATCAGCATCATTTAGGAAGCAATGATGCAACATCAAATCGAAGAAGTAATGCACCTAGACAACCGCGAGTTCATATCAATCCATTTGATGGCAAGCAGCCTCAACTGTGGTTGAGAAGGTGTGATCGGTATTTTCATTTCTACAACATTAAAGAAGCAGAGAAAGTGGAGTTGGCAGCAGTACACCTCCATGAAGATCTTGAGGTGTGGTTTTATAGCTAGTTGAAGAGCAATCCTACTCTTTCTTGGGCTGAGTTTGTGGAAGAGTTATGTGAGCGTTATGGTGATGAGGATTCTAGTGATGTTGTTAATAACTTCAACAAGGTGTTCCAGACAACAACTATTAGGAAGTATATGACGAGGTTCGAGAATCTTACAGCAAGCATGATTGCTACTTATCCTCAAGCAACAGAGGCGTGTTATGTCTCTACCTTTATAAGTGGATTGAAGCCAGGAGTCAAGAACATGGTGAATGCAATTGGGCCTCAAACTCTATCTAATGCTTATGCAAGAGCAAAATTGATTGAGGCAACTGTTCTTTCTTCAAGTGACAAAAGCAAGTTCAATTTTTCAAGAAGATATTTTGACACCTCAAGGCCTTCTTCATAATGACCTTTTTTTAGCACCGGGAGTGTGGGCTCCCAAAAATATTTCACTTGGGAAAAATGTCAGAACAAAATTTTTTCCTTTCAATCTTTCCGAAAAACAAATTTTCAAAAAATTATGCTCAACACTAAATTTAGAAAAACCCCTAAAATAGTTTTAGGGTTTTCATCGTGGAAGAAAACCAAGTTCCAAAACTTAATAAATTTTTAAAAACAGCACAGAAACGCGCATATTTGTAAGCAAATCAACTTCTAAGTTGGGACACGTGTCAACTCCGTATTGGTCAGCACCAGAGTACACGGATAACATAGTTAGGTACCCCAAATCTATGCGCCTGACATGTGTCACATAATCCTTCGCCCGTAGCAATATTCAGGGATAAACATCGGGCTGATCCATGAGTGACAAGTGTCGCTTTCTGTTTGGCAAGCTCGTGTGCACGCGGATCACCCCTTATTAAAACACGCCTTTTTCTTCTTCTTTTTTTGTTTTAAATTCCCACATGAATAAATTCATCTTATGAATTTAGTTTAGCATTAAATTTATTTATCTCATAAGTAAATAATTCATCTCATGAATTCATTTTTAAATATTTTCAAATGATGCTTAAGTTGAGGTTTGTGAAGGGACTTTAAGGACAATCTAACTCTAGCTCCAAACAGGTCAAATATGATTATCATCTCAAGATAACAATTGATTATCTTTTATTAAAACTTTATACCAGTAAATAAGTTTTACTGTACTCTAGAAATAAATATATCCTCTCAAGAATTTCTCAAATAACTTTTATTGTGACAATTAACCCTTCTATTGGATATCTATGAGCAAAAACAACTTTAACTACTATCGCTATTTTTCTCACATCTTTTGTCGTTTTTCCAAACTCGCCCTTCTCGAACAATTTAGTAATACAAATAATAATTTTGTATGCTAATTTCAAATGTCGAACATATGGAATACTTTGGCCAAAGATTCTAGAATCTGTTCGTATATTTGCGAATCAACTACGGGGACATCTTTATCTCGTAAGAGACTATAGATTTCAGGTAAAATACCTATTCCCACTACACTTCATGCAGTTACCGAATGCACATAAGATTTAAGTCAATGCACTGTGACTGATCGTTTTAGCATATTAAAGCAATGAATAATCCATGCTCGAGTTCAGACTATTTTCTAGATTTAGAGTAATCGTCTTAAAGAATTAATTATTTCTCATAGCAGTTCCGAAACAAATAATTTAGGTAGCCCTACTCAATTTTCCAATGTTATTGACAATACCAACGTAACACTCTTGGAGCCTTATTCACATGACCAAGACAAGTCATTTAAAGTATCATATTATATTCTTATCAGACAAGGTTTACAAACTCATCACCAACTATGAACATATATTTTGACAACATATCACTAATTTGATTTAAGTCTATTCATGGCTCAATCTTATTGACCATTTAAACTAAATCCAACATGTCATCTTAAACTACATCCATCTCATGGAATGTTTTAGAAAACAATCACACACATATTTAACTCCTAAAGCATAATCAGACAATAAATAAATAAAATTATTTTATTTATTTAATATTTAAAATAACTAATTGGATTTTCTTGGATACCAATTCCAATAGGTTCTATGAGATTAATAACTAGTGAAGTGAAGAAGGGATACAATATTTGGCATGTAGCCAATCTCTCCCCAACAACGCATTGTAGCTTCATGTGGTATCCACTATAAAGAAAGCTGTCATCTTGCTCAAATTGCCAACAATCAATTCAATCGGGATAATCCTTTCAAACTTGGTGGTGGCCCTATAAAAGCCATGCATTGCCACATCCGAAGTTATCAAGTCATATTGATATTTACCAATAACCCCCGACATGTATGAAGGCAAGATATTAATGGCTGCACCATTATCCACTAAGACTCTGCTCACTAAGATGCCATCAAATTTGGCTCTGATGTATAGAGGCTTAATTTGTTTGTTGGCAGTAGTAGGACCATCAAACATTATCTTCATCATGGTAGGAAGGTTATTAGTTGACTTAGATGTTGGAGACTTACTTTAAAAGAAAAAGGATCAAAATTATTTTTGGATCTTTGTCTGCTGCTATTATATCCTCTTCAAGGCTCGTTAGAGTGATATAGAAACAAGTCTGGACACTTCATTCTTTTCATATTAAGTCTCATCCTGCTGTTTGTCGTGTTTTTCCTCTGCAACTCCCTTGGTCATGCATGAACGCTCTAGAGAGTTAACCCAAACTCTCCCCACATTCACACAGGTAAGACCCATCAGGTGTGTGATGTCCCAGACCATCCTTTGAGGACTATGGGTCATGTTAAGAGCATTAAGCTCAACCTCTAGAAATGACACCAAATACACCAAAAACATGGGACCCAAAAGTGCACTACATTAAGTCATAATACAACTTCGTTTGACCTGTTGAACCCGAGAAACCCGAGACGGGTATCCATCATACATGACTTTCACTCAATGGGCTTTAGTCCCATTCCTAATGCTATTTCCAGCACCATCTTTCTACAAAGGCCTTTTGTGAGAAAATCAGCAAGATTGCTCTCAGATCTTACAGACTCGAGTGATTTCACTCCATTTTTAATCAATCTCTTCACTATGATATGTCTGAGATGTATATGTCTTCTCTTTCCATTGTACACCTTATTCCGTGCAATACCAATGGTTGCTTGCAAATCATAGTGAAGATGCACAGATGAAACCGGTTTCTCACATAAGGGAAGCACTACAAGCAAGTCTCTGAGCCATTCAACTTCTAGATCTTCCAATTCTAGAGTAATGAATTCAGATTCCATTATTGATTTCGCAATATAAGTTTGCTTAGGTGACTTCCAAACAATAGTCGCACTTCCAAGAGTAAAAACATAACCACTTGTTGAATGAATTTCATCAGTATCAGAAATCCAATTAGCATCACAATACCCATTCTAAAACGGCAGGGTATCTTTTATAAAAAGAGACCCCAATTCATTGTCCCTCTTAAATATTTAAGCAATCGGGTAAAAGCATTCCAATGTTCTCGACTAGGATTATGGGTACAACGACTGAGCCTACTCATAGCATAGGCAATGTCTGGACGTGTTGAGTTCATCAAAAACATGACATTGCCAATTATTTTTGCATATTTTGAGTGAGACACTCCAATACTTTTATTCTTTTTTAAATTAACAGAAGGATCATAAGATGTTCTCACAAGATCAACATCAAAGTAATTGAATTTCTTAAAATCTTTTCCACATAGTTGGTTTGATTTAAGGAAATCCCATACTCTATCTTTATGATCTTAATTCCTAAGATTATTTTAGCCTTACCAAACCCTTCATGGCAAATTTCGAATTTAGAAAAGATTTGGTCTCAAGTACAATATCAGCATTAGTGCCAAAAATAAGCATGTCATCCACATATAAACAAATAATCACACATCCTTTATCAATGGTCCTAGAGTATACACACATATCACTAACATTAACAATAAAACCATCCTGAACAAGTGTGCTATCAAATTTTTGATGCCATTGTTTCGGTGCTTGCTTAAGATCGTACAATGACTTCATTAACGTATATACTTTATCCTCTTTTCCTACAACTTTAAACCCTTTGGGTTGTTCCATGTAAATTTCTTCATCTAAATCACCATTTAGAAAAGCAGTTTTAACATCTATCTGATGAATGACCAAATTATGAATGGTGGCTAAAGCTATTAAGACCCCAATAGTAGCAATCCTAGTCATAGGTGAGTAACAAAGAAATCCACATCCTTCTTTTGAGTGTATCGTTTGGCTACAAGTCTAGCTTTAAACTTGTCAATGGTACCATCGACCTTTAATTTTTTCCTGGACACCCACTTATACCCTATTGGTTTACATCATTTGGGCAAATCTACAAGTTCCCACGTATGGTTGCTCATTATTGAATCTAGCTCGCTGTTTATTGCTTCTTTTCAAAACTTAACGTCTATCGATTTAATAGCTTCCTCATAGGTTTTAGGGTCTTTTTCCATCATAAAGGCCAAAAAAAAAAAAAAAAGTTCTTCAAGAATTTCATCCTTTTCAGTCAAGAAAGTTGTTATAAAAGCTGGACCAAAGGGTTTTCCTGTTCTAATCCTCTTGCTCCTTCTAGATCCAGAAATCTCATGAGGTTTAGGTCTAGCTTGTTTGGTTAAGCATGCATCAGAATTCTCAACAATGGGTGACCTCATAGGAAAAATATATTCAAAGAATTCAACACCTTTAGATTCTAAAATACTAATAATTATAGAAGAATCATGAGACTTCAAAACTATATGTAGCAGAATTGTGTTCATAACCAATGAAGACTATTGGGACCTATCTTGTCCCTCTTAAAGTCAGGTAGACCTAATATAGCAAGACACCCCCATACCTTTAGATAACTAAGAATTGGTACAAAGCCTTTCCATAGTTCATAGGGTGTTTTGTCTAACCTCTTCTGAGGTATTCTGATCCTTTTGTTCGAAATTTCTTCTTTCATACCGAATCGCTTGCAAAGAAGTAGAAGAAGCCCACAGACCCACAACGTCTTCCCACCCCTCATACGCTTTAGAACAAGAACAAAGGGAGATTACTCGGGTAGTTATGAGAATGGACCACATTCAAGAAAGAACCGGACCAGACTATTTATTTAAGAAGGGTTTTTTAGGCGTTCGAGGCCCTTCTCTCCCTGAGGGAGAAGAAGTTCAGCTCTTCCTGTCCAATTGAATGACCAATGAAACACTTACCTCCACCCAACCCCCTTACTTCAATCCCATGAGCTCAAGATAGCCAATCAAGAAGCCAAGCCAGCGTATTGACAGTCTCTAAGGTTAACCACGAGCTCTACCCGACTTAGTGTAGCAACTGACGATAACTAGTTAGACCATAACTTTTACTCCTTTACTACCTGCCACAGGATTCAACACATAGCATGCAGATAGAATTGCTTCCCCCCACATGTTCTTAAGTAAACCTGAACTTATCAACATAGCATTCATCATTTCTTTTCAAGTTCGATTTTTCCTTTTTGCTATTCCATTTTTTGTAAGGCACTAAGACTTCATGTATGATTCCATGTTCTGCACAAATCTTTAAAGAGGTCTAGAATCATACTCTCCTCCCCTATCACTACTAACTCTCTTAATTTTCTTGTCTAACTGGTTTTTGATCTTAGCCTTGTAGATTTTAAACATGTTTTCATCCTTATCCTTTGTCCTAAGGAGGTTAACTCTTGTAAACCTAGAATAATCGTCGACAAAGGTGATATAGTAATGTTTACCACCCCAACTTATAGTGTTCCTAAAATCTCTTAGGTCATTGTGTATTAATTCCAACATTTCCATGGTCCTTTCTACCTTTTTATTAAAGGCCCTTTCTAGGGTGTTTAGCCACCACACACATCTCATATTTTATGAATTCCTTATTACTAAAACTAGGTATTAGGTTTGAACTTCTCAATTTTTTAATTGATGCAACATTCACATGACCTAATCTAGTATGCCATAATTCAAGTGACTCAGCAATATAAGCAGAAGAACTTGGTTTATTCACATTGTTAGCAACTCTTAGCACAAACAAGCCCCTAGTACAATATCCCTTTCCCACATATTCCCCGTTTATGGCTAGCACTAACTTATCATATTCAAAAATTAGTTTTATACCAGCCTTATTAGGTAGTGCACTAGAAACTAGGTTTCTACGAATATCAGAAACATGCAAAACATTATTTAGATATAATTTTTTTTTTCTAGAAGTGAGTTTGAGAAGAATCATCCCTTTACCGAGCATCGGCACTAAACTTCAGTTGCCCATATACAAACCTTTCCCTCACCCGACCTCTCATGCTCAGTGCATAGATCCTTGTTGGTGCAAATGTGCCTTGTAGCCTTGGTATCTACGATCCACTCAATAATGTTACAAAGAAAATTGACCTTCGAGATCATTGCAATAATGTTCTCTCCAATAGAGTCTTTAGCCAAGCGAACATGAGGTTTGTTACCTACAAGCTTCACTTGTCCATGGCGTTTTGAGCATTTGTAGGTAGGATGACCCCGCTCTCCACGCACCTGGCATTGACCTTTGAACTTCTTCACTCCCTTTGCAGAATTAGGTTTCGTCTTTTTCTTCCCTTTGGAGGACTTCCCCTTTTGCTCACTGTTACCTATTCCTTTTCCTGTAGAATTTTCAATAAGATTAGCAGCAGAGGAAGAGTGAAAATGAGCCTTCGTTTTACCCAGTATTCAGTTTGATTTCTCAATCCTGAGGTCAGCCACAAGTTGCTTCAAATTCAGGTCATTCTTCTTGTGCTTGATTTGATGTTTGTAACTGTCCTAAGAGGGTGGTAACTTCTCAAGTAAACAGTTAGCTAGCAGATGATCACACATAAGCATTCCTTCACTAAGAAAAACATCAACCAATTGCTCATATTCATGGATCTGATCCATGATCTACTTTTCATCAATCATAGTATAATGTAACCAACGACTAGCAGCGTATTTCTTTATTCCTATATCATCAGCCCCATACTTGTTTTTTAAGGTTTCCCGAATCTCTTTTGCAGTTTTATGTTTGTTATACAATTTGTAAAGAGGTGGGGTCATACAAAACAACAAATTACCCCTACCTGTGCTGTTGTCCATTTCAGTTGCAGTAGTAAGAGCGAGTTGGTATACATCACTAAGACACTTATCATTAAACAAAGTGTAATCGACTCTAAGTTGTTCTAAGAAAACAACATCTTATTAGACCACTTCATATAATTTTTCCCGTCTAGCAGAGCGACATTGGACATGTCAGGAATACCTAAAGTTTCAGAACCAGACAACTGACCAAAGACCCGGGGGGGGGGGGGGGGGGGGGGATTATCTAAACATCTTTAAATTCGACTTTAAATTGTTGGAAAAAATGGAAGATGAAAGGTCAACTCAGGAAAACTTAAGGTGAATAGAATACTCAAAGAAGTGGAAAGGGATTACCGCGCCGTGGAATAACCACTGCCTTAAAGGCGAATTTGCCCCAGCATCAATACACACTTACAATCGCCTCCCAAGGTTAACGAGATGACCGTAGCACCCTTGTACTACAGGGCCATGATATGGGAGAACCTCGAACAATTCCTAGTAAGAGAACTAGTACAAGAAAGTATAAGGGGGAAAGAGAGAACTGATATAGGCAGATCCCTTATATAGGCAGATAGAGAAAACACTAAATTTATTGGCCATAATTTAAAAGGTCTGTAACTACCGGGACCTTATGACTGCATTAACCCTACCAGCTACGACAGCATTAATCTTGCCAACGACTAAAAATATTCCTGCAAGTTAATTCGTTCAACAACTAGTAAATTTCAATGGAAAAATCTCTTTGAAGCAAAACATGCCCACGCCCATGACCGCACCCACACCCTTCACCAGTCACCCGAGCCCTGCCCGACTCGGCGTGGCGCCGGGGGCGGGTAACAGGTGCACGCGTGTGGTCCACTTTAGCTCCAATGGAAGCTTAACAACTTACCAAGCAAAATGGAAGCTGGGATATTTATACAAGGTTTAATGTTCTATCCAAATCGATGTGGGACATGATAAACAAGGGAAAGTAGGTTTTAGGAAAATTTTTCTATGTGGGATATACTACTACATAACACTTAAATGAGATGGGCTACTCTAGACAGGCTCTTTTCACCTTCTTTCAAAGTGAGATGTGAGATGAAGTCTTGGAAAAATCAACTTAGGAAAGTCACAAACCTCTTTTTTTAATGTGGGACAAGAAATAAGAAGAGCTACCATGTCAATGTTTTGAAGCATATTTCTAACAAAAACAATTATATTTTTTATTATATGTTATATACATATGAGAAAATAAAGAAATTTTTTTTTAAATATAATATACATGGAGAAGAAGAAATAACAAATTTCTTAGTTATTAACATATAGTATGGGAAAAAACAAAAATTATTTTTTGGTATATATTATATTTTAGAAAAGGGTATAAATTTATTTTTGTGATATTCTTAGTAAATATATATACATATATGAAGAAAGAAGAAAATATTTCCAATTATTTGTAGATAATATTTTGTATACATAAAAAGAAGAGAAAAATATTTTTGGATTGGAAAAAGAAAATTCTTCTTGGATATTGTATAGTTATATGTAGAAAAAAATTAATTAAGTTATTATGTAGAGAAAGCAAAAAAAAAAATATGCTTGAATGTATATAAAAAAGAAGGAAAAAATTTAATATATATATTTTCATATGCAAAAAGAAAATATATTACATATTGTAAGAAAGTATATTTTTTATTTTGACATTTGTATACGTATTAGAGAATGAAATTATTTTAGGGTATGAAAGAATGAAGAGGATGCCTAACACAGCAGCCCTCTCGCATATTTATAGAGCTTTAAGTACATGCATATTACATACAAGGAAGGCCCAATGGGCTTAATACATACAATACTAAATATCTGTACATTGTAGTCTAACATCCCCCCCTCAACCGAAGTAGGAGATGATCAAATGCGAAGGTTGTGTTTAAAAAGAAGAAAGAGATGCCAGGGAAGGCTCTTGGTGAAGATATTTGCAACTTGTTAAGATGAAGGGACATGAAGAACTCGAACAAGACTCATCTGAACTTGTTCACGAACAAAATGAATGTCGATCTCAACGTGTTTAGTGCGAACATGCTACACGGGATTAGTTACAAATACATAGCTGAAACATTATCATAATAGACCAAAGTAACTCGGGGAAGAAAAATACCAAGCTCACTAAGAAGGGAGCGAAGCCAACAACACTCTGAAACGGCATTAGCAATTACACGATATTTCGCCTAAGCATTGGATCGGGAAACGGTAAGCTGTTGTTTGGAGGACTAGGAAATGGTACTACCCCCTAGAAAGACACAGAAGCCAGATGTAAAGCGACGAGTATCTGGATAGCCAGCCCAATCTGCATCGGAGTATGCTACGAGTTAGTCCACATGAGTAGGAGATATAGTTAACCCATGATCAATTGTGCCTTTAAGGTATCAGAGGATACGTTTAACGGCCATCTAGTGGGGTAACCAAGGAGCATGCATAAAGAGACACATCTGTTAGATTGTATAAGAAATATCAGGTCGAGCAAAAGTGAGACACTGAAGGGCACCAACAATGGATCTGTAGAAGGTGGGATTAGTCATGAGCTCACCATCATCCACCGAAAGCTTGGACTTAGAATCTATAGGTGTGACAACGGGTTTGCAGGAAATCATGTTGGTCTTGTCAAGCAGATCATGGACGTACTTGGATTGGGATAAGAAGAGACCGGTAGATAAGTGAGATACTGCGATGCTGAGAAAATAATTGAAGCGGCCCAAATCTATCATATCAAATTCAGAGCGAAGAGAATGAAGCAAGGCTTGAAGAAACATGTCAAAGGAGGCAATGAGAATTGTATCATGAACATAAACTAGCAGTATAGCCATGTCACGCCCATGACGTAAGACAAATAATGATGCATCAGACTTACAACTGTTAAATCCAAGACGATGGAGGAAGGTAGCAAAATGAGTGTACCATGCATGAGGAGCCTATTTGAGACCATAAAGAGACTTGTTTAACTTGCAAATGTGATAAGGAAACTGACAACTGACAAAACTTGGTGGTTGCTTCATATAAACCTCTTCATTAAGAGTATCATTTAGAAATGCATTCTTGAAATCAAGCTGATGAATAGGCCACTTACAAGAAGTGGCAATCGTCAAGAGAGTGCGAATAGTGGCGGGCTTAACAACGGGACTAAAAGTTTTACCATAGTCTATGCCATACCTTTGTGTGAATCCCTGGGCAACCAACCAGACTTTATAGCGTTTAACTTGACTAGTGGAAGTCTATTTGATGTGATAGACCCATTTAGAACCAACGATGTTACCGTGAAGGGGTGGAGGAACAAGATCCCATGTTTTGTTATGAATAAGAGCATTGTGTTCATCAAGCATTGCATTTCGCCAGTTTTCATTGGTAAGAGCCTGCTTATAAGAAAAAAAGGAACCTCGGGCAACACAAAATGAGCAAGTGTAAATGGTTTGAGAAGAGGTTTCACAATACCAGCTTTTGAGCGAGTGATCATGGGATGAACAGAAGTGGACAACGTAGCCGAAGGCGGGACACCCGGCGGTAATGCCGCCTCTGCAGGAGCCGAAGGGGATGGCGCATCCAGCACGGGTGGCAGCGAAGAGGGTGGGGTGGTAGTCGGTGACGGGGGCAGGACGATCCTGACGGGTGGTGGGGAGCTGCCGACGAAGGGAGATGATGCAAGTGCTAATGAGAAGACATAATGAAGACTTTGCATCGAGGTTTGAGAGAAAGTACCCAACCGTGCCAAAGGAAAATCTGTTTCATAAAAAACAACATGCCTCGAGGTAATCACTTTATTAGTTGAGAGATCCAACATTTGTAACCTTTATGATTAGGTGGATATCCCAAGAAAATACATAAGGTGGATCGCGGAGCAAGTTTATGTGGAGTAGTTGCACTTAAATTAGGGTAACATGCACCGCCGAAAACTCGAAGATGATTACAATTGACTTTCTTTTTATATAATTGTTGATATGGAATCTTTTTCTTAATGGATGTAGAGGGCAATGAATTAATAATATGAGGAGCAACAAGAACAACTTCAACCCCAAAAACTCCAAAGGCATACAAGCTTGAAACAGAAGTGAGCGCATCCTATTACCAATGGTCCTATGCATGCATTCAGCCTTCCTGTTTTGTTGGGAGGTGTGAGGACAAGAAACCCGACTAAGAATCCCCGTTGCATAAAAAGTCCATTAAAATCACGATTGATATATTCTGTGCCATTATCACACTGAAATTGTTTTATCTCTACACCAAATTGGTTTAGTATGAGATTACGAAACTGAACAAATAAATTGAATATCTCAGATTCGGCATGCATAGGATAAATCCACACAAAATGAGAATAATAATCCAAATATAACAAATAATACTTAAAACCATTGAACTAAAAATAGGCGATATCCATACATGGGAATGAGCAATATCAAAAGGATGCATAGTGTTTGTAACAAACTTCTGAAAAGGTAAATGACTATGCTTATCCAGTTGGAAACGGTGAAACAAACTTGAATCTGAAGAACTAGAGCAAGAAATAAATTTTTGTTTAACTAGAGTAGAAAAAATTAGCTCTCCTGGATGGCCCAAGCGATGGTGCCAAAGAGAAGAGGAGAGTCGAGAAGCGACGAATGATGTGGTGATGGAAGGTGATCCTGGTACGGTAAAGAGAGGCCCTGGACTGACACATCAGATGATGGTAGACTTTGATTTAGGATCCTTGATAGAAAAACAAAAACAGTAAAATTTAAGGAGACAATTATTATCTGAACAAAATTGTCGAACTGAAAGTAAATTTTTAGAGAGACCAGGGACAAAAAGAACTTTATTTAAGACAAAAAAAAAAAAAAAAAAAAAAAAACCAACAGGGGTGGAAATAAAACATGACCCAATGCCAGCAATAGAGAGAGATGCGCCATTACCTACTAAAATTTTATCAAGACCATTATAAGGAAACAAGGACATTAGGATACCTGAATTATTTACCAAGTGGGAGGATGCCCTACTATCCATGACCCGGGATGAGTCAAGGATAGGAGACGAATAAGGCTGTGGAGAGAACTGACTCACATCAAAACCTGGCTAAACACCATAGCTAGTGCTATAAGCATTATTTGCAGGATGAAATTGTGGATGAGGAAATACATTACCACCCAGAGGAGCAGTGCCGAACTGAGGAGATCAATATGGCATGCAAAACGGGGGCATGGGCCATGGCATTCCCCGATAGTGAGGACCTCACATGTTCTGCATCCACTGATTTCCATAACCATGACTATTTCATCCACAACCACGGCCATTTCCTCGACCCCCCACGGCCTCGACCATTACTAAATTGTTACCAAAACCCAACAGGTGTGACGTTGATGAGCAGGGAGGGCAACCAGCTGCTCTGTCGTAGCCGATTGCTGCTGTGTTGGATGTGGGGTTGCAATAACCACCAGCTGCTGCGGTTGCTCCACAGTAGGTGTTGTAGCAAGGAGGACAGTACAGGCACCAATATTATCGTTCTTAAGACGAGATTCCTCATTCATCAACATAGATTGGGCCTCAATAAATGGTGAAAGGGGAACTCTAGATGTAATAGAGGTACAAACAACACTAAAATCTTTGTCATCAGAAAGACCATCTACAGTAGCTAAAACCATATTAACATCAGAAATAGAGGCATTCACAGATCGAAGATTATCAGCCAAGGATTTGATTTTCATGAGATATTCTAACATAGAGAGATTGCCTTTCTTAATGTTGGTTAATTCTCGTTTAAATTTCAATTGATGAGATTGAGCAAAGTTAGTAAAGAGTCTAGAAATCGAATCCCAAAGCGATGCAGCAGTTAAATGATCATCATTCCCTCACACAATACAGCAAGATCAGGAGAGATAGTACCGAGTATCCAAGATATAAGAAGATTGTTGATTTGTCTCCAACAGCACTAGTTCAAATCCGAGGCAACGGGTGGAAAGGAGGAGCCATCAAGGTGGTCATCAATAACGTAACCCCGACAAGCAGAGAGAAAGGAGCGGTGCCATACTAAGTAGGTGGATGGATCATTTAGATCTAGCGTAGATGATATTTGGTGTCGGATAATGGAAACGCTAAATGATGTGGAAGGATGGTCATTCCACCGGCGACTGGTCCTGCAGCAAGCGCTAGTGAAGGGATGGCATCGGAGGGAGAAGTAGTGGATGAGTGGGTATCATCCATGGAAGGGTGGCGCGCGAGAGAGGAGTAGTTTGATGTGGTTAGGATTAGGCAGAAGAGGGCAGCGGCGCATGGGAGACAGCAACACAGGGTGGTGCGGCTAGGGTTTTAAAAAGATTTTAGGGTTTTTGTTTAAATATTTTGAGGAGGAAAGAGGGGGAGACTAGGGTTTGCCTTATTTACAAGAGAGCTAGGTTTAGCTCTGATACCATGAAAGAATGAAAAGGTTGCCTAACACAGCAGCCCTCTCGTATATTTATAGAGTTCTGAATACATGCACATTACATACAAGGAAGGTCCAATGGGCTCAATATATACAATACTAAACACCTATATATTATAGTCTAACTAGGTCTGCTCCCGTGCGATGCACGAGTGATATTTATTGGTCACTATATTTTGCAGCTTTTATTTTTGGCGTTGAACAAACTATCCATAATCTTAATTTACATAATTCTCATGGTAGTAACCGTAAAAGTTTTCAAAAAAAAAATATCACAAAATATATTTCCTATTTTAAGTCTTGAATAGGAAATTTATTTTCCCTTTTTTCTTGTATGGATTTTTTTTCTTTATGGATCAAATACAGAAAGTCTTAAATTATTTTTTTTTATTTTTGATTCTTGGAGGTTTAATATTTTTTCTTTTATGGACTAAATACGAAAAGTCGTAAATCGAAATTGTTGAAGGTCTAACTTGAACCTTGTTCTTGAATTACATAAGAGAAGTCTTAAATTAAAAATTTATCACTTTGATTTTTCTTTTTTTATTTTTGCTTCTTGGGGGCAGTTTTTGTTTTATAAAACCCTATTTATTTTTTATATATTAAATACGAAAAGTTTGAAATTGAAAATTTATTTATTTTTGTTAATTTTTAGAACTTTAATGAATTAAGTTTAGTTTACCTTAGTTTTATTATCGAATGTGTAAATATTATAAACCAAACTCAAACTTTACATACCTGAGTGGGTTAAAATAAATCCTTCCTTGCAGTAGCCATGAGAAATGCCGCACTTCATGGACTAAATACGAAAAATCTTTCCTTTTCTTTTTTTTTTTTTTTGGTTTTTGGAGGTCTAACCCGCGCTCTGTTCTCGGATTACATAAGAAAAGTCTTCAAATAAAAATTTATTACTTTATGCATGAATATACATTTGGCATAGTGCGTTAGGGTTTTTATCAAAATAACCCAACTATAACTTTTCTAGACAAAAATAATCGAGCTCTAAAAATTTGATTTTGAAAGATACTGAATTGGTGGTTCAGTGTGGCGCATGGTATGACACTCTGGTTTATTTTGGTAGAAAAGTTAAAGTTGGGTTTTTTTTTTCTGTTAGGGAATAAAGTTGGATAATTTTTTGATAGAAAAGCTAGAGGTAGGTAATTTTTTAATTAAGAGATATTGGAATAGCAATGGAGTTGGTGAAACTCGCTACTCGCGAGCAGCTGCCCCATTTGGGGCTGTTATGGGTATAAGTGGGGACCCGCCCTGCCGTGCTCCATACCAGCCCCTGCCCAACTCATACCCACCATATGCGTTTTATTTTGTACATAGTTAACCTTCATATTAAGAAATAAGTGTTTAAATTTAATAATCCAAAATCTTTAACAATGTTATAAAAGAAATAAGTTATTTTTAAAAATAGTACTAAATAACTAATAGGAGCGGGTATGGATAATAGTTTTGTACGCAAATTAGGGAGGTAATGGGGCGGGTACAAGTATAGGATAGAGAATTTTTAATGCCCTTCTTTTCTTGGACTCTATTTTTAATGATTAGAATATGAAACGTTGAATTTTGTAGGGTTGATTTTAAAAGATATTGAATTGGTGGTTGAGTATGGCGTGTGATATGATGCTCTGATTATTTTTTTGCAGAAAAGTTAAAGTCGGGTTATTTATTGGTCAGAAAATAGAGTTCGGTTCACATTTTCACAATTGAACCAAAAAAAAAAATTAAATAATTAAACCTTCAATTCATAGTACACTACAAAGTTCAACTTCTACGTAATGAAAGACTTTTGTAAATCTCTTTATAGTGTAACATTGCAAGATAATTTATATGTACATCTTAAATGTTAAGGATGCAGGTACGGGTATGGGGGAGGCACCTCCCGTACTCGCCCCTGCCCCACTGCCATCTCTTTGATATGTTGAGATATAGCTGGACTACTTTTAGTTTGAATTTCTTGGATAAAGGAAAATAAAAGAATTTTAGGATTAGGATTGAAAAAATGAAAATAAAAGGAATTTAGGATTAGGATGGGAGTGGGAAGGATTTGGAAAAAGAAAAATAAGAAAAAAGAAAAATTCTAAGAAAAGGGGGTTGGGGGTGGGGAAGGTTTTGGAGGCTCCCAACTCCTTTATTATATATAGTAGATAGATAGAGTATATATTTTTATTTTGAAAAAGGGATAAAATTTTTTTTTAATATATATTTTACATATGCAAAAAGAAAACATATTACATATTATATAAGTGTATATGAAAACTGCGGCCTGATTCCGTCTATTTCCACTTTTGCTGCTCTTCGCCTGCTGGGCCGCGAAATGGGCCACAAGTACCATCCATGTCCCTTCTTTTGCATTAATATTGATGTATTCATGCATTTGATGTTTTTTCCTTTCTTTCTTTTTTGCGGATTGTACTTAAGAGCTCTCTTTTTATGGTTTCTTTGTATTTCCTCTTTTTGGCATTTTGCTTTTTATTGCTTTCTTTTGGATTGCATTTTGTAGGCCTCGGCCATCTTGGGGTATGCCCCTCGTACTCATGTATGAACGTACATCGGTGCGATTTTTTGATATATATACAACTGACTTATCAAAAAAAATGTATATGAAAACTTGATAATCATGAATGCTGAATTGTTTTTGGATATATGTATATTTATATAAAATAACTTTTTTGTACACGTATACATATGGGAGAAAAGGAAATTTCTTTCGTTTTGACATGTGGACACTTGAAAAAGAACCAAAAAAAAAAAAATGCATTAAAAAAAGGGGAAATGCTTTTCTTTTCATGAGCTTGTTTGGGCTTCTTAAGTTGAAAGTTAAAAGTGGGACCATCGTATTTTTGATGTTATTTAAAGCCTTTTTCTTCCACACAAACCCTAGCTAGTTATTTCAGCTACAGCTTTAATTCTAATGTTGCTTGTCCATTTTAGTAAGGTCCAAGATCTTAGCAAATTGATTATGCCCAATTCTAAACTCTTTGGTTTGCCTTTTACAGGATATGTTTGCGTTAGGCCGATCTACTCATGACAAAATTTTAATAACACATTTGGCCATGACTGCTTTTAGAACAAGGCCAAACAGGATGCGCAGCCTTGACATTAGACAAAAGTAAAAGCCTACACTTTGGTTGAATGGGACTATTCCTACAATTGCTTTCTTTTATAGGTTTTGCTCTTAGTAGATAGGTTCGGTGATTTTGTGTGTCATTGCAGTGTCATATTCTCTTTTTGTTAATAACCTACCAACAGACCTATTCAAACCATCACATAGACTCAAGTAGGTTGATCCCATTTCATCATTGTCTTCATCTTATGCATTCATTTTCTAGCACGGAGTTTTCATAAAATAAAATAGATGCAGGACATGCATGATTGGCTGTAAACATAGCAGATTGATACCACCAATCCCATCTATGTTCTTTTCGGATGATAGTTTACTGTTTTGAAAGTGAACCATGGAAGTTTTGTGAGATTATTTATTTCACAATCCTGTCAATTAGTTAACTGTTGTAAGTTAACGATTGTGTTCTCAGTAGATGTCCCCTCAAATCTATGACATCGCCTTATAGGAAATATCTCAAATGCCCGCTCTTTATAGGCTGAGCAGTGAAGGAAAAGTTTCAGTTAATAATGGACAGAGTACACCAAAAACTTGCCTTGTGGAGAGCCAATATGATATTAAGGGTGGTCGAGTGGTATTGGTTCAATCTAACCCACCTAGAAGCTATTCTTGCCTAAACAATGGAGTGTTTTGCACTTCCAACGACCATAAATAAAAATACTTATAAAGCCAATAGGGACCTTTTTCAGGAAATGAAATGCCAATGTAGGTGGGCTGACCTTATGAAAGCCTTTCTGTGTAAGCTATGCTAGAAAGTAATGTGTAGTCATAATTGTTGGGAAAAAGTATAAATTTTGTGGGAAAAAATAAACTTTGATGCCAACTATTGGATTCACAGTTCCAAACTATGTTCACAACAATAGGCACTTAATAGAGCACTTAGAGTAGGAGACTCTTCTCTCTACCTAAGCCCCCGATCGGAGAGTCACGCTTCGTGACACCTCACGTGCGAGGGTTCCTGGGAATAGGTTTATCTCTATAAACCCTTTGCCCTAATACCAGTTGTTGGGACGAATTTCAAAAATTCTCCCTACTTTCATAAAGTTTACACAGCGGAAGAAATTTAGAACTCATAATTCTAAACCTAGGATTGATTTAAAATTCCTAATTCTAAACCTAGGATTGATCTACATGCCTTTTACTCTAATACATTCATAACAATACTTAAACTCAAACAGGCATAATAACAAATACTGTAAATAAATAGAAAAGCGAAAACTAAAAGAAGAAGGAAAAAAGAACATACCTAGACTTGCTCCAATTATAAAGAATACCAAAAAAATTGAGACCCCACGATCTTCTGTGCAATGACCTTGAACTGCCCGGAGGGTGGGCTCCGAAAAATATTAAACTGAGGAAAGAAAATTTTCAATAGAAATTTTTTCCTCCAATTAGGTCTCCGAAATAATTTCTATAAACCCAAAATAATTTGTTTGATTGAATACCAAACCTATGGAATAAGTACCTCTATTTATACTAGGCTACGGAAGCGAAAAACAGCAAAGTCGTCGATGTAGGATTCGCAGTTAAAAGATCAAACGCAGCGCTTCAAATATTAAACCAATTAAAATGCTGCGTTTTCGTGTAATTCAAAAAGGCGCGCCTTTTCCTTTTCTCTTAACACGTGACACATGGCGGCCGTGATTGGCCTAACCGTGCTCACGCTAATAGCCCTCAATTTCCCACGCGCTGGTTGGTTGATCCGTGATCACACGGATCGACCTCTGTACGGGTTTTTTTTTTTCTTTGCATTGTTTCCCACATGTAAAAATCCATCTTATGAATTTTAGTTTTCAAAAATTATTTTATTTTATAATTTTTAATTTTTATCCATCTCATGAATAACGTTTGGCAAAATTAATTTACTCATCTCATGGATAAATAATTAATCTCATGTATTCTTTAATATTTTTTGATGGCAATAAATACAGAGGCTTGCGCAGGGACCTCAAGGACAATTTAAATCTAGCTCCAAATGGGTTAAATTAATCATCTCATTAAATAATTTAATTACCATTTAATGAGACTTAATTCCACTAAATAAATCTCACAGCACTCCAGACTTAAATTATTTATTCGATATCTCTCTAATAGATTGTATTGATGATAACAACCCCTCCACTAAATGTCCATGACAAAGGATAAATATAACCACTACCATTATCCTTCTCACAGCTTCTCCATTAGTTACCGACTCGCCCTTCACTAAATAATTCAGTTATACTTGAACACATTCACAGTATAAATTCCAAATGTCAAACATTTGGAATGCTTCGGCCAAAGTTTCCAAACTATTCAAATATTTGTGAATCAACTGAGGGGACATCTGTATCTCATAAGAGACTGTAGATTCCCTTTTGAATACCTGATCCTTGTCACACTTCACGCCACTACCCAGTGTACGTGGGATTTTAATCATTTGTTTAGACCTTACTTATAGTACCCCAAAGTAACTAATGCTCCATGCACAAGTTTAGAATACCCTCAGGATTTAGAGTCGTCAATATGAATCACTCATCTCCGATAGTAGTCTAGAAATAAGTAATCCACATGGTCCAACTCAGTGTACCAATCTTATTAAACACACTAACGTAACACTTTTGGATCTCTATCTGCATGACCAAGATAAGTCATCTAAAGTGTCACGTCATAGTCTTAACATATAAGTGGTTCAAACTTGTCTTCCACTACGAGTCTTTCAGACAACATTCCATACCATTTGTTCCAAGTTTATTTGTGGCTTAATCTCATAAACCACTTAGAACAAATATATAAATTGTAGTCTGAGGACTACACCCATCTCATGGATGTTTCTAAAAGAAAATCACATGCAGCATAAATGCTCACATACACAAATTTAACCAGGAAACGACTGAAACTTCAATTTTATTTATTAATTAAAATAATATATCCAGAATAAATCTGGATTTCAGGACATTGTTCATAACAATCTCCCACTTGTCCTAAATCCAATTTATTACAAAGTCCATACTCACCCCTTTTAAGTTTGAACCAAAGGTCTACTAAGCCTAACCCTTAGTGAGCTCAATTACTTTATTGTGAAGTCAGCAATACAATATTGCTTGACATTCCTCTCACTAATGGTTCCCACTCCAAGGGTAAAGACATGCTTAGACGTCGAACATCTATCATTTGAATCTGACTGGAGGTCTTAAACCAATATATCCAACTGGAACAAGCTCGTCACTTTGAAAGATCAGCATAGGATCTCTAGTTCTTCTTAAGAACTAAAGAAAACACTACACTCCTACCTAGTCCATTGGACCCAAGTCAGACTAACACCTGCTTACTATACCATAGCATAACAGACATCAAGTCTCGTCAATATAAGTAGCTAGAGAGAGATCCAACATCCTTCTCTTACGACCTTATAGAAGTTAATCCTAAAGGTAGAGTTGGCTTCTCCCATGTCCTTCATATGGAGCTTTCTTGACAATCAAACTTTTACAGCTAATGACACCCCTACGTCATTCTCAATGAGCAGTATATCGTTGACATATAATACTAAGAAAGTCACTACTTTCCCTTAATGTCATTTGTACATGCATGGTTCGAGCAATCGATTGCACAAAACTAGAAGACTTAATTGCTTCATTGTGGCTAAAAGGATCAGATTTAATGCCACGGTCAACTACTAAGGCTCCCGCTATGAACCTGTCAGGTGTCCTGACAATCCTTCCACCACACCTAAGCTCTCGTGTACCTGGAACATTCTCATTCCTATCAATAGGTGCATCTAATGCATCTACTATGTCTTAAGTTATGTCTAGCTGTTTAGAATTATTGTCATTTTCCTTTTAATGCTATTTTGTTTTTGCTTTTGTAGTTTACTTGCAAAATTCTTCTCTAAGTATTTCGCATTTTTCACGTATATAAGGAGAACAACATAAATAAATCATTAACACATGTTCCTTAGTAAATAAAAATTTTATTTCTTGTAATAAAGGTTATTCAAACTGAATAACAGTTATTCTTCAAACCACATAAATCAAATTCCTGTCCAATGTAGGTACAAATCAATAATAATTTTTAAGAAGCCAAAACAAAATTCTAACACTAAAATCTAAGCTATCGCTTCCTATTACTAAGACTACTACTCTTGTACCACCTTCAGCTATTAGGTACAGCTCCCATCATGTAGCCTCCTGGTTGGCCTAAGCTCTTATAACATATTACAGACTTGGTCAGTTGAACTTGAATCCATATACTAGGAATCTGGTGGACTCACAACTATACAAGACTCAAATTAGTAAGATATCAACATACCTTCACCAGATGGCTTAGCAGTCTTTGCAGGAAGAGTAGCCATGTACTTTACGCAGTTTCTCTTCCAGTGGCCCATCTTTCCGCAAAAGTAGCACTTTCCTTTTGCTGGCCCTTTGTTAGGATTAGTCGCTACACTAGCAACCTTGTCTTTGCATTTCTTTCTAGTCAATCCCTTGTTGAGTCTGCTCCAACTAGCCCTTGATAGCCGAGTCAAGTGGACACTCCCCTCGGCTCGCATAACACCCTCGGCTACCTGTAGCTCCTTTATCCTCTCGGGCAATGAATAATCCTTATTATTCATTGTATAGTTGATCCTGAACTGAGTAAAAGAGATGGATAGAGAGCTGAGGATGATGTCCTGCTAAGACTGATTATCAATCTTAGCACCTAGAATCTCCAACTCAGACAAGCACACCATCATTTTCATGACATGCTCCTGAACTGGGGACCCTTCTAACATCCTCATGTTCAAAAGCTTCCTCATCAGCTCTTGCCTAGCTGCCCTATCTTGACCACCAAACATTTCCTTCAAATGTTTGATCATCTCAGTTGCTGTTTCCATCTCAAGCATCTAATGCTTGAGTACATTGGTCACGGAGGCCAAAATGTAGCATCTGGCTAACTCATTAGCCTTATTCCAGCATTCATAACGCTCTTTAATAGTAGCTGCAGAATTATTAGAGGGCACCGTAGGTCGAGCTTCAGTGAGAACAAACTTATGACCCTCATGTATTAATACTATGTCCAGGTTCATTTTTCAGGTGAAGTAATTCTGTCCAGTTAAAGCATTATCTTTCAGAATTGTGTGAAATGCACCAGTCGCAGCCATTTCAAAAACTATGAATGCAAATAAATGTGTAACTGTCTTATAAGAGTCATGTATAATGCAATGACACATATTCTTTCAATTTAGCATACATAATAAGTCAGATATCTACCAAACTGTACTATCATACATACAATGATGACCCAAACACACCACTCCTTACTCCCCCGCAACGGGGTCGTACGAAGCTAGTTCAGGTGAAAACTATTTTATATTAACCTGTTTTCTTGTAACTCTTACTAAATATGATTAACTCACCACTTTACCTTAGCCTTTAACATGACACAACAGAGCTCCTCGGGGAGGCTAATGCATCATGCTAGTCAAGTGGAAACCATTACCTAAACCTCCATACAAATACACGAAATATTCCACCGCAACGCGGTCGCATCACTTCTTTGCACTTTGGTTTATCACAACAGAAGTCTAACCCTATAATATGCAAACTGACATCCTCCGTAGGGAGGTCTATCAATCTACTATACTGCTAAACCGGCAATGGAGACCGTGAGGTTACAACAATTGAAACCTCGCTCCCACTTGATTTTTTTTTATTTATAACTAGTGGTTTTTTTGAATTAATTTGCATTTACAACCCGGATTATCTCATAACCCCTTTCAGAATCTCATTCTAAAATTAGCCAAAATTAATCAATTAATTAATTCAAAACATTATGGTTTTACAATATCAATTATCTCATAATCTTGCTTTTGATTCTCATTCTAAATTTATTCAATAAAATTAATTAATTAATTTTACTTTTAAAAAATGGTACCATAGATTATCTCATAACCTATTATTTAGATTCCCATTCTAAAAACTAAATAAATTGATATAAATTAATTTAATTTTTTAATTTAAAATAATACTGAAATTTAGATTATCTCATAATCTATTTTTAGAATCTAATTCTAAAATTAAATTTATTAATAAAATTAATTTTATTTTAAAACAGTAACTTCTTAAAATTTAGACTATCACATAGTCTACTTTAGAATCTCATTCTAAAAGTTAAATAAGCTTAGACTATCAAATAGTCTAGTTTAGAATCATATTCTAAAATTTAATTAATAAAATTTAACTTTTATTTTAAAAATAAAGTTAATAATTTAAACTATCTCATAGTCTATTATAGAATCATATTCTAAGACTAATTTAAAAATAATACGGATTCACAACTTAGATTATTATATAATCTAATTTAGAATCTCAATCTAAAAAGAAATTAATTAATAAAATAATTAAATAATTATTATTATATAAATAAGTAAATAAAATAAAAAAAATTAATTGTTGATGCTGACATCAGCATGACATTAGCCTGACGCGTGCTGACGCGTCAGTTTTTTTTTATAATTGAATCTAATCTCATTAGATCAACTTTATTTAATTTTATAAAAATTAATGGAATCTAATCTCATTAGATCAATTTTATCTGATTTTGCAAAATTAATTGAATCTAATCTCATTAAACCAATTTTATCCATTAGTGTTAAAAATATTTGAATCTAATCTCATTAGATCAATTTTTTCCGATTTAGTAAATCATGACTGAGAACGTACAATCTCATTATACGAATAACATAATCACAAATTTATGAGTTGTTCCGAATTAATGATTAATTCATTAACGATTTAAACAATTTAAATCGTTACTATAAACGACCTAGTTAACTATTAAATCTTTTAGCTGATTTAAATAATTTAAATTGATACTTTAAATAATCTAGTTAACAATTAAATGTTCTAACCGATTTAAACAATTTAAATCAATACTTTGAATAACCTAGTTAACTATTAAATCTTTTAACCGATTTAAACATTTTAAATCATTACTTTAAAATAATCTAATTAACAATTAATTACATTAATGATTTAAAAAATTTAAATCACTAATTCAAACAAGTTTTTCCTTCTTTAATCTCTATTTTATTACATCGTAAATCTATTTATTTCGATCTTATTATACCTAGTCATGTATATTATGAATGTAGTTAGAGCCTGGCTCTGATATAAATTGTTGGGAAAAAAGTATAAATTTTGTGGGAAAAAATAAACTTTGATGCCAACTATTGGGTTTACAATTCTCAACTGTGGTCACAACAATAGGCACCTATTACAGCACTTAGAGTAGGAGATTCTTCTCTCTACCTAAGCCTCGGTCGGAGTGACACCTCGCGTACGAGAGTTCCCGAGAATAGGTTTATATCTATAAACCATTTGCCCTAATACCGGTTGTTGGGACGAATTTCAAAAATTCTCCCTTCTTTCATAAAGTTTACGCAGCGGAACAGCTTTATAATTCATAATTCTAAACCTAGGGTTGATTTAAAATTCCTAATTTTAAATCTACATATTTAAATTCATAATTTAAATCTACAGTTCTAAACTCTTAATTTAGATCTACAGGTCTTTTACTCTAATATATTCATAATAATACTTAAACTCAAACAGGTGTAATAACATATACTATAAATAAACAGAAAAGCGAAAACTAAAAGAAGAAGGAAAGAAGAGCATACCTGAAATTGCTCCAATTATAAAGAATACCAAGAAAATCAAGACCCCCGATCTTCTATACAATGACCTCGAACTGCTTAGAGGGTAGGCTCCGAAAAATATTAAACTGAGGAAAGAAAAATTTCAACAAAAAATTTTCTCTACAATTAGGTCTCTGAAACAATTTTTAGAAACCCAAAATAATTTGTTTGATTGAATACCAAGGCTTTGGGATAGGTACCTCTATTTATGCTATGCTACCGGAGCAAAAAACAGCAAATTTGTCGATGTGGGATTCACAGTTAAAAGATCAAATGCAGCATTTCAAATATTAAACCAATTAAAACGCTATGTTTTCGTGTAATTCAAAAACGTGAGCCTTTTCCTTTTCTCTTAATGCTTGCAACGTGGCGGGCCGTGATTGGCCCGCCCATGCTCAAGTAGATAGCCCTCAATTTCCAAGCGCACGACACGTGGTTGGTGGATCCGTGATCACACGGATTGACCTCTGTACGGGTTTTGTTTTTTTTTACTTTGTTTTCCACATGTAAAAATTCATTTTAAGAATTTTAATTTTTCAAAATTATTTTAATTTTTAATTTTTATTCATCTCATGAATAATGTTTGGCAAAATTAATTTACCCATCTCATGGATAAATAATTCATCTTATGAATTCTTTAATATTTTTCTGATGGCAATAAATACAGAGGCTTGCACAGAGACTTCAGGAACAATTTAAATCTAGCTCCAATTGAGTTAATTCCACTAAATAAATCTTACTGCACTCTAGACTTAAATTATTTATTCGATATCTCTCTAATAGACTCGATTGCTGACAACAACTCCTCCATTAGATGTCCATGACAAAGGATAAATATAACTACTGCCATTATCCTTCTCACAGCTTCTCCATTACCGACGTCCTTCACTGAATAATTCATTTATGCTTGAACACATTCATAGTATAAATTCCAAATGTTAAACACTTGGAATACTTTGGCCAAAGTTTTCGAACTATTCAAATATTTGTAAATCAACTAAAGGGACATCTGTGTCTTATAAGAGACTGTAGATTTCCTATTGAATACCTGATCCTTGTCACACTTCACACCGCTATCCAGTGTACGTGAGATTTTAGTCATTCGTTTAGACCTTACTTATAGTACACCAAAGTAACTAATACTCCATGCACAAGTCCAGAATACCATCAGGATTCAGAGTCGTCGTTCAAATAGTACAATATGAATCACTCATCTCCGATAGTAGTCTAGAAATAAGTAATCCATATGGTCCAACTCAATGTATCGATCTTATTAAACACACTAACCTAACACTTTTGGATCTCCATCCACATCACCAAGACAAGTCATCTAAAGTGTCACTTTATAGTCTTAACATACAAGTAGTCCTAACTTGTCTTCGACTACGAGTCTTTCAAACAACAATCCATACCATTTATTCCAAGTCTATCTGTGGCTTAGTCTCATAAACGCCTTAGAACAAACATGTAAATTATAGTATGAGGACTACACCCATCTCATGGATGTTTCCAAAAGAAAACCACATGCAGTATAAATGCTCACATACACAAATTTAACTAGGAAACGACTGGAACTTCAATTTTATTTATTAATTAATAGAATATATCCAGAAGAAATCTAGATTTCAGGACATTGTTCCTAACAATAACAGCATGGGTATAACTTGTCGTATAACATAACGAAAGGGAAATAACATTTGATTTTCATTGTTGAATATTTCAATACAAGTATATACCTATTTATAGAGTGATAAAGAAAGTAAACGAGGGAAATTCAAATGAGGGACCACGAGTTGTCGGGAATTTGGGCTCGACGGGGATGGGCATTCGGGTCCAAGTTTGGATGAGAGTGGCTTGCATAATGTTGGGCCGGTTACTAAAGGCCCACCTAATGACTTGGATGGGTATGTGGCTCATGACTTTTGGGGCAAATGGGCCTTAGCAATGTACTTGGGTTTGTGGTATGCTTGGGCTTGCTCTTGGGCCTACAATGGTTGAAGCTTTAGGGCCTCCTGATGTAAGGCCCTTGGGTCAGGTCTTAGAAGTTGGAAATGGTAAGCTTGCTTATTGAGTTTATTTTGGTTGGAGTTGCTGATGGATTGCATGTCTGGACTATAGGTCTGGTTGGGCCGGTGCAGATGGTTAGGATTGGTGGTATGAGTGGGCCAATTGAACCTGAGATGGATTGGCTAGGTAAGGAGGGAGTTGAGTTTGGATTGATGGCTTGAATTCCTCTCTCTAGGTTAGTGATTAGGCCTAATTTTGAGCCTCAATTTGGATCTCATGAACCCCCTCGAGAGGGGGGGGGGGGGGGGGGGGGGGGTGGGGTTCACTCTCAAGGGCTAGCTCCTTTTGGCACTGGATGCTGTTATAGGCCCGTATGGGCCATGGAGGGCTCTCCCCCTGGCCCATTCGGGTCCATGTCTCGGGCTAAGGCTCGTTTTCTCTGACCTGGACTTTGTTTTTTCACTGCTGAAGCTGATTCATCTCCGGAGTCACTTTTCGTTAAATGAAGCCATGAGGTTCTAGTTGGTTTGTTGGGTTTGTTGTGGGTTCTTGCCTGTTGCCCATCCTACGTTGAGTTTGAAGAGGCTTGAACGGTTTTGGAGAAGCAGTTTCTGGCATCTCGTTCTTCTTCTAAGTTAGGTCACGAGTGAACTCCTTTATCTTCTGTGTTTTAGGAATTTCCTTTGTTGTTTTGATGTACACGTTGTTTTTCCTTTTGTTTGGCTTCGGCCTTGTTGCATTTTTAGCTTGTTTTTCCATTCTTTTTGATTTGCCTTGAAGGCCTTTGGCCGTGTCTTGGAGTATGCCTCTCGTATTCATGTAAGGTTACTTTTTGATAAATACAATTGACTTATCAAAATAGTAATAATAATAATAATTTTTCTAAAAAATTATTTTTCGAAAAGATTGAAGGAAAAATTTATTCCGAAATATTTCTTAAGTTAAATACCTTTGGAGCACGCAGTCTCGATGCTAGAGGAAGTTATTGCAACGAAGACCTTGCGGTGTCGAGATTTCTTCTTCTAATTTCAGATCATCAAGTCGGAGTTAGGATTCGCGCTTCAGGTATGTCTAAATTAAGTATTTGATATTAAATTTGTTTTTCCTTTATTTCGTTTATTCTACATACTATGTTTATACTTGTTTTATTTAATGTTTTTGTTTGTCATATTATGAACCTAGTAGAGTAAGATCTAAATCTAACTAAATAGTTTAATTAGGTCAAGCTTTAAATTTAATATTAAGAATTTTAAATTAGTATTCCTCTGCGCCCATTCAAACCGATCTAGGGAAATATTTTTGATATATGCTCCCAACAGAATGAAGCTGGCTTTAAGTAAACGTTTGAATTTGACGAGTTAATTCTTACTAAGAACACGAATTTTGTAGGGAAAGGCTTTTGTAATGGTGGTCTATTTATCCTTGATGTTATGAATGATATGAGTAAAACTGGGTTGAGTTTTTCTTATATTGTTGAATCCTTAGATTTATGGCATATGCTAGGCTTGAACATGTAAATTTTTAATTCGATTAAAAAAATTAAACAAATATGTTTAATTCTTGATTGTGACCTAACCGAACCTGATAAATGTGAAATATATGTTGTGGCTAAACATCCTAAAAAGGCATTTTACAAATCAGTAGAAAGAACATCATTCCGACTCAAGCTAGTGCATACTAATTCAGGTGAATTTAAGAGCACCGTGAGTAAAGGCCGTAAGAAGTATTATATCACCTTAGTGGATGACCACTCGAGATTCACTATGGTGTATCTCTTAAATACTGAAGATAACGTTGGGGAAATATTTCTTAAATATAAAGCTGAAGTTGAAAATCAATTAGACCATAGGATCAAAAGGATTAGGTCTTATAGAAGAGATGAGTATGATACCACTTTCCTCAAGAAATATTGTGAGGAACTTGGAATAATTTATGAACTCTCAGCTTCTTATACACGTCAACAAATGGTATAGTGTTATGATCCGGGAATTCTACTCAGGTGCTGTTATGTTGCTGCTATGTGGTTGCTCTAGTTGTTGCTTAGGTGTGTTTAGTAAGTTAAAAGAATGATGTAATGGTCTTAGCTAGTGTTGCATTGTAATAAGCTGCACTTAAGTTCTACTTTGTAATAACCTGCAGTAGCAGGTCTCGGTTAGCAGCTAGGTAGTTGTCCTTTGGTGCCAAAATGCTTTAGAAGTTAGTTAGAAGATATTTTTGGTTGTTTAGATATTTTTCTAGCTGAGGTCGGTTAGTAGTTTTGTCTAGGTTCATTGTATTGCTTGCTTAGTTTGCCTGTAAGTAGTAGTGGAGTGTAATTTTTAGATCAGGGAATCAAATAACAAGAAATATCTCAATTTCATATCAAACCTTCTCTCTCTCATCTAACTCTTCTATTCTCATCCCCATTTCTCTAATTTCTCGTCTAAATTCACTTCTTCCTCATCTCATACTCTCATCTATGCTCAATTTACTAGTTTATGCTTTCTGATTCAATCCCGAGCATAACACTTGGTATCAGAGCCTCATTTGGCTTCCAATCGAGCTCTAATTCAAGAAAAGTTCAAATCTGATTGTTGTTGCTGCGTAAGAGACTTTAGATGCTTTGCATTTGATTTAGTTGAATCAATTCAACTAGATTGAGTTTGTATTGTGTCAAGCCTTTGGTGCAAGCTGCAAGTAATCAACAAAAACAATCTTGGTGCTGGAATTAGTTCAGTTTTAGACATACCAAAGTTCAATGATTGCTACCGGAACAACTTGAACAAGTACAGTACAGAATTGTCAAGATCAGGTACTGTTTGATTGTTTTACTGCTGAACTAGCAAATAATTGAGGCAAATTTGGCAATTGTTGCATCTGGTGTGGTATAGTGTTTAAGTTGAGCAAAAAAATAACTTCGCACTAAGCTAGGAATTAAGAGATCAAATGTTGAACCATGAGGTTTTTGATTAATTGTTGATGAATGCTTAAAGTTCATCTTGAGGAAGCTTTGAGGTTTGATTGAGTTAAGCAAGTTAATTAGTGCTTCGAGAGATCTGATGCTTCAAGTCACGAATCCAGATCAATAAGTGTTGATGTCCTGAAATTAATTTCATTTAAGACTGCTAGACTTTGTTAGTGTTCAGTTGGACAATCAGTGAGGCAATTCTGGCCAGAAAAAGGAAGAAAGCTGTTGAAATGGCTGAAGGTGTAACCACAAGAGCTCAGGCTGCCTCTTATGTAGAAATAGCCGCAAGAAATACTCCAATTGAAGCTGCAGCAGCTGGTGCAAGTACAACAAGTGAGGTACACTTTGTTACAATTGATCAACTGTCGATACAAATGAAATTAATGTTCAATCGAATGCAGCAGTAGAGGCAAGAGGATAAGGATAAAATGCTTCAACAAATGAGGCAGGTTCTTAGAGAAAATGATCAAAGTAAGGAGGACTTAGTGTCTCAACAGCTGCAAGGTTTTGAGGAAAAGATAAATGGACATGTGAATCAGCAAGTTCAAGAGGTTGAGAAGAGAATTTCAGACCGGTTGAATCATCAATCTCATAACATTGAGGAAAGGTTCAATGAATTGCACAGACAATTTGATAGGCAAAATGTATCAATTGCTCTAGAACCTCTCATTCCTGTGAGCCAGATCCAAAGAAACCAGCGGAGGAGGCTTCCTGAGGATGTAAATTAGCAAATGCTAAATATTGCTGCATCACAAGATGGACCTCAAATGGCTAATGTGTCTGTTAGGCCTCAAGTTCACCACCAACCTGCTGATGTTAGACCTCAAAATCGCACTTCTGAAGCTGATTTTACTACCAGATAGCATGAACATCTACTTGAGCAGGTGCAGGTTCGATCTACCAGCAGGGGTCTTGAACAGAATGGACATGCTCAGGATCATACAGTGCAATTCAGATCAAACGTAATGGATGCAGGACAGAATGTTCATCCACCTGATCAAGTACATACTTAATCGGCTTGCTTGTTTGGGGAACATTTAGTTCGGCCTCCAGATCAGGTTCAGCAGTAGTGTCCTGGACAGTATGCTTCTGAAATTGGTCCCATTCGAGGCAGTGATGTTACTGGTAGTAGAGACAATGGCTTTAGACAACCAAGAGTTCAACTTGAAAATTTTGATAGGAAGCAGCCACGTTCTTGGTTAAGAAGATGTGAACGTTACTTCCACTTTTATTCCATTCCCGATGAACAAAAGGTGGAATTAGCTGCGGTTTACCTTCAAGGAGATCACGAAGTTTGGCTTTATAGCCTATTGAAGAGTAATTCCACGTTAACTTGGGCTGAATTTATGGTTGAACTTTGTGAACGATATGGTGATTAAGATTCTAGTGACATTGTTGATAACTTCAACAAGGTGACTCAAGTCTCAACCGTGAAAGAGTACATGACAACGTTTGAGAACCTTAGAGCAAGTATGATAAATGTTTGTCCTCAAGCCCCTGAGTCCTTTTATGTCTCAAGCTTCATCAGTGGATTAAAGCCTAAAATCAAGTTGGTGAAGGCAATTGGTCCTACCTCCTTATCCAAAGCTTATGCAAAGGCGAAGTTGTTTGAGGCCACGGTTCTAACATCCAACGATGGGCAAAGCATCGAGGAGAAAACTTCCAACAACATTAAAAAGGGTTAGAAGAACCAAAAATTCCTCGAGATATTGAGAAGAAGCCTCAAAGGCTCTGTTTTAAGTGTCGTCAGCCCTATGAAATTGGCCATAAGTGCAATCCTAAATTTCTCATGGCGGTTAGAGGAGTTGATGTTGAAGGACAATCTGAAAATGATGAGTTTGATACTGATATTGATGATTCAGATCAAGAAGCCCGCATTGAAGATGAAGAGGACATTACAGTTCGAAGCAAGGAAGCAAGAAACATGCTTAAGAGAACGTCTAAGTCCAAAGGACCCCAGCATGGAAAGGGCAACTCCTATTTCTACAACAACAAGTGATCTTCAAAGTCTCATTCTCTCTCATTCTTGAGGACAAGAATGTTTTTAAGGGGAAGGGAATATTATGATCCGGGAATTCTATTCACGTGCTATTGTGTTGCTGCTATGTGGCTGCTCTAGTTGTTGCTTAGGTGTGTTTAGTTAGTTATAAGAATGATGTAACGGTCTTAGCTAGTGTTGCATTGTAATAAGCTGCACTTAAGTTCTACATTGTAATAACCTGCAGTAGCAGGTCTCGGTTAGCAGCTAGGTAGTTGTCCTTTGGCGCCAAAATGCTTTAGAAGTTAGTTAGAAGATATTTTTGGTTGTTTAGATATTTTTCTAGCTGAGGTCCATTAGTAGTTTGGTCTAGGTTCATTGTATTGCTTGCTTAGTTTGCCTATAAGTAGTAGTTGAGTGTAATTTTCAAATCAGGGAATTAAATAATAAGAAATATCTCAATTTGAGATCAAACCTTCTCTCTTTCATCTAACTCTTCTATTCTCTTCCCTATTTCTCTAATTTCTCATCTAAATTCACTTCTTCCTCATCTCATACTCTCATCTATGTTCAATTTACTAGTTTATGCTTTGTGATTCAATCCCGAGCATAACATATAGTTGAAAGGAAAAATAGGACCCTTAAGGACCCTCAATAAATATTGCTAATTAGCTTAGGATTACCCTCGCGTTTGGGGGAAGCCTTATTACCTGCATATCACATACTTAATAAGGTTTCACATAAAAAGTTAGCTAAGACTCCTTATGAATTATGGAAGAGCTATGCACCTAACCCGAAATACCTTAAAGTGTGGGGGTGTCTAGCTAAAGTAGGAATTCCCTAGTTTAAACGAAGTCAAATAAGTCCCAAACCTGTAAATGCTATTTTGGTTGGTTATGACATGAATAGTGTTACATATAGATTCATGCTATTTAATGGCTCGATCCTTGCACTTGGTAAAATAAAGGAAGCTCAAGATACTGAATTCTTTAAGCATAAATTCCCTATAAAAGAATCTATGCATGCTTCCTGATTATGTGCTTGTTGCATCTACATCATCTTCTAGTCACACGCCCTCTGAACTCGAGGTTTAATAACTTAGAAGAAGTAAGAGGGCTCGAACTGAGACCAGTTTTGGGCCTAACTTCATAACTGCTTCCTTATTTGAACATCGTGACTTTAATGAACATGCTGTGAGTGCATTCATGGTAGAGGAATTTTCCAAAACTTATGATGAGGCCATAAGAACCATAGATTCTCTTTTAGAAGAGAGGCCATTAATAATGAACTAAATCTATAATGAGCAATAACACTTGAGTGTTACTAGACCTTCCTAGAGGATGCAGACCAATGTTAAGGATTAAGATGAATCTTGATCTTAACCTAGGAGAGAGAGAGAGGTAAGATGAGAAAAGATGGTGAAAGAGATGAGAAAGATAGAGAGAGTTAGATGAGAAGTGCAAATCAAGATATTATTTTATTCATAAGAAATGATTCTTACCTGATAACCTACTACTTATACCAATACAATCAAGGACTAAACAATGAATCTAGACTCTACTACTTAACTACCAACCGACTTACAACAAAGATCAGCCGCCAATATTGACTAAAAACAAAACTAACAAGGACTTAAGCAAAACTAACAACTGCCAACGATCTCCAACAGCCCTTCTCGCCAAAACCGGCCTTATTTGAATCGGGGACATGACAATAATCCCTCCTTCAGAGATTCTTGTCCTCAAGAATCTAAGAGAGAAGAGCCTTTATTGAGCACTTGTTGTTGTAGAGCTCTCTTATTGTTGTACACCCAAGCCAAGTACCATTAAGCTGTAGAAGATGCAACTTGAAGGACTTTCCACAACCAAGTATCACAGTGTCTTCACTTGCAGCAGTATAAGTGAACAATTCGTAGATATCCTCCCACTTTTAAGGTTATGGAAGAAAATCTCGAGCTTGCTTACTGCTAACTTGAAGTCCCATTATCATGACATGAACACAATTCCCCGACTTCCACTTAATTGTGTTCCAACTTGCCCCAGTGTCCGATTCCATAGCTGGTTGTTCAATTTTGCAAGTTTTCCCAACAGGTTTTGTCAGCTTGATTAGACCAACTGAATGACAACTTAAAACTTTCTGATTCATGCCCAGAAATTTGCCACTGTCAAGTAGCCACTCTCATGTGATGGTTGTGTACATGGTTATCAAAATCATGATCCGGATCATAGGATCGTACGATCCTACTATGTCCAATTGACCCGGATCGTGTAAAAAATCGTAAAAAAGTAAAATCGCAAAAAAATGAAGTAGGATCGGTAGGATTGGTATAGAATCAGTAGGATCGACAATTCTGACCGATCCTATCGAGTTTAATAACATAAAATTACAAAATTAAAAAAAATTAAAATACCACCAAAAACCCACCGAGCCCCCCGTTTCTCTCTTCTCCCTCACTCACTCCAAACCCACCCATCCCCTTTCCCTTCCCCTTAACCCTAACCCCAACTTTCACCACAACCACCAATCACCACCACGCCACGCGACGCCACCCCACCTACCGATTACCCCCAGCCGCCATCCAAGTTCTGACATGACACCAACCTAAGGGCCACACACAACCATAGCTTATTTTCTTTTTGGGTAAAAATTTCTAATTTTGTTTAATTTCTTATTCTTCTAGTATATTATTAAGTTACTTGGGTAAATGTTTTGATTTACATTTTGTTTATTTTAAAGCATGGTTTTGTTTTGCTTTGTTTAATTTCCAATTATTTCAAAAAAGTTTTGCTTTGTTTATCTGGGTATACCCATTTGAATTTTTGTGTTGAATTATTGATTACTTGATTGTAGTCAATTTTATTAATTTTATTGTATTTCTTCAACTTTAGTTTGATGGTGTTGCTAGTTTGAATGTATATTTGCTTGATGTACCTCTATTAATTTCATACTTATAGATTTTTAATGTGTTATGAAACTAATATTTTTTGCACTTTTTGATGTTCTTTGTTGTATATTTGAGACTTATAATGCGATTTTTATGGATACAAACTAGTGTTTTACACAAAAAAGTAGAATCTTATGATTCTAGATCCGATTCTACAATCCCGATCCTGAGGACCCTCACCGATCCTACATAGAATCCTAATTCTGACAACCTTGGTTGTATACTAGTATAGCCCACTTGTCCATATTTAACTCTTACAATCTTGCAAAAGATCCCCTTGCAGCTGTTGTTACAGATCAAGGACTGGGTGCACTGAAGCTTACTATAGACAACCAATGAAAGATCTGGTCTTGGCTACTGCACTATGAATTGCAAAAAAATTAATCTCTTGGAAACCACACCAAGCTGCACTTCTATAGACATACTTGATAAAATCCACCCTCTTCTTGACTGACATCAAGCCTTTAGTTATTACCAAATCTTCAACGTTCTTTGGAGTTGAATTTTTACAACCAATGGTGACCTGAACAAGGAAAGACTGAGAATCCCATGAGCCAATCCTTTCTGCTGTGCACTCTGATCACTTGTTGTTGCTGTTTGTTCCTAATTGAGTTACTTCCAACTTCAACTGAATACAATCTTACAGTCTCATGGAACTGAATTAACTCCCTCATAAGTTGTTTTGAAGCTGATTGCCACCTTTTAACAGTGCTTATACTCCCAAAATCAACCATTGCAACTGCTCTAAGATAGGTTGTTGAGATTGCACTCATCATTGTATCACTTGCTTTTGATTCCATATACCAAAGCCTTGGCCAAAACACCTTGGTAGCCCTTCCTCTTACCTTCAGGTCCCCACATACTTGTTGTCCTTGAAACTCTTCCATCACCACCATACATCTTCCAATCTTGGAATTCTTGACATTATACCTTCAAATACCCAGAATTTTCCATATGTGATGCTGTATTAACCCCTCAATCAAGCCCACAACTTCCAAAACTGAGTGAACGTTACTGCTTTCAATACTAAAGGCATAGGTTCCTTCTGAAATGTTGCTGCAACAGCAGAGAGATAACGAGGTTGTCTTGCTCCAGCTATAATCCAAAAGTAAACTTCACCTCCAAGCTTTTCCTTTTAAACAACACTCCTTGATACTGAAGTTTGAATTGATTAATCATTACTTCAAACTGCTTGCAAACTCTCCAAAGGCCAGTTATTTGTTCATCAATTCCAAACTTAAGCCTTTGCTGCAACTGCAAATGTGACTTCACAAAAACTCGACCTTCCTTATGCTGCACTACTTAAGGAGGTCTCATATTTGGATGCACCGTTGGAGTATGTTCTATGTTCTTAGCTCGATTAACACCCTTAGCTTAGAGCTTGACATACTTACCCATCCAATATCAAACACAGACATTGACAGCTTGGATTTCCTTTTACCAAGGGTTCCTTGCATTGTAATTCCAGATCTGAACAGAAGTTCATCACACCATCTAATTTTTTTCCAAATTTGCTGTCTATCCAAGACCTTCATATTCACTTTTTTCTTTGCTTGAGTGACCGAATGCTTAACCTTCAATACATCAGGAGTGTCCTTAAATGAATACACATTAGCTCCACTCAATTTTACTTGCATTTGGATCAGGTCTTGCAAATTACCCAATCGAACAGATTGATTTGCAGCAGTATCTACCAGCTGCTTCACTAAATTTGGTTGCATTGTAACAGAATCATCCTGATTCCCATCTGAACTTGCAACATGGCTGATAATCCTTTTCCTTCTCCTTGCCTTCTTCAACAACCTTTTGATCCAAGAAAATGTGCTTAATCTATCAATTGACCACAACACCATCTTAGGCTGCCTCAATTTCATGTTCTTGAATGTGTAAAGCTTGTCAAGAACCACTATATTGGACTTGAGAAGAAGAAAATCAGGAGGCCTTCCCTTGTAAACCAAAAGTGGCTTGATCTTTGTTCTCAATCTCTTGCTTAAAAAGCACTTCTTGCAACTAAGACCAATTGCTAACTTAATCTCAAAATCAGGCTGTAATTTCAGCTTCAATTGCAACCATCTGCAACCTATAAACTTAATGATCGCTTGTGGTGTCTTAGTTGTAACACTCTGTAGCTCATCATCCTGCTTTGGAACAACCTTAACCAATTTCTGAATCCCAAAACTTGGGATGGTATTAATTCCATGAATTTCAGTTGCAACTCCCAAATTACCACTGGAATCAGCACTACCAACCAAGTTTTGTTACTTTGTTGGCTCATTGTTCTGTTGGAGCTGTTGTTCTCCTTCCACCGTAACCTTTAATTCCTTCTTCCCCGAGATCAAATGGCCTCAACCCTTCTTGAGTGGTCTTTATTTGAACTTTTGGATCATCCCTTGACGATTTCATAGTCGCAGCATTCAACGACCCTTCCATTGGCAATAATAGTACTCCTTCCTGAATTGTTATTGTAGCTGCATCACTAAGCTTCTGAAGTTCAATAAATTTACTCCCGTTCTGAATCTCCGGCTCAATTGTGCTGATAACTTCTGAAATTACTCCTCCAACTTCCAAATTTTCACTGGCTTTAGTTGCGTTTTGCTCAACAGGTTGCTGAATTGCTTGAGTGGAGATCCTTAATTGTGATAACTCCTGAAAAAATTGATCGAACCTCTCATGAGTATACTGCGTCATCTTAGTACTTAGATCTAGGATCCTTTGCATCGTTTCAGCCACAGTTTCCATTTCAATTTCCACTTTTGCAAGAATTCGACTTGTACACAATGACTTGAGATCCAATAACGTGTTGCTCAACTCAGGGTTAATTTGGCAAGTTTAGTAAGTAGGCAACTGAATCTAACGCAATTCTTGCTTGTTCAGTTAGCTAAATCACAGGGTCCACTAACAACCATCCTTGGAACTAGGTCGGAAGTCCGTTAACAACCAGATTGGTTCACTTCAATCTTTAGTTCAGCGCTACAACTCGATTCTGATGCAAAATCTCTAAAGCACAATTTCAGCTGCCTAACCGAACAAACAAGCTCAAAGTAATCTGAAATTGTGCTCCAACGCAACCAAACAGTAAAACCTAAGGTCTATACCGCACAATTAATTGCAAGGAACCCAACACAGAAGATCTTGCAACTTAACTGCAGCACAATTTGAACAATTAGTCAAATCAGCACAAAATCTTAATAAAATACAAGTTGATCAAGATCTTTATATCAATTAACTTGATCCACAACTCACACACAATCAAATTGAACTTAATCAACTTAATCGGAAGCAATTTCACAAGCTCTAATACCAATTGTTAAGGATCAAGATGAATCTTAATCTTAATCTAGGAGAGAGAGAGGTAAGATGAGAAAAGAAGGTGAAAGTGATGAGAAAGATAGAGAGAGTTAGATGAGAAGAGCAAATTAAGATATTATTTCATTCATAAGAAATAATTCTTACATGATAACCTACTACTTATACCAATACAATCAAGGACTAAATAATGAATCTAGACTCTTCTACTTAACTACCATCCGACTTACAACAAAGATTAGCCGCCAATATTGACTCAAAACAAGACTAATAAGGACTTAAGCAAAACTAACAACTGCCAATGATCTCCAACAACCCTTCTAGCCAAAACCAGCCTTATTTGAATCCGGGACATGATAACCAATAGGGTGTAAATGGGAGTTTAGAAAAAACTTAAGGACTGATGGTTCCATAGAGAAATTTAAGGCCACGCTTGTGGCTGTAGATTTCTTTGACATTTACTAAGATTGCCATTATGAGAGCTTTAATAGCTCTAGTGTCCATACATAACCTTGTAGTATATCAAATGTACACTTTTTGAAAGGTGATTGTGAGGAGGAAATTTATATGGAATAACTCAAGGGGTTTGAGGTTCCTGGTATAGAGCATAAAGTGTGTAAACTTGTATAATCTTTGTATGGCCTTAAACAAGCTCCTAAACAATGGCATCAAAAGTTTGATTGTACCTTGTTTGAGCATGGTTTTGTTGTAAATAGTGGTGATGCATGTGTGTATCCTCAGCATGTTGATAATGACTGTGATTATCTGTTTATATGTTGATGACATGCTAGGTGAGGCTAATGTGATACTTGGGGTTAAGATAACTAGAACACATGAAGGGTTTGACTTTAAGTCAATCCCATTATGTGGAGAAAATATGGAGAAAGTTTGGTTATTATAATGGCATTACTGCTAAAACTCCATATGACCCTAGTTTTCATTTGAAAAGAAACACAAGAGATAGTGTAGCATAGGCTAAATATGCTAAGATAATTGGTAGCGTAATGTTCTTAGTGAGTTACACTCATCCTGTTATTGCTTATGCAGTTAGTAGTCGTTACACTCATAACCCTAGTTATGAGCACTAGAGTGTTTTGACGAGGCTATTAAGGTATCTTAAAGGTACCATGTATTGGGGTTTATACTATAAGAGATTCCCTGATGTGTTAGAGGGATATTGTGATGCTAATGGGTGTTGGATTCTAATGAAATTCATTCTACTTGCTAATTGTGCTATTTCATGAAAATCATCTAAACAAACCTGCATTGCTAAATTCACTATGGAATCTGAATTTATTGCCCTTGATATGACAGATTTGGAAGCTGAATGGCTGAGGAGTGTCCTGGAGACATTTTTTAGGAGGAAACCCACGCGTTCAGTGTCATTACATTGTGACTTGTGAGTAGCCACTGGAGTTGCTCAAAGTAAGGTATATAATGGCAAGTACAGGCATATTAACCTCAGACATGGTCTCGTGAGAAATTTGATCATGAATATTGTGATCTTACTCGAGTATGTGAGGGGTGAGAAAAATTTGGCTGATCCTTTAACAAAAGACCTTGCAAGAAAAATGATAAATGAAATAGTGGGGGGAATGGTGTTAAAGCCCATTTGTGTGTCCTAATCCTGATGAATACCCATCTTGGGAGTTACTCTTGAGCTCAATGGGTCAAACAAAGTCAGAGACCAGGAAATTTGTGATAACCACTTGAACCCATTCCGAGATGCTGTTGTATTAGTGGCTTTAGGATCTATTAATACCGCCATGATATAAGGCCGAGCTTAAGGCTCTTAATGTTATCCGTAGCCCATTGTGGTGGTGTGGGGAAGCACACCTGATGGACACACCGTACTACCATGACGTGAGGATGAGCTTAAAGCTCCTAATGATGCCCATAGCCTATAATGGTGGTGTAGGGCAGCGCACCTAATGGATTCACCTATGGGATTGTGGGGATACAAAGTCCCTCTGCTGAGAGTAAGGGCTTACTTTCTAGAGCTTTTTTGAGAATACCAAGTTTCGGATCATTTTTAAAGGGACTTCATATGTCTTGGTTGCAAGGTATGTTTCAATCTTGAGAACCACATGAAGCGGTTAGGTATGCTCTTCACAATGATTGCTCATGGCTCAAGACTATGTACACCTTGGGTGGTTGTGGGATATGCTTAGTCACTGGGTGTATATTCAAGTCCAAAACAAATTAGTGTCATCAAGTGTGGGTTTCACTGCTCAGTAATACTCTTCCTTTCCTTCTTATTCTCAAAATTGAAACATGTAGGGGATTGTTGGAATTTTGGGTAGTGTGCTTCAATTTGATAAACCTGTAAAACCAACTCAATCCCACATAAGAAAACTAGAGGTGAGAAGTCTTGTTTATATATATATATATCCTTGTCATTGTACTTGGTAAAGTCTTGTGGGCCTAGAGTGGGCGTGGTGGGCCACACTCGAGCATGCACTCCACTTCGTCGGGCCGAGCTAGCTGGCACATCGCGATGTGATGTGGACTTTTTTTTAACCCAAACTTATATTTTTATGACCATTGTATTTATTCCATTTGTCATAAATGAACTCGAGGTGAGTTTTTGTCTTTGGGTAATGCTCGAGGCTTTTGGCTCGAGCTTGGTTACCTTCCTTAGATGACCTCAAGGGTGTTAACTCGAGGTGCTGTTGTGTACACCAGTCTCAAGGCTCGAGCTCAAGTACGCTTCCTTGACTATTCAATTCCCACTCTTTCCGTAGCCCTTTTTTTCCATAATTGAAGTTGAATTTTTTGGCTCTTCCATATCCGCTACTTTCCTTGATTAAGCTTAGCATGCAAGTATTTCTTCTATCCATACCTAGCCTTGGTGGGTCATTCTAGATATGAAATCTACAGAGCTCATCTTCTTCTCTGTTTTTCTTTCACTCAAAAAACACAATACTTTCTCTCCTTCATTACTGAGTAAGTTGGGGGTGTACTCCAATCCTGTTAAATATCCCCAGATGTGGGCGCTATGTTAACCCTGTGGGTTGGAGTCCCATTATACCCATTGTACCTCTATGGGGCATAAACAACTTACGGTAGTGGATTCTCCATAGCATGGCAATTCTTTAGGCTTTTCTTTCCCTTCTGTCATTTATAGCTTGAGTTAATTCCGTTGTTTGTTTTGTAACTTCAAACATACTTTTGTTATATTGAAGTTATATTTTGATCACTTATTTATCTTATTTCACTAACAAGTAAGAATTGAGTATTGAGTACTTCCTTTATTATGTACAGAGATAGTATAGATATATAAATATGGATTATAATGCATTATTTAATTGTAGTACATATTAAATTAATTTATTTGGACAAATAGTACATATTAAATTATTTAACTTACAAAAAAGACAAATATTAGCGCCACTAATGTCCTAACTAGGTTTATCCAATGCGATGTACAGAGGGCAATTACTTTTATAAAGAAAAATTATTTTAGACATTTTTAGAGCTAAGTTCTTTCAAATTTGTCTATATCATATTTGTGGGTTCTTCTTTGTCATTTGGAGTTCTAAAAGTTCGTGGGGTAATTTTTCCTTTAGATTAGACAAGTAGTGGATAATTTTTATATTCTTTATAAAGTATCAACTTATATGCAATGAAATATTTATTTTTGCTTTTTAATCAAGACATTTTAAAATTTATGTGCAATTTTTTCTTTTTGTTTAATGAATAAGCGGTTGATTTTATTTTATTTTATAGTTCCACCTCATCTATCTTTTTTTTTTTTTTTTCACAATAAATATGTTTTAGAGCTTAGTGCTTATAAGAGGTTTTCAAATGTTTTCTGGGGTTCTATGAACTTTTGTAATTTCTTTTTTTAGGTATCCTTCTTATACCTCAGATAGTGTTCCTTTAATTTTTGCTAATGTGTCACTTCTAAAAAAAGAAAATATCTTAAAAACTAAGTATTTCATTTAGAATAATTTTAAAAATGTAAAATTAATTTTCAAATATTTAAATATTTTGCAAATGTATTTTTGAAATGTTTCAAATATTTAAAATATTTTAAAAATATATTAAATATTTTTTAAAACATATATTATTGTTCCAAATATTTAAAGTAATTTAAGAATATTAGAAACTTTTTTATATGTTTAAAATATTATTCTAAATCTTAAAAAATTTAAAATTTTTAAAATTATCTAAATGTAAATTCAAGTTTTTTTTTTATCTATTTTGTTTTTTCATAATTTTAGGATCAGTAAAAATTAATGGATATTAATGATGTTTATATTAAGGTATGATATTGAAAAATTTTAAAAATATTTAGGTGTGACATTAAAAAAATTAAAAATCTAGAACGGCGCCTAAAGTTTAGATGGTTTGTTAAAAATTCAACCTTTTTACTTTTAAGTACAATGCTAAAAGAATTTACATAGAAATAGGTTGATATTTTACTATTTATTTTTTGTATATAAAAAAGTCAAAATTTTTCGATTTGTATGGTGACAATTGAGTTTAAACTCACCACGTAATGCTAAAAAAATAAATGTATGTCTTGTTAAGTGTCAAAATTTATTTTGGCTAGTACAATGCCTTTTTTTTTTTTACGTTGCAAGTACAGTGATAAAAAGAACTAATAGTTTATATTTAAATTAAAATTAATTCATATTTGTTTAATGCTTTTCTTTCTTTTTGTAGATAAAAGATAATGGTGGGCATTCTGGTACGGACTTGTTTCTTCCAATCTCTCTCATAATCCGAGTAGGATTGAGGACTATCTTGCAAGCAATCACTTTCCCTGAGCATTTTGTACTGAGACAATAAACTACAAGGAGCTCTCCTCACATGGCCCCCTCCCCTTGTCTCTTTCTCCGTCCCCTTCTGTCCTCTCCAGCTCTCTTCTCCTCAGAATATCTACCCATTTCTCATCCCAAAAAATTAAAATTATTATTTGGAATCTTTCAGCTCTCCTACTGTAAACTATGGCCTTCACAATCATCTCCCACTTCTGTCTCCCCCCAAAATTTTCTTACCCATTTCATCCCTTTTCTCTCTTATACACTCGCCCTCCAAAATCAAGGCAAATTTCTCTCTCTCTCTCTCTCTTCTCTCCTTTTTTTTTTACTTGAATTTGTTTATGTTAAGCAATCCACGTCTGAGTCTAGTTGGATCTCACTTTGAAGTTATCAGCCAAGAAGCCAGTGTATAAATCTATTGAGTTATTATACCTAATGTCGATTAGTTCTAGATGGAATTTCATTTAAACTTATATATATATAGACCTCATATATCACAACTTTCTGGGTCAGGCCTAAAACACGGTGAATTTAACAGTTTACTTATTTCTTCAATTGTTTTGATGGTTGTTTTCTTCTAGTGTTGCAGGAAATGGGGTTTTTTGTTTTGTTTGTCGCTTGACCCACCAGGGTACAACGCCGCAAATGGGCCTCACAGACCCACCAGCATTGCCGCTGCAGCCACCGGCGGAGGAGAGGTCCGAGTAGTGTTCGCTGCCGGAGGAACAGGCGGCCACATTTACCCGGCGGTGGCAATTGCGGATGACATCAAAATCCTTAATCCTGATGCGCAAGTCCTCTTCATAGGCACCGAGTCAAGCATGGAGAGCGCTGCTGTGCCCTCGGCCGGGTACAATTTCACTGCCATCCCTGCCACCCCATTAGCTCGCCCTATCCTTTCCTTGAAGAACTTTGCCCTCCCTTGTCATACAATCAAGTCCGTGGTTGAAAGTTGGAAAATTTTAAGGGAATTTGATCCTCAAATTGTTGTGGGTACTGGTGGGTATGTGTCTTTCCCAGTTTGTCTTGCTGCTGCACTAAAAGGGTTGAGGCTAGTAATCCATGAACAAAATTCAGTGCCTGGAATTGCTAATTGGATTCTTTCACTCTTGGCTGATGTTGTGTTTGTTGCTTACAATTCATCTGTTGATTGTTTCCCAAGTGAGAAGAAGAAGTGTGTGGTTAGTGGGAATCCTGTGAGGTTGTCATTGAGGAATTATGTGTCAAAGGCGGTTGCTAGGGCGCATTTCTTCCCTAGATTGGCCAAGAACTTGGATTCTGAGGCGAAGGTTATACTAGTGCTTGGTGGGTCACTGGGGGCTAGCTCTATGAACATTGCTCTCTTCAATTTGTACCGTCAGATGTTTGCAGAGCGTAGTAACATGTATATCATTTGGGAGACGGGTGTGGAGTCATTTGACGAGATGGAAAGCCTTGTGCGGAGCCATCCTCAGTTAGTTTTGGCACCGTGAGTTTCTGTTCCCTTATACTTTTAGCTTGTCTTCGACTACTTATACTATGAGGAATTGTATTTGAATGCAGAAAACTGGAAAAAAAACTATTGATCCTCTTTACTGATTTGGAGAATTGTATCCTTGGAGAAAGACTAATGATAACATTCATATAATGTTCCTCAAACGACGGGAATCTGTATCTTCATTGTAACTGAACAAAAATGGATACAAACATGGAGTTTAAACATCACATTGAATCACGAATAAGATCTAAACCTTGTCTTAGAAGGCTTCATGTGTATGAACTCATTGTACCAACCGATTTTCCTCCTTTAGAATTGCACATTAACATTGGGAAAGCTACCATAGGCTTCTGTAATCTATGTCGCCAAGTGTATGATAGGGCCACACTAATATTTGCAACACATGGGATAATAGTGGAGTGGGGCATCTGATGCAATCAACATTAACTGGATAATGTGTTGATTGGGTATTTTAGACCCAATTAATATCCAACAAGAACTATTATATTGAGTTAGAATTGACTCTCTTCGATGTAACTGATTCATGGGATGCCTTCCAAAAAAATTGTTTCATGAGAACTCAGAATCACAATTAAGATTCTATTTTCCATGGGAGTGGTTTACCCTGTTGGTCCCTCATTCATAAGTTTGTTCAAATTGATTTTTCATCTTTTCGTTTTTTAAAATGGTCCCTTTCAGTTTTTGACAAGTTTAGTCCCTCGCTAGGTCACCCACATTAGGTAATCGGTGAGGTTTCAGTTCTAGTGTCATGTGGCGCCACATAGCGCCATGTGGGCTATAAAACAAAATAAAAAAAAGAAAGTTACAAAAATGAGTTATTTACACTGTTGGTCTCTAATTTTGTAAGTTTGTTCAAATTGATTTCTTATCTTCTTTTTGTTCAAAATAGTTCCTCATGTTTTGTTTTTTTTAACAAAATTAGTCCTCTATTAGATAGTTCGTGCTAGATAATCGATGGTATATTAGTTTTAATGTCATATTGCATCGAATATTACATAAAAGTTTAAAAAGTACAAAATTATACAGGTGAGATTGGGTTTACATGTGTTTCAAGTCTTTTTTGTTTCTTTTAAAATATTTTATGTCATGTTCGACGCCACGTGGGATTAAGTTGATATTTCATTGGTTGTATGGGGACTAGACCCTCCCTAGACCTAGCCTTGGCAGGAGCCTCTTTGAGGCACTGAGTTGTTATTGTTGATATAAGGACCAATTTTGTTAGAAAATAAAGAGGGACTACTTTAAACAACAAAAAGATGAGGGACTTGAATAAATTTACAAACAGTAGGGATCCACCGAGTAAATAATTCATTTTGTTATTTCAAAATTTTTTTTTTCCCCCAATTTCACGTGGCTTCATGTAGCATGGAAATCGACACTTCACCGGTTTTCTAATGTCGGTAACCTAGTGAGGAACTGTATCTATCAAAAAATGGAACACAAAGGATAATTTTAAACAAACAAAAAAAGATGGGGAATCAATTTGAACAAATTTATGAACACGAGGGACCAACGGTGAAAATAACATTTCCAGTGGGCAATCCTCATCAAACTATAACCCAAGATAAACTTAGCATATGGTAAGAGGGCATCAAGAGGGCCAAGAATATGTGCGCCATTGTCTTCTTTCTTGTTGTTGGAGTTTTACTTTGTTATTTCTAAGGGTAATTACAAAAACTTCTTTACTTTTCACTTAGAAATAGAAAACTTCACTCACAAACAAAATTGAACAACTAGCTCCCTGACTTTCTAGAACTCTTCAATTCACCCCCAATTCATTATTTCTGCGCCTTAATTTTGTTTTATTACTATTTTATCCTTTTAAAAATGAGTGTCAAAAGATTAATTTTATTTTTATATTATTTATAATGTTTATTTTTTGCTTCTAAATTTACCCTTATGTTTTAAAGAAATATTTCTTCCTTTATCCTTATATTTAATAACAAATGTTTATAATCTTTTACATTGTTACATCATAGATGTACATACATCATAAAACAAATTGTATATTTGATTTTTCAGATCAAAGCAAATGATAGATAATAAACTTCAAAAACATTATATGATTTCAAATAAAGTTATAAAATCCCATAAATAAAAAAAAGCACTTTTCCCCCTTATTTTCGCAGAGAAAGTAGTTGTAGAAATAGAACTAGCAGCTTAGCCATTTGATTGGAGGGCGAGCTAAAGGACTTCTGCGAAGTCAGGGGATTCTTTTTTTCTATTTTTGATAGCAAAAGAAATAGAAGTGATACTTTTTTTTTTTAATTTTTAGAACAACAAAATGGCCGGAGGCCGTGAAGTGAGACTTGTAAATGCTTGCTTTTATGTATGATGGGAGTTCTCTAATTTTGAGTGAAAAGTCAGGGGGTTTTCTTCAATTTAACCTATTTTTATTTTATATGTAGGGTATGACTCCTAAAGGGTGAGAGTGAGAGGGAACATTCTGGACCACTAATTTGGCTACTGCTTGACATTATCCCCTTTCCCCACTTTAACCAAATATGTGGCCCAGAATTCACCCTCTTATAAGAGTCATCCCCTATATATATATATATATATATATATATATATGTATATATGTATGTCTGTCCCACTTTGTATCAGTATGGTTCTAGAATTCCTCAAAAGCGAAAGTTTGTTAAGTTTCATGTCGAGACCTTGACCATTAATCTAGACAGAGATGATGGACACTCTTCAAATAGGATGGAATTAGGTAATTCTAGCTTGATTGAGTATTCAAATGACTGCAACCGCATAAACAGGAATGCCTATAAAGTTTTTGAAGGTTCAAATTATTCACCTTCCCCTTAATTTGCCGAACAACTGATTCCTGTAATTCAGCAACCCAACAATCTCCTTAGCATTTCGATTACATGGCTTTTTAACATAGTATTAAAGCAATTTCGACCAAATGCTCGTTTCTAAATTGCCAAAACCCTTCAGTCAGATTATTATACATGGAGTCTGAACTATGATACAGAATTCCATACTGTGTATCAAGAACTATCTATGGTATTTCTTCGCCACAAGTTTTAGATTTTGCAAAACATAACAAAACACTTGTTCAATGTAATCATTCTGAATGTCAGATTTTGTGTAAACTGATCTAGTTTTTTATTATCATGAAGGTTCTTGCATTCTATGGATTTGGCATATGCAGCTGCGGATCTTGTTGTTTCTAGAGCTGGAGCAATGACATGCTCTGAGTTATTAGCTACTGGAAAACCTGCTATCCTGGTACTCCACTTCTTGGATTCAAAATTTCCTTCTCGCATGTTGAATTGTGTGCATTTGAGTTTGGAATCATAAAATTTTCCTGTAGTTGAATTTATAATTAGTTACCTAATAATTGAACAGGGGGAGATTTTGTCCAACTTGGGCGTAAATATGGTTTGTCAAAATATTTATGCTACCCTTGGAAGTATACTCAACCCATTCTTTGTTATATTGATTTCTCACTATATACGCTACTTCATCATGTTATCAACTCTGAATACACGCTTTGACTTTAACCAAGTACAACATAAATGTAACCTACATACAATCTGCAGATACCTTCACCAAATGATGATGAAGGACATCAATTCAAAAATGCATCTTTGGTGGCAGACCTAGCTGGGTCAAGGATAATAACTGAAGATGAACTTGATTCAATCACCCTCGGGACTGCCATTGATGAGATTTTAGGTATGCCATGTTACTCTTGTTTTCTTTTGTGGGTGAGCCATGTGCAGTGGTTGGATTGCTTCACTGTGATGGTTCTATGCTTGAAAAAGCATGTCTGCTCTACTGGGTTAAGGCTCTGCATTACCAGCATATGCTTTGTAAATGCGTTATACAGCACATGCCTCCCTCAGTGCCCACAATGTAGAAATACTAACGCATTAAACTTTCATTTTCGCATTATAGTTGTCCCTATATTTGATTAGCAGAGTTAATAATACGATGGGGACTCCAATAAAATTTTGAAGAGTGTAATTTAACTCTTTTACACTCAGGAATAGGGGTTTAAATGAGCTGACTTCATTCTGAGCTCATCTGGCTCAAGGCTTGGAATTTTGCTCAATTCAAAGTTTGGTGATTGTGGAGACTTTAAGCTCGTGCTTGGCTTGTTTTAGCTTGAGGCTAGCTTGGCTTGGAAAGCTTCACTTTGCTAATTGAGCTTGAACTCGTCTTTTTAAGGCACATTAAGTGCATAATTGAGCACGATATTGGTTCATTTAGGCGGATTGAGGCCACAACTTGAGCTTGGCTCACTTAGCTGAACAACCTGGCTCAATTCGACTACAGTTTGAAAAGAGTTGGGCCTTTGGAGCTAAACAATGAGCCAAATCATGAAGGCTCGTGAACTTGCTAGCTTAGTTATGCCCCCCACTTAGGACGATTAGAATTTGCTTCTCATGACTATGATTATGCTTTAAAACATCATTCACTACTTCTAAGAAGAGATGTTCATTATACTACAACAACAACAACAAAAAAAAAATCCATTGTCTCAAAGAGGCTCCCGTCAAGGCAGGGTTTGGGGAGGGTGAGATGTGCGCAGCCTTACCCCTATAAGGTGCTATCCTATAGGGATTCAAAGGAAGAGATGTTCATGAATGTTAATGGAAATTGATGAAGTCAGAAGAGTGATTTTTAGCTGAAAAATAGAGGCTGAGCAATGCAGCATGGAAGAGGAGGATACTAATTAAAGAAGATTTGATATTTTATTAGATTTGGATAGAGTAATTGATAGGATTAGATTAAAATATATCTTTAAATCAATAAGATATTTTAGTCTTGTTTTGACTAGAAGGATACTTTAGTTCATTTTATTATCATCTTAATAGTTTTCTATTAGGTTTAGGAATCATGGTTCTAGGTATTCAATGGTGACTATCTTGGGCCCTATTGTGTGGGACTTCGATCGATTGCAAATGTTGTTCACTTGGCTGGGCAAGACACCAGTGTTGCGTGGTTTTTCTTCTTCCATTCGTCATGCTGGTAAGAAAAGCTTTCATAAACTCAATATTGTGAGCTCTTCTATTCATACTATACTTGTTCCTTGTGTTTCGGTTATATCCATTATGGCTACCGCGTGTGATGCACCATCGAGCGTGGTCGATGATGAAGGGTGGACAGCCCGTAATGCTTTATTATGTGAGTTTCGTGTGATATTTGATGAGCCCGGTACCCTTCCTCCACTTCGGCCACAATTTGATCATCGAATTGTGCTTAAGCCGGGCGAAGGCTCGATTAATATTCGACCGTATTGGTATCCCTTGGTTCAAAGGGATGCCATTGAAAAGATGATCCCTGAGATGTTAGAGACGGGTATTACTCGTAGTAGCAAGAGTCCTTTTGCCTCACCCGTTATACTTATTAAAAAGAAAGACGGTAGGTGGCGTATGTGTGACGATTATTGGGAATTGAACCGTAAGACCTTTAAAGATAAATTTCCGATTCTGATAGTTGAGGAGTTATTGGATGAATTATATGGCTCCGTAGTTTTGTCCAAACTCGATCTCCGTAGTGGGTATCACTAAGTGCGGGTTTGCTAGGCCGATGTTTACAAGACCGCGTTTCGCACACATCAAGGCCATTATGAATTCCGTGTGATGCCGTTCGGTCTAACAAATGCACCTGCCACATTCTATGGCCTCATGAATTCTGTGTTTCGCCCATTTTTGTGCAAGTTTGTTCTCGTTTTCTTCGACAATATTTTGATTTATAGTCAGGATGTCCCTTCACATTTGCATCATTTACGCCTTGTTTTTGAGGTCATGCGTGCCGATGAATTCTTTGCTAAGGGATCCAAGTGGGGGTTCCTTGTTGAGGAGATTGATTATTTGGGACATCGTATGTCCGCTTGTTGGGTTTAACCGATTCCACTAAGATCGAGGCAGTGCGGGATTGGCCGTACTGATTACAGTCAAACAGCTCTGGGGGTTCCTTGGGTTAGCCGGGTATTAACGTCGGTTTATTCGGAGTTATGGTGCTATTAGTAGGCCCCTCACGGACCTACTCAACGTGATTCCTTTCATTGGAGTCCGATGGCTCAACAAGCATTTGCCGCACTAAAAAACACTCTCGTAAGTGCTCCTGTTCTTCCCTTACTAAGATTTCACCAAGCCTTTTGTGGTTGAGACCGATGCCTCGGGGGTGGTTCTTGGCGCCCTTCTTATGTAAGATAACCATCCGATTGCTTATTTGAGTAAAGCTCTTCCATCGGTTCATCAAGGCCTCTCGGTTTATGCGCGTAAATTAATGGTGGTAGTTCTTGCCGTCCACAAATGGGAACATTACCTCTCCAATCGACATTTTATTCTTCGGATCGATCAACAAAGTCTCAAGTTCTTACAACAATAGCAACAACAACAACAACAGATTCAGTGCCTCAAGTGCTCCCGCCTGAGCAGGGTCTGGGAGGGGTGGATGTACGCAGCTTTACTCCTTAAGGGTGTAACCCTGCTGAGAGGTTGTTTCCGAGGACCCCCAACCTTATAGGTTTAGCAATACGAGGACTTCCCAGAAGGTCGTCCATCCTGGTACTACTTTCGCTTAAGCATGCTTAACTTCGGAGTTCTAATGGGATCCGGTGCCTTAGTGTCTGGTAAATGAACCCTAAAGGTTAATACTCCGTTACAATGTGCTTGGTTGTCAAAATTGATGGGTTTTTCTTATAGCATTGAATACAAAAAAGGAAGTGAAAATAAGGCAGCCGATGCCTTGCCTGTCTACCCACATCCGATATTGAACTCTGTACCTTACGTGTGAACATTCACTCTCCTTTACTCACTGAAATACACACTTCATGAGCAGCAGACCCTTCATTGCAGAAGCTGATTTTGGAGCTGCAGAATCGCACAGCCCCACACCTAACCTTCTCCTAGAAAAACGACGAGCTGCGTAGATTCGGTCGTTTGGTTGTTGGGCCTAACTTGGCACTTCGACGGCGTATTTTTGAGCTGTACCATGCATCCGTTGTTGGGGGTCACTTGGGGGTCGATGTTATCTTCCAAAAATTGAACAGTTTGTTTATTGGCGGGGTATGCGTCGTGATGTTCGTACTTTCATTTTGGAATGCACCGTTTGTCAACATTGTAAGTCCGATAACGCAGCTTATCCCAGCCTTCTCTAGCCTCTACCAATCCCACAAACTGTTTGGAGTTCGATTTTGATGGATTTTATTGATGGTCTTCCATGGTCGAGTGGGAAGGATACTATTTTCATTGTTGTCGATCGTTTGAGTAAGTACGCTTACTTCATGCCACTCACCCACCCGTGTACTGCCCAAACGATTGCTCGAGTGTTTTTCGCCTACATGGGCTACCCGAGAGTATAATTTCCGATTGTGACTCCGTGTTTCTCAGCTTGTTTTGGAAGGAGTTGTTCCGTGTTCTTGGAATTGAGCTACAAATGTCATTGGGGTATCATCCCCAAACGAATGGCCAAGCAGAAGTTGTAAATTGTAGTTTGGAGACTTATTTATGGTGCTTTTGCTGTGATATGCCTTCTTCGTGGTCGAGTTTTATTTCCTTGGCCGATGGTGGTATAACACTTCCTTTCATTCCGCAATTCAGTCCACGCCTTTCGAGATTCTTTATGGTCAACCTCTACCCCTCCATATTCCATATATTCCGGGTGAGACCGAGGTCGCGTGGTTGATTGTAGTCTTGAGGCTCGGGAAGAGGCTATTCAGCGATTGAAACATCACTTGTCTCGTGCATAACATCGTATAAAGCAAATTGCAGATGCCCACCATTCAGAACGTCAATTTGCGGTGGGGGATTCGGTTTATCTCAACTTGCATCCCTATCGTCAATCTTCGGTGCACAAGCACTCTAATATGAAGCTCGCCGCTAAATATTATGGGCCATACCATGTTCTCACTAAAGTGGGCGAGGTTGCTTATACATTACAATTTTCTGCTTTAGAAGAATACTCAGATGCCAGTTGTGTCTCTGATAAGGAGGACTACGCTTCTACAAGCGAGTGGGTATTCCTACATGGTGAGGGTGTTGTCTCTTGGGGTTCCAAGAAACATACATGTATTAGTTCCACCATGATTGTAGAGTTTATTGTTCTGTTTTTTGCTAGTGAAGAAGCAAAATAATTAAATGATCTTTTGAATAAGATTTCTTTGGGCAGCAACAACAACAACAACAACATAGCGAGTGCCTCAAAGGCTCACGCATACGCAGGGTTTGGGGGGTATGCAACCTTACCCCTTCAGGGTATTACCCTAAAGGGAGGCTGTGTCTAAGGACTCCCAGCATGAGAAGCATACAGCATGGAAGCATAGGAGCACAAACACGGCAGAAGGCAAGCATAACGATGCATAAAGCAACCAAAAGGCAGACAATACGCGATTAATAGGCAACTAATAAGGCAAATAATAGGCAAATAGGAAAATATGTAAATAAAACAGCTCCTACCCATATTAGGTACACTAAAGAGGCAGTCATATAAGCCTAGGAATCCTAGTGTTAGCCTAAGACAATATTAATATTTCTATCCATTTTGATAATTAGGTTACATTTTCAAATGTGTAGAATGGGGTCTATAATTGAAATTTCGAACAAATTAGATGAGACATAGTTGTGTGAAAAACAACAACAACAACTGACCCAGTGCCTCAAGGGCTCCCGCATATGCAGGGTGGGGATATATGTAGCCTTACCCCTTTAAGGTGCTATTCTTAAGGGAGGCCATGTCCAATGACCTCCAATCTGAGAAGAAGGGAGGCAAACAGGCATACAAGCATAAAGCATAAGAGCATAAGAGCAAGAGCAGTAAGAACAAGAGCAAGAATAGCAGCCTAGAGCAAGCATAAAGGAAGCAAGAAGCAGTAATAGGAGGTAGGCGGTGCGACAGCAAACATTTTGCGTAAGGCAAACAAGCAGACATGTGAAACAACTCATGAAAGATTGGGTGATCATTGTGGACTTTGAAAATGCAAGTCGAAATCTAACAGATCCCTTAGGCTTTGTTTGGCACATGGAACAATTCCAATTCTAGTAGAATTGAAATTCCATTCCATAATGATTCAAATCATCAAGGGTTTTCGGTCAATTGAGTTGGAGTATTTCGAGTTTTAAATCAACTACGGTTGGAATTTGGTCGGAGCACTTCACATTGCGTTCAAGTTATTATGGTCGGAGCGATTCAATTTGAATTCGAGTTATAATTTTGGAGTCAAATCGAGTTGAGTATTGCGTCGGATCATTTGGTGTTCAAATTATCTTGGATTTTCAGTTAATTGGGTCAGGTGTTTTTGGGATTCAGGGTAGTTATGATTGGGTTTGAGTTTATTGAGGTCATTTTATGCTCGAGTCATCTTAGTTTTGGGACCAATAAGTTGTATCATTTCAAATTTCTAGTCATCTAAGTCTGAGTTTGAGATGGGTCGGGTTATTTTTGATATGGGTCGTATTAAGTTTTGGGTAAATTTCGTCGGGTCATTTCCACTTTGGCGATGCTTGTTTACATCACTTTCAAGTTGACTAGTTTCATTTTCTAGATTTGAGTCATCTTGAGTTTCAAGTCAACCGGGTTGGGTTATTTTAGACTTTGAGCTAAGGTGATTTAGATCATAGTCATTCGAGTTGGGTAATTTCGAGGTTCGGGTCAAATTTTAGGTTGTGTCTAAGTCTTTAGATTTTGAATCATCTTGGGTTTGGGTTAATAAAGTTGGGTCATTTTGGATTTTAGGTTGATGGAGTAAATATGGAATTGCAATTTCTTGCCCCCACCCCAAGGAATTGAAAAGTATGATTTTCAGTTAAAATCTAATTCCATGGAATTGGGCAGTTGAATTGTAATTTCAATTCTAGCAGGTGAACCAAACAACATAATTCGAATTCTGAGCTTCAATTCCAGCCTCAGCCCAATTCTAGCCTCCAATTCTATGCTCCAAACACAACCTTAACAAAAAGCCTTGCTAGAGACTCGATCTTAATTACAAGTAAGGGGATGAGTTAAACCCGTCATTTTTAGTTACCCATGATGGACCCTTAACCCGATGCCTGGTACAATGCCAGGTCTTGCATTCAATAAGAGAATTCCATCATCTGTATGATTGCAAGCACTAAAAGTAAAATTCCATCCCGGGTGTAGTGCTTGGTAACCTTTGACAAAGGGAAAAGGAGGTTGAGCTTAAGCTCTTAACGGAACCGAGGAAATTATTGAATGTCGTGCTGCAGGGAGATGAATAGTGGGGTCTACCTAAATGAATGTGAAGTTTGGCTGCTTCAAGGAGTGTTTTAATGACATGAGTTTGACTCTGTTAAACTCATGAAGGGTACATGACACAAGGCCTTAAACATGTCAGTTGAAGATGAGGTGTGTTGTGGAGAGTAAGTCTTATGTGTGGAGACTTGTGTGGATAATCAAATGGACTCATATGGTTCAAAGGTTAGTCTACCATTGCACTTCGACTAATTGTGACGTGTCTTCACTAAGTGAGGGTTCAATTGGAAGACACTCTCATTTATGCATAAAGACTTCCTTTTATTTTGGGATATATAATTTGTATGAGAATGTATGTATTTTGAAAATGGTGGGGGATTGTTGGTGTATTTTCAAAATACAGTGTTTTCGAATGTGTATTTGATATATTTTGGTTTAGATACGGGGTTTGTCAACACATATTAAGTATGTATCGGCACACAATCTTACAGAACCCAGAGGCTAGGTCAGTGTGTCGACACATAGAGCTCTGTGTCGACACACAGGGCGGTTATGGCCGTTACTTTGTGTGAGTATTTGTTACAGTGCCACACACAGAAGTTGAAGGCAGCAGAGATGAGGATGTTGCGGTGGACGTGTGATCACATTAGGAAGGACCGGATTAGGAATGATGTTATAAGAGGCAAACTGGGCATGGCCCCACTTGAGGATAAACTAAGTGAGTAGCGTTTGAGATGGTTTGGGCATTTTAGGAGGAGACCGGCCATTACACCTGTTAGGAGATGCTAACAGCTCCATATTACTCATGGGAAGAGAGGTAGAGGCAAGCCAATGAAGAGTTAGATGGAGACGGTTAGACATGACCTTACCCACCTAAGCCTAAATGAGGAGATGACCTTAGATAGAGCGGCGTGGCAAGCTAGAATAGGGGTAGCGGACATAGCAATTTAGGATAGGGGGAGCACAACGGAGCGAGCCCATAACGCCCCCAGTTTTCGTATTGTGGTTGCTTGGGGCCTGTTCCCAGAAGTTTGAAGAATTTAAGAAAAAAGATACTTGAAAAACATCACTCTCATTTATTTATGTCTTAGTTATCAATCCTCTCTACGCTCTTACTCTCACTTTGTTTTGAGTTTCATAGTATCCCTTAGACTATTTCAATACCCATGAAATAAGTCTTAAGGAAAATGGTTCACTATATGCCTTGAAGTCGGTGACTGAAATTGATACTTGTTTTCATATTTCCCTAGCAATCTTTGTGTGTTTTCCCATGTTATAACGAATTTCATCCTGGGATTATATTGCTAAAATACATTGTATAAAGACATTACTGAATTAAAAAATTAAGAACTAAATTGCCATGGTAGAGAAAGTACAAAGACTTATTTGTAAATAACTCCTGTATTTACATGTTAAAAGTTATACAAAGGATATAAGAAATAATGATTGTATGACTATTCCTTCAAATTTTTTCCAACATAATGCTTAGAAATAACTTTTGTTCCCATAGAAAACAGGATAGGATCGCCATGGCTTGTTAGTAATGTTTGCAACGTTCCATTTTGCAGCACTACAACTGTGATCATTATGTCGCGTACTGCAAATTGTGATTTGATTTCACGAGTTCAAGTAAAATTCCCTCAACAAATAACATGCATATGCAGGAAATTTCAAATGCCACGTTTGTTGGTACAAGGGAATCAAATAAAGATCATTATGTATATTATGATTATTGCTTCAGATTTTGAGCTTGAGCTCATGCAATTTGTCATTGTTCAATGCTTCTTTAATTGTAACCTCCATAATGCATATGTATAGTATTTATTTATTAGAACATATCTCAAATGAGTATAAAACTGATGATTTAAGGTTTTTATTGAAAGTCCTGCAGGCCCGAGTCTTAAAAAACTACTTTTATTTCCTAAAAGAATCAATGTGATGGTCGTGACCAATTTCGCAATCCTCATATCCTTCACTTCCATGACATCATTGACTATGACCACAAAACGCGATTCAATTCCATGGCTAATATCCAAATGTTCTGTAAAATATTATTTACTCATAGTGAGGAAAAGTATAGCTTAACCGTGGCACTTCATTTGTTGCTGCAAGGCCTTCTAATCTGCAAACATTATTTACATATATTTGATCCTTGTCAATCCAAAAACCATTTCATCTCCATCCTCTGCTAGTACATTTGGGAGGGAGATGAATCTTGCACTATTTCTATGGTGATAGTTTCTTCTCCAATGCTTTTACTTGGTTACATAACATGTCATTCAATAACATTTTTCGCAGGAAACGAGCTCTTGCTGGCAGTAATGTCAGAGCGTGCATTGAAGGCAGCGAAGCCTAATGCTGGTGCAGAGATTGCAGAGCGCGTGTTATCGCTGGTCAATGTATCCCCACCCAAGCAAGCTTGAAGAATTCACTGCAAATAACACGGGATCATAAATCTAACATGGCAGAAGAACACTGCAGATAAGATTCTTGAGGTGTGCAGCTTGGACATGCGCCAGACACTTCTAATACGATGGATTTACTGAAATGGAATTTCCTGGGAATCAAATTTGTAACCTCGTGGGCATCCTGTTGTGGTCTGAAATGTTGAACAGAAGTTAGTGGAATGAATATCATGATCCGATAATACCCTGGCCTCCATAAAGAAAAATAGAAGGCTGAGGGGGAGAACTATAGTTATTTAGATTTGTATGTAGCATTTCCTACCAGTTATTGTCATTTTGCAGAGTGAAAATCAAAGAAATTGTTTATTGACACTGATGCGAGGTCTTTTAGCTGTCTTGCTTCAGTAAAAGATAATTGAACCTTTGTGTCTCGTGAAGTTTGAGGTTGGAGGTTCCAATTGCTATCAGGTGTAAGCAATTCCTTAAGAGTGCATGCACTCCAATTTGCCCTATTGCTCTACAGAGACTTCCGAGTATTCAATGCATGTAATGCAGGGATTAGTTGATGTTGAATGCCGTAGTTATACAGGATTTCATTGTCAAAGTACAAGAGCTACATTAAAGCATTAAAGCAGTAACCAGGCCGAGCCTGAGGTCCTCAGGCCTCTGTTGGCATCTCAAGTACAAGAATGCTTTAAGTGTAAGAAATTGATTTAATTCATGAACCCTAAAACTTCACCTCTTGTTTGATAATTGGGTAAAGAGGGGTAAAAATGAGTAAAGGTAATGGGAGTGTTTGTATATACCAGTTTGCCAAATTTTTTGAAAGATAATAAGGTTTTTAGAATAATTGGACAATTTTGCCCTTATTTTAAATATCACTTTTTTTTACCATTACGCCTTTACACAATTGTCAAATATGGGTAGATCGATTATCTTTTTTACTCTTATCCCTTTAGTCCTTTATCTCTCTTTATTCAAACAAGAGTAAAATAATATCTTATTTTTCTTCATCTCTCTTTAGTCCATCATCCAATCGCTAAAGAAAGCATAAAGAAAATTGAATTTTTTAAGACAAATTATTTTTCTGACTAATACTGTAGGGGTGTTCAAACTAGGACCGGACCGGACCAAAGAACAAAACTGGCCTCTTTGGAAGACCGAAGCTGGACCGAAGGACTAGACCGGTTACTTATGGCCTGTTTGGGATTGCTTATTTCAGGAAAAAAAAAAGTGCTTTTTACTAGAAAAATTATTTTTCTGAGATTTGAGGGTGTTTGGCAATTGTTTTTTAGTGAAAGCTGTTTTTCTACTTTTAAGTAGAAGCAGAATTTGGTGCTTTTCCTTTTAAGCATAAGCACAAACTAAACAATTGAGAAAATTTATTTTAGATACTCTAAAATTTGTTAATATATTTGAAAAAAATTTTATATATTTTACAAATAGTTTATTTTAAAATATACATTAAATATGAAAGATATTTTGATAATTAATAATATATTTATGATATTTAGAAATATTTTAAATATTTTTAAAATATTGAGAAAATATTTTATAAATATTAAAAATTGTTTTAAATATTTAAGAAATATTTATGTATGTAGAAAATATTTTAAACAATGAAAAAAATATACTAAATATTTAGAATGGTTCATGTTTTTAACTACAAAATATTTCTGTTAGTGTCCTTTCTGATAATTTTATAGAAAAAAATATTTTTTTTAACATTGGCCAAACACTCATAATACTATAATAAGCTCTTCTTTACTGGATGGTCAAACACAAATTACTTATTTAAAACATCACTTTTTACAAAGTTGTTCTTACATGAAGTACTTCTAAAAAATAATTTTTTTTACAGTAATCCCAAACAGACCCTTAATGGATGAGACCGAACTAGACCAATATGGACCAATTATCATTTCTTTCCTTTTTTTAATATAAGTTAAATTTATCATATATTGTCAATTTTGGACAACTTTAAATGCATCTAATAGGAAAAAAGAGCAAAAATAAACAATAGAAATAATAAAAAATTATAGAAATACTAAATGATCATCCACCTAATGCAATGGCTCATAACAACTTATATTTACAAAATCCGACGTCAATAATTTGGATCCTTAGTTTGATTCGCATTTCTCGATTCTTCACTAATAACCAACGAAATTATTCATAAATTAACTTGAAATAATTATGCATATAAGTCATAGCAGTATACATAATGCAATAGTTATTATTAAAACAAACAAGATAATTTAATATAGGTGTTTATGGGTTATTTTTAAGTTAATTTTAGGTCTTAATGTTATAAGTCTAGATTGGTCTACCTATAATCTAACAAAATATATAGAAGGTCCAACAGCATAATTAGGGTTTTCAGTCCAGTCTCGAATTTTTAGGGTTTAGGCCGTACCGGACCAAAACCGGAAATAAGGTCAACTTGAGGACAGAGGACTAGACTGAAATTGAATTGGTCCGGTTCGGTTCGATTTTTCTGTCCGAATCGGTATTTGAACGCCCCTAAATACTGGAATGGAGACTCAGGGCCGGATATAACCCCAAATAATCCAAGCAACTGCTTGAGGCCCCAAAATTTTAAGGGCCCCAGATTTTCAGGATTGTGATTTTTAAAGTACTAATTCTTAATAATAGTAAATTTTCTGGCCAAAATTGTCATAATTTGTTGTATATAAAGGGCCATTTTTTGAGAATTTTGCCTGAGGCCCCTATAACGTTAGGACTGGTCCTGTGGAGACTTATGAGTAGTTAGCTTTGTGATTTCAACATGGTGGAACTAAGAGTCATTCTATTTGCATTCGAGATGGGGGGAGTAGATTAAGTTGTTCAAGCTTCTACTTAAATCAAGTTCCATGAATGCAATAGCATAGGATGTAAACAAACCCAACGTTTAGTGAACTACTCATGCTCGAAAGTGATTACCACTCATTCATTAGCACTCAATAACTCATCGAGCCGAGTTCGAGCAGGCTTGATGAGCTTAAGGAGCCGAGTACAATTAGAGAGTGCTTAACTTGTTAACGTTTGCAAACAGTTTTATAAGGGCTTGATAATAGCTTGTTAAAAGCTTGTTAAGAACTAATTAAGAGCTTGACAATAGCTCGTTAACAATTAATATTAGCTTGAAAATAGTTCGATAATAGCTCGATAGTATCTCAAATAACATAGCTCGATAACGAGCTCGACTCAGTAACAAGCTTACCTCGGTTATGAACTCGATTTAGCTTGATAATGAGTTCGAATCCATAACGAGTTTGAATTGGCGTGATTAGGCTAAAAAGCTGAGCTGAGTCGAGCATCGAACACACAAAAATCTTATTGAACCAAGTTTGAACAAATGTCCGAAAGCTTGATAGGAACTGGGCTCGAATTCAAGTTCGATAAGCCTTATCGACCTCAAGTAAGACCAAAGGATGATCAGCTTGGCTCGTTTACTCCCTATGCATGGGTGAACAATGCTTCTCAATCACCTTGACAAATGAATTTCTTTCTCTATAAGATAGAGACAATTGGATGCTAGTTTTGGATGCTGATAATGGGTGCGTTGCCCCTAGGTTCAGGCTGCTTTTAGAAAAGTTATGAGAATTTTCATGAAAGTATAGGCATTTGGCTACGAAGTTGAGGTTAAGGATAGCAATGGCATGGGATAGGAAGTGCCTTCTCCGTTCTTGTACCAGTTGTCGTCTGTCTTGTGTTTGTGTGTGGTTGCCTATATTAGACGAAACAAAGGAGCTTATGTCATGATTGGAGTTAGTTTTAGTCCTTTTACCGGCTGTTTCATATTCAAATCCTTAGTCTTGCGGTTTGGCGCCAAAAATAGTTAGTAGTGTTTAGTTTCTTTGTTTTGTTGGTTGTAATAAGTCGGTTAATGTCTAGATATTTTGTCTAGCTATTTGTTCCCTTGTTTTGGCTATAAGTGAGCATTGTCTTGTAAAGGTTACCTCATTCAATGAAAAACATAATTCTTTCCCTTGTTCATTTCCAATTTAGAACAATTTCCCTTTGTTCTATCTAGGTTAGGCTCAAGAACTATCTTGAGCCTAATAAGTGGTATCAGAGCTTGACATTTACGCTCAATTGGATTGAATTCAAGATTCAATTCGATTGCATTGTGTGATTCAGTTCAAGGTATTGCGGCATTGATCATTGCAATCTAGCTAGGAAGAAGAGATCAGCCATGGCACCAACGACAAGAGCTAATGCTGCTGGAAACATTGTTAACAATGCCAGTGGAGGAACCTTGACCTATGCTGAAGCTGTTGCTGGTGATAGTGCTAACCAACAGGTTGATCGTGTGGAGCAAGTATTGCTCCAAATGCAGAATATGATGCAGATGATGCAGCAAGACATGAATCGTAGGTTTGAATCACAATCTATGCAATTTACTCAACAATTCTCTGGTCTCCAGCAGAGGATGGATCGACAGCAATCCTCCATTGGTGAGGGAAGGTTCTTCCCAACCAATCAACAAGTTAGGCCCCCGGACCCTGCCACTGCTCCCTCTGGAAGTACTGATAGTGCATCCACTGTAAGGATCAATGGATTCCGACAACCTAGAGTCGATCTGGAGGTATTTGATGGCACTTCCCCTCAATCTTGGGTAAGGAAATGTGAAAAATACTTTCGTTTTTATAACATTAGTGAGAATGAAAAGGTTGAAGTGGCTTCTGTGTACTTGCGGGGTGAAATGGAGACTTGGTGCTATGGGCTGTTGCGTACTAAACCTTCCACTACTTGGACTGAATTTGCTAATGAGTTGTGTGATAGATATGGTGACGAGGATGTTAGTGAAATGGTGGATAACTTCAACAAGGTTGTCAAAACTACCATAGTGAAAGAATATATGACACGGTTTGAAGGCTTAAGGGCCAGAATGTTGTCGGTTTACCCTGAGGCTCCTGAATCCTATTATGTTTCTAGCTTTGTGAGTGGTCTTAAGCCACGAATTAAAAGTTTGGTGAAGGATTTTGATCCTTCCAACCTGTCTCAAGCTTATTCGAAGGCCAAGAAGGTTGAGAGTTCAGTTTTGTCCTCTGAATCATTTAAGACCAGAAGCAATGTTTCTGGATCGCCTGCCACTAAATTCACACGAACTAGCAGCAAGATTGCAGCTAGTGATGATAAGAGACCACAGAAGCTTTGTTTTAAATGCAACCATTGACATTTCTTTGGCCACAAGTGTGATCCCAAGTTTCTCATGTCAGTGTCTGGGGAAGAAGCAAGGGAAGCTAAATCAGATGAAGAAAAAGATTGTTCAGGAGCAGAGAATGAAGCATCAGTAGAATCTGATGAAGAGAAAGATGTAGAAATCTCTGTTAAAGCCTTGACAGGGAGTGGTTCACATAACACAATACACATCAAGGGCAATGCAGGGCAACGGGAGCTGTTGATTTTAATTGATAGTGGTTCAACTCACAGTTTTGTGGATCCTAAGGTGATGAGAGCAGTGGACCAAGAGCTCATTCAAACCAGCCCATTGGCTGTCACCGTTGCTGATGGAAACACCATCTTGACTCACACTAAGTGTAAGAATTTCGTGTGGAAGATGCAAGGGCACAAGTTTGTGTATGATTTCAGAGTTTTAAGGCTGGGTGGCTGCGATATAGTTTTGGGAGTAGATTGGATGAAGAGTTACAGTCCAATAATCTTTGATTTCTCCCAATTAAATGTATGTTTTGAGAAAGAAGGAAGAAAGATCCAGCTGCAGGGCATAGTTGAACAGGGCCATCTTCGATTGGTGACAGGCAAAAGCTTAAAGAGGGTACTTCAGAAAGGTGATTTCAGTTGGGTTGGTCAGTTGTACTTGATCTCAGCAGGGCAGGAACTGATGCAACTGAATCCAGTGCTGAATTAGAAGCTTTACTCAAGCAGTATGAAGTGTTGTTCGAGCAGTCGGATTCTCTACCACCCCAAAGAGAGCTGGATCATGCAATTCCCTTAAAAGAGGGATCAAATCCGGTGAACCCGAGGCCCTATAGATATCCACATTCTCAGAAAGATGAGATGGAGTGGCAGATTGATGAGCTCTTGAAGACTAAGTTCATAAGACATAGTCATAGTCCCTTTGCTTCTCCGGTGATCTTAGTACAGAAAAAGGATGAAACCTCAAGGATGTGTATTGATTATCGACAGTTGAACTCCATTACCATCAAGGTTAAGTTTCCGATACCTATTATTGATGATTTACTAGATGAATTACACGGTGCTTGGTATTTCTCTAAACTTGATTTGAGGCAAGGGTATTATCAAACTAGAGTTCAAGAGCAAGACATCCATAAGACTGCTTTTAGAACTCATCAAGGGCATTACGAGTTTGTGGTGATGCCCTTTGGCTTGTCCAATGCACCCTCGACATTTCAAGCATTGATGAACCTTGTGTTTAAGCCTTACCTCAGGAAGTTTGTGCTAGTGTTTTTTTGATGACATCCTTGTTTACAGCACTTCTCTACAGCAGCACTACACTCATCTGGAGCAAGTATTCCAAACAATGCAGCAGCATAGATTGTATGCTAAACTCTCCAAGTGTATCTTTGCCCAGAGATAAGTTGAGTACCTTGGGCATATTATCTCCAGAGAGGGTGTGGCAACAGACCCTAGCAACGTGCAATCCATGAGGGATTGGCCTCTGCCCAAGACTCTGAAGCAGCTAAGAGGATTCTTAGGCTTAACAGGGTACTACCACAAGTTCATTGCTGGGTATGGAATCATTGCAAGGCCATTAACAGACATGTTAAAGAAAGATGGTTTTCTCTGGAATGAACAAGCAACTGAAGCCTTTGAAAGGCTTAAACAGGCTATGACCATGTCCCCTGTCCTTGTGATGCCAGATTTCAAGCTGCCCTTCATGTTAGAAACTGATGCTTGCAGCACAGGGATTGGAGCTATTCTTTCCCAAAAGGGAAGGCCCGTGGCTTTTCTCAGTCAAGCCTTAGGTCCAAAGAATCAAGGATTTCCAATTTATGAAAAAGAATACATGGCTATTCTATTAGCTATGCAAAAATGGCGGCATTACCTTGAAGGACACTTGTTTGTGATCAAGATAGATCACCAAAGTTTCAAGTGTCTTCTTGAGCAAAGAATCACAACAAGAGTTCAGAGGAAGGGCTTAATGAAGATGCTAGGTCTAGAGTACATCATCCAATACTGGAAGGGGGTTGAAAATGGAGTAGCTGATGCCTTATCTAGACGGTTTGAGGACCTTGCAGTTGAGGGCTCTTATGCAGCAATTACTCAAGTGGTACCTTCTTGGATGACTGAAGTGATCAGTTCATATGAACATGATGCCTTTGCACAAACCTACATAATTCCTGACTGCCTACAATCTGGTTCTCCTATGGCTGATGCTGATGTGACTGTAAACCAGGGAATTATCAGAATCAGAGGGAAGATATACATTGGGGATGGTCAAGGGCTGAGGAAGCAAGTCATTAGAGCTTCACATGACTCACCATGGGGAGGACATTCAGGTATAGAAGGGACTTACAAGAGACTTAAGTTGTATTTTCCGTGGCCCGGTATGAAAAAAGAAGTACAAGAGTTTGTGCAGCAATGTGGAGTCTGTCCACAAACCAAAGTAGAGCACACTCTTTACAAGGGGTTGTTACAGCCACTCCCCATTCTAGAAGGTGCTTGGAGTCATATTAGTATGGACTTTATTGAAGGGCTACCTAAATTAGAGGGGAAGGAGGTCATTTGGGTGATTGTGGATCATTTCACCAAATTTGGTCACTTTGTAGCTCTCCATCACCCCATTACAGCAGAGAAGCTAGCTAGAATATTCTTGGATCAAGTGTACAAGCTTCATGGGCTACCTCAGTCCATTGTTTCTGACCGGGATAGGTTATTCACTAGCTCCTTTTGGCGTGAGTTGTTTTTGCTGCTGGGTACTACATTGGCTATGAGCTCCTCGTATCACCCTCAGTCTGATGGCCAAACTAAGAGAGTTAATAAGTGTATTGAGCAATACCTACGAGGAATGACATTCACACACCCAAAACAATGGAATAGATACTTATCTCAAACTGAGTATTAGTATAATACTCACTTCCACTCTTCCTTGGGTGATACACCTTTCAACGCTTTGTATGGCTACGATCCCCCTTCACCATTGCTTCAACAAGGGGTAGTATCACAGGTTGAAGGTGTTAATGAGATGCTGCAGCAGAGAGTTCAGCTAGCAAGACAGCTTAAGGATAACCTTCACTTGGCACAGGCTAGAATGAAATTCTTCGGAGACAAGAAGAGGATTGATATAAATTTCAATGTGGGAGATCTCGTTTACCTCAAATTACAGCCTTATAGGCAAAGCTCAGTGGCTGTCCAAAAAAATATCAAGCTATCTGCAAGATTTTATGGACCTTACAAGATTCTTGAGAGAATTGGTAAGGTTGCTTACCGGTTAAACTGCTAGAAGACGGTTTGGAGCACCCGATCTTCCATGTTTCCCTACTTAAGAAGCATGTACCAGATCCAGAAAAAGGAGCAGTAGCTGTCTTACAAGCTTCCAATGGGCAGTTAGTTGTTAAGCCTATAGCCATTGTGGATAGCAGGACAGTGCAGGATCAAGGAAAGCAGGTCTTGGTGCAGTGGGCAAACCTGGGTGCTGACAGTACCAGTTAGGAAAGCTGGAAGTTTATCAAGTCTCAATTCCCTTCTTTTCATTCTTGTGGCAAGAATGTGCTGAAGAGGAGGGTATTGTCATGATCGGAGTTAGTTTTAGTCCTTTTACCGACTGTTTCATAGTTGAATCCTAACTCTTGCGGTTTGGCGCCAAAAACAGTTAGTAGTGTTTAGTTCCTTTGTTTTGTTGGTTGTAATAAGTCGGTTAATGTCTAGATATTTGTTCCCTTGTTTTGGCTATAAGTGAGCATTGTCTTGTAAAGGTTAGCTCATTTAATGAAAAACATAATTCTTTCCCTTGTTCATTTCCAATTTAGTTCAATTTTCCTTTGTTCTATCTAGGTTAAGCTCAAGAACTATCTTGAGCCTAACAGCCTAATGGACTTATTGCGACTTGGGAGTAAGTCAAATTATGAAATGTTCCAACAACAACAACAACAACAGGCCCAGTGCTTCAAAGGCTCCCACTTAAGCAGGGTCTGGGAGGGGTAGGATGTACGTTACGTTACCCCTTTAGGGTGATACCCTGACGAGAGGTTATTTTCGAGGACCCCCAACCTAAAAGGCATGAAGAGCATGGAAGCATGTAATCGTGGAAGCATAGAAGCAAGAGCAAAAGGCAGAAAGCAAACAAGAATCTCGGGGAAATATCCTACATACTACCCAATGCAAGCATATGGAAAGAATAGAGAGTATCAGCAACGAGTAACAAAACATCATAAGGCGACCAAAGTATTAAATGTTCCAATGGTTGATATTCTTGGTTAATATGACTTTGGTTTGCAATTGATGTGGATTTAGTCAATGCTCCCAGGAGATTTTGATAACTATATTTTTGGTGTTTTTAGTTAGATAAATTTGCGCGAAAAAATTAAAGATACAAACCCAAACCAAGTAGTAATTGGGTTGATGGTGCAAAGCCCAAAGAAACCTTACCTCGAATACTTAAGAGCTAGGACTTGAGGTGGAGACAAGTTTAAGAGCTTGGCAACATACTAAGAGCTGGACTTTGCAGATTTTCAGATTTGACACCCTTGATTTGATTTAACTCATATGCCATTAAACTTGATAAAATTAAGGTGGAACCAACCCTATTTAGGTTCTCGATTTTCGAAGGACACTACAAATACGAAACCTGGGCCATCAAAGCCCTAAAATGATGACTCAAACCTAAATTCACCTGGTTCACTAAGCTGTGTAACCCAACTAAGACCAATTTTATGAAGCTCAAGGTTTCGCCGTGAAAAACTTAGACTAATGGTGGTAAACTTAACTTGTTGAAATGGGTTGTGGAAAATAACTATGGCATAAGGGATTACCCTCTCTTACATTTCTACTCAACACCTAGTTGTATTGCAAAAAGTAATGGAACTATATGTACTACAACTTCTAAGGAAAGGAAAAATGAATACAACACAAGTGTGCTACAAAGGATAAACTGAAGAGTTTGTACGTTGGTGGTGTGACCTTACTCAGTTGCCAAGGTCCTTTATTCATAGTCTAAATTTATAATTGCTGCATCCTTGTTTGGCGCTATTGCCTTTTCACGTTTGACCTCCACTTCCCATGAGTGCTTTGAGTTGGCCTCATGTTAATTGAAACATGTACGAGGTCAAAATCTTTCCCAAATATTTCCACTTCTACCTTGATTGTCCTTATGGCCCACGCTTTGCCTTTTTGTTCTACATAATTACATTGAGATGATAAATCACCATTCTTGCGGCACTCCTGGTAACCACCTTCAGCTTGAGTTTGATATCCCAATAGGTAGTTGGAATTGATGTCTTGAAAAACCTAATTAATTATATTTTATGTATTAAATAAATGAAATTGTTTTACTTATTTATTGTCTGATTATGTTTTATGGGTCAAACATGTGCATGATTGTTTTTTAAAATGTTCCATGAGATGGACGTAGTCTAAGATGACAAGTGAGGTTTTGATTAAGTGGTCAATGAAATTGAACCATAGATAGACTTGGACCCAACTAATGATATGTTATCAGAGTATGTTCATAATCGATGATAAGTTTGGATAACTTCTCTGATAAGACTATAATATGACACTTTTGATGACTTGTCTTGGTCATGTGGATAAGGATCCAAGAGTATCACGTTGATGTTGTCAATAAGATTGGAACACTGAGTAGGACCATCTGAATTTGTTGTTTCTTTAACTGCTATCAGAAATAATTAATTATGTAAGACGATAACTTTAAATCTATGAAATAGTTTGAACTCGTGCATGGATTTTCGTTTGCTTTGATGTGCCAAAAGGATTAGTCAAAGTGTGTTGACTTGAATCTTATGTTCGTTGGATAATGGCATGAGGTGTGGCGGGAACATTTGTTTTATGTGGAATGTATAATCTCTAACGAGATAAAGATGTTCCCTTATTTGATTCGCAAATATACGAACATATTCTAGAATCTTTAGCCAGAGTATTCCATATGTTTGACATTTGAAATAAATACGAAAATTTTTTATATATTATTGAATTGTTCGAAAAGGGCAAGTCGGGAACTAGAGTGAGAGACGTGAGAAAAGTAACAATAGTAGTTAAAGTTACTTTTCCTCATGGATATCTAATATAGGGGTTGATTGTCGCAATAAAAGTTATTTGGAAAATTCTTGAATGGATATATTTAATTTTAGAGTGCTGTAAAACTTATTTAGGGGAATTAAGTTTTACTAAATGGTGATCAATTTTTATTATGAAATGATAATCATATTTGACCCATTTGAGGTTAGAGTAAGATTGCCCCTGAGGTTCCTTCGCAAGCCTTAATTTAAGCATTGTTTGAAAATATTTAAAAAAAAATTTATTCATTAGTTGAATTATTTATTTATGAGATAAATAAATTTTTATACTAAACAAATTTTCATGAGATCAAATATAATACGATAATGTATCATGATTTAAAATTAATTGAAAAAGAGAGATTAAATAAACTGGGTTGCACGCCCGTTTAACCTGGCACGTGTCAGGCACGTGCGAGGGCCAAGAGAGGTGCGATCTAAGGTAAGGTCGCTTGCTTAATGTGAGGATGACATGTATCACTCGTTGTGAGTCTCGTCATCTATCCGTATGCTTCTGCTTCGACCAATGCGAGGATGAAATGTGGCGCTACTTTGCAACTCTTTTTTCCTGTAAATATACATGTTTGGGCTGAGAGAACTATATTAAGTTTGAGAGTTTTGAAATCTGGTTTCTCTCACAATGAAAACCCTATAGGTTTTCTAAATTATTGTTTAGCATATTTTTCTGAAAAATTATTTTTTCAAAAGATTAAAGGAAAGATTTTGTTCCAAAATTTTCCTAAAATAAATATTTTTGGGAGCCCACACTCCCAGTACTAGAAGAGATCATTGCGAAGATAAACTTAAGGTGTCAAGAAATCTTATACCAATTTCAGATTTTGAAGATGGAATCAGGGTTTGTGCTTCAGATATGTCTAATTAAATATATGATATTTAATTTATTTTCTTTCATTTCATTTATTTTACATACTATATTTATACTTGTTATATTCGATGTTTTTCAATTATCATATTATGAACCCATTAGAGTAGATCTAGATCTAATTAAATAGTTTAATTAGGTCAATGCTTTAGATGTAAAATTATAAATTTTAAATTGGTATTTCGTTGCGTCCGTTCAAACCGATCTAAGGAAAATTTTTGAAATATGTTCCCAACATAGGCCACCTAGAGGGGCTATCATTCAGGGAATTATTTATCTTGCTTTAACAAATTGAGACAATGTTGTGCCCTCTTCTTTATTTTGTGGCATCTCGAAGGCCATTCCGCTTGGCAAGCACGTGTTTCACTAATTTGAAAGATGTAAGCTCAAACTCCTTGAGTTTGCTGTGTAAACAATACCCATAGAGGTGACCTATCGGTTAGGTTGGCCCACCACCCGGACCTAACTCAACTTGAAAAACAACTTGGCCCCATCTGACTTGCTAGAGTGGTGGGTCGACATCCCCTGTAGCGGGCTAGGTTCTTGTCACCTAGACCTGGTCCAACCTGTACGGGTGACATGAGTCCGTTTTGACTTAGAGCCCTGTCACACATAGGGTTGACCTAGTAACGACTTGCTATCAGGTCCTCACTGATCAAACCTGTGTCATTTCATGAGTAATTAATGTGATTGGATATGCGAAACAAAGGCAAGTCATCATTTCATATGTCCAAAAACAACAACAGATCCAGTGCCTGAAAAGCTCCCGCCTAAGTGGGGTCTAAGGGATGTATGCCACCTTACCCATTCAGGGTGTAACCCTACCGAGAGGCTGCTTCCGAGGACCCCCAACCTTATAGGGTTGGCAACACGAGGACTTCCCAGGAGGTCACCCATCCTGGTACTACTCTCACCCAAGCACGCTTAACTTCGGAGTTCTAATCATTTCATATGTTCAATTAAATAAAAAAAGTTTCAAATTATTTTATGCTAATATTTGTATTTATTTTTTACGTTATGATTTATGTACTATATATAATTGTTATGTTTAAAATTTTATAAATTATAAAGTATTATTTAGTTATATTTACATTTATTTTATTATATTTTATAAATTAGAAAAATAGTCTTTTGACACAAAAAATAAAACTTCTTTGTATTTCTTTAGAGGTTTATGGCTACAATAAATATCCACTTCATACCCATAGAATGGATTGACCCTTTTGCCTCCTCCAAGTACCCACTACCCACAATCGTACCAACCATCCGCCTCGTTACATGCTATGGGTATGAAGTTGATACTTATTGTGACTAGAAATTTCAAATAAAACGAATATTGCACTACAAAATAAAACTTCTTCGTATTTTGATTTGAAATTTTTCCTAATCTTTTCCTAAGCATTTCAAACGTCCCTAAGCCCTTCATTTGCCTATAAATAAGGCTTGAATGCATTTGTTTTAATTGTCCAATTCTCTCTAAGCATTCTTGATTAAAAGCTCTAGTTCTCTTATTGTGCTTTAAAGTTTTAATTTCGAGTTTTTCTTAAAGTTTTCTTGAGCATTCACTATTTTCTATATTGTTGATTATTTGAGCCTAATTTGCATATTTTTAACTTTGGCTAAGCTTGATTTATTGTCAATTAACTGTTGAACAGAGTGAGAATTTCTTTGATTTATTTCATTTTATTGTAAAGGTTAGATCTTGAGCCTATTGTTACAAAAGGGTCAATTATAAAAGGTTGGGATTTAAGCCTACGTGCAAAATGACAGGTTGTAAATATTAGATCCTAAGCCTAGGTTTTAAAAAGGATCATCAAGTTTAGTGAAAGGCTTAAGTGACAAAGAGTAGTCGCTTGATGAGTGGACTAGCTTTCGGATTGGAAACTACTATAAATATCATTGCGCATCGCTTTCTTCTTGCCTTTACTTTTTATATTTCACATTTCTCATTTATCTTTTAATTCAATTTTTGGTTCTTAAAGTTCAAATTTTTTAAAGAACCTAATTCATCCCACCCCTCTCTTAGGTTGCTCCTGGGGTCTTCATATATATTGCGCATATTATACCATTACCATTATTTTAAGTTATTTACTTTTGTAAGGAAATATTTTTCTTCTTATAATTACACTTCTTGAAAGAACAAACCGGCCCAAATTGGTCCAATCCAGTCTTGACTGAACCGACTCGGTTTTAATCAGTTTGGTCTTTGGTCCCATGATTTAATGTAGTCTGGTCTTCAGTTCGGTCTTGGACCGATGTGTACCCTCAGGTGGGCATGTGCCTCACCTACGCTTTAAGTCCAATAGGCCATTGCGTGAAAGCACATGGTAGAGTATAAAACCATTCTTAGACTTTGCTAATGGTTAGCTTGTGTAGATTGGTTATGGATTGTATATATTATTTGCATTTTGGTGCGCGTCTTAGCACCGGAATGGGTAACATGATGACCGTTGGCACTTAAGCCTAATAGTCTTTTGACTATGTGAAATGCCTTGTATTAATTTAAATTTTGTATAATGTGAATTGTGGTAAAGTGAATAAAACGGGTTGAGCGCCTTGTACTATTTTGAATTATAAAGAGCATAGTATGGATCAAGGTTTAATGAGCTAATAGATTTAAATTCAGTTCACCTCAAATAGCTCTGTATCAATTCGGGGTGCTATGTCGTTAAATATTCTAATTGATGGGTGGTGAATGTGATGCCCATTCCTTGACAGAGATTACATGGAAAATAAAATGCTTGAGGACATGATGCATGTGATATCTTTAAACTCTGAGCTACCTTCGAGGTTGTGGGAAAATCCCTGTTACTACCTACTTTAAAGAGAATCTAATTTAAAGGCTAGATAAAATAGTGTAACATAAAAATGTTATGTTTCTAATATCCACTACCTGTAAGTGTGGGGTCTCTAGCTGACGAAGTTTTCCTGATTATGCTTTTGCCTTTTTGGCCGAGTACTTTGTTTTTGGATGTTGATGTTATTAGTGCATGAAAGATATAGGAAAATACTAAAACATTTGATGAGGCTATGAAATAAAAGATGTACCAATTTCGAGAGAGGTCATTAATACTGAGTTAGACTCGATAGTGAGGGGATAAAAAAACAAATATTCTTGAATTATGATATTAAGGAAGAATCTTTGATGTTAAAACCCAATGGGTTTTGTATTCCTGAATACAAAATAAAGTTTATATGTTTGAAACTCCTTGAGCTATGAAATAAGGTTTATATGTTTGAATCTTTATCAAACCCCTAGATAGTGGCATCATAATTTGACTATCCTTAGTCACGTTTAATTTGTTTGTGGTGACTTTTGAGTATACTCTATATATGTAAATAATCATGTTGATGATGTTCCTATTTTGGCACGAGTATGAGTACTATAAATACTATAGAGTCCTTTTTGAGTTTATATTTGACATGAAAGACTTACATGAGGATGATGTGATATTTGGCTGAAAATCCATAGAACACTTGAGGGGTTTAACACTTGATTATGTGAAGGAAATCCTTAAAGAGTCTGGCCATTTTGATGTCATAATATATGACCCTAGTGTTCACTTGAAAATGAGAAAAAGTAATATTGTGTCACAGGCTAAATAGGCTAAGATGATTGATAGTGTTATGTTTTGATTAAATATTATATATCATTTGTAGATCTATTCCACATACCCTGATCCAAATGATGTGTACTGAAGTGCTCTAATTAAATTGTTAAGATACTAGTGAAGTACTATGCATTAAGGCTTACATTGTGATAGACTCTCTATTATATTAGAAGGATATTATGATGCCAATTGGGTATTTGATATCGATGCAAGCTACGCTACTATTGGCTATGTTTTTAAGCTTATTAGTGAGTTGTATCGTGGGATATCCCTCTCAAACATGTACTATTGAATTGACCTAAAAGTTTGAGCTGGTAGGAAGAAATCTAAATGGATTAGGAATGTAGTGTGAGATGTTCCATTGTGAGGGGTTTTCTGAGCACCTTAGAGCCTATGGTAAATGTTATTTGACCATAATCTCTTGTCATTATTGCGGTTCTGTAGATGTTCATTAGTTATAGCTAGCTTATGGGAATTGATTATGGTAGAAATATTATTGTGGTGACTGTACAAAATCAGTGCAAATAGTTTGATGATGGTAGCACTTGGGCTTTAGAGCCTTGTAGAGGCTTGGGTTACCTTAGTTTGAATGATAAGAGACACATTGTGGATTATGATCTTTTGTGAAATAACTGGTGGTGGTCCAATTGAGTTGAGATGATAATATTTCACTCTTGTAATTGTATGTACAACAACAACAACAACAACCACCCAGTGCCTCAAAGGGCTCCTGTATAAGTAGGGTTTGGGGGCCCCCTTCTGGGGGCTGCCCAGAAGGGAGGTTGTTTTTCAGGACCCCCAACCTGAAAAGCCTATTAGCGGTAATGAAGCCTGACAGCCTGGAAACAAGAGAGCAAATAAGCAGGGCAAAGCTAGGCAAATAAAGTTAAGGAAATAGCAGATCGTAAATAAGCCAAAAAACAGATAGTGAATTAGGAGCTCAGATTGCACATAAGTGCGCTAAATCTGGACTACCCTAAAGGCCTAGAAACACTAGAGGTAGCACAAAAAGCTGGACTACCCTACTCTACACCGCTACATCTGCCACTCCTACGCTAGCCCTTCATTGGGCTCTATCTAAGGCCATCTCCTCCCGAAGATTTAGGTGGGTGAGGTCTTGTCCGATCATCTCTAGCCTTCTCTTCTTTGGCCTGCCCTGCCTCTCCCTCTACTTCCTAGCGTAGTATATGGCTGCTCGTATCTCCTGGCCGGAGCGGTGCTCGGTCTCCTCCTAACATGTCCAAACCACCTCAACCATTGCTCCCTTAAATTATCCTCAATGGAGTCCATGCCCAATTCACCTCTTATGATGTCATTCCTGATCCTATCTTTCCTTGTTTGTCCGCACATCCACAGCAGCATCCTCATCTCCGCCACCTTCATCTTCTGTGTATGATGTTGTTTCATTGCCCTACACTCTGCCCTATAGGACATGGCCGGCCTCATTGCCGTCTTATGGTATCTTCCCTTTAGCTTCATAGGAAACTCTCTATTGCAAAGTACTGCTGAGGCCATTCTCCATTTATGCCATCCTACTGTAATCCAGTTGTTAACATCCTCATCAACTTCACTATTGTGCTGTATATAATTGTTTTATCAACTGTATGTTTACTATTTGAGTACTTTGGGGTAGAGATATGATGTTATTGGTATGATATGCGCTCCACTATTGTGTTTTGCTTCCTCTTGTTGAAGTTGGTAGGATATGGAGCTAGTTGTTTAGCAACTCATTACAAATGCCTTAATACGGGGTTAAAAGCAACTTATAATAGATGTTAGCAGTGGTCAACTTAAGTACCGCCTTGTTTTATGTTCAGTGCCATAATGCCATTTGCGAAGGTTAAGCTTGATGCTGTCCTACCCATAGTTCGTGAAGGACGGTGTGTGCACTGCACACCAGATGGGTTTGACAAGTGAAAGGCATGTTGCCTTAGCTATGGTGTCGAGGGACACTAATGGCCTCACTTGAATTAGGAGTGAGACTATTTAATGGATCTTCTAATAAAGGCCTTTTGAGAAGGCAACTTATATTAAACTTAGACTAAAGGCCGTTTAAGAAGGCGGCTTATATCCAAAGGCCTTTTCAAAAGGTAACACAAGTTTAGAGGCCTTTTTAAGAAGGCGACACATGTTTAAAGGCATTTTAAGAAGGCTATACATTTATAGCAGAGGGAATAGGGCTTAATCCTACTTGCGAATCTTGATCTTGGTGGATACCTGTAAGACCCGTGACACTCCGGACCGGGGCACAGGTGTGCGCCTTGCGCCTGTGCCGTGTCAAATGGGCTGCCAATGATTGGCATTGTGTGGACAAGGTGCGCACTCAGTTAAGAGTGCATTAGGCCTCCACGGACCTAGGCCTAAGTGACGGACGAAGTGGGAACCGAGACGGACGCGGTCCCAAGACAGTGTCATGACAAGGGTCTGGCACGACCCAAGACAGTGTCATGACAAGGGTCTGGCACGACCCAAGACAGTGTCATGACAAGGGTCTGGCACGACCCAAGACAGTGTCATGACATAGGCGGGGCGCGACCCGAGACAGTGTCACGACAAGGGTCTGGCACAACCCAAGACAGTGTCATGACAAGGGTCTGGCACGACCCAAGACAGTGTCATGACATAGGCGGGGCGCGACCCGAGACAGTGTCATGACAAGGGCCTGGCGCGACCCGAGACAGTGTCATGACATAGGCGGGGCGCGACCTAGACAGTGTCATGACAAGGTCCAGGGCACGGCACTGGGCCGGCCCAAGGACACAGATGAGTAACGATAGGCACGGGCCCAGTGCAGGGCACTGGCCCGGCCCAAGCCCAAGTAGGCCCAAGAAGGCCCAATGAAGCCCGACCTTATAAAATGGTAATAATAAGCACGTGACACATATTAGTGACGGTTACCAAAGGAAAAGAAGCGGGAATAAGCATTGACTAGTTCAAACGAGATAAAGGCGGGAAAATGGAAGAGTGGGCTGAGGTGGTTGTAACCGCCAGTTGAAAATCAGGCGCCTAAATTAATATAACATGTGCTTTGACCAGCTGACCTTGTAACCGCCAAGGCACGCATGGGAAGAGTGGGGCACGGCTTTGAAGAAAGAGGGAAAATGGCGGGAACGGTTACCCCTTTGTTCATGGGGATGACCACGGCTATAAATAGATGTAATGGGCATTCATTTTGGGATATCTTGTAATCTCTGAAATATTAATAAGAAAAGCCTCTCCCCTTTGTGTGAAAAATTGTGTCTTACATTTCCCTTTGAATTTCCTTTGTGTTCATTTCTTTGTTGTTGTTCGTGTTCGGGTGAGCAAACCTCACCGGGTACTTAGCTCATAAAATAACTGTGACAATTGTGGTATCAGAGCCTTGGTTACGTGAACGATGGCTGGAGATCAAAATGAACCATTGAAGAAACTCAAGGCTAGCGAGCGCATAGCCAGACTTGAGGAGATCGTTGGAACCGAAGGTGAAGACGGTGATAACCCTCCCCCTGGAACCATTTTCGGTAATATCAAAATGCTTTCTAATGACATTCAATCTTTGAAAGAGATTATGAATAATTTGCTTGAAGCCCATAGGACCCCGTCCCCAACACCCCCGGCTCCACCCAATGTATACCGTAGGGAAAATTCAACCACGGGTGGGAACTCAAATGTAAGAACCTCGAACGAGACCCTTAATCCAACCATGGAGTCCCTTCAAAATGAAATTTCCGTGTTAAAGAGAGCCATTAACACAGGGCCTCAAAGCCTAGAGAAAAGAGGGATTAAAGTCCCCACACCGAGATCTTATGAAGGAGAACGTAGTGCTCGGGTCCTTGAGAATTTTCTGTGGGATATGGAACAATACTTTAATGCCACGAAGGTGAGGGAAGAAGACAAGGTTGTGATTGCGTCAATGCACCTCAATGGGGACGCAAAGCTGTGGTGGAGAGCTCGTGTGTCCGACGACCGGGCTGCTGGTCGTCCTGTCATTAACATGTGGGACGTTTTGAAGAAGGAGCTGCGAAGTCAATTCTTGCCATTGAACACCTCATGGATGGCAAGAGAGGCGCTGAAGAACCTAAAACAAACTGGATCCGTCCGTGAGTATGTTAAGTCTTTTTCGTCTTTATTGCTTGATATAAATGACATGACTGAGGAGGATAAACTGTTTAACTTTGTATCGGGTCTTAAATCGTGGGCCCAAATTGAGATTCGGAGGCAACGAGTTCATGACCTTACCTCCGCAATCATTGTGGCTGACGGTTTAATAGACCTTAAACCTAACGGAAATGGAGATAAAGAAAAACAACCGGTTGCATTTAGAAAGAGGAAGAGAGAATACAAATCAAATTGGAACCGGTATAACAAACAACCTCAATCAGGGCCGCCCAAGCCCACGTTTAAGAAAAACGCACCGGTTCCTAAGAAGAATAAAATGGGAGTGACTTGCTTCATATGCGACGGACCGCATTATGCAAGGGATTGCCCCAAGAAACAACACCTAAATGCATTAAGTGAGGAAGCACAAGAGGTAGAGCAACGAGTACAAAACGATGAATTTAGGGCCACCTCTTTGAGACTACTTAATGCCATTAGTCATGACACACCTTCTTTTGAAGGACTTATGTATTTTCGTGTAACGTTGAACGGGAGACCTGTAGTTGCTATGGCCGACACCGGCGCTTCACATAATTTCCTGAACTCGAAGGCCGCACAAACTTTGAAACTGAATTTAGTCCCTTCCGACACAGGATTGAAAGCTGTAAACTCTAACGCTATAGCAACTAAAGGTAGAGCCCCAAATGTAACTCTAAAAATAGGGGATTGGGAAGGAAAGACGGACTTCACGGTAGTAGACATAGACGATTTTGAATTGATTCTAGGCAATGAATTCTTTCGGACAGCAAGGACTTCGGTCACCCCTCACCTAGGGGGGATGATGATAAGCGACCCGACGAAACCTTGCTTTGTCAAGGCGTGGTCCACTACTATGAAACCCCCGGGCCCGTTACAAACATTATCCGCAATGCAACTCAAGAAAGCGTTTAGGAAAGGACTCCCTACGTTTGTAGCAACCCTAGTTGAGATTAAACCGGGAAAGAAGGTGGAAGTACCTGATGTAATTGTGGGGGTACTAGACGAGTTTAAGGATGTGATGCCCTCTGAATTACCTAAGCATTTACCGCCTAGGAGGGCCATTGACCACAAAATTGAGTTACTGCCGGGCTCCCGACCCCCTGCGCGAGTCCCATACCGAATGGGGCCGGCAGAACTTACCGAGCTGCGTAGACAGCTAGAGGATTTGCTGGATGCAGGCTTTGTTCAACCGTCTAAAGCACCGTATGGGGCACCGGTGTTGTTCCAAAAGAAACAAGATGGGTCCCTACGAATGTGCGTGGACTATCGGGCCCTAAACAAGGTAACGGTGAAGAACAACTATCCTATTCCTCGTGTCGATGATCTTTTTGACAGGTTGTCGAAGGCAAAATACTTCACCAAGTTGGACCTGCGCTCGGGTTATTGGCAGGTTCGGATCGCGCAAGGGGACGAGCCCAAGACCACTTGTGTAACTCGTTATGGCTCTTTCGAATTTCTTGTAATGCCGTTTGGGCTCACTAATGCCCCGGCTACCTTTTGTAACTTAATGAATGATGTTCTTTACGATTATCTCGACCGTTTTGTTGTGGTTTATTTGGATGACATTGTTGTATACTCAGAATCCCTAGAGGAGCATGTAACACACTTAAGAAAAGTGTTTGAAAAGCTAAAGGAACATGAACTCTATGTAAAGAAAGAGAAATGTGAATTTGCCCAAATCGAGATCATGTTCCTCGGGCACAAAATTAGTCAAGGACATGTAAAAATGGATGAGGCCAAGGTCAAGGCCATCTTGGATTGGCCCTCACCCAAAAATGTATCAGAGTTGAGATCATTCTTAGGGTTAGCCAACTATTATAGAAAATTCATACTTGGCTATTCTAAGAAGGTTTCGCCTCTAACAGATTTGTTGAGAAAAGATAGAGTGTGGTCGTGGTCCGAACCGTGCCAAGAAGCCTTTAGAGCCCTCAAGAGCGCAGTGTCAACGGAGCCGGTCTTGAAGTTGCCATGCTTCGACAGGCCTTTTGAGCTTCATACGGACGCCTCTGGACGTGCCATTGGTGGGGTGCTTGTTCAAGACAAACATCCGGTAGCCTTCGAAAGTAGGAAGTTAAAAGAGCATGAAGAACGGTATTCTACACATGAGAAAGAGATGCTTGCTGTAATACATTGTTTACGAGTATGGAGACACTATCTTTTGGGAGTGAAATTCGTGGTTCGTACTGACAATATTGCGAACACATATTTCAAGTCACAAAAGAAGCTGTCATCCAAACAAGCCCGTTGGCAAGAATTTGTAGAAGAGTATGATTTTGTATGGGAACACAAACAGGGGAAGCATAACGTAGTCCCGGACGCTCTAAGTCGTAAGACCCTAGAGCTTGTCGCAGCCTTGTCACGGGTTGAGACGGACTTCACCGGACGTGTCAAGGAAGCGGCCCGGACTGACCCTATGTACCAACGGTTAAAACAGCAGGTAATCAGTGGCGAAGCTCGCAGGTACTGGATCGATGATGATTTAATCTTTGCGCAGGGTGCTCATTTATATGTCCCTGCAGGTAAAATCCGAGTAGAACTGCTACGGGAATGTCACGATACGAGGTGGGCCGGACATCCAGGGCGCGAAAGAACCCAGGCATTGCTGGAGCGCAGCTATTACTGGCCGAAGATGGGACAGGAGGTCGAGGCCTATGTCAAGTCATGCCTCGTTTGCCAACAAGACAAACTTGAGCGAAGAAAAGAAGCGGGTCTTCTACAACCACTACCAACACCCGACAAGCCATGGAAGTCTTTGTCGATGGATTTTATCTCTGGTTTTCCTTGTGTTGATGGACAAAAATCGGTAATGGTTGTAGTAGATAGATTTTCAAAATATGCCATTTTCATGGCAGCCCCAAACGCTTGTCCAGCGGATCAAGCCGCCCAACTCTTTTTCAAAAACGTGGTCAAGTATTTCGGTCTACCCGAAGATATTGTAAGTGACTGAGATTCTAGGTTCACGGGTCGGTTCTGGACAACGTTGTTTAACTTAATGGGGTCTCAACTAAAATTTTCCACGGCCAACCATCCTCAAACGGATGGGCAAACGGAACGAGTAAATGCCTTGTTGGAAGAATACTTGAGGCACTATGTGACGGCCTCCCAAAAGAATTGGGTGGAACTCATGGACTCTGCTCAGCTTTGTTATAACTTGCACAAGAGCAGTGCCACGGGCTTCAGCCCATTCGAGTTGGCCATGGGTTGGCAGCCCCTCACTCCACACGAGATTGTGAAACAAAGTGGGGGAAAATGCCCGGCTGCACAACGCTTTGCGTTAGATAAACAAGAGCTCCTTGACATGGCGAAGGACAGCCTTGATAAGGCAGCTAGGCGTATGAAAAAGTATGCAGACAAAAAGAGGAGACCCTTAGAATTTAAAGTAGGGGACAAAGTTATGCTTAAACTCACGCCTCAAATATGGAAGAAAATAAACAGTAAAACAGTGCATCGTAGCTTAGTGCCTAAATACGATGGACCCTTCGAAATTGTTAAAAAGGTTGGACCCGTTGCTTACCGATTGGATTTACCCCAAAGGTTAAAGGTGCACCCCACTTTTCATGTTAGTTTTCTTAAACCTCACGTTGAGGACCTAATGGGTGCACACTTAAAGCAAAAAAGGGCGCCACCTACCATTCGGAAGCAATTTTCACAAGAGGTGGAAAAAGTCCTAGACCATCGGGTGTATGGTCAGAGTAAAAAGAACAGGAGACGAGACTTCCTGGTTCAATGGAAAGGCACTCCTATTACGGAGGCTACGTGGGAACGAGACGTAACTTTGTGGCAATTTGAGGACAAAGTTGCGGAGTACCTTAATTCCCTTCCGAGGACGTCAGGTCTTTCGGGTGGGGGAGGTTTGTAAGACCCGTGACACTCCGGACCGGGGCACAGGTGTGCGCCTTGCGCCTGTGCCGTGTCAAATGGGCTGCCAATGATTGGCATTGTGTGGACAAGGTGCGCACTCAGTTAAGAGTGCATTAGGCCTCCACGGACCTAGGCCTAAGTGACGGACGAAGTGGGAACCGAGACGGACGCGGTCCCAAGACAGTGTCATGACAAGGGTCTGGCACGACCCAAGACAGTGTCATGACAAGGGTCTGGCACGACCAGGGTCTGGCACGACCCAAGACAGTGTCATGACAAGGGTCTGGCACGACCCAAGACAGTGTCATGACATAGGCGGGGCGCGACCCGAGACAGTGTCACGACAAGGGTCTGGCACGACCCAAGACAGTGTCATGACAAGGGTCTGGCACGACCCAAGACAGTGTCATGACATAGGCGGGGCGCGACCCGAGACAGTGTCATGACAAGGGCCTGGCGCGACCCGAGACAGTGTCATGACATAGGCGGGGCGCGACCTAGACAGTGTCATGACAAGGTCCAGGGCACGGCACTGGGCCGGCCCAAGGACACAGATGAGTAACGATAGGCACGGGCCCAGTGCAGGGCACTGGCCCGGCCCAAGCCCAAGTAGGCCCAAGAAGGCCCAATGAAGCCCGACCTTATAAAATGGTAATAATAAGCACGTGACACATATTAGTGACGGTTACCAAAGGAAAAGAAGCGGGAATAAGCATTGACTAGTTCAAACGAGATAAAGGCGGGAAAATGGAAGAGTGGGCTGAGGTGGTTGTAACCGCCAGTTGAAAATCAGGTGCCTAAATTAATATAACATGTGCTTTGACCAGCTGACCTTGTAACCGCCAAGGCACGCATGGGAAGAGTGGGGCACGGCTTTGAAGAAAGAGGGAAAATGGCGGGAACGGTTACCCCTTTGTTCATGGGGATGACCACGGCTATAAATAGATGTAATGGGCATTCATTTTGGGATATCTTGTAATCTCTGAAATATTAATAAGAAAAGCCTCTCCCCTTTGTGTGAAAAATTGTGTCTTACATTTCCCTTTGAATTTCCTTTGTGTTCATTTCTTTGTTGTTGTTCGTGTTCGGGTGAGCAAACCTCACCGGGTACTTAGCTCATAAAATAACTGTGACAATACCCATCTTAGGAGTTATTCTCAATTTTCAATGGATCAAATGAAGCCAAGGTTGGGAAAGCTGAGATTAAGCCATCCTGGCCCTTTCCAAGTTAATGATGTTTTGTGGCTTAAGGATCTGTCAAATCTGCCATGTCTTTGAGGTTGAGCTGTATGCTCTTAATGATGTTCATGGCCTGTGATGGTGGTGTGGGGAAGCACACCTGATTGATTCACCTATGAGAATGTGGGGGTGGTAGTACATCCTCTGTTGAGAGTAAGGGCTTACTCTCTATAGCATTCCTGAGTTCCCAGGTTTCGAGTTGTTACTAGGGACTGTACAAGTCTTGTTTGTAGAATATGTTATAATTTTGGAAACACATTAACTGGGTATATGTGTGCCCGACAATGACCTCTAAGCTTTAAGACTTGTTCACCTGAAAGGTTGTGGGACATACATACTTACTAGGTATCGATTCAAGTCCAAAAGAAATTGGTATCGTCAAGTATGGTTTTTATTGCTCAGTAAAAATTTTCTTTTCAGAATTTTGAATCATGTGGGGGATTGTTGGATGTGCTTCAAAATTTTTAAGTATTGTTGTGGGAATTTGTCTCACATAGAAGAATAAATGAATTTGGATTTTATATTCCAACCTGACCTTTTAATTTCGTATTTTATTTTTTTGGTGTGAAACATGAAAAAAAAGGATTAATTTACTCCACAATTTGGTTGGAGATTTAGAAACATGTGTTTCCCTGATTTCTCTCCCCCTCTAAGCTGATATTTCTCTCCCATCTCCATATATCGCTCAACTACATGAGACTATTTTTTTGACTTTATAAATTCACCTCCCCTTCTTCACTGAAAAAAATATACCAGGACAATATCATTCTCCTTTATCTCTCTCAAAATCTCTGATCTCTCCATTAAAAATATAAGTGCTGCTTTTCGTTTTAGTTTTTATCAAATTTCTAAGTAATAATGACGTATTCTAATCCAATATAGTTGTGATGCTATGTTAACCCTAAGGGTCGGAGTGCCGTTTGGTCCCGTTGTACCAGTGCGGGGGCATAAACGACTTTAGGGCAATGGGGAACTCCACGACACGGTGATAGTCTTTGTCTTTTCAGATAAGTTCTAATTACTCTTTCTCTTTATTTTTTCCAACGTGCCCCTCCTTTTATTTGATTAATTGTTCCATGTTTTTCCACTTATTAAAAGTTTCATTCAAAACTTATTCTCACTTTACAATTTAGTTGCCATTTTTCTATTGGAAAAAATCACAGTTAGGATCAATTTTATAGGACAATAGGTAGAGATTTAAGTATTTTGATATTTAAATGTATAGAGTAAAGTATTTTAATGATGAAAAATTTTATCACTTTCATATCTTACAAATTTAGAAATTTAATTCTTTACATTCCATTTAATGAGATAGATTTTGGTTGGAAAATGATCAATAGAACATAATGTCATGCTTGGAGTTCAAATTAGAGGATATCTTTGGTGGGAAAAGCTGTTGGTGGTCTTTGGCGGTTGCTTGTCTTGGTTTAAGTCAATTTTGGCAGCTGTTTTAGTTAGTGAGTCGGTTGGTAGTTAAGAAGTGTTTAGATTCATTGTTTTATGTTCTTTCTTGTATTGGTATAAATGGAGGGCTCTCATGTAAGAATCATTTTAATGAATGAAATAGTATCTTGATTTCTCTCTCTCATCTAACTCTCTCTCTATTTCTCATCTCTTTCACTTCTCTCCTCATCTTACCTCTTCTCTCACCTAGGTTATGATCAAGATTCATCTTGATCCATAACAATTGGTATCATAGCCTTGAGCTTGCATACGATCAGATTGATTGATCTTCAATTCGATTGAACTGTTGAAGTTTAGGCTTGTTTGGTGCTGAATTGATTGAATTGTGTTGAAATCTAGCTAGAAACAGGCGATCTATTGCTATGGCTGGTGGAGCAAGTACCCATGCCAATGCAGCTAACAGTGCAGCTAATAGCACTGCTACTTGTGCTGCTGCGGTTGTTGGTGCCGATAATGAAGCTAATCAAGGAAATCAAATGGATAAAGTGCTACTTATGATGCATAACATGATACAGTCCTTCCGGCAAGATATGAATAAGAGGTTTGAATCACAATCTCAAGAGATTTCACAACAAATTAATGGATTGCAGTAGAGAATGGAGAGGCAGCAACAGCAGGCTGGAGGTAGCATACTTTTGGCTGCAAGCGAGCAAAATAAACCTCCTGATCCAAGGCCTCCACCTGTTGACAGCAGTGATACAAGGCCTCCTCATGTGGACAGCATTGACAGTGCATTAAGTGCAAGGAGCAATGGTTTTAGACAGCCTAGTGTGGATCTAGAGCCTTTCGATGGTACAATACCTCAATCTTGGATAAGGAAGTGTGAGAGGTACTTTCATTTCTACAACATTGATGAACGTGAGAAGGTTGAGTGTATTTAAAAGGAGAATTGGAGGTCTGGTATTTCAGTTTGATGCGCCGTAAACCTACAATCACCTGGACTGAGTTTGCAAATGCACTTTATGTTAGGTATGGGGACGAAGATGTGAGTGGAGTGGTGGAAAACTTCAATAAAGTAACTCAAGTCTCATCCTTGAAACAGTATGTGATAAGGTTTGAAGGATTGAGAGCTAGGATGCTCACTGTGTATCCGGAGGCACTAGAATCATATTATGTTTCAAGCTTTGTGAGTGGACTTAAGCCTAAAATCAAGAACATGGTTAAGGCGTTTGATCCTTCCACTCTTTCTCAAGCTTATTCAAAGGCAGGAAAGGTTGAGAGCTCGGTATTAATAGCTTCTGATTCCCAAAAATTGAGAAGTGCTCCCAATGGATCATCTTCATCGAGATTTACACAGTCCAATAGTAGAGCTGGAAGTACTGACGATAGAAGGCCTCAGATGCTTTGTTTCAAATGCAATCAGAAATACTTCTTTGGTCATAAGTGTGATCCTAAGTATCTCATGGCAGCCACTGGAGTAGAAGCTACTGAAGCAGAAGAAGATGAGATGTTTGATTTCAGGGAGCAAGAGGAAGAGAATAAAGATGATTCTAATGAAGAAGATGAGGTTGAAATCTTTGTTAAGGCCATAACAGGGAGTGGCTCACATAATACCAATCGAATTAAGGGAGTAGTTGGGCAACGAGACTTATTGATACTCATTGATAGTGGGAGTACACATAGCTTTGAGGATCGTAAGGTTATAAGAGCTGTGGGATAAGATTTGATCAAGACCAGCCCCTTGGTTGTCACATTGGCTGATGGAAATTCAATTTTTACACTCACAAAGTGTAAGAAGATCAATTGGAAGATGCAAGGTCACAAATTTGAGTATGACTTCAGTGTTTTGAGGTTGGGAGGTTGTGATATGGTGTTGGGAGTTGATTGGATGTAATCCGTCAGGCCCATACTCTTCGATTTCTCTCAGCTCACTGTGTCCTTTGAAAGAGAAGGGCAAAAGAGCAAGCTACAAGACATTTTGGAGCAAGGCCAGATCTAGTTCATGAGGGGCAAGAGTCTACAAAAGGTTCTCAAAAAGGGAACTTATCAATGGGTAGGACAACTCTATTCAATCACTGCTGTTTCAAAACTTAATCAAGCAGATTCCAGCACTGCTTTGGATTCCAGCACTACTTTGGATTCTTTGCTTAAAGAATATGGTGATTTATTTGAGCAACAAGAGACCTTACCCCCAAAAAAGGAGCTTGATCATGCAATTCCTCTGAAGGAAGGTTTTAATCTAGTGAATATTCATCCTTATAAGTATCCTCATTCTCAGAAGAATGAGATTGAAAGGTAAGTTTAAGATTGCTGAAGACGAGATTCATAAGGCACAGTCATAGCCCTTTTGCTTCTCCAACAATCATGGTTAAAAAGAAAGATGTATCTTTACGAATGTGCATTGATTATCACCACTTGAACTCTCTTATAGTCAAGGATAAATTTCCAATTCCAGTCATAGACGATCTGTTGGATGAACTTCATGGTTCTTGGTACTACACCAAGTTCGATCTGAGCCAAGGCTATTATTAGATTAGAGTGCAAGACCAAGATATTCATAAAACAACTTTTAGAACACATCAAGGGCATTATGAATTTGTGTTGATGCTTTTGGACTATCCAATGCCCCCACAACATTCCAGGCTTTGATGAATCTTGTGTTTAAGCCTTACTTAAGGAAATTTGTGCTTGTGTTCTTTGATGACATATTGGTCTACAGCTCTACTCTGCAAGAGTATCTTACTCATATGGAATTGGTATTTCAGACCATCAGACAGCATAAGCTATCCGCCAAGCTCTCTAAATGTACATTTGCCAAGACATAGGTGGAGTACCTTGGCCATGTTATCTCAGGTGATGGGATAGCTGTAGACCCAAGCAAGGTCCAGGCTATGCAGGATTGGCCAGAGCCAAGATCCTTTAAGCAGCTAAGAGGTTTCTTAGGTTTAGCAGGCTACTACTGCAAATTTATAGCTAGATATGGAATTACTGCAAAGCCATTAACAGATTTTCTTGAGAAAGAGGCTTTCCTTTGAAGTGATTTGGCTAAGGAAGCTTTTGAGCAGTTGAACCAGGCCATGACTATGGCTCTAGTAATGGTAATGCCAGACTAGCTTTCCCTTTACATTGGAAACTAATGCCTGCAGCAGTGGAATTGGAGCAGTTCTTTCACAAAATGGAAGGCCATTGACCTATCTCAGCCAAGCATTGGGTCCCAAGAATCAGAAGCTATCCATTTATGAGAAGGAATACATGACAATTCTTTTGGCTATACAAAAATGGAGGCACCATTTGGAAGGTCATCATTTCGTAATCAAAACAGACCACCAAAGTTTTAAGTACCTACTTGAGCAAAGAATTTCTACTAGAGTTCAAAGGAAAGGATTGATAAAGATGTTGGACTTAGAATACACAATTGAGTATTGGAAGGGATCTGATGATCCTGTTGCGGATGCTCTTTCAAGAAGACATGAGAAAGGTCAAACAAAAGCTCCTTGTGCTGCAATTTCCCAAGTTATACCACTGTGGATGACTGAAGTGATCAAATCTTATGATCAAGATGCATTTGCTCATACTTATATCATTCCCAGCTACACGTAAGCAACACCTATTGAATCTGATTCAGAGGTGACAGTCAGCAAGGGAATTATTCGAGTTAAAGGAAAGATCTAAATTAGTGAAAGAGTTGGGTTAAGAAAGCAAGTCATTGAGGCTTCTCATGACTCTCCTTGGGTGGGCATTCTGGAGTTGAAGGGACTTACCAAAGGATCAAGCAGTGCTTTTAGTGGAATGGGTTGAAGAAAAAAGTTCAGGAGTTTGTGTGGCATTGTGAGGTTTGTTAGCAAATCAAGGTTGATCATACTCCACATAAAGGCTTGCTGCAGCTATTACCAGTTCCTGATGGGGCTTAGACACACATTAGTATAGATTTTGTTGAAGGATTGCTTAAGTCTGAAGGTAGAGAAGTTATTTGGGTGGTAGCAGATCATTTTACCAAGTTTCATGGACTTCCATAAGCAATTGTATCAAATAGGGACAGATTATTTACTAGCAATTTCTGGCATGAGTTGTTCCTATTGTTGGGTTTTTTTTTTTTTTTTTTTTTGGAAGTTCCTATTGTTGGGTACCACCTTAGCTATGAGCTCTTCTTGGATCATATCTACAAGCTTCATGGACTTCCATAAGCAATTGTATCAGATAGGGACAGATTATCTACTAGCAATTTCTGGCATGAGTTGTTTCTATTGTTTAATTTTTTTTTTTTTTTTTTTTTTTTTTGTGGAAGTTCCTATTGCTGGGTACCACCTTAGCTATGAGCTCCTCTTATCACCCGCAGTCTGATGGCCAAATAGAGAGGGTGAATCAGTGTATTGAGAGGGATGACATTCTCACATCCCAAGAACTAGCACAAATGGTTGTCCCTTGCTAAGTATTGGTACAATACTCATTCACATTCTTCTTTAGGCACAACTCCATTCAAAGCTCTATATAGGAATGAACCTCCCTATCCTTTGATTAGTCAAGGTATGGTTTCACATGTAGAAGATGTTAATGAGCTTCTCAGTCAGAGGACACAGTTGGTTCGACAGCTCAAAGATAATCTTCAGCTTGCTCAAGCTAGGATGAAGTACTTTGCAGACAAGAAGAGATCTGACAGGAGTTTCGAAGTAGAAGCCCTTGTTTATCTCAAATTGTAGCCTTATAGGCAGAGCTCAGTGGCCATTCGTAAGAATATCAAGTTGTGCACTCGATATTTTGGTTCTTACAAGGTCTTAGAGAAGGTTGGCAAGGTAGCTTACAAGCTGGACCTTCCACAAGACAGCTTGGTGCATCCAGTTTTTCATGTTTCGTTGCTCAAGAAGCACATTTCAGATGGAGCTGGTGCATCCAGTTTTTCATGTTTCGTTGCTCAAGAAGCACATTTCAGATGGAGGCACTAGTTCAGTAGCTCCATTTCAGGCTACTTTGCAGGGTATTTTGCTACAGGAACATGAGGAAATCTTAGCCAACTGAGAGATATAGTAGCAGGGTGTAAAGGTTAAGCAAGTAATAGTTCAATGGGAAAACTTGGGTCAACGGCATGCTTTGTGGGAGAATTGGTTCTTCCTAAAATCTCAATTTCCTTCCCTACATCTGCGAGGCAAGAATGTGCTTGAGGGGAGGGTATTGCCATGATTGGAGTTCAAATTAAAGGATATCTTTTGCGGGAAAAGCTGTTGGTGGTCTTTGGCGGTTGCTTGTCTTGGTTTAAGTCAATTTTGACAGCTATTTTAGTTAGTAAGTTGGTTGGTAGTTAAGAATTGTCTAGATTCATTGTTTTGTGTTCTTTGTTGTATTAGTATAAATACAAGGCTCTCATGTAAGAATCATTTAAATGAACGAAATAATATCTTGATTTCTCTCTCTCATCTAACTCTCTCTATATTTCTCATCTCTTTCACTTCTCTTCTCATCTTACCTCTTCTCTCACCTAGGTTATGATCAAGATTCATCTTGATTCATAACACATAATTGTAACAAAACTAAGTATCTTTTGTTAGAGTTTGATTATCTATTTCCAAAAAAGGCTAACATAACACATGATAGCACCAATATATGTGAATAGGAAACACCATGTTATGATCCGGAATTTTGAGTCTTGTATTGCTTTTATGGAGTTGCTTTTATTTTTTAGTGTTGTGCTTGTAATTGGTGTTTTGCCACCAAGTAGCTTGAATTGGTGGGTATTTCCGTTAGGCAAAGTCAAGTAGAGTTAATTGTGGCGGTTGAGCTTGTCATAAGTCGGTTAAGCTTGTTTGATGCTTTGTATCTAGAAGTCTATAAGTAGCTTGCTCAAATGTAAGGAAAGTTTCATTCAATGAAAATCATAATATCCTTTGAGATATTTTTTCTCTAATTCTCATCTACTTCTCTAATCTCTCATCTAACTTTCAATTCTTTTCTCACCTAAATCTCTCTCTTTCATGAGTCAACTTCAATCTTTTCATTGAAGCTTAACACACCAAAATTTATGGGATACTGAAATCAAACAAATATTTTTCACTATTGGCATGTTAAAGAAATTGTATAAAAAATATTAATTTCTTTTAAAATAAAAAACCTCCTATAATTCTTAAAAAGCTGCCAACAAATAGATTTAAAAAAGAAAATAAAATTGTTAATTTTTTTAGAACTCCTATGATTCTCATCAAGATACTACCGAAATATATATATATATATGTATATATCCACATGGTTACTATATCGACCAATTATTGGGCACACTCTAGTAATAAGAAGCGACATAGATCCTATTAACTGCTAGGATCCCAAGAACTCTAAACCAAGTTGATTCATTTTATCAACTTCTCCAGAGATATAGCCTTGGTTCCCATATCAGTGGGATTGTCATAAGTAGAAATTTTTTGCATATTTATCCCTTCATTAACTAGCTGTTCCTTGACAAAAGTCCTCCTAGCAGCTAAGTGTTTAGTCCTGGCATGATACACTAGGTTCTTACTAAGAACTAAGGTTGATTGACTATCAATATATGTTATTAAGACACCTAAATCTAGGTTAATCCTGGATAGGAGACCATTTCGCCAAGTACCCTCCTTAATAGCATCGGTTAATGCTAGAAACTCGACTTAGCAGTTGACAAGGTTGTCACTTACTGAAGTTTTGATCTCCAGCTAACTGCTCCATCATTTAAGGTGAAGAGGTAGGAACGAGTTAACTTTCTCTATCTAAATCCTACCATAGTCATTATTAGTGTAGCCTAGAAGTGCCAAGTTTGACTCCACCTTATCAAAGGTAAGTCCAAGATTGATAGTTCCCTTTATCTAAGTAACCATTTTATACCATTCCAATATCCTTTCCCTAAGTTTGTCATAAACCTAGATAGAATACTCATTGCGTAAGCTAAGTCTGACATGGTTCTGGTCATAGCATATATAACAGACCCAATTGCATTTGCATATGGTACCCTATACATTTGTAGCCTTTCTTGGTCTATTTTAGACTTTGTTTTGCTGAAAATTTTTGATGGCCAGCTATAGGAACCTTAACTAATTTACAGTCAGTCATATTGAAACATTTTAAGACTTTCTTAAGATATATCTGTTGAGTTAAGTGAATAGTTCATAGTTTTCATCTTTGCTGATCTCCATACCCAATATCTTTTTAGCTTGGCCTAAATCTTTCACCTCAAAGTTATCTTTAAGAAGACCCTTTAACCTCTTAATTTCAGTCAACTTGCCAACAACATATCATCAACATATATCAGCAGGTATATTATCATAGAATCTAACTCAACATTCTTGAAGTAAAAGCACACATGTATCGAATGTGTAATGCCATTGTCAGTCATAACTTAGTCAAAGTGACGATACTATTGTCTAGGAGACTATTTTTCTACAAACAAACATGGTTTTCTTTTCCACGTTCAGTGAAGCCTTCTGTTGAGCTATGGGGATTTCTTCCTTAAGCTCACCATGCTTGAAGGCAGAAGTAATGCCCATTTGTTCTAGGATCAGGTCATGCTTTGAAGTGAAGGACATGAGGACCCTAATGGTTGTGTGTTTAACAATAAGGGAAAATATCTCATTATAATCAACCCCCTCCCTTTGTGTAAAGCCATTGGCCACAAGTTTGGCCTTAAACCTAGGCTTCTTTGATAGTGTGTTGGGTATCTACCGGGTTTTTAATCAAAGGCCTAGGGACTAAATTCCAAGTTTGGTTTTTCCTAAGGGACTCTATCTCAATTGCCATAGCATTCAACCATTTTGTTGAATTCTAGCTACTGATAGCCTCATAGGTAAGAGGCTCAGACACAACATATTCTAGGGTTGTATTTAGGGCATAAGCAATGCAGTTAGGAAAACCCAGCCTTTTTGGTGTCCTAATGTCCCTCCTCACTCTGCCCTAGGCAATGAGTAATCGTCTAGGTTCTGTTCAATCATAACATCATTTTTTTTTCAATGCTCCTCTCAGCACTTGATTGTTCCTCAACACGCTTAGATCCTTGCTCTTGTTCAGGATTACTAAGGTATAAGGGGTCATCTAACTTAAATTCATACTGTTCAGAGTCATATTTCCAAATTTTCATTGCCTCGACGCCTAGTTCACCAGCATCCTGGGCTAAGTATAACATTTTAGCTTCGTTAAAGGTTACATCCCTACCGATAGACCTTTTCACACCATTAAGGTATCCAAGGAAGACCCCCTTGACAGTCTTAGGCTCTCACTTTCCCTCTAACTGGTGACCATACACAGAAAACCAAAGACACACAGCATAGAATAATCAGCTAGTTTGTCAGACTACATTTCTTCAGGAGTTTTAAAATTAATCCCCGTTGAAGGTGTTCGGTTAGTAAGGTAGCAAGTAATTTTCACTACCTCGCCCCAAAAACATTTGTTAAGTCTAAAGAAAAACAACATATATCTAACCTTATCTAATAGGGTTCCGTTCATATATTTTGCTGATGGGAACGTATTTTAAAGATTTTTACCGAATTGACTAGAGTGGGCCCAGTGGAAAGCCAATTTAAGATTTTTATTTTTAAATCTAAAGCCCTAATCTAACTAAACTATTTAATTAGATCCAAATCTTACTCTAATAAGTCCATAATATAACAAATAAAAAACATCAAATAAAATATATATAAACATAGTATGTGTAAAGGAAAATAAATTAAATATCAAATACTTAATTTAGACATACCTAAATTGCTAATCTCAACTCTGATTTTGAAGATCTAAAATTGCAAGAAGGTTTCTTAACACCTCAAAGTCTTCTTCACAATAACCTCTTCTAGTACAGGGAGTGTGGACTCCCCAAAATATTTAATTTAAAATGTTTTCTTTAATCTTCCCAAAAAAAGTTTTCAATAAATTATGCTAAACCATAATTTAAAAAACCCCTAAAATAATCTCAAGATTTTCGTTTTGAGAGAAAACCAAGTTCCAAAACCTAAAACTTATATATTTCTCTCAATAAATATCGTATTGTTGTAAATATTGGATATTTTTTAGGTACAATTTTTATAGTCGACTTCGAATATTGTTAAATATATTAGAAAATTAGAAATTATGCAAAAGACCTCTCTATGCAAATATACATATAAGTAGTGTGTATATATATATATATATATATATATATATATATATATATATGTATGTATGTATACATGTGAATTTTGTATGTAAGACACGTGTTACACAAGTGTCTTCACATCAAAATTCTAGGGTGACTCCCTCAATCTCTCTTTGTATATATGTGTAAGCATGTTAGCGAAGAAAATAAATTGAGTGAGAGAAGAGAATGAAAAGTGAGGATTGAGAACCAACATTGAGGAAATATTTTATATAATATAATATTCAGATAATTATTTGAATAGAAGAAAATTTTTTTTTAGTTCTCTAGTTCCTATATAAAATATTTATTATTTTACTCGAATATATATATGGGTCTGTCATTTTATTCTCTTCCTATAGAGTATAATATCTCTATAGTTTTACAATACGGTATTAACATGGGTCTCTAGCCAGCTAAGGATTGTTATATACTCGAGATAAGTTTTCATTCCCTAATCTTTGTGATTTATAATTTTACTAATCTTGGGTTTACTACTCTTGATATTACTGGCAAAAATTATTTTCCTTGAACTCTTGATGTTAAGATCCACCCCGATGCTGTGAATCTCAGACAATTAAAAGGGAAAGTAATGCATCCCTATAGGATCGCGCTAAAGCAATGATATTTCTCAAGCATTATATCCATGAAAGATTGAAAGCTGAGCATATTACTGTAAAGGACCCATATATCCTTTGGTTGAATTTAAAGGAAAGGATTTGATCATCAAAAATCTATGATCCCCTCTAAAGCTCGTTAAGAATGGATTTACCTGCGGTTGTAGGATTTTAAAACTCTAAGTGAGTATAACTCTGTAGTTTTTAGTGTTACCTCCTACTTGAAATTATGTGGAGAAAATATTACTGAGGAGGATGTGTTAGAGAAAACGTTCTCTACCTTTCATGTCTCGAATATGCTCCTGCAGTAGTAATATCGAGAACGAGGATTTAAAAAATACTCAGAGTTAATATCATGTCTCCTCGTTGCTAAACAAAGCAATAAAATTTTGATGAAAAATCATCAGACATGACCAGCTGAATCCGAACCATTCCCTGAAGCGAATGCTTCAACATATTACCAGTAGGGACATGGTTAAGGTCATAGTCGTGGACGGGATCAGGGCTGTGGATGGGGTCAGGGCTGTGGATGGGGTTATAGTCACAGTTATAATAAGTGGCACTATGGTACCCTGAATGGACCAAAATTTAAGAAATCCACTGATGATGAGGAGATAAAGGAAAGACAAAAACTTTAGTTTTTTTTATTTTCTACTTTGCATATTCATGGATAGCTAGACCGCCTACTTTTTATTACTCGTGCATTATTTATATAGTTGGCTATACCGGCTACTTATTATCTGTTATTCATATGGTTGGCTATGCCGCCTATTTATTATCCGTTATTCGTATGGCTATATTTCTCAGCCAATCTGTTTGATATTTTAATTAAAGGCCCCAGAAGAGCACATATTATGTTTCCTGAAGAAGCAATATTTACTTTTGAGATGCCTGTTGGGATGATTAACCAAAAGTTAACAGACCCAAAAGTTTTTATTACAAGACTATTTTAGTCACTCGGGTATAAAGATGATTAAGAGAATTATTGGAAATTCTCTTGAGCACCTATTAATGAACCAGAACATTCTTATATGAGATAAAACATTATGTGCTGCTTAAGGCAAAGCAATATACTTAATTAAAATTGAGTTTGAGTCCCATATATTTGAAGGAATACTAAATGGGACATATGTAGGCCAATTATTTTATCATGTGGACCAATTTAGTATGATATTAATAGAGGCCTCTACCTGTTGGTCCCGTGAGTATAAGTAATACACTCATGATGTGGCATTTGTGAAGCTCCTTTCTTAAATGATCCGACTATAAGCTCAAGTCCTGGATTGTACGATAATGCAAGAGAATTTACATCCCAAGAATTTAATGATTATTGTATGGGATGAATTGCCACATAGCCCACATACAAGCACAAAATGGTATTGCAGATGTTTTGATTACATGCTTGCAGCGAATAGCTAGACCATTATTTTTGCCAACTTTTGCATGGGTACATGTTATAATACATGTTGCAGCACTAATCATTGATCTCCATAGTATAACTTGTCTTTGATAAGATCCAGATATATATCCCATCTATGAATTTGGTTATATACTATTTGTCCCAATTACTCTACCTCAATGCTAAAAGATGGGTCTAACACGGGGACTTGGAATTTATATCGGGTTTGAATTTCCTTCAAAATATCTGGAGATAGTAACTAGAAACATTTTACAGCACAGTTTACCAATTATCAACTTAACAAAATAGGGTTTCCAGAGTCAGGAGAAGAAAAATGGAAGTTGGAAACTGAGAATTTATGTGGAATGCATCATTGAACCAGAAGTTTAAGGAATTGTTCACTTGTAAATTATTACAAGCCAATTCATAGATGTATTCATTAATGAAAAGAGGGTGACCAAATAATATGCTTCCATTATAGATGCTTCTACTCAAATTAATATCCCAACCGAGCTATAATCTGATATATTGATAAATGCATCAATTACATGCCAGAAGCGTGGTAGATGTATCTATTCCAAAGATTTGAATCCGAAAGAAAAAGGAGCAATAGAAAAAGATTGGTCCCTCTATTATGAAACTCTTGAGGAGAAAAATTCTGTAGAGATAATAATATGAAATTCCTCAAGATTATCAGGTACTTGAAGCTATTGAGACTACTGAGATAGTCAAATTATTGAAATTATGATGATAAAGACATCTCTATAAAATATGGGATATGATAGAATCGAAATAAAAATGATCAAATATTTGTATATACCGTAGCTACTGATTTGATCAAAGAAATTAAAAATCTTGAACTAGTGTTTGTTTAGGAATGCCAACAAAGAAATGATTGGCTAGAATAGAATGACACAATTCAGGTTGAATTAATCATGTGCAATTTTTGGACCTGAAGTCCAAATGCCTCAAGAGTAAAACCTGTAGCCTACATATGAATGTTGGTGCGGAAATAATGAGGTGGTGAAATGCACAATTTATAGCCAAAGGTTCATTATCGAGGCTAGAAATAAATGGGACATACATACATAAGAAATGGAAGCAATTAATCTAGTGGTCTCTGTATGCGTCTTATGGATATAATAATAGCTTGTTTGTATTTACTACTTATGATAATATTTATATGAAAGTCTCTGAAGGACCAAATATGCCAGAAGCATATAGTCCAAAACTGCTGTACATATCTACTAAAAGAGAGATATGTTAGTATCATCATGACTTCTGAAGAGTTTAAAGAAATTACTATACACTTAAAACTAAGAATTCGAGATTTGTGATCTCGAAAAAGATTAAATTTTGTCTCGACTTGTAGATCTTGCACTATTATGATAGAGCATTATTTCATTGGTCAACTTTACAAGTATGACAGTTAAGTGTTTTAATATGTTGTTTAATACCTTAATTTTGTTTAATTCCTTAATAAAAATAAAGATCTCTTTGTTAGCTTCCAATTAGAAATTGAAAGGCTAACCTTGTAGAAGAAGAGTTTGAGATGAGAAGAGAAGTGAAGGGGATGAGATAATAGAGAAAGGAGATGAGAAATAGAGAGTTTCCAAAAGGAATTCAGATTTTTATTTATTGGATAATCAAAACACATGCTAAGGACCCTATTTATACATATTTGGGTACAAAGTATCAAGACAATTCAAACTAAACAAGCTATCATCAATTCCTGCCAGAAATCAGCTAAGGAACCTGGCCTAACCGCTTTTCCCACCCAAATCTGCAACTAGCCAGCTCACACTGCTCGAATGCATTTTTATGGGGCCAAAAGCTTACCAAACCGGAATTTAAATGAAGCATCTTAACAAAGGAACATTAAACAAGTATTACAACTAAAATATTAAAACGTATTATAATTAAAATGTATCAATTTATAATATTCCCTTCCTCTTGAGAAACTTCTTGTCCTCACAAAGTGAAGCTCGGAAATTGACTCCTCAAAAATTTGCAATCTTCCCAAGTCGTAAAGCTCTTGTTTATGTTGCTTCAAGACACTAATACTTCTTGCACAGCCCTGTTGTTGATCTGCAGTTTTCTTCCAGCTCGGACAACTTGCGGTTGCAGCAACAGCAGTCCATTTGTTTCAGTAGCAGGTGGGTCTTGAGCAACATCAGCACCTCTCTTGACCCGTATTTTAAGTAGGGATACATGAAACATGGGGTGAATGTAAGAATGCGAAGGCAAGTCAAGCTTATATGCGACATTGCCAATTTTCTCCAAGACTTTGTATGGGCCAAAGAAACGAGCATACAACTTGACATTGCGTCTAACAGCCACGAAGGATTGTCTATATGGTTGTAATAGACCATGTCCCCAGCGTCATAGTTTTTGTCTACCCTCTTCTTATCTGCATAATACTTCATTCGAGCCCAGGCTTGTTGGAGATTGTCCTTGAGCGCTTGCATAAAGTGTCTCCTCTGTTGCACAAGATCGGTTGCTGTAGAATCAGTAACCTTCGGTTGTTGTAACATCATAGGAGAGGGTGGAGGATAGCCATACAATGCTTGAAAGGGTGAAGTGCCAATGGATGTATGGAAGTGGGTATTGAACCAAAATTCCTCTAAGGAAAGCCAATGGTTCCACTCCTTGGGCCTTAAGAAGACCATACTCCGAAGATAATGTTCTACACATTGGTTGACTCGTTCGGTTTGGCCATCCGTTTGAGGATGATAAGAAGAACTAAGTGCCAATGTGGTTCCCATTAATTTGAACAGCTCTCTCCAAAAGGCGCTTGTGAAAATTTTGTCCCGATTGGACACAATGGATTGCGGCAACCCATGTAATTTGTAAATGTTGTCAAGGAAGATCCTTGCCAACCTTTCAGCAGTAACGGGTCGAGGAAGAGCAATGAAATGGTTGTATTTGGTGAAGCGATCCACCACTACCCATATGACCTCCTTGCCTTCGGACTTCGACAAACCCTCAATGAAATCCATGCTAATATGGATCCAAGCTCCATCCGGAATGGGAAGAGGTTGAAGGAGTCCCTTGTATCAATGATCTCCCAACTTCGTTTGTTGGCATACGTCACAAGACTTTACATAATCATTCACATCTTTTTTCATGTTCGGCCATGTAAAGTATGCTTTAATTCTTTGATAGGTGCCCTCTACACCAGCGTGACCTCCCCACGCAGCATCGTGTGAGGCCTGCATGACCTGTTCTCTCAAATCAATAGCAGTACCCACATACAACCTCCCATCAATTCTGATCACACACTTCTGCACAGTGATGACAGGTTCTGCAGCAGCGACATTGGCCTCAGGTTTAAGGACAGCAACAACAAGTTTTTCCTGGGAAAAAAGATCTCTCTCATAGGACTTATGTACCTCTTCTACCCATGAAGGTACCACCACAGTAACAGCAGTGCAAGTGTCCTGTTCATCATCTTCAAATCGCCTTGACAGTGCATCTGCAGCAGCGTTTTCCTTGCCACTTCTATACTCGATGTCATAATCAAGGCCTAACATCTTCATGAGACCTTTCTTTTGAATTCTCATCACAATCTTTTGTCCAAGAAGATGCTTGAGGCTTTGGTGATCCGTTCGAATGATGAACTTGTGACCCTCCAAATAATGCCTCCATTTCTCCACGGCTAGGAGAATTGCAAGATACTCCTTCTCATAGGTCGACATAGCCTGATTCTTGGGACTTAGAGCTTGGCTTAAGTAAGCAATAGGCCATCCTCCTTGGGAAAGAACAGCCCCAATACCAGTACCACTTGCATCGGTCTCCAAAACAAAGCTTTCGGTGAAGTTTGGCATTGCTAACACCAGTGCTGCACACATAGCGGTTTTGAGGGCTTCAAATGCAGCTCGAGACCTCTCATTCCATGTAAAGGCATCCTTCTTTAAGAGCTCCGTTAAGGGTTTGGCAATAGAACCATAACCTTCAATAAATTTTCTGTAATACCCGGTCAATCCCAAAAATCCTCTCAATTGCTTCAAGGTGATCGGAATTGGCCACTCTTGCATTGCACGGATCTTACTAGGATCAATAGCTACTCCCTCTGTTGAGATGATATGACCCAAATACTCAAGCCTCCTTTGAGCAAATGAACATTTGGTCACTTTTGCAAAGAACTTGTGTTGTCGCATCAAAACAAACACTTGTCTGAGATGTGTGAGGTGAGCTTCATATGTTGAGCTATAAATTAGTATGTCATCGAAGAAAACGAGCACTGACTTCCTCAAAAAAGGCTTGAAAAAATCATTCATGGCTGCTTGGAAGGTGGCCGGAGCATTTGTTAAACCGAAAGGCATAACAACGAACTCGAAATGGCCATGATGAGTTTGAAAAGCTGTCTTGTAGATATTCGGCTCAAGGACCCTGATTTGATGATAACCTTGCCTCAAATCAAGCTTTGAAAAGAAGCATGCTCCATGTAGCTCATCAAGCAAGTCGTCTATGACCGGAATGGGGAATTTGTCTTTCACGGTTGAAGCATTCAACCGTCGGTAGTCTATACACATTCTAGCCGACCCATCCTTCTTCTTTACTAGGATCACAGGTGAAGCAAAAGGGCTACGGCTTGGTCTAATGAAGCTCATGTGAAGAAGCTCTTCAACCTGCCGCTCAATCTCTGTCTTCTGGCCATGTGGGTATCGGTATGGTCTAATTTTGAACGGTTCAGTATTAACATGCAAGGGAATGGCATGGTCCACAATCCTTTGCGGTGGAAGACTCTTTGGCTCTTCAAAAATGTCCCCAAATTCATTGATCAAGGCCTGTACATCTGGAGGTAGGTCCTGCTGCACCACAACCGAACTGAGCATGAATAAGTGCCCAATCCATTGGATCGCCTTCTTCTTGATTCCACCTTGCACACCTTTAGCTTCGATCAATTTGAGTTGAGCTTCCACGAAAATGCCTTACAAAGATACTTTGATGCCATGAACCTCAAATGCCACGGTCATTTTGTAAAAATCGAACACAACCAGATTGAAGGTTCTCATCCAATCTACCCCGAGCACCATGTCGCAACCACCCAAGGGAATAACTCTAAAGTCAAAAGTGAATTGATGGTTTTGCATAGACCATGGGAAGGCTATGCACTTATTTTGAGTTGTTAAGGAGTTACCATCAGCCACCATTACCGCCAAGGGATGCGTTTTTGTCATTTCATGTTTGACCTTCTTAACTAGCTTGGGATCAACGAAACTGTGAGTGCTCCCACTATCAATAAGGATAATAATGGAGTGTTTTCCAGCCCTGCCTTTGATTTTGATGGTATTATGAGCTCCACTACCGGTGAGAGCCTTCATGGATATCTCAACTTTATCATCGCTTGGATCTTCTTGTGAAAGACAGTCGGTACTATCATCCTCAGCATCTGATGCTTCACTGCCAGAACCCACAGCAACACGGGACCCTTTTGCATACATAAGTGCTTGTGATTTACACCTATGACCAGGTTGGTAAGGTTGGTTACAGCGAAAACAAAGCCTTACCGAACTTCTGTCAGCTACTCGCTTGGCACCAGAATTAGTATTGTGCTGCTGAACCCGGAGCCTGCTGCCGTGCTGCTTCAACTTGTCATTTGGGTGAACTTGAGTTGCCTCTATCAATTTTTCTTTGTTATAAGCACTCGAAAAAGTCTTAGGACCAGTGGCTTTCACCATATTCTTGATCCTTTAATCCACTCACAAAGCAATGGCCAGAACTGACATCAAATTGGCTCCCAAATTCTCAAATCTGAGCATGTATTCTCTCACACTTGATGTTTGGACCAGCTTATTGAAGCTATCCACAACATCCGTTGATTCACCTTCTCTATAGCGTTCACATATTTCTTCTACGAATTTGCCCCAAGAAAGATTTGGTTTGCTTTTCAACAAACTATAATACCAAACCTCATGATCACCATGAAGATGGACTGCGGCCAGCTGAAGTTTTTCCTCCTCAAGTATGTTGTAATATAAAAAGTATCGATCACACCTCCTGAGCCATGATTCCGGTTGCTTTCCATCAAACGGATCGATTTCCACCCTTGGCTGCCTGTAAGTGCCACTCCTACCACCACTTGTGTTGTCATTAGACACGAATCTATGCTGGAAATGTTGTTCAGGTGGTCTATCACAATGATCGAAGTCATCGGCTGCAATACTTTGATGTAAACAGAATTGTGCGGCCTATTGTTGTGATCTAAATTCTCAGCATACGATCTGTAATGTACAGGTCCAGAAGCACGATCTTGATTTTTTATATTAACCTCAGGTTGAACAGGTTGATTTTCAGCCGATCTAATGTTAATTGAAGGTCCTACAACAGGTTGCATCACAGGTGATTTACCTCGAGTTCGCACCACTCCATCTGATCTGTCTGCACTAGCTTGCTGCTGATCTGCTTTAACCGCTCGATGGATCTGACTCGCAGGCTTAAGGATGGCTTTGACACTTGATTCACCTTGCTTGTTAACTTGATCTTGCAAGTGCTCAATCTTTTCTTCAATTTGCTGTAATCGATCTTGCACCTTTGCATCTTTGTCTATTAACAATGCCAGACTTTGATCCATCTTTTGATTAAAACCTTTCTGTAAATCGTGAAGGTCTTCTTTAGTAGCATTTTGAGGTCCGATTCGTCGCATTGCCAGTAACTGCAGTAATGAAATCCACATTTTGACCAGTTGCATTCACTCCACCAACGCTGGACCTAGTTCTTACACCATCGGTCATGATTTTACCTAATTTTTGCTAGCCTTAATCAATTAATTGATTGTTAAACTAGCTCTGATACCAATTGTTAGCTTCCAATTAGAAATTGAAAGGGTAACCTTGTAGAAGAAGAGTTTGAGATGAGAAGAGAAGTGAAGGGGATGAGATAATAGAGAAAGGAGATGAGAAATAGAGAGTTTTCAAAAGGAATTCAGATTTTTATTTATTGGATAATCAAAACACATGCTAAGGACCCTATTTATACATATTTGGGTACAAAGCATAAAAACAATTCAAACTAAACAAGCTATCATCAATTCCCGCCAGAAATCAGCTAAGGAACCTGGCCTAACCGCTTTTCCCGCCCAAATCTCCAACTAGCCAGCTCACACTGCCTGAATGCATTTTTATGGGGCCAAAAGCTTACCAAACCGGAATTTAAATGAAGCATCTTAACAAAGGAACACTAAACAAGTATTACAACTGAAATATTAAAACGTATTACAATTAAAATGTATCAATTTATAATACTCTTTCAGTCCTGAATGAGGTAATGAATGAATTTTCGATCTTAAAAGTACCACACGTTGATGTAATTGTTGCATTAATGTAACCGATACAAGACCAGGTATAAGCTTCATTCGATTAACTTGTCACTAGTATATGATATGACAAAAATATGAAGGTATGAGAATGTGATTAATGTTCATCCTAATGAAACAACCAATGTAGCACTATTCCCTTTTGCAAATATTGGTTATTTAGTTTATCGGCATCCGATAAGTGACAAGTATGCTATTTTGTTATATAGCTATATTGCTATGCTTTTGGCAATTTACTAACAATTGAAGCTACTATCGAGACACTTGTACTTTATGAGCAGATAGAGAATGGGTAACATTAAGGCCCTTGATCTAATATATTTTGTAAGCTTCCAAAGGTCAGGGGGAGTCCGACTGTACCATACGAAGATAAGTCTATATTGGTCAAGCTAAAGAGAATTCATAGAACTAAGGTCACTTCAAAGAAGTTCTTTTCAACTCTCAAGTTTTTGAAGAAAGATGAAATATATGTTCGTTCAAGAACCTGAAAGAGTTACTTGCAAAACATTGCCTAGAAAAAACTTTCGAAGAAATCGGCACAAGATTGGCATTCGGCAACTCCGAGACCTCCCTATCTCATGTGCGCTCATGAAGGGGAGTTAAATACGCACTGTACTCTTTTTTTCTTGGCTATGATTTTTTTCACTGGGTTTTTTTTTTCTAGCAAAGGTTTTAACGAGGCAGTTTAGGAAGTGTATCTAACTTGGACATTATACACTTTCAAGAGTGTTATTTTCTGTAATATTATAAAGAAAAATATTCAAAGGGGGAGTGTTGTAAATATTGGATAATTTTAGGTACAATTTTTATAGTCGGGTTTGAATATTATTAAATATCCCAGAAAATTAAAAATTATGTAAAAGACCTCTCTATACAAATATAAATATAACTATAATATTTATATTTATACATGTGAATTTTGTATGCAAGACATGTGTTACACAAGTGTCTTCACACCAAAATTCAAGGGTGAATCATTTCTAATTCTCCCTGTGTATATATATGTAAGCATGTCAGCAAATAAAATAAATTGAGCGAGAGATGGGAATGAAAAGTGAGGATTGAGAACCAACATTGAGGAAGTATTTTATATAATATAATATTAAGAGAATTATTTGAATAGAAGAAAATTTATTCTAGTTCTCTAATTCTTATATAAAATATTTTTAATTTTTATCGAATATATATGGGTCTATCTTTTTATTCTCCATTTATAGAGTAAAATATCTCTATAATTTTACAACACGTATTTATGAATAAGAATCTTTGTGGCGAAAACACATTTACAATGCATTAAAAAACCTGCACATGTTTTCTTTTATTTTCTTTTTTTTTTCTTTGCCCTTTTCTTTATTTTTTTAATTTAAAAGATGCGGGCCCCATATGGGCCTCACCATTTATATATTTGTTTATTCTTTTCATTTAAAATATAATATATTCATCTCATGAATATTTATTTAGCATAAAAATTTATTTATCTCACATATAAATAATTCATCCCACGAATTTATTTTTTAAATACCTTTAAACGATGCTTAAGTTGAAGCTTATGAAGGAACTTTAGGGACAATCTAAATCTAGCTCCAAATGGGCCAAATTTGATTATCATCTAGTGATAATAATTGATTACCATTCAGTAAAACTTAGTTCTACTAAATAAGTTTTACTGCGCCCTAGAATTAAATATATTCACACAACAATTTCCCAAATAACTATTATTGCAACGATTAACCCATCTAGTAGACATCCGTGAGGAAAAGTAACTTTAACTGCTATCGTTACTTTTCTCACATCTCTTGCCATAGTTCTCAACTTGCCCTTCTCGAACATTTCAATAATACAGAAATAATTTCTGTATTAAATCCAAATGTTAAACATGTGGAATACTCTGACTATAGATTCTTAAATATGTTCATATATTTGTAAATCAAATAAGGGGACATCTTTATATCGTTAGAGATTATAGATTCCACGCAAAACAACTGTTTACGCCACCCACATGCCTTTACCCAATATACGTAAGATTCAAGTCAACGCACTTTGACTAATCCTTTTGGCACATGAGAGCAACGAACAATCCATGTACGAGTTTAGAGTGTTTCTTGGGTTTAGAATTATCGTCTTACAGAATTAATTATTTTTTATAGCAGTTAAGAAACAAACAATTCAATGGTCCTGTTTAGTGTTCCAATCTTATTGAAAACACCAACATAATACTCTTGGATCCCTATATCCACATGGCAGAGACAAGTCATCAAAAGTATCATATTATAGTCTTATCAGACAAGTTGTCCAAACTTATCATCGACTGTGAACACACTTTGATAACATATCACTAGTTTGGTCTAAGTCTTTTCATGGTTCAATCTTATTGACCTCTTAAACCAAACTTCACAAGTCATCTTGGACTACGTCCATCTCATGGAACATTTTAGAAAACAATCACATGCATGTTTGACTCGTAAAACATAACTAGATAATAAATAAATAAAATAATTTCATTTATTTAATATTTAAAATATAACTGAATGATTTTCTAGGACACCAATTCCAACATTTGCTACTCCATTTTGTTGAAATGTTTTCCTAATGGTCTGGTGTCTTTTAATCCCATTTTTGGCACAAAAGTCATCAAATTCAGAATTAATGTATTCTAGGCAATTATCAGTTCTGCAACTTTAATCTTACATCCTGTTTGGTTATCAATCAATGTTTTCCATCTAACAAAAGTTCGAAAAAAAATCATCTTTGTTCTTTAAAAGATAAATCCAAACCTTTCTTAAGTAATCATCGACGATAAAAAAATAAGATGCAACACCCATAGTTCAGACCCTTGAGGGCCCCCATAGATCAGAATACACAAAGTCAACATGATCTTTAGTAACATGCTTACTAGGCTTAAAAACTAGTCTATGATGTTTGTAAAAAAAAACGTAAGACTCACAGAAATCAAGTTTAGAAATAAGAATCACCACACAACAATCCTTGTCTAGACAATTCATTCAGGCCTCTTTTAGAGATATGTCCTAATCTCCTATGCCAAAGGTTAGTAGAGTGAGGCTTATCAGCCTTTACAACACAAGACTCAGCATGAACTACTCCATCTTTCATGACATAAAGACTATTCTTGACCTCTCCTCTTAGAACTACTAGGGGTCCTTTGAGAATCTTCATCTCTTTTTGACAGGCTCTAAGGTCAACCCTCTCTGGTCAAGTTGTCCTAGTGAAATCAAGTTCCTATGGAGTTCAAGCACATGCTTGACTCCTTCTAGGATATACACTGTTCCATTTGGTACCTTAATTCACACTGACTTTATTCCTATGACCTTACATCCATGGTTGTTCCCTAACAGCATCTTTCCTCCATTCACTATCTTATAATGAACAAAGTTTGAGTGGCTTGAGGTCATTTGAGAACTACATCCATAATCTAAGACTCATTCATGTGTTATCATGTCAGATGAAACAATTAATACTTCAAATAGATCAAAATTGGAAGAGATAGTATTATTAGTAGGTGCCTAGTTCTTGTTTCTTTCATAATAATATCTTCTAATATGCCCTAGTTTGTTGCATTCATAACACTTAGTGTTTGAGTAATCTTTCCCGGTCTTAGATGAGGAACGATTCTTGCTTTTAGAAAGCTTTCTATTGTTCTTTGACCAGTATACTGATTGAGTAAACAAGTTTGACATGAAGAGTGCCAAACTGGTTAGCATATCTTGCTGTACATTTTAGATTGAGTAAATAGTCTTGTCCTTTGACCAAGAAAAAGAAAGAAGAGATGTCAACTATTCCTTACTTCTCTCCAATTCGTTCTTTGATGTATGCCATGGTTTGTACTTGACCAGATATTGCTCATGTTATAGGTGTTGTGAGCAGGTTTCTTTCGAATCCAGGGAAAGTTAATGGTGAAGTACTAAAGTGGATCTTTAGATATTAGCGGGGTACTTCGAAACAATGTTTGAGTTTTGGAGGCTCGGGACTGATTCTTAAAGGATATACTAATTCTGATAGGGCAAGATGTCTTGATAGTACGAAATTTACTTTGGTGTATTTATTCACTTTTGTAGTGGGAGCTGTGACTTGGCCATTTAGATTGCAAAAGTGTATTTTTCTCTCCACTACTGGCGCTCAGTATATTATTGATGTTGAAGTTGGGATGAAAATTATGTAGATGAAGAGGTTTTTTCAAAAGTTCGATTTGAAACATAAAGAGTATGTTGTATTATGTGATAGTTAGAGTGCTATAGATTTGAGTAAAAATTACATGTATCCTATCCGTACAAAGCAAATTGATGTGCGATATTATTGACTGCGTTCTATGATTGAAGTAAAGCTGATGATACCAAAGAAGATTCACACTCACAAAAATATGACTTATATGTTGACTAAGGTGGTTCTTAGTGGCAAGTTGGACTTTTCTCTTAGGTTATCGTATGGACTCCAAGTAGCTTGATGCAGTGTTCTCTCATCCTCGCGGTGGGTTGGAGGGGGTGATTTGTACAGTGCGTAATATGTATTATGGTCCAGCCTACATATTATAAATAATATTTGTAAAAGGAAAACATTGAATTTGGCATCATGGCCAAGGTCCAGGTCCATTGTTATTAAGGGCTTATGGTATTTTATGTATTTAAACCCCAAAACTGGGGTTGTCGATGGCATGTGCATATCAAAAATACCGAGAGACTTGTTCGGCGACCAAACATGTGAGAGGTCAGCGGCGCATATCATTATGGGAGATTGAGTATCTTAAAGCAATTTAGAGTGGGTCTTCTAGGCACTAATTAGAGTGATTTGATTGGGGAGAATCAGTTATTCTCGAACTTAGGGAGGTTATTCTTATATCGCTCTAATTACATGTAGGTTTCAAGTTATGGCACACATCTTGAATTCATAAACATTATAATTGTTATTTCATAGTGGATTTTGCTGTCGGTTTACCTCGTGGTTTTTCCCTCTACCTTGGAGCTTTTTCATGTTATATCTAGTGTTTATTTATTTCCGTATATTTATTTTCTTGTTGATATTTAGTGGTATTGGTGTGCCGTGTGATTTAATTGGTCACTAATAGGCTTGAGTGGTCAATTGAATTGGTTTAAGTGTCTAGACCTAGCAACACACAACTTAGTGATGGCTTAAGTAAGGACCCAAGTCCCAACAACAACAACAACATACCCAGTGCCTTAAGGGCTCCCACAAAAGTAGGGTCTAGGACTAGTGGGATGTACGCAACCCTACCCATTCAGGGTACCCTTACGAGAGGCTGTTTCCGAGATGAGTGATTTAGGTTGTACTATTTGAACAACGATTTTAAATCCTGAGAGTATTTTGGACTTGTGCATGGAACGTTACTTAATTTGGTGTACTATAAGTAAGGTCTAGACAAATGATTAATTCCCACGTATACTGGGTAGCGGCGTGAAGTGTGATAAGGATAAGGTATTGAATATAGAATCTACAATATCTTATGAGGAACAAATGTTCCCTTAGTTGATTCATGAGTATTTGAATAGTTCGAAAACTTTGGCCAAAGTGTTAAGGGTGTTTGACATTGGAATTTATACTATATTTATGTTCAAGTATGAATAAATTATTCAATGAAAGACGAGTCGGTAACTGATGGGGAAGTTGTGAAAATGATAATGGTGTTAGTTATATTTACTTTTTGTCATGGACATCTAGTAGAGGGTTGTTGTCATCAATACAGTCTATTTGGAAAATATCAGATAAATGATTTAATTCTAGAGTACAGTGAAAATTATTTAGTGGAATTAAGTCTTATTAAATGGTAATTAAATTTTATCATGAGATGGTAATTAGTTTAACTCATTTGGAGCAAGATTTTAATTGTTCCTGAGGTCCCTATGCAAGCCTCTATATTTATTGCCATCGAAAAATTATTAAAGAATTCATGAGATGAGTAAATTTAATTTGCCAAACATTATTCATTAGATTAATAAAAGTTAAAAATTATAAAATAAAATAAATTTTGAAAATTAAAATTCATAAGGTGAATTTTTACATGAGGGAAACAAAGTTAAAAAAATTTAGAATCGCATTTACACAGGGTTGATCCACATATATGCAGATCAGCCAACCAGCGAGCGGCATGCTAGGACTGGATCCACACCTCCGGGCACGGGCCAATCACCGCGTGCCACGTGACACACTATGGCAAGATAGATGACACGGTTTGACCCACCAAAACGCGTCGTTTTTACAAGTTGTTGCACTTAAATACTACATTTTGTTTTAAATATGCGCGTTGCACATCGAAAGAATGAGATTTTTTTGCTCTGTTATACTACTATAAATAGAGGTATCTATTTCAAAGGCTTGGCAATCAATTCTAAATTAAGGGTTTTAGAAAGTGTTGACTTTCGGAGACTTAATTGCAGAGAAAAATTTCCGTTAAAAATTTTCTTTCCACAGTTTAACATTTTTCGGAGCCCACTCTTCGGGCAGTTTGTGGTCATTGCATAGAAGGCCGTTGAGTATCAGTTTTCTCAGCTTTCACGGAGTAATCCTTCTCGTACTCTTATCTTGGAGCAATTCCGGGTTTGTCTTTATTTCCTTCACTTTTAAGTTCAGTTTTCTTATTATGCTAGATAGAGACTGATACCAATTGTTATGATTCAAGATTACTCTTGGATCATAACATAGGATAGTTGAAGAATTAGAGTAGAGATGAGAAGAGAATTGGAGATTCAAAATGAGATTTAGAGAATATAGATGAGAAGTAGAGAGAATTAGGGTTGAGAGAAGAAGATAGAAACCAATATCATTCATCAATACTTCTTTAAAAGACAGTCATCACTACTTATACTAAACTCAAGCTAAAGATGATTGAGCTAGATACATTGCACTTGGACTCCTAAGGCTAACCGACATTAAACAAACTAGTTGTCACTCTTGACTTGTTAACTAACACTTGACTAACCTTGACTTATACAAGACTAAAGATGCTAATTAAGCTAGATTATTACAAACCATGGACCTTCACTAGATTGTTATAACTCGTGGACTTAGAATCGTGACAATCCTTCATAGATATGATGCCTGAGAGATATAATTGCTTTAGCATGATCCTACAAGGATGCGCTATTTGCCCTTTTAATTGTATCTCTGAGATCCATATCCTTAAGGTAAATCTTAATATCAAGGGTCCATGGAAAATAATTTTTTTCCAGATATACCAAGAACAGTATATTCAAGATTAGTAAGGTTAGACAATATAAATCGCCTTTCGATGCCTCTTCAGGTTTCCAGATTAATTAAAACACAATTACTCTAACTTATGCTGTATTTCCCTTGCCCATTGGTCCACATCTTTATTGTTAAGAGTTTCAATATAGTCCAGGGGATTAGATTCATTATCTGGCTTAACCGTTAAGACTGAAGACATGAATCTGCCAGGTGACACTGACCATCCTTCCACTACATCAAAGCTCTCATATACTTAGAGTGACAATGACCTGGTTGAAGATATATCTAATACATTATCTAAATTATAAGTTGTATTAAGCTGTTGAAACATATTATCTCATATTGTCAATTTATCAAACACACGCTATCTGTTGTATTTTAAAAGCACTTTATAAAACCTCTTACATAACAAACCTTTTGATATGTAAATGTGACCCATCATATGAATTATACAATATTCAACAAAATATTATTGATCCTTTCTACAACATTTTGTAGTAAGAAAAAATAAGAATTCTCTTGAAATCACTACTTTGGTCTAATCAAAGTGACTTGATATAATTTTCTAACTAATTTGATCCTTAATCTTTAATTCTTTGAATTTTTCAAAGGATTCAAGACATCAGTCTTCATAGGCACTATCCATATATCAACTTATTGACTAACCATTCACAAACATTTATGAAATACTCTTCACTTTCGCTCACTTGAACTTTTAGTCGTCCATAAACATTTTATGAACAAGTTCTAGCAGCTAAGTGGCACTATTGCCTTTACAGTTAAAGGCTCTTTGAGTCACCATTAATTCGAACATGATTCACATGCTAATTATCACTTTACTACTTAATGATCGCAAAAGACAAATCGAACCAATTTTAAATCATACTAGTTTAATGTGAGCAAAGATCAAGTACCACTTAAAAGCTTTATGGGCTTCAGGACATTCTTCTTTTATATGATTATACAACCTAGCTTATATTTTACTAATAAACTGCCATTAACATAGTTTTGATTAAAATTAGTCAACTATCTACCAATGTTCCTTTTAAATAAATACTTTATTTGCTTGATTATTAGTCTATTTTTCAAAAAAATAACTAAAAAACTATTTTAAAATGAGTAGTAAATAGAAATTGAATTTCTAAAGTACATTAAGATAGTTACTCAAATATAAAACTACATTCCTTAACTTAAACTACTATCTCTTGATGCCCATACTGAAAACCCATTCACCAGAAAATTAGTGAACTACTTACCAGTCACAACTAGAGGAGATAGGATATCAAATACCCTGCCATGTTGGCTTTGTGCCTTGGCAACATGATGTATTTTTCTACGTCTATCAAAATTTAATATAAAACGCTATCAATTAAACACACCTACATTGAAGTGTACAGCGAGAAGGTGTTGAACCACAGGGACTAAGAGTGTGTGAATTTACTCTATAACTTAAATTGATTTGAATAAAATTGAGAGGTTTTTGTATTAATTGACCTAAGGAAACAACAATTAAACTAAAGTAATATACTTATAATTGAAAAAGTGTATTAAATTGGAACCTAGGGTTTCGAATCCATCCTTAGCCAATTACTTTTACGTTAACTTTTAACTTGGGATTATTAATTGTCACACGGGTAGTGGCTTAGGCTACAAGCTTCAACCTACTAAGATAATGTTGTTAGTATTGCGTATTGACCCTATCTAACTAAAGCATAAGAAAAATAGGCTCTACCTAATGTATTGTTAATTATTACGTATTGACCCTATCTAACTAAAGTATAGGGAAGATATGCTTTAATTAACAATTCGGTTAATACTATTGCTTGATTAATTAATCCTAAGGCTACAAGCACAATGAATTAATTTATAAATATCAACATCAACAATTAAAGGTGACAAACTGAATAATCATATCAATTGAATAAACAATAAAAATATAATACTTCAAAGTATTTATCTCAACCAAGCAATTTATGTAAACAATTAAATTAACCCGAACTAAAAGTAAACAAAAGTAAAGACTAAGGCTTCGTATAACCCCAGAGAGCAAGTTAGCTCTCCCTCAAGGATGATCCGGTGAAGAAGAAGTTGAACAAACTCATGTTGATCTCCATGCTAATTTCGCTTTCGTTCCAATTTAACGAAAAAGAAAGAAAAATAAAGAGAAAAAAATGGAAAAGAGAGAGAGAAAGCTGAGGGAAAGAGAAGCAGGGCCCCTGGTGAGTAGCCAAAAACAAAGAGGCCCCCCAATGACACAAAACGACCAATTTATACCCCCCCCCCCAAACCGACGCTTGTTCCCCTCTCTAAGCCCTACCCGTTTTGGGCTGGAAATCTGGTGGTGTCGATGAGGGCTGGTGGTGTCGGGCTGCACGTTTGGGCTTGGTGTTGCTGTTGGTGGGCCGGAGGTCTGGTGCCGGTGAACAGTGCTTTTGGGCTAGGCTGAGGACGGTGTTGTTGGTGTTCGATCTGGGCTTGTGGTGGGCTAGTGAAGTGTAAACGGGAGCTATTTGGGCTGGGCTGGGCTGTTGGTGGTGACGAGGTGGATCTGGGCCGATGGTGGGCTATGGCCTCGGGTACTGTAGAGAATAGGGGTGCAGCTGGGTTGAAGATGATGAATAATGTAGGTGCGGGTTGGGCTTATACGTTCTTGTCCCGAATCTCGATTGACTTGATTTAATTGTTTACGAATCGAATTTACCTCATTTGCACCAACATTTGACAATTTTCAGAACTTTAATTTCAAACCTGTTAAACATAAAAATTGCCAAAATGAGTGTAGAACTATAATTAAATAGGTGCAAAATAATTAAAATAACAATTAAAAGATGCGTAAATACCGGACGCATCAACACCCCCACACCTAACCTTTGCTAGTCCTCGAGCAAAGCATATGATTTAACATAAAGATTACAGTGACCAACTACCCTAACTATCCCAACCTTTACCAAGTTTTTCGAGATTAACACCTATATTACAATTCAAGACAAGATTAAATCATTTAGAGCATTCTCCAATTCTATGAATTCAAATGATTAAACTTGTAAACTCGTAATAGAATTTCATTAACCTTGTATCAACTAATAGGAATTACTCAAGCAATTTAAGCGCACAAGTGAAAGTGATTAGGATTTCATGCCACGGAAGCTCCTCAAATTCTCGCTCCCAACCAAATATATAAAAGTTTTGTGCACCTGCACCATTGAATCACCTAAACACATACTTATACATGGAGAAATTTTAAGTGGCATATGAGTGACCACTTTCAACATTTTGACCTTGATATAACACAAAAGAAACTTTATCACGAACATACATTAATTTTTAATTTTTCTTTTTCTTTTGCCTTTTTCTTTTGGAGGAAACCCCCCTTTTTTTTCCTTTTCATTTTTTTCTTTTTTTTTTTTTTGTTTCCTATTCCTTTTTTGTCCATTTTTGGACCTTTTTTTTTTTTTTTTAATTAACACGTACTTCATCATTACAATTGACATTGACCAACCAGTACTTTACATAACATCAAGGGCAAGGATTAGGTTAAGCCAATAGGGTAGGCTTGCAAAACTCAAGATATATAAGGTTGTGAAACCTATCATTTTCTTGCTTGGACCAAGTAGATGGAATCACACCTATAGCGAGGAAGTTAACAATATCTGCGAACCAAGGGCCACGTGAATGGGAGACAACAAAAATTTGCTATCGGGAAAAGATTCATGCATTAAAATAGATGGATCATGATGCTCAAAGAAAATCCTAGAGAGATGGTCAGCTACCATATTCTCTGCACCTTTCTTATCTCTAATCTCAATGTCAAACTCCTGAAGTAGAAGAATCCACCCAATGAGCCTAGGTTTCGTTTCTTTCTTAGAGAGCAAATATTTCAACACAGCATGGTCAGAATAGATAATGACTTTTGATCACAAAAGATAGGAACGAAAATTTTCAAGAGCGAACACAACAGCTAGCAACTCCTTTTCAGTGGTGGTGTAATGGCGTTGTGCATCATTAAGAGTTTTACTGCCATAGTAAATGACATGAGGCACTTTGTTTACTCTTTGACCTAGGACAGCACCTATAGCAAAATTAGAAGCGTCACACATAATTTCAAAAGGAAGAGAGTAATCTGGAGGCTGCATAATGGGGGCCGAAAAAAGTAATGACGGTAGTTTTTGAAAAGCTTCTCGGCAAGACTCATCAAACTCAAATGATGTCTCCTTAGCTAGCAAGCTAGTTAATGGTCTAGCTAACTTCCCAAAGTCCTTAATGAATCTCCTTTAGAAACCTGCATGACCTAGAAAGGATCTAACTTGCTTCACGTTTGAGGGAGGGGGTAAGTTTGCAATCAGATCTACCTTAGCCTTATCAACCTCAATACCCTTCTTAGACACTCTATGACCCAATACAATCCCCTCTTGAACCATAAAGTGACTCTTTTCCCAACTCAAAACAAGATTGGCCTCTTCACATCTTTTTAGCACAAGCCTTAAATTCTGCAAACATTCATCAAACAAAGGCCTGAAAACAGAGAAATCATCCATAAAAACCTCTAGAAATCTATCTACCATGTCAGAAAAGATAGACATCATGCATCTCTGCAATGTAGCGGGCGCATTACATAAACCAAATGGCATCCTACGGTAGGCAAATGTGCCAAAGGGGCACGTAAAGGTCATTTTCTCTGGATCCTCTGGGTAGACTGCTACCTTGTTATATCCTGAATATCCATCATGAAAACAGTAAAAGCTCTGAACAGCTAACTTCTCCAAAATCTGGTCAATGAATGGTAGAGGAAAATGGTCCTTCCTAGTGGCAGAGTTAAGCTTCATATAGTCAATACAAACTCTCCAACCTGTGGTCTCTCTAGTGGGCACTAACTCTCCATCACTATTCCTAACCATAGTAATGCCCGACTTCTTCGGGTAAATGATACCCGCATCAAGCAATTTCACAATCTCTTTCTTTACCACTTCCTTCATGTTAGGGTTCAACCTCCTTTGCATCTCTCTAGAGGGTCTAGCATTCTCATCAAGAAAAATCCTATGCATAAAAATGGAGGGGTCTATACCCTTCAAATCAGCCACAGACCACCCAATGGCACTCTTATGATCACTAAGCACTATCATCAATGCATCCTCCTATTCCCCAGAAAACTGAGAAGAGACAATCACAGGTAAAGTCTCATCGGGTCCTAAGAAAGCATACTTAAGAGTAGACGGCAACGACTTAAGTTCAAGTTTGGGTGGTGAAACTATGGAAGGCAAGGCAGGGGAATCCGAAAGCATAGGTCAAACTTCTACTTTTGACAACCAATGACAAGTCTCTAAAGAGGTACATATCTCAAGCAAATCATTCATCTCTCTAATGTCATTTTCAATCTTAAAATCATCAGAACAATCGTATACTAGTGCTCGCTCAAGGGAATCCCTAACTAGGATAAAAGGGAGTGTTTGGTCCACCAATCATCAATAATAACCACCCATAAACACTCCAACTCATCCTCACTAGTGGGTGACAATGAAGCCTTAAAAATATTTAACCTAATAGTCATATAGGCAAAGCTAACATCTATTACCCTATATCTACAATTAATGGTAGCATTGGCCGTCGCTAAGAAAGGCCGACCTAGAATGACAGGGACATGGTTTTTTGAATGACTAGAAGGTTCTATGTCAAGCATGAGGAAATCAACAAGAAACAAGGCTTTGTCTACTATCGCTAGCACATTAATCAGCTCACCACGGGGAATCCTAGTTGATCTATCTGCTAATTGCAAGGTCACCGTGGTGGGTTGCAACTCTCCCAGGCCTAACTTCTCATAAACCGAGTAAGGAATAATGTTGAAACTCGCTCCTAAGTCCAGTAAGGCTTTATCGATCAGGTAGTCCCCAAGTAAACAACGGATGGTGGGGACACCAGGGTCTTTGTACTTAACTGGAGTGTCACACTTCAGAATAGAGCTCACTTGCTCGGCTAAGACCACTTTTTTAGGCAGATGTGCTCTAGATCGCCTCTTTTGGTTTAGTAGATCCTTAATGAACTTCGCATAGGCCAGGATCTGTTTAATTCCATCAAGAAGGGGAATGTTTATCTTCACTTGCCTAAATGTCTCCATAATTTCTTCCCATTTCTTGTCCTTCCCATTTGGATGTGGTGCAATTAAAGCTTGGGGGAAGGGTACTCTAGGTTCATATGATGAGGGAAGATCAGAGGCTTTAGGAGTGGGAGAAGGGTGCATGACCTCGTCGGTATACTTTTCTCTCGCCTTGCTCTTCTCTTCTTCCTCACCACTTATAGGTACTTCACTTTCAGCATTCACCCCATTGTCAACCTCCTTCCCATTTCTCAGCACTGTAATGGATTTTGCTTGTTCTTGCTGGGAAGGATAGTTGTCTTGTCTTATACAGTTCCTAGGGTTCTCTACAGCCTGGCTAGGGAGTCTTCCCTCCTCTCTCCTACTCGGAGTGTTAGCTAGTTGATCTATTTGGGTTTCTAGCTTTGCAATCGATTGTGTATGGGAGTGGAGGAGTTGGGAATTAGCTTCCAAACCTTTCAGCGCACTCAAAACCTTCTCTTCAAAATTCAAATTAGAGCTCAAATTAGGAGGTTGAGAGTAATTGGAAGCACACCCTTGCAGTTGAAAACCTACAGGCCGGGGCATACCAGGTTGTTGAGGTCGTGGGTTCTGTTGTTATGGCATAAACTGTCCTTCTCCTCCTTGCCTCCAGGAGAAGTTAGGATGGTTTCTCCAACCCGGATTGTACGTGTTAGAGTATGGGTCGTTTCGTGGGAATCCTTGGGCTGCATTGACTTGTTCCTCCAACCACTCCACATAAGGTGAAGCAGAGGGGCAGTCATGTGTAGAATGAGAAACACTAGAGTATGAAGAGCAAGCACTATGCACATTTGAAACATGAGATACATTAGGTGAAGTAGAGGGGGCCAGTGTCATCTTAAATAGGGAAGTTAACTGCTCTACGAAAGAGGCAAGAGAGTCTACTTTCTTATCTAAGATGGAGGTGTGAGCAATCTCATTTACTCCTCCATTTAACCTAGTAGCATTAAGACGTGAATGTGCGGCAGATTGTTGTGTATTCTCATTCAAAAGTTGATACAGTTCCCATGCCTCATCCTCGTTCTTTCTAAGGAATTGACCGCCGCATGAGGCATCAACAGTTTGTTGACCCTTCTCATTCAACCCATAATAAAAGTTTTGGACTAGTTGCCATTTAGGGATAGCATGATGTGGACAAGCTCGTAAAAGTTCCCTAAACCTATCCCAACTCTGGTGAAACTCTTCAGTAGGAAGTTGGGCGAAGGTGTTAATGGCTTTCCTAGCAGTGTTAGTCTTGCTAATGGGATAGAATTTCTTAAGAAATTCTTGTTGCATTTGAGTCCAAGTACTAATTGTCCCACTAGGTAAGGTGCCTAACCAATATTTAGCCTTTTCTTTTAAAGAGAAAGGAAAGAGGCGAAGCAAGATGGCGTCATCACTGATGTTAGGAATCCTAAAGGTTGAGCAAGCCTCCATAAAACATTCCAAGTGTGTGTATGGGTTCTCATTACCTAAGCCGTGGAATGAAGAAAGCATCTATATGGTATGTGGCTTAAGCTCAAACTAATGGGCTACGGGTAGCAACCTAATGCACGACGGTGAGGCGTATGTGGTGGGAGTAAAGTAGTCCATAAGTGTACGTGGTTGATGTTCCTCAGCCATTGCGGTTTGTGTTCGGCGTTGGGCTCTAAGGTCTCTTAAAGTTCTTTAAATTTTAGGGTCGAATCTAGTAATGTCAAGAGACAAAGAGCGACGACCGTATATGAACAATTAACCACACGAAGCAAGTAAATTAAAAATTAAATAAGCAAAACAAATAAAATAGACACTTAAAAAGAAAAACAAATAATAAACTATCCTAAAATCAACCTATGCACTAAAATTCCAAAATAAATAATGCTTTAAAAATAAATAAATAAATAGATAAATAAATAAACCTTTTTTTTTTATAAAAAAAAAATTTATTTTTTTAAAGATTTTTTAAAGAAAGGGACAATAACAATTAAAAATAATTTAAGGCAATTAAAAAAGAAAATCACAAAAATAAAATTACGAATGTTGCCTGGTCCCCGGCAACGGCGTCAAAATCTTGATGTGTTTTTCTATGTCTATCAAAATTTAATATAAAACTCTATCTATTAAACACACCTAAATTGAAGTATACGGCGAGAGGGTGTCGACCCACAGGGACTAAGAATGCGAGAATTTACTCTATGACTTAAATTGATTTGAATAAAATTGAGAGGTTTTTGTATTAATTGACCTAAGGAAACAATAATTAAATTAAAGTAATCTACTTCTAATCGAAAAAGTGTAATAAATTGGAACCTAGGGTTTCGCATCCATCGTTAGCCAATTACTTTTGCGTTAACTTTTAACTTGGGATTATTAATTGTCACACGGGTAGTGGTTAAGGCTACAAGCTTCAACCTACTAAGATAATGTTGTTAGTATTGCGTATTGACCCTATCTAACTAAAGCATAAGGAAAATAGGCTCTACCTAACATATTGTTAATTATTACGTATTGACCCTATCTAACTAAAGCATAGGGAAGATAGGCTTTAATTAACAATTCGGTTAATACTATTGCTTGATTAATTAATCCTAAGGCTACAAGCACAAGGAATTAATTTATAAATATCAACATCAACAATTAAAGGTTACAAACTCAATAATCATATCAATTGAATAAATAATAAAAATATAATACTTCAAAGTATTTATCTCAACCAAGCAATTTATATAAACAATTAAATTAACCCGAACTAAAAGTAAACAAAAGTAAAGGCTAAGACTTCATTTAATCCCAGAGAGCAAGTTAACTCTCCATCAAGGATGATCCGATGAAGAAGAAGTTGAACAAACTCACGTTGATCTCTATGCTAATTTCACTTTCGTTCCAATTTAACGAAAAAAGAAAGAAAAATAAAGATAAAAAAAATCTGGAAGAGAGAGAGAGAGCTGAGGGAAAGAGAAGCAGGGGCCCCTGGTGGGCAGCCAAAAACAGAGAGGCCCCCCAACAACCCAAAACGACCAATTTATACCGCCCCCCCAAACCGACTCTTCTTCCTTTCTCTAAGCCCTACCAGTTTTGGGCCGGAAATCTGGTGGTGTCGGTGTGGGCTGCTGGTGTTGGGCTGCAAGTTTGGGTTTAGTGTTGCTGTTGGTGGGCCGGAGGTCTGGTGGCGGTGAATAGTACTTTTGGGCTAGGCTGAGGACGGTGCTGTTGGTGTTCGATCCGGGCTTGTGGTGGGCCGGTGAAGTGTAAACGGGAGCTGTTGGGGCTGGGCTGTTGGTGGTAACGAGGTGGATCTGGGCCGGCGGTGGGTTGTGGCCTCGGGTACTGTAGCGAACAGCGGTGCAGCTGGGTTGAAGATGATGAATAGTGTAGGTGCGCGGTGGGCTTATACATTCTTGTCCCGAATCTCGATTGACTTGACTTAATTGTTTACGCATCGAATTTGCCTCATTTGCACCAACATTTGACAATTTTCGGAACTATAATTTCAAACATGTTAAACATAAAAATTGCCAAAATGAGTGTAGAACTATAATTAAATAGGTGCAAAATAATTAAAATAACAATTAAAAGATGCGTAAATATGAGACGCGTCACAACAATAGTATCTAAGTACCTAGGCAAAATTATTTTGGCTCATATTTTATTTTACCCTCAGTAGGTTCCTAATTTCTGATATAGATGTTTATACTAAGTGGACTATTCCCTTAGTTCTCATGACACCTTTTTTTCTCACAAGCTGCATCATCATTAGTTCAGACAATGAGTAATTTCTATTATTTAATGTATCCAGTCTAATCTAATTGAAAGACTTTGATAGCCAAATCAAGATCATATCTTGTTGAGTGGCTATCAATATTTTCATAAAGAGATCTAGTTCAATTAAATAAGCCATTATCATATGACACGCTCGTGAACTGAACTTTCTCAATACAATGTGTGTCCATCATCTTTCTCAATAGCTATTCTCATGCTACTGTCATGCCCATGAGGCATTTTCTCATTTGCAGCTGCTGTCTTAGTTGAATTGTTATGATTTTGCTTTTGTTCATTCAAAATGTCAGCTTGGTGGGAGCTGTAGTTTAGTTGGTTAGCAGGTGAAGTAAGTTTTGATGGTTAAGATTAGTTTAGTCGGTTTCAATGTTTTAGCCAACTTAACTCTTGTGTATAAATAAGCAAAATATCTTGTATTCTTGATTCACTAAATAGAAATTGATCTCTTTCTCTGTCAACCCTAATTTCTCTCTAATCTCTCATCTATTTCACTTCTATTCTCATCTCATACTCCCTTATCCTTAGGTTATGCTTCAATATTCACCTGGAATCATAACAATTGGTATTAGAGCTTGTGTTTACTGCCAATTGATCGTGAATTGATTGATTGGAGCTGGCTAGACGCAAGAAGAGTGTACCAATGGCTGGTGGAGTTACAACTAGAGCAAATACAGCTACAAATGCTGCTGCTAATGCCACATATGCTGTTGTTATTGGTGCAAATGTTGGAGCTAGTGTAGAAGTCAATCAATTTGAGTAGTTGAGACTTCAAATGGAAGAGATGTTTGTTAAAATGCATCAATCACAAGATCAAAAGTTAGCTGAAAGGTTAGATCAACATTCACAGCAAATTGAATTGAAGATCAATGGACTACAACAATAGGCAGAATTTACCTGCGGGAGCTGAAGTACTGTCAGCTCCCAGTCAACAAGATCATCCCCCAGATTTTCTGCAACCTCAAGCATCAGCAGCCGGTGAAAGTGGAACAGCTATTGGTAGAAGCAATGGATTCAGACAACCTCGAGTTGAAATTGAACCGTTAGATGGCGAGCAACCTCAATCTTGGATTAGGAGGTGTGAAAGATACTTTGATTCTATCATATAGATGAAGCAAAAAAGGAAGAGCTAGCTGCAATATATCTACATGGAGATCATGAGGTTTGGTACTACTGTTTGATGCGCAGCAATATATCTACTGAGTTCGTGCATGAACTTTGTGAAAGATATGGAGAAAGGCATCCTAGTGATGTGATAGATCACTTTAATAAATTGGCTCAAACAACTTCAGTGAGGGAGTAAATGACTCGCTTTGAGAATTTGAGGGCTAGGATGATGTTAGTAAACCCTGGAGCCAAGGAATCCTACTATGTGTCAAGCTTTATCAGTGGCTTAAAGTCAAGAATTAAGAATCTGGCAAAGGCATTGAATCCGGAGACACTGACTTAAGCTTTCTCCAAGGCAAAGTTGATGAGCTATGATTTTGGCTAGTTATGAGGGACAAAGGACCAAGGCTCCTCAATCGTCCTCTATTCAACAGACAACGCCTGCTAGTGGCCCAAGAACTTTAAGTTTGGAGGAAAAGAAGAACTAGAGATTATGCTTTAAGTGTAATCAGAAGTATTTTTTTAGTCATAAGTGTAATCAAAAGCTTCTAATGACAGTCACTGGAGCTGAACCTGATGATGACCATGAGATTCAAGAAAGTGAGGAAATTGTTGACTATCAGGGAGAAGAAGTGCAAGAGGACCCTAAGGATGATGAAATGGAGATATTAGTACGAGCTTTAACTAGATCTGGTTCTCACAACATAATAAGAATCAAAGGAGAGGTTGGCCACAAGCACATACTGGTATTAATAGACAGTAGGAGTACACATAGTTTTGTGGATCTGAAAGTAGTGAAGATGGTGGGGCATGAGATGATCAAGACCAGCACTTTAGTTGTTACAGTTGCTGATGGCAATTCCATGATAACACCGATGAAATTTTAGGCGTTCTGCTGGAAGATGCAAAGACACCATTTTGTGTATGACTTCAGAGTGCTCAAGTTAAGAGGCTATGAAATGGTCCTAGGGGTGGATTAGATGAAAACCATTAGTCGCTTGGTCTTTGATTTCACTCAATTTTCTGTTTCCTTTGAAAAAGAAGGCCACCGTGTGACATTACAAGGAATTATGGAGCGTGGACAATTACAATTGATGAAAGGGAAGAAGCTAGAAGAAGTGGTTAGGAAGGGCAAATATCAGTGGATTGGGCAATTATTTTCCATCAGTGTTGTTCTTGAGGCTGCTCAGGTGAATTTTGATCCTTCTATTAGCAAATTGTTGCATTAGTATGAAGATTTGTTTATACAGGCAACTACATTGCCTCCTAAGAGGGTCTTGGATCATGCTATTCTTCTCAAGGTTAACTCTGACCCCGTTAATCTTAGGCCTTATAAGCATCCTCACTCCAGGATATTATGAGTTTGTGTTATGCCTTTTGGTTTAACCAATGCTCCAGCTACCTTTCAGGCATTGATAAACCGAGTTTTCAAGGCTTATTTGAGGAAATTTGTGCTAGTATTCTTTGATGATATCTTGATTTACAGCCCTACATTGGATTTACATGTCAAACATCTGAGGCAAGATTTTCAGACTATGCACAAGAATAAGTTGTTTTCCGATGTAAAGTTTCCTAGAATCTATGAATTAAAACTTTAGATTTCACAACTATAACAACAAGATCTACCCGTCTTCACTTCTTATACCAAACTTAGGTCTTTGTGAGATGAATTGTAAACTCTAGTTGAAATCCCTCTGTGCACATGTGGGTCAGCTAAAAGTATGCCCATATACGTGTCATGGAAAAGCTGTTGGACCTCTTAATGGGTCTTGATTCCTCTCTTTCAATAGCCATTCTCAGCTGATGACCACATAGCCTTTGACTAGTATGGGAAAGGCTTATGCAATTTTTTGTTAGGAGGAAAAACATAAGAGTGGTAAAATGGTTATTCCTGAGGTAGTGGCTTCAATTGCCAAGTGATGCCTACTTGGTATTTGCTTAGCAAGTGCACTAAGTCATATCAAGTAATACAAAGTGAGTAGAGTATCATTCCCACAAGGATTGATTATCGAGTAAGTACCAAAATTAATAGCTTTAGCACTATTTGAAAGACCGAAATTTAAAGTTTTTGATATATAACAAATAAAATGAAAAGGACTAAACTAGGTTACTAATATTTTTTTTTTTTTTTTGTAAGTTTTCTAATTTAAATAAGTCCAAGGCATCCGATTTCATCTAGTTGCATTAATACGCCTTTCTATTCTCGATATTCAAGCTGTTATTACGTGCTGATAGTCGAAAACCCTAATTTGCTAAATATTCTTTCACAAGCAACCCTTAACATATCCTTTAACATATTAACTCATAAATCTATTGCATGAATTTAAATAAGAAAAGTGTTCTGAAGATCCATAGTTTTCACTTAAGACCACACAAATCACATTAATCTATCTCTAGCATTCGCTCAATTTGTGGTGTTTATTACATCTTAGGCTACATCATAGCCTTAGAAAAACAAAATTAATTCATGGTAGACATACCATAAAGTAAAACTAAAACAAGATCCATGAACTTAAAGAAGAATAGGATAGAAAGAACTTTAAAATGCAAAATTACAAACCAAACTTCTTCTTCCTTCCTTCTTCTTTTTCCTCTCGGTTTTCTTCCCTTGCTCTCTACTTTCTATTTGATTTTTTTTATGGGATTGGTGCGAAACACTTCCTAAACCTCCCTATTTATAGTTCACAAGGTTGGGATTACTTAAAATAAAAAAAATATGCAAGCTTAAAGCTCATTGCACCACCTTGCTGCCATTGCAGCCCAGTTTTGACAACTTGCTTCTTTTGCAAATTTCTTCATATTTTTGCTGCTTTGAACCCCCCAAAATCATGCTTGACATCGACAAAAGTCCCTTTTTGGTCCCTAAAGTGATCAAAAAATAACCTTTTAGTCACTCGACTCAATTTTTTGGACCTTTAAGTCACCCAACTCTCAAAAAAAGTTCCATTTAGTCACCCATGTGATTTAAAACGAACAAGTTAGTCATCCAACTCAAATTTTGGACGATTTGGTCACCCAACTCCTAATAAAAATCTCATTTAGTCACTCAAATAGTTTAAAATTAATTAAACTCACAACTCAACTAAAAATAACAAACTTAATCATATTTATGAATTATTTCTTTCATTAATCTGTAATTTTTTGACTTTATTAAAATTTATCTATTATTTTATAATTAAATTATTGTTTCGCTATTTATATTACGTAAAATTTATAAGATAAGTAATCAATTTTTCTATAAAATAATATAAAAAATAAATTAAGCAAAAAATAACCAAAAATAATTTACATATAGTTATAACTAGAAAAAAAAATTAAAAAGTAGAAATATTTACTTTAAGTTAAATACTTAATCAAAATTCCTTCTCACATTCATCCTAAAAACAATTTCCCTCCCAAAATCCACCCCAAAGTATCCTTTAAAAAATATAAGTAATAAAGAATTAAATATGTTGCAATATCAGCCTATATTGTCAAACAAATATTAAAAAGGTAACTGCTTAAAAAAATTATCATAAATACAATTATTCATATATTTATAATCTATTGTAATATATCTAATTATTTGTTAATTATATTCTTTAAAGGACATTTTTTGGGGGGATTTTGGGAGAGAAATTGTTTTTAGGATAAATTTGAGAGGGAATTTTGATTAATTATTTAACTTAAAATAAATATTTCTATCTTTTAGTTTTTTTATAGTTATAACTATATGAAAATTATTTTGGGTCATTTTTTGCTTAATTTATTTTTTATGTTATTTTATGGGAAAATTGATTGCTTATCTTTTAATTTTTACATAACATAAATAGCAAAATAATAATTTGATTAAGTTGAACAATTATTTATCTTAATTTATCTTTTAATAAAAGATGTACAATTATTTTAGAAAAATAATAGACAAAATTTAATAAAGTCAGAAAATTGCAAATCAATAAAATAAATAATTTATTAATATGATTAAGTTTGTTATTTTTCACTTGAGTAGGGAATTTAATTAATTTTAAATTATTTGGTTGACTAAGTGAGATTTTAATTAGGAGTTGGGTGACCAAATCTTCTAAAATTTGAAATGAATTGTTCAAGCTTGTTGTTCATCCTTTGCAACTTGCTGTTCTTGCTTTTTTTTAATTTTTTTTTTTTTTTCATATTTTGCTGCCCAAAACTCAGCCTTGACATCAACTTGAAAATGTTAATATATTGTTTAATCCATCCTTTCTCTTGATTTGTGCATTCTGCGACCCATTTTTGCTTGTTGAAATGAATTGTGCATGAACTTGTTGCGTTCTTGCTTTAGCCGTGTAAAATGTTATGTTTTGCGCATTTTTTGGCTTTTGTTTGATGTATCGTGCATTCGCTTTTTGATGTTGATGATAAATCCTAGCAAGATTTAGCACAAAATGAGTGTTTTGTAAGAAAATAGCAATAGAAGGGAAAAAGAGCAAAAACGAGCAATAGCGATAAAAATTTGATGTAAAATGGTTAGAAAATGAGCTAAAATGATATAAATAATTATATACTAAATTAGGCTTATCAAAATACCCCCAAACTTAAATCTCGCTCGTCCTCAAGCAAGGCTAATCATGAAAGCACAGGATCTCATGCTCTTTAAGAATTTATCACAATTCAAAGCAAGACTAATTCTATTAGAAAACAATGACCGAGACTCAAAGCTTTAAGGTTCTAAAGGCAAAATAATGTTTCCAAGAAAAAATCCATCAATCACCTAGGTAGCCGAATTCAAAAGTTGGCTAAGTAAATTAAGTTTATCCGTTCTTTTTAATCTCAAGACATTCAAACTGAATAAATAACAAAAATCATGCCATTCATAACAAGACTTCTCAGGTATGGCCAAGCCTAAAAGTTATTCACAAAATTTTCTCTGTTCTTCTTCTTTTTTTTATTTTTCTATTTATAAGGGAGTGATTTGCCCCAGTCAACCCTGCCTATGAGTATATCTCCAGCAAGAATCAAACTTCTGACCCTTGGGCAATGACCGCATGGGTAAGAGAAGCCACGACTGGGACACCTTCATTATGACAGCATGAGTATATCTTCAGCGAGAATCAAACTCCTACCCCTGGGCAATGACTGCATGGTAAGAGAAGCCACCACTGAGATGCCTTATTATAACTTCACGAGTATATCTTCAGCGAGAATCAAACTCCTAACCCCTAGGTGATGACCGCATGGGTAACAGAAGCCACCACTAAGACGCCTTCATGATAGGCAGCACATATCTTAAAATGTTTACATGGGATAGCGGTGGTTAGAAATATTTCTCTTAATTATTTTTTTTCATTTTTTTTCTTTTGACTTAGGCATAACTCTTCAAAGTCTATTATGTAAATAATAATCTTAATGCAATCTATTCAAATTTGAGCATCTTTTAATCAGAAAGAACGATAAAACAGCCATGCTAACTAATGAACCCAAATATCACGGTTTTATCTGGATAGTTTCTTAGAATAGATCATGTTTTGTAATTAGAACATAAAAATAATTAATTCTTTGGTTATTTAAATCTAATTAAAGTAGACAAGCTAGAGTAGAAAATTTTCCTAAAAAGCATGATGACAATATCTCCAAAAAAAAAAATTTGGTTTTAAATTGGTTCAAAATATGCAAGAAAAATTTTAAAAGACTACTGATTTAAACTATAGAAAATAGGAAAAAAAAAATTTTGTTGGCCGACAGTATCCACATCCCCATACAATGGCTCTAAACTCTAGGTGGCACTAAAGCCGACTCTAAAAGATAAAGTAGGACTAGACAAGAAAATTTTTCGAAAAATTATTGTTCAAAATTTAAAACAAATGGGACAAAATGTCTCTCCCACCCTAAACTTAAAGTTTATTGTTTTCAATGTTAAAAGAAATGCAAGGAACGAAGCAGTAGGTGAGAGATACTTCCCAGGTTTAAAGATTGCTTTTTGATTGTGAATGTTGATATCATGGTACCCCCAAACTTGTTTCAAAAAAAAAAAAAAAAAAAAAAAAAAAAAAAAAAAAACTCGTACAACAAAATCTACAAAAATATAAGAAAATAATTAAAGGAAATTGAAAGAAAAGAAGTAAGATAGTAAACTTGGATTGCCTTCCAAGAAGCGCTTAAGTTATAGTCGTTAACTCGACTTTTTAGGTGGATCATTCGACTTCGTTGAGACAAATGTAGGACTTCTGTTGCTTGAGCTCTCCATCAATATGAGGTTTCAACCTTTGACCATTTAACTTTGAATGTGCCCTTCTTCTCATCTTGAATCTCAACTACGCCATATGGAAAGATACGAGTTATAATGAAGGGTCCTGACCATCTAGAGTTCAATTTTCCTAAGAGAAGTCATAATCGGGAGTTAAAAAGCGAAACTTTTTGACCGACTACGAATTCTCTGTTCAGAATGTGCTTGTCATGCCATCTTTTCGTTCAGTCCTTGTAAATTCGAGCATTTTTATAGGCTACATTCCTAAACTCATCTATTTCATTGATTTGTAGTAACCTCTTTTGTCCTGCAGCTTCTAAGTTAAAATTCAATGTTTTTATGGCCCAGTATGCTTTATGGTCCAATTCTACTAGTGAATGACACGCCTTACCATAAACCAGGCGGTATGGAGACATTCCAATTGGTGTTTTGAATGTTGTTCTATATGCCCAAAGTGCGTCATCTAACTTTTCGACCATCTTTTCTAGAAGCACTAACTGTCTTTTCAAGAATGGTTTTCAGTTCTCGATTTGAAATTTCCACTTGACTGCCTGTTTGAGGATGGTATGGGGCCCCCACATTGTGTGTGACTCCATACTTACTCAATAACGCTTTTAAGTTGACGGTCACGAAAATGTTTCCCGCCATCACTTATAATTGTTCTAGGAGTTCCAAATCAAGAAAAGGTGTTCTTTCTTACAAAGTTAACCATAGCTGTTGCATCATTAGTTGGAAAAATAGCTGCTTCAACCCACTTTGATGCATAATTACAGCAACCAAAATACTGTTAGAAAATGATAAAGGAAAAGGACCCATCAAATCAATCCCCAAATGCCAAATAATTCAAAAATTAAAATGTTGATTAGGGGCATTTCATATCTTCTAGAAATATTTCCCATTCTTTGACATCGATCACTTTTACTAACAAATTTGAAAGCATCTTTAAAAAGTGTTGGCCAGTGAAATCCTGATTATAAAACTTTAACTGCAATCCTTGTTCCACCATAATGACGACCAATTTCCAAGGAATGGTAATGACGTAGAATGTCTTCCATTTCTTCTTCAGGTACACACCTCCTAATGATTTGGTTCGCAAAATATTTATATAAGAATGGTTCTTCCTAAAAATACTGCTTTAAATCAGTGATGAACTTCTTCTTTTGTTGATATGTCATGTCCTTGAGCATTTCCTATGCAACCAAATAGTTGAAAATTTCAGCATACCATGGATAATTAGGATTTTCACTTACCAACATAAGACATTCATCTGGGAATTTTTCATTGATAGAGGGACTTTCGTACTCTGGCTCAAGACGTGATAAATGATCCACCACAACATTATATGTTCCCTTTTTGTCCTAGATTTCTAAATCGAATTCTTGAAGCAACAATCAGTCTTGGTTTTGCATCCTATCTTGCAAAAAGGTATTTAAGACTAGAGTAATCAATATAAACAATTACCTTAGAATTTAGCAAATAAGAACAAAATTTTTCAAATGCAAAAACAACAGCTAGTAATTCCTTTTTGATGGTAGCATAGTTAACTTGTGCTTTCATTAAAGTCTTACTAGCATAGTAAATTACATGAAAAATTTTGTTCCTTCTTTGCCCTAGCACAGCCCCTACTGCATAGTCACTAGCATCGTACATAAGTTCAAAATGAAAGATCCAATAGAGTGCTATGATTATTGGTGCTGCTACTAGTTTTTTCTTCAAAGTTTCAAAAGCATGCATACAATCACTATCAAAGTTAAAAGGGGCATCATTCATCAACATTCTAGAGAGGCTTAATAATCTTAGAGAAATCCTTAATAAACCTCCTATAGAAGCATGTATGACCCAAGAAACTTCAAATGCCCTTAACATTAGTAGGGGGCGATAATCGCTCTACCACTTCAGTTTTTGCTCTATCAACCTCAATTCCCTTTTTCGAAATCATATGCCCTAACACAATTCCTTCCTGTACCATGAAATGAAATTTCTCCCAATTCAAAACAAGATTAGTGTCAGTGCATCTTTGTAAAACTATAGAAAGGTTAGCTAAACAATCATCAAATGAGGTACCAAAGATTGAAAAATCATCCAAAAATGCCTCTATGAACTTTTCCACCATGTCATTAAAGATTTCCATCATACACTGTTGAAATGTGGTAGGAGCATTGCATAATCTAAAAAGCATTCTCCTATAGGCAAAGGTACCATATGGACAACTAAAAGTGGTCTTTTCCTGATCTTCCAGTTTTGGTTGTATCCTGAATAACCATCAAGGAAACAATAATACGAATGGCCAGCAAATTTTTCTAACATTTGATCAATGAATAGTAAGAAAAAATGGTCTTTTCAAGTGGCATCACTCAGTTTTCTATAATATATACATACCCTCTACCCTGTGACGGTCCTAGTAGGGATTAGCTCATTATTCTCATTTTCTACTACGGTTACCCCCCTTCTTTGGAACTACTTGCACTAGACTTACCCAAGGGCTATCAAATATGGGATAAATGATCTCAGCATCTAATAACTTGACATCTTCTTTCCTTACCACCTACTTCATAGCAAGGTTTAATCAATGTTGTGGCGGCATGGTAGGCTTGAAGCTATCTTCCATGAGAAACTTATGCATGCACTAGGAAGGGTTGATTCCTTGATGTCTGAAAGGGTCTATCCGATGGCTAATTTATGCTCCCTTAGAACTCTAAGCAACCTTTCCTATTCGACATTACTCAAAGAAGCATTAACAGTAATAGGATATGTATTGGAATTACCACAATAAGCATACTTGAGATGAGGTGGAAATGGCTTAAGCTCGAGATTTGGAGGCTCATTTTCTCTTATTCTTTGTTGTGTTTCCACTTCTTGTATGTCCTCCCTCTTGCTTCATGGTGTGAGTCGAAAGGTTCGCAATCCTCTAGGTATTGGGCACATTCTCTTATTAATTCTTTCTTAGTGTCTAAGGTCCCCGACTTTGTTAGACACACTTCAAGTGGTCACCTAGGGAATGTGTCCCTGAACTTCTCAGCTACCAAACTGTCTATAGTATCAACCTCAAAACAAGAATTCATGTTAGTGGAAAATTTCATAACATGAAAAACGTTAAAGGTTACCTATTCATCTTGCACTCTTAAAATGAGTTTCTCTGATTGTACATCTATTAGAGTCCTTCCTATAACAAGGAAGGGTCGTCCAAGAAAAAGAGGTATCTCTCGATCCTCGTCCATGTCAAGTACTATGAAATTAGCCGAGAAGATGAATTTGTCATCCTTCACTAAGACATCTTCAACCACACCTCTTGGATACTTGATAGATCTGTCCGTAAGTTGGAGAGATACTATAGTTGGTTTCACCTCTCCTAAGCCAAGCTTCCTGAACACAAAGAGAGGCATTAAATTAATACTTGCACCTAAATCGCATGAAACTTTATCAAAAGTAATGGTGCCAATGGTGCAAGATATAGTGAAACTCCCTGGATCTTTTAGCTTGGGAGGTAACTCCTTTTGGAGTGTGGCACTGCATTCTTCAGTTAGTGCCACTGTTTTCTCCCAACTTCCTTTTGTTAGATAAGATTTCCTTCATAAATTTTGCATATTTAGGCATCTGCTCTAACATATCACCAAAAGGGACTTTAATACGTAATATTTTGAAAACTTCTACAAATTTAGCAAATTGTTCCTCTACTTTGGTCTTTTTTAATCGTTGAGGGAACGGGACCTTCGGTTTGTAGGGCTGAGGTTCAACCCATTTTGGTTCATCTTTGCTTTGGATTTTTGTCCCTTCCCCATTTTTCGTTTCATGGTTCATGTCTGTGGACAGGTCGATTAGGGGTTGTTCATTTTGTACGGTCTTGGTTACTTAAGTTAATTCATTTAGAGTTTTCCCACTTCTTAATTCAATTGCTTGGGCATGCTCTCGTGAATTAGTGATTGTGTTACTAGGTAAGGAACCATGAGACCTTTTAGAAAGTTGTTTTGAAATTTGTCCGACTTGGGTCTCTAGGTTTCTAATCGAAGCTTCTTGATTTCAAAGATTTGTTCGTGTTTCTTGCACGAAACTTTGGTTTCTTGCATAACTTATTGAACAATTCTTCGAGATCTATCTTCTTTCCTGGTCGTGGATGAATGGGCTGCTTTCGAATCCCTGGGTTACTCCATGAAAAATTTGGGTGGTTTCTCCATCCAGGATTGTAAGTGTTGGAATAGGAATTGTGATGTGATTTTTGAAATTTCGAAACAAAATTGGCCTGCTCGTGATTTAAAGAGGCTGTGGCAAAGGGGTTTCTTGTCTGACAATCTATGCTTGCATGATTTCCTGCACAAAATTCGCATGTTAGATAGGAGATTGTATGGCATTAACACCTATGTTACCTACTTGTTTTTGAATCATTGAAATTTGAGTGGGCAATGTGGTTAATGCATCTACTTCGTGACGTTTCCTTTGCATTGTTCGATTAGCTATTCTCACGTAGTTGTTGCTAGCCATTACCTCTAGCAACTCCTATGCTTCATCTGGTGTCTTGTTGTTCAGGGCACCTCTAGCAGCCACGTCCACCATTGTTTAGGTGTTAGGTGCCAAACCATTGTAAAACGTATGGACTTGCATCTAAACTGGTGAACCATGGTGTGGGCACCTTCTTAAAAGCTCTTTATATCACTCCCATGCATCATACCATGATTCCATATCATATTGTGTAAAAGAGGTAATGTCATTCCTCATTTTGACTGATTTGGCTGGTGAAAAATATTTAGCAAGAAATTTTTGTTCCAAATCATTCCATGTGGTGTTGTTACCTAGTGGCAATGTTACTAATCATGCCTTGGCCTTGTCTCTTAATAAGAACAAGAACAGTCTCGAGCGAACAGCATCATCACTGACACCATTATGCTTGAATGTGTCACATATATCTAAGAAGTTAGTGAAATGCAAATTCAGGTCCTCACTAGGTAGATCGCTGAACTAAACAGCCTGCCGAATCATTTGTATTATCGCGGGTTTTATTTCAAAATTGTTTGCTCGTATGGGTGGACGTTGGATGCTAGAAGTGCATCCTCCAATAGTTGGGACAGCGTAATCTTTTAAAGCTCTTTTATTATCATAATTTTCATTAGGCATGTTCATTTGGTTTTCCTAATTTGTCGAAGTGTTATTTCGATTTTAGGATCCAAAGGGATTATTTCGTTTTCGTTTTGATTTTGCATACAAATTATGAAACACAAACCTTACAAGTAAAAAGAAAGATAACAATAATGAAAAAGAATATAATACAAATCTTAACTAAACCAAACTTTAAAGGTGTTAAAAAGTTAAAAGAAAGGTAAAACTAATAAAAAAACTTAGAATACAACAGTCTAATACAAAAACCTAACAAAAACCAAGTTTTAACAAAAACCAAAGAAAGATAACACTAATGGTTAAAAAAATGTAAAAATAATAATCTTAACTTTCAAAATCTTTCAAAGTGAACTTATAAATGAAAGAAAGATAAAAATAAAGAAAGAAAACAACAAAATAACACAAACTTAAAAACACTTAACCAAAACAAACTTTTAGGCGGTGCTATACAAAAATAAAAATAACTTTACAAATAAAAGCAAGTAAATGAAATAAATGAAAGAAAATAAACTTCTTTTTCAAACTAAAGCAAAATGTACAAGTTTTAACAAAAAAATTTAGAACTAGTACCAAAACTAGTTGATATCGATATCACTTAAATAAGAACAATCCCTGGCAACGGCGCCAAAAACTTGATGCCTACTTGGTGTTTGCTTATCAAGTACGCTAAGTTGTATTTAGAGTGAGTACAGTATTGTTCCACGAGGATTGATTATCGAGTAAGTACCCAAATTAGGAGCTTTAGCACTATTTAAAAGACCCAAAATTGAGGTTTCTGATATGTAACAAATAAAATGAAAAGGACTAAACTAGGTTACTGATATTTTTTGAAAGTTTTCTGATTTAAATTAGTCCAAGGCATCCGATTTCACCTAGTTGCATCAATACGCCTTTCTATTCTCGGTATTCAAGTTGTTATTATGTGCTGAGAGTCGAAAACTCTAATTTACCAAATATTCTCTCTCGAGAAACACTTAGCATACCCTTTTATATATTAACTCACCAATCTCTTGCATAAATTTAAATAAGATAAAAGTTTTGAAGATCCATGGTTTTCACTTAAGGCCACACAAATCGCGTTAATCTATCTCTATCATTCGCAATTTGTGGTGTTTTTCATTATAGGCTTTGAATGGTGATTAAGCATTCAAAACTCATGAAGAACAATGATAAACACTCAAACAGCGCAATAAACAAACTTTGAATACGTTGAATTAGAAAAGAGCGTATATTAAAACTTAGGCTACATGGTAGCCTTGGAAAGACAGAATTAGTTCATGGTGGATATAATATCAAGCAAAACTAAAATAAGATCCATGAACTTAAAGAATAAAAGGATAGAAAGAACTTAAAAATACAATATTACAAACCAAACTTCTTCTTCCTTCCTTCTTCTGTATCTTGGTTTTCTTCCCTTTCTCTCTACTTTATTTTTTATTTTTGCTGATGGAATTAATGAAAAACACTTCCTAAACCTCCCTATTTATAGTATATAAGGTTAGAATTACTTAAAATAAAAAAAATTGCAAGCTTAAAGCTCATTGCACCACCTTGCCGCCATTACCGCCCAGTTTTGACAACTTGCATCTTTTGCTGATTTCTTCAGATTTTTGCTGCTTTGCACCACCTAGAATTAGGCTTGATATCACCATGAACATGTTATTGAAGTATACAAAGCATCCTTGCATTGGATTTTTTGCTGCCCAAATTTGCAAGTTGAAATGAATTGTTCAAGCTTGTTGTTCATCCTTTACAACTTGCTGCTCTTGCTTTTTTTTTTTTTTTCCTTTTTTTCAGTTTTTTCTGCCCAAAACTCAACCTTGACATTGGATTGAACATGTTAATATGTTTTTTAATCCATCCTTGCTCTTGATTTGTGCATTTTGCCACCCATTTTTGCTTGTTGAAATGAATTGTGCATGAAGTTGTTGTGTTCTTGCCTTAGCCATGTAAAATGCTATGTTTTGCCCCTTTTTTGCTTTTATTTTTATTTTTATGTAGCTTGCATTCACTTGTTGATGTTGATGATAAATCCTAGCAAGATTTAGCACAAAATGAGAGTTTTTGTAAGAAAATAGCAATAGAAGCGAAAAAAAGCAAAAGCGAGCAATAGCGATGCAAATATGATGTATAATGGTTCGAAAACGAACTAAAGTGATATGAATAATTATATGCTAAGTTGGACTTATCACCAAGGGTGTTAAGAATGTTTCAGGAGGTAGTCCTAGTAATGTCATAGGAACACCCCCACATCGTAAAAGTCGGTTTTCTTGTTCTCATTGAAAGAGTCAAGGTCATATGAATGATCAGTGCTATGAGTTGGTGGGCTACACACCGGGATGGAAGATGACGTAGAAAGAAAATGTGAAACCGATTCGAACACGTTGAAAATGATAGATAAACTCAAAATCCACCAAAGAAGAGAGAAACTAGGGTTTGTGTTTCATAAAATTGGAGAATTTTTCGAAATAATAACAATAGAGAGTATTTATAAACAAACTAGAAACCCTAAAATATAAAATTATAAAATTACCTAAAAATAAAATCCAAAATTATGAAAATACCCCAAAATATGAAATTACAACAATACTTGTTTGGGTTTCTAGCAGTCCAATTGCTCCACTTGAAATGAACTCGACCCCAAGCTAATTTCTAGGTGAGCGGTGTCTCAAAAGGGTGATAGTCATATAGGTTTGCCATGTTGATATTTCTAGATATTTTCAAGCTCTCCAGTATCTCCACCACGTAGCCATTGTCACTCATCCTCTTTGGATGCTTGTGTGAACCATACTTCCTCAGTTTGAATTTTTTGTATATACCCACAATAAATCTTTTTTTATGCCGAACTGCCATTACTGTATTACCTTCACAAAAGAACTTTTCCCGTCGATGCTTGTCAGCTGCGGCTTTGTGCTTAACATTGTTCTTTTCCACCTTATGACAAACATCGGCCTGTACAACTTGGACTTTTTGTGAGTCTAAGGTCCTTCTCAAATTCAGACTTAAAAATTGTGATGGACAAAAGTGAAGCCCCTCCACTTTTGACGTGTCTAACTCCTTCACTTTTGGTACCATAGCATTCTTATGAGCTCCCCAATTAAATACGTACAAATTATCCCTATTTGGCAGCTCTCTCTCCCCAACAACTACCATTGGACTCGAATGGCGATTTTCATCGCTATCCATGAGATCATCAGCACCTTCATCTCCTTCTAATAACTGAGAATCTTTATATTTTGTTCCATCTGTCTATAGAGGAATATAGTTCATTGATTTGTCGAGCGACTATACTACATAGATCAGTTGTTCTTTTGGAGCAGGTGGTGAATTTTCTTGGGTAGGAGACCTAGATCTTTTTTGAGAAGATTCTTGTGCCAATTTTATTGAAGATTCGACTCTTTTGTTGCTGTCCTTCAATTCAGCCTTCAATGTCAACGCTTCATCCGTAGTACACAATACTTGCAATCCAATTTCGTCTTGAATTGACGATTTCAACCCATCAATATACGGAGGGATGTATTGGACCTCAATTTTAGATATGTTATTTCTCTCTATAAGTCTCAAAAATTCAACATTATAATTTACTATGGAGTTGTTACCTTGCTCACAGTTTTTATTCATCTAGAATAGATGTTGTTTATAATCTGGTAAGAGAAATCTTCCCATAAAACACTTCCTCATCTTCCTCCAACTTTTGATTTTATATTTTCCCTTCCTCTCATGATTTTGTTGCACTTGGTCCCACCAAATTGAAGCACCATGCTTCAATTTATAAGCCACCAATTTAACTTTTTGATGTTCAGGCACATCCATCATATTAAAGAAGCATTCGACCTCCGAAAGCCAATTTTAAAAAAATTCAATATTTAAGTTATCATTGAAGGTAGGTAACTCAGCTTTAATGTGATAACCACCTTTGTCCCAATTATTACAAAGGGATGGGTTTCTCCTTCTACACCTAACACCTTCAAAAGCTTTATTTGAATCAAAGGAGTCAGTATCACCAAGGTTTCGTCGATTAGGAGCATGACAAACATTAGGGTGTAGGTTTGGACGGCCTTAGGCAGCTCCCTCAGCATGAACATCACCTGCAGGTTGGAAGGGTTAGGTTTGTTGTTAACGCTGAGGGCGCAATGCAACAACTCTTGAAGATCTGCCATCTCACGCCTCTATTCCTTAATGCTTACCCATAGAGCAGCCTAACCACAACCAATGTGAATAGGGTTTGCTTCATTGCCAAATTGATTGGCCATCACACTAGATGAATTCCTACTCTGATACCAATTGATGTGGAGCAGAAACGTAAAACCAATTCGAACACATCAAAAACAAAAGATAAACTCGGAATCCACCAAAGAAGAGAAAAACTAGGGTTTGTATTTAATAAATTGGAGAACTCCTTAAACTAATAACAATAAACAGTATTCATAGGCAAATTAGAAACCCTAAAATGCGAATGTTACAAAAATACCCTAAAAATAAAGTACGAAGTTATAAAAATACCCCTAAAATACAAAATTACAAAAATACCCATTTGGGTTTCTAGAAGTCCAATTGTTCTATAAACTCTTCGACTACTTGTCCTACATCAGAAGATGCGGCAGTCCCGACTAGGGAAAAAATAGCACGAGGGCTGCTGCTTCAATAGAAACCGAACAGGGACAACAGGCCGACATTCCTGTCGTTGGCTTGTCGGCATTGCGGTATCGACAATCATGTCTTTGCTTGGACCGAAAGTTGGATCCCCAAGTGCACATTTGATAAATCAAGTTTTAATTAACCATAAATATTTTATTATTTAGATCCTATTAATTTAGCGTTACATTGTTTGGACATTGCTCATGTGAATACCGATGTAAGGCTGGATAAGTTGCCAAATGGGGCTAGGCTTTAAGTTTTTCATGTAGGTAGTGCTGCCCCTGCAAATGGTGTCGTTCTTAATGGTGTACTTGGAATACAAATTTTCGTTGTATTTTGTTATCCAAATGAGTATATTGGCCCGTGAAGGAAATCGTGCATTAGCATTTTTTTTCCTGACATTCATGTGATACAGGACCTACACTCGAGGAGGCTGATTTAAGTGAGTAGGCAACAAGATGGGCTATACATTAACGAGCCTCAAACATCGAGATGATTGGCATTCATGGTGAAGGAGGAGAAAAAGTCAGTTCTTCTACGTTACTTGAGAGATCAATCTTGCGAAAATATGTGTTAGATATCTTGAGTGAGATTGGGTTACTTGGGGCCAAGTTTTCTTTAACCATGATAATCCAAAATCATCATAGCAGATACAATGGGAGAACCAGTTAAAAGATCCGGGCAGATAAGTTGGACAATAATTATACTTAACCATAACTTGGCCTGATATAAGTTATGCAATTCATATTCTGAGTCAGTTCATGCATGATCCTCGAGAACCCCGTTATGATATTATTACATGAGTATGAGGTACCTAAAAGGTACTCCAGACAAGGGATTTTACTTCCTCGTGACTATGATTTGAATTTATGGGCCTATTGTGATACATATTGGGCTGGTTATCCCACTACTAGACGACCTACCATAGGTTTTATCACTTTTCTTGGGAAATAGCCAATTTCTAGAGTTCTAAGAAACAGTCAATTGTATCTTATTCTTCTGCTGAAGCTGAATACCATGTGATGGCCATTGTAACTAGTGAGCGAGTTTGGTTTTTTCGTATACTACAAGATTTAATGGTTCCCATTAACCAACCAACCTCACTGTTTTGTAATAATAAAGCAGCTCTTCATATTGCAACTAATCCTATGTTTCATGAATGTATGGAACATATTGAAACTGATTGTCATTTCTTGCATGAACATCTTCTTGCCAAGGAGATCGTAACCTCTTTTGTTCAGAGCACTAGAGAGTTGGTTGATCTCTTTGCCAAAGCACTTGGATATCCAACATTTTCTTTACTCCTTAGCAAATTGGGCATTGTTAATTTATATGCTCCATCTTGAGGGGTGTTAAAATGTATTTTTTATTTTATGTGAATTATTAATTATTGTATTTAGTAATTAGGTGTAAATTGTCTTGAATTTATGCAATTAGTAGCTAGTCTTCAATATAGTATTCATTATGTACATCAACGAGACATTTTATTTCTTGCAACCGCCCCCCCTTTTGCTCCTTTACTTATGTATTTGTTTAAGCATTAGTCTTTTGGTTTTCTTCAGTATTAGTATAAATATGTAATATTTTCACGGACGAAGGCATCCAATTTTCATTCCTTCTCTTGTGTTCTTGTTTCTAATTATATTATTTAAATTTTATTTATGTTATAACTAAATTTTACAGCATTCGTAAATATGACGTTTTGTGATATGAAGACAGTGCCCAAGTAGAAGCTTTGAATATTTGTCTTGTGGCCGGGATTTCCCAGAAGAGTGGAAGAACATGCACTTTGCCAAGTTTGATGTGAAAATAAAAGATTTCACCCTCACTGCTTTCTCTATATTTCATTTTTTTATATTATAATGTCGCTTTGTTTGTCCTTTTTTGCTGCACGCCTTTACGCGGGCTGGCTTAGGCCTCGCTTTTGAGGGTTTGTCTGTTTTATATCACAGCTTTTGTCTCTAATTTTCTAAAACAATGTGAAACTAAAGCGGCTCAAAGAATCTTTAAGGCACTGGAACAATAGCAGTTGGGACATTAATATTAAGATAAATTTTATGAGGATGAACTGGATGATTGATACAATGGAATCAACAATCAGAGCAAAGCACCAGAAAAAAGCAGCAATTAGCTGGTGAAGTTTATATCTAGTTTTGGCGGGAAAAGCAGTTGGGGTTCATAAGCGAGACAGCGCGGGAAGATCGGGAGCTCGGGCACACGTTGGTCACGTGCTGCAGCAGAGTCAGTTCGGATTTTTAGATATTTCCAGTTATTTTCCAATTAATTGCTCTTTTATGTAATTTCTTGCATTTTTCTTTTAATTAGTTTAATTTTACTATAAATAGATAGAGATATAAGGATTAGGGTTTATCAATGAAAAGTTATCTTCTCCCTTCAATTCTCCCTTCTCTTCTCCCTTTAAACTCTAACTTCCTCCCTCTAATTCTATTTCTTTTCTCCCTTAAAATTCTATTTCTTTGGTTTGGATTGTGATCGGGATTCTACTGATTTAGAATCCTATATCATTGGTATCAGAGCATCAATCCTCTTAACTGTGGGATCGAATTTGAGCTCAAAAAGCCAAAAAAACAAAATATATATTAACATCATCATCTTCATCACTGTTCATCTCGCTGCTGCCATCATCACCACCATTGTCAACAATCAATCGCCCTCTATTACAACAAAACAGCAAGCAGAGCCCACCTTTCCACCAACACCATCAGCAACACCGATCATCATCACCGCTGCCGAAGTTCAAGGTCACATCCCAAACCCGCACACTTGGTGTTTGATGAAATGCCTTTTTATTCTACTGAACCGATGCAAGTTGCTATGGATGGTAACACTCACTACTCAGCTAGGTTGAGCAAAATACGTTTTCCCTTGTTTTATGGAGATGATGTGGATGATTGGTTGTATTTGTGTGAGCAAATTTTTCTTGTTAATCGAACCTCTAGAATGGATAGGGTTAATTTAACTTCTAACCACATGAGAGGGTTGGCCCTTCAATGGCATCGAAATTTCATGAGAATTAGGGGAAATATGGATGGGCCTGATTGGAATGAGTATGTGAATGCCCTTAAGATAAGTTCTGAGGATGAGTATGAGGAACCTGTGTTTGAGTTGATGAATATGAGGCAAGATGAATTGGTTAGAGACTATCAAGCTAAATTTTATGCTATCTCAGCCAAACCCAATTTAAATGAACCTCAACTCATTAGCTACTTCATAAAGGGGTTGAGGGATGACATTGCAATGGAAGTGAGATCAATGCAACCCACAATCCTTTACCACGCTTTGTGTTTAGCTAAATTAGCTGAAGCTAAGAGTGAAGTATTAGCTAAACAACTTAAATAATCAAAGACTCCTCTTCTCCCAACACCCAGCACTCAAGAATCTATTGTCAATCCTTACAAATTGCCATATCTCAGACCACACTACCAGACCTCTATTTCTTCAAATTTACCGAGGCCTCAAGGACCCTTGTCCATAGTGGATCTGCAGGAGAAATTTCCTAAAGAGCCATGTTGTTTTTCTGATGAAAAATATGATTGGTGCTGCAGGAGAAATGTGATAATGAACTATGTTGTTGTTGTGATGAAAAATCTGAGATGGGGTGTCGATGTAAGAACAAGGATCTAAGTCAGATTGAGGAGAAGCAGGTTAATGATTTCAAGCCTGATCAAACAATATGGGACGAACAATTTGCAGCTAAATTAGTTCCAAATCAACTGAAAAGAGAGGATGAGCTAATACCCTCTAATCTGCAGCTGAAGAGTAGCCAAGAACCTGATCTAAAATCAAGCCAAGAAGATGAGATCCACCTTTACTCGGTGCAGCGACATGACAAGCTGTATATCTAGCATAAAATTTATCAAAAAAAGGGACAAGAAGCATCTGAAATTAGTGGTTTTGGCAGGGCTAAAGCTACTACATTTGAAGATGTAGATTCCATAACAAATGTTGGGGTTCCTAGACTCACTACAAGCTCAATTTCAATGCAAGCCAAAGATTGGAACATCTCTATTGCTGAATTGCCACCAATGACAGTTGAAGAAGCATTAGTTGCAGAAATGGGTCATAAAATCTTCAAGAGAGTAGATCATACTCCAAGATTACATCACATGCTGTGACCTCCTGAAGTCTTGCAGCCCAAAGCACATCTTATTTTGATACACTCAGCAGCTCAAGGACAACAACAACATGAATTTAAGCTGAGAAAACTAACAGTTGGACTTGGGAAGATATATAGGCATGTTGGAATAGTGGTTAATCAGTTTGTATGCAAATATCAAGGAATTTTGTTCCAAGGGAACAACTGGCTACAACAAACTATGAGCTGTTTGCCGGCATCCAATGTCCTCAATCATATCGTGTCTGATACGCGTACGAGGGACAACAAGATAGCAGGGAGTCTTTGTGAAGCTCGAAAGCCTTTTCCCCTTGAACTGGTGAAATTAGAAGTTCAGTGAGCTGTGTTGGGCCAATTGTCGGAGCTGTTAGTGTGGATTATGTTCCGGAGCTTCAACAAGATGAGAGAGGGCACGAAAATCGAGACTTATGGTGGGAAAGCTCTGAAAATCAAGTCACCATGACAACTGCTTGATCAACAGAAGCTTTGAATGCAATAGCAGTGGCTGGTTTTGGTGGTTTGATTAATTGTAAGGGGACAACCTTGATCCCGCTTGCAAATGGAGTAATTCACCTCCAAGTTTATGCCCCTTGGTGTTTAAGTGCCATGGATTTTCTCGTGAGAAGTAATTTATATGAAGAACTAATGGCCCACATATCAAGGAGATCAAGGGTCAAATTTAGTATACGCTACAAATTATTGCCAGTGAACTCCTTGGGTTGCTACAACAAATCGATCACAGGAACCATGGAAGGTTCTAAAGCTTGGCGAGGGTGGTTTGATCATGGTAGACCACCTGATACTTATTATAAGCTTGGTCCTTCTACCTCCATAGTGGTAACCTCTATAACCAAGCTACAACAAGAGTGTATCAAATGGAAAGGCCAACCGAGGACGGCAAATACCCTGATTTTCACCCTTAAGGACAAGGGTGATGCTGGGGAGGGAGTATTGATACAGTGGAATCAACAAGCAGAGCAAAGCACCAGAAAAATGCAGCAATTAGCGGGTGAAGTTTATATTTGGTTTTGGAGGGAAAAGCAGTTGGGGTTCATAAGCGAGAGAGCGTGGGAAGATCGGAAGCTCGGGAGCTCGTTGGTCACGTGCTGCAGCAGAGTTAGTTAGGATTTTTAGATATTTCCAGTTATTTTCCAATTAATTTCTCTTTTATGTAATTTCTTGCATTTTTCTTTAATTAGTTTAATTTCACTATGAATAGGTAGAGATGTAAGGATTAGGGTTTATCAATGAAAAGTTATCATCTATCTTCTCCCTCAAATTCTCCATTCTCTTCTCCCTTTAAACTCTAACTTTCTCCCTCTAATTCTATTTCTTTTCTCCCTTAAAACTCTATTTCTTTGATTTGGATTGTGATCGGGATTCTACTAATTTAGAATCCTGTATCAATGATGAGGACAATGCAAGGTCAAAATCGGTCCTTAAAAGTAACATTTGGCCGGCTGTGGTATGAATGTAAGGCAACGCAATGGAGATAGCACTCACAATGTAGGTACATGGACGAAGACAAGAGCACACGTTATTTCCATACGCAAGCAACAATTCTTAGAAGGAGGAAATATGTGACAACAGTACAAGTGGAGAATAGGGAGGTCAAGGCACCAAATCCGAGCAATAACGAAGTAATAATATTACAAGTGATTGTAGAATAGTGAAACCCTAGCAAGACTAGAGACTGGGAAGCTGGCCGTGACTTTCAAAAAGGGTGACTAACACTGCTACACAAGAGTACGAGGTTGTGGATAGGGATGGCAAAATTTGACACGATAACACGACAAGGAGATAGCGAGTTTAGGTCAAGGGTTTTGAAGCCGAGTTGAACTTGGGTCGACCCATTTAGGTAATTGATGCTTTACTTGGTGTATATGCCTAGCAAGTGCACCAAGTCGTATCAAGTAATACAAAGTGGGTAGAGTATCGTTCCTATGAGGATTGATTATTGATTGAGTATTGAAATTAGTAGTTTTAGCACTATTTAAAAAATCGAAAATTAAAGTTTTTGATACGAAACAAAACAAAATAAAAAAGAACTAAAATGTTTACTGATTTTTATGAAAATATTTCTAATTTTAGATGAGTTTAATGACTTAATAAGATCCAAGGTATCCGATTTCACGTAGTTGAATTAATATGCCTTTCTATTCTCGGTATTCAAGTTGTTATCGCATGTTAATGGTCGAAAACCCTAATTTACTAAATATTCTCTCTCGAGCGACACTTAGCATACTCTTTTACATATTAATTCATTAATCTCTTGCATGAATTTAAATAAGAAAAGAGTTTTAAAAATTCATGGTTTTCATTAGAGGTGGGGAGTGGGCCGAGTTGGTCCAAAAACAGGCCAAGCCCACTCTGTTTGGGCCAGGCCGGGCTCCGACCCCTTGGGCTTGGCCCATTTGGGGGGCCAGGACATGGGGTGGAGCAATGGCTTCCCCCCCCCCCCCCCCCCCCCCCAAAAAAATTTTAAAAAACATAAATAAATTTTTTCCCTATAAATACTAATCTAAATTTCTCATTTCACTGCAACAATCTCTCTATCCAATTCGCTCTTCCCTTGCTCTATTCTTGCTCTAAATTTCTGAAGTTTGAAATTGCAACTTATTCTGCTCGTAGAATCTCGAAGAAGTTCAAATTTCAGTTTCGTTTCGATAAATTTAGTATCGAAATTTTACTTATTTGTCATTTTTATTTACTGAACTTGCATTGTTAGTTGCATTTTTTAATTAATAATCAATAATACTATCATAACACACAATTCATATGGGATGAGCAAGACCAGTACTACCACGACCAGGATTTACCTGAATCGGGGTTGCTCAAACTTCACAATTCCAAGAAGAACCCACACCCAACAGCACCGACACTGAAACCCACGACACCACTAGCAGTAGGCATAATACTAGTGAGGTGTGGAAGCACTTCACACTAGATCTGACACTTAATAAAACCTATTGTAAATTATGTGACCTCCTAAAGTTTTTAGTAATTCATGTGGTGGTGGGACAGGCATGTTAAAAAAACACCTAGTGAAAAGCCGCCCTAAACTAAACCCAGATAGATCCCAACAACATTTAGTACAGCAATTGGCCAATGCACTTGCTAGCTTTAGGTTTTCACCAAAAAAAAAAAAAAAAAAAAAAAGACAATAGACTAGAATAAGTAAAATATGTCATTGGGGATGAAAAGCCATTTAACACCAGCTAAGATCCTAGATTTGTCCGGTATTGCTAAAATGCGTTAAACCTCTCCGATGTAAAGGGTCCTCGAAACACTTTAAAACAAGACGCCTTTAAAGATTTTTTAGAATGAAAAATGAGCTTACAGACATTTTTAAGACGAACACGAGCGTGTTTTCGTTGACATCCGACATGTGGAGGTCAAAACCCGGTGTGCCTTTCATGTGCAAAACAGCACACTGGATCGATTCTTCCTTCATTATGCAAAAAAGAATAATTCATTTTTGCCATCTAGATTATCCCTACACTGCTAAGATAATCACATGTGCCATTATGGAGGCATACCGCAAGTGGGGCATAGACCGCAGAATTTTTAGCATTACTTTCGACAATACGACAAACAACAACGCATCCGTAAAAATATTAATTAGGCACATGAGACCCATGTTAGGTGGAAAATGTTTTCACTTACGTTTATTCCATATTTTGCATTTAATAGTAACTGATGGTTTGGACCTAATACAAACTTCTCTTGAGTGTTTAAGAGAAGTTACTATAGTGATCAAATCATCCGAAACTAGAAGTTAAATATTTGTGACACCCACGATATTCAATATAAGCAATTTAAATAGATTACACAAAATAGGTGGTCATCAACAATAGACATGTTAGAAAGATTACTGCCTTATAAAGAAATATTAATTAAATTTGTAAAGGATAGTCATTCAGATCTTAGATCTTTTAATTTAGACACAGTAAATTGGGATACAATTAGCAAAATATGTAAATTTTTTAGTATGTTTAGAGACGCTGCGACTTTTTTTTTTTTGGTTGTTATTCTCCTACCATGCCACAAGCAATATCTAGATTGGTAGATATTGTTGCTTGGATGGCAGATAATCAATCCAACTCCGTGTTGGAGGCCTCTATTGCCGCAATGAAAGTAAAATTTTGTAAATATTATTTTTAACTACCTCTTTGCTTTGCCACCATTTTGAATCCCCATTGTAAAGTTACAGGTTTGCGATCGTTTTCAAATTTTTTTTAAGAAAAATTAAATCCAACTTTTGATAACGATCTTTTATTGCGGAAGTCGAAGTAGATTTACATGAATTATATTCCTTATATTCTCAAAGATTATCAGTTGATAATCCATACGTTTCTTCCACATTACATGGTTCTTCCTCATCTAGTAGTAGTTTCGGAGAAAAATCATATGCGTGGGAGATGTTGGACCTATTCAAGCCCAAACAAAATCCCACCTCATGTGACGAGTTAGATTATTACTTGCATTCACCGATGCTCCAATTCTTCTCGACACTGGCGAGTCCACGCTTTGATATTTTGCAATGGTGGTATTCTAACGAAATCCAATGTCCCATGCTTTCCACCATGGCACGGGATATACTAGCATATCCGGTGTCTTCGGTAGCATTTGAGTGTGCTTTTAGTGCAGGTGGCAGGTTGCTTGGAACCAAATGAGCGAAGCTATTATCGTCCAGCTTGGAAATGTCGGTGTGCTCGAAGGACTGGCTTTACACAACGGATAGAGAGCAAGACCAGCTGAAGTTGGATTCATTGAGCGAGGATGAAGACAACCGTACTATCGATACGTCAAGTCCTGGCGCACCAACCCCTGCCAGCTTAGACTAAGTAATTCTTTTTTTTTTTTTATCTTTTTGAATTAAAAGCCCGAAGGCGCATTGTAATTCTATTTCCATATAGTATATTTTTTTTTATAGAATATATTTGAAATTTCAAATGGTGTAACTGTATTTGTTAATAATTTACGACATATTTTATTTTATTAGTGATATTTACCATTATTTATGATCATGTTATACTATAATTGTATGTTATATTAGTCATCAATGAGTTATAATTATTTTTTGGACATAGAGAATGTGCATTTTGTATTTTTACAAATTGTATTAAAAAAAAAAAAAAAATGGGAGGGGGAGATGCGGGCCCGACGCGAGCTACATGGTTTACTGTGAGGGGCAGGCTTGGCCCAACCAGGCCCACGACCACCTCTAGTTTTTACTTAAGACCACACAAATCACATTAATCTCTCTCGAGCATTCGCTCAATTTGTGGTATTTATCACCTTAGCAATCATCATAAATCTCCTTTCGGATTCATTATGAATCATTATAGGCCTTGGATAGTGATCAAGCATTCAAAACTCATGAAGAATAATGATAAACACTCAAACAACGCAATAAAAAAAACTTTGAAAACGTCGAAAGAAAAGAGAGTGTATATTACAACTTAGGCTACATCGTAGTCTTGAAAAAATAAAATTAGTTCATGGTAAAGATAATATAATACAAAACTAAGACAAAATTCATGAACTTAAAGAAGAAAAGGATAGAAAAGAACCAGAAAATAAGAAATCACAAACCAAACTTCTTCTTTTCTCCTCCTTATTTTTCCCTACGAATTTCTACCTATATTCCTACTTTGTATTGTGTTTTTTTCTGGATTAATTGATCATAAAATACCTCTCAAGCATCTCTATTTATAGTATTGATGTTGATATTACTTAAAATAATAAATATTGCAAGCTTTAATCTCATTGCACCACACTTCTGCTTCTGCCGCCCAGTTCTGCAGCTTGTTGTTCAAGTTGATTTTTTTGCTACTTTGAACCAGCCAAAATCTGCTTTAACATAAATTTGAACATGTTCATAAAGTGTACAAGAAGTTCTTTCACGTTATTTGTCCATTTTGCAACCCAAATTTGCAAGTTGAAGAGAATTGTTCATGGTTGTTATACAGTCTCTGCATTTTTCTGTTCTTTGTCTTTTTTCTTCTTTTTTTCCATCTTTGCACTGCCCAGATTCACTCTTGACATCATCTAGACATGTTAATTTATTTTTTAATTTACCATTGCACTTGATTTATTTATTTTGCCACCCGTTTTTGCAAGTTGAAATGAATTGTGTAAGTTCTTGTTGTTCTTGTTGTAGCCATGTATTTTGATGTGTTTTGCCAAACTTTTTGCTCTTGTTTAATGTATCTTGCATTCATTTGTTTCATTTTTTATGATAAAACCTAGCAAGATTTAGCACAAAATAAGTGTTTTTGCAAAGAAATGGCAATAGAAGCGAAAAAGAGTAAAAGTGAGCAATAGCGATAAAAACTTGAGGTAAAATAGTTAGAAAATGAACTAAAATGATGTGACTAATTATATACTAAATTGGAATTATTAAAATATCCCCAAACTTAAATCTTGCTTACCATCGAGCAAGGTTGAACATTAAAGGGTAAAACTCATGCTTTTTAAGAATTTATCACAATTTAAAGCAAAACTACTTCTAATAGAAAAGAATGACCGAGACTTAAAGTTTTAAGGTTGAAACGGTAAAACAATCTTTCCAAGGAAAATCCCATCAATCACCTAGGTAACCGAATTCACGAGTTGGCAAAGCATATTAAGATTATCCGTTCTTTCTAATCTCAAGAAATTCAAACCAAATAGAAGATGAAAATCATGCCACTCATAACAAGATTTCTCAAGTATGCCCAGGACTAAAATTATTACCAAATTTTCTCTTCCTTCTTTTTTTTTTTTAAGGTGCTTGGTTCCTTGTTAGCTTTCTAAGTACCCCTTATAGTGAGCTTTCAATGCGGCTGCTCCCGTTCCAGTTGGCCCAGGGTGTCAGGTATTGAAACACCCCTACGGATCTACTTGTTCGAGGTACCAAGGCACGAAACCATCACATCGTAGCACATATCCAAATGATAGACATTTTTAACAAGATACCGGTGCTGAGTGATTCTCTCCCTCTATTTTTATTACATTATTTTTTCATATTTTTCTTTTACTTAGACTTAGGCATAGCTCTTCAAAATCTATTATGCAAATGATAATTTTAATGCAATTTATTCAAATTTGAGCATCTTGTAATCAGAAAGAAAGGTAAAACAGCTATACTAACTACTGAACTCAAATACCATGGTTTTATAAAGATAGTGCCTTAGAAAATATCATCTTTTGCAATTAGAACATAAAAATAATTGATTCTCATGTTATTCAAGTCTAATTAAAATAAACAAGCTAAAAAGAGTAGAAAATTTTCCTAAAAAGCATGATAATAAGATCTCCAAATAAAAATTTTTGTTTTAATATGCAAGAAAAATTTAAAAGACTATTGATTTAAACTATAGAAAATAAAAAATCTTTTGTTGGTCGACACTATCTACATTCCCATACAAAGGCTCCGAACTCTGGGAGGTACTAAAGTCAACTCTAAAAGATAAAGTAGGACTAGACAGGAAAATATTTTCAAAAACTTTTATTCAAAATTTAGAAAATGTGACAAAATGTCTCTCCAACCCCTAAACTTGAAGTTAACATTGTCTTCAATCTTAAAAGAAATACAAATAAAGAAGCAGTAGGTGAGAGATATTTCCCAGGTTTGAAGATTGCTTTTTGATGGTGAACGTTGTCATCATCTTACCCTCAAACTTGTTTCAAATGCTTGTTTGAACAAAATATATGAGAAAGTAATAAAAATAGAAGGAAAATGAAATAAATGAAGTAAAGATAAGAACACTTGGATTGCCTCCCAAGAAGCGCTTAAGTTATAGTCATTAGCTCTACTTTTGTATGGTGATTTATCATGTGTCCTGAAGGAGAATAGAGTTTCGTCCATCCATCCTCAATTACCGTTTTCTTCCGTGGATCTTCTTTGTACTCTTCTTTACACGACCACCTCCACCTTCTCTAATGATGGGATTCTTCAGCTTAATGTATCACAACTTAAATTTTCTTTTTCCGACCTTTTCTACATTTTTTCACTGAGGCATCCAAGGTTCCGAAAACCTCTGACCATGTTAGACAAGCTCGACATTCTATTTCGATAACTGGTGGTGGTGGGCCAGTCAAGATAGGTTTGGTCATTGGTGGCGATGAGTCTATCATGGGGGTTATGTCACATTGAGGCGGTTCTTCTAATGTATTCTCATCCCTCAATGTTATGGTGTAAGTTTGCTTCCCTAGGTTAATGACTTTATTTCTAGGCAAGGAATCTTTAGACCTCTCAGAAAGTTCCTCTAATGTAGTCCCTACTTGAGGTTCTAGATTTTGGATGGAGGCTTCTTGGTTTTTTAAGTTAGCCACGGTTTCCATGAACTCCCTAAATGTCTTTTCTAAGTCATATTTCTTTTTTTGAGATGGATAAGTGGGTGACCAAGGTGCTTCTTGATGGTTCCAAGAAAAGTTAGAATGGTTCATCCATCCTTAACTATAGGTGCTAAAGTACAGGTTGTACTAGGATTGGTTATAATTTGACATGTAGTCGTCTTGTTCAAAACCCAATGAGGAAAGGCTATGGCCCATTTGGCATTTTATACTAGCATGGTTACCTGCGAAAAATTCACATCTAGGAGTACGAACAACTTTAACACTTATGTTATCCAGTTGTTTTTGAATTAGTAAGAGTTGAGTAGATAATGACGAGAATGCATTAATTTTACGAATGCTCAATTGCCTTCTCGATATAGCATGATATTGAGGTCTCATATAGTTATTGCAAGCCCTCACTTTTAGTTCTTTTTTTTAACAAAATATGAAAAAATAAATTTAAAGTTACAGGAAAGATAAAAATAATGAGAAAGTACCAAAATATAGTAATATAACACAAATTTTAACAAAAACTAAAATTTAGGCCGGGGGGTGGTGGTATATGAATTTTTCAAACGAAGTTAAAAGGAGAGGGGAGGGGGGGGAGGTGTTAGTAATACTAAAGTTTTGAAAACTTAAAGATAACAAAATTAACTTCAAAAAACTTATCTAAGTGAATTAAAAAGTTAAAATAAAATTAAAACTAATTAGAAAACTTAAAAATACAACAATCTAAAGCAAAAGTTAAGAAAAACCAAATTTTTAGAAAAGCGGGTGCCACGGGGGGGTGGGGTGTGTAACACTAATATTTTGAAAAACTTTAAAATAACAAATTTAACTTTTAAAATCTTAACAAAGTAAACTTATAAGTAAAAGAAAGATGAAAATAAGAAAAAATACAAGAAAAATAACAAAATAACACAAAACTAACAAAACTTAATAAAACACATTTTTTCTTTTTTTTTTTGGGGGGGGGGGGGGTGTATATGGTATGCTATACAAATTTTAGAAAACAATAGTTTTACAAATCAAACAAATTAAATAAAATGAATGAAATAAAAGATTCTTCTTCAAATTTAAGAAAAATTTACAAGTTTTTACAAAAGAACTTCAAATTAGTACTAAAACTAGATGGTATCGATATCATTCAAATAAAGACAATTCCCGGAAACAGCGCCAAAAACTTGGTGCTTTACTTGGTGTATTTGCTTAGCAAGTGCACTAAGTCATATCAAGTAATACAGAGTGAGTTGAGTATTGTTCCCTCAAGGATTGATTATTGAGTAAGTACCGAAATTAGTAGTTTTAGCACTATTTAAAAGACCGAAAATTAAAGTTTTTGATATGAAACAAAATAAAATAAAAAAAAAACTAAAATGTTTATTGATTTTTATGAAAATATTTCTGATTTTAGATGAGTTTAATGATTTAATAAGATCCAAGGCATCTAATTTCACTAGTTGAATTAATACGTCTTTCTATTTTCAGTATTCAAGTTGTTATTACATGTTGATGGTCGAAAACCCTAATTTACAGCATTCACTCAATTTGTGGTGGTTATCACCTTAGCAATCATCATAAATCTCCTCTCAGATTCATTATGAATCATTATAGGCTTTGGATGGTGATCAAGCATTCAAAACTCATGAAGAAAAATGATAAACACTCAAACAAAGTAATAAACAAACTTTGAAAACGTCGAATTAGAAGAGAGCGTATATTACAGCTTAGGCTACATCCTGGCATTGGAAAAATAAAATTAGTTCATGGTAAACATAATATAATACAAAACTAAGACAAAATTCATGAACTTAAAGAAGAAAAGAATAGAAAAGAACTAAAAAATGAGAAATCATAAACCGAACTTCTTCTTTTCTCCTCCTCCTTCTTCCCTACAAATTTCTACCTATATTCCTACTCTGTATTGTGTTTTTTCTGGATTAATTGATGATAAAACACCTCCCAAGCATTCCTATTTGTATTATTTGAGGTTGAGATTACTTAAAATAAAAAATATTGCAAGCTTTCATCCCGTTGCACCACACATCTGCTTCTGCCTCTAGTCTTGCAGCTTGAAGTTCAAGTTGATATTTTTCAATTTTTTTGCTGCTTATGACCACCCAAAATATGCTTTAACATAAATTCAAATATATTCATCAAGTGTACAAGAAGTTATTGCACGTTATTTGGGTTTGCAAGTTGAAAAGAATTGTTCATTGTTGTTGTACAGTCTCTGCATTTTTCTGTTCTTTGCTATTTTTCTTCATTTTTTTTCGGCTTTCCACTGCCCAAATTCACTCTTGAAATCATCTTGGACATGTTAATGTATTGTTTAATCCATCCTTGCACTTAATTTGTTTATTTTGCCACCCATTTTTGCAAGTTTAAATGAAATGTGCAAGTTCTTGTTGTTCTTGTTGTAGCCATGTATTTTGATGTATTTTACCCAACTTTTTGCTCTATTTTGGTGTATCTTGCATTCACTTATTGATTTTGATGATAAAACCTAGCAAGATTTAGCACAAAATAAGTGTTTTTGCAAAGAAATTGCAATAGCAGCGAAAAAGAGTAAAAGTGAGCAATAGCGCTAAAAAACTTGAGGTAAAATGGTTAGAAAATGAATTAAAATGACATAAATAATTATATACTAAATTAGACTTATCAGTAATTAGGGTGAATTTGGGTTTGATCTATGTAACCCGTTTTTGACATGATTGACCTGTTTATTTAGTTATACTAGGCATTGGAGTGCTACACAACTGTTATTATATATATTTTTTGGAAAGATGTTAAGATAATTTTAAACCATATTCAATAATAATTTCATAGTCTATTTTAACAAATATAAATACGACAAGTATTTATTTCTAGTAATGACCATGAAATATATTATTAACATGTTTGTAGTTGAAAAACTAGCATTTAATTAAAAAAATTCACCAATATAATTTAATGAGTGACCCGTGGGTTAGCCGTTCAATGATTGGGTTGGGTAAGGGTTGAGAGTACCTCACCCATTTAATAAATGGGTTGGGTTCTGGTTGACCCCATTTCTAAAACCTTTCACATAACATGAACACAAACACGAAATAACACGACATATTTGTCTCCCCTACTTGTGGATATTAAGAATTGCAGAAGTTCTACCATATATTATGGGCGAAACACAAATGACCTTCATTAGAGGAAGACAAATACTAGATAGGACACTGATGGAGAATGAGGTACTAAATTGACTGCAAAAAATCAAAAAATTGGGTGTGTTAACCAAACTCGATTTTCAAAAGGCATGACATGGAGGACTAGGCTTTCATAGATTAGGTACTTAAAAGAATTGGTTTTGGGATAACTTGGAGGGGAGGATGGATCCAAAACCATTGATATCACTACTCATAAATGGCTGGCCCACAATGCCATTTAGAATGGGTAGGAATCTAAGGCATGGTGCCCCTATCTCACCCTCTTATTCATCCTTGTAGCCCAAATGTTTGAACCAACTAATTAAGCAGGCGGTGTTGAAAGGAAAAGTCAATGGACTGCATTTGAAAATTAGCAAGAATAACATACAATTAACACATTTACAATTTGCTAACGACCATGTCGTTTGGGAGGTAATTGTGAACATTAAGAAAATCTTGATATGTTCTCAAATGTTGTCAGATTTGAAGATTAATTTTCAAAAGTTAACAATGATTAACATTGGTAAATCAAAGCCATGGACAACAGGAACAATGGCAGTGATTAGGTGTGGTGTCACTAACTTACCAATAACATACTTAGGGATCTAAAGCAATATGAGGTGTCCAACAACGTAGAAGTTGATGGTGGACCGAATTGAAGCAAAGATCACAAGTTGCAAGGCCAATCTTATCTAAGATAGGCTATTGGTGTTAATTAATTAAGGCAGTAATTTATAACTTGCCTGCCTACTACCTCTCATTATTCAAGATGCCCAAGTAGCCAGCTAAGAAAATCATCCAAATTCAAAGGTAATTCTTTGAGGCGAGAATTGTTGAAGGAAGAGGTGAACCAAAATAAAATGTGAGATTATACGGAAGTTGAAGGTATTGAGAAAGGCAAGAGATGCAACCATAAGAAATACAGCCCTCCTTTTTAAACAAAGGAGGACATACTTCAAGGAAAATAGTGCCCTTTGGAAGAGTTTGGCAAATTCTATACTCGGAGAAAGACGAAGGGCTCCTCAAGCAACCTTCATGCTGTGAGAAGATTTCTTGGTGGCTTGGTACAATTTCATAGCTAGATAGTGAGAATAAAGTAAGAGAGGTTTTTTTAAGAGGGCCTGACTATAAGAGCAGGTAATGAGGATGGTTAGGTGATTTAAGTCTTAAAGTATAGTCCTGCGACTATTTCAAGTGTTCCTACAGCAAGAAAACACTGCAGCAGACATGGCATTGTGGGATTAGAAACATCAAGATGGATATTTAACTGGAGACAAAGCTTCTTCACATGGGAGGTCCCCATTTTCGATCAAATGTATGCACTGCTACAAGGGTCCAATTGTAGCATCATAGTCACGGCAAGTTGGCATGCTGAATGGCATATACTTGGTTCAATCGTTCATTGATGCTATCATGTGGAAAAGGACTTCGGATGTGGATCGCTAATTTGTGATGTATGGTAAGGCTTGGACCCAAGTGGAATTATTAGTATGGATGATTTTATTGGCCAAATTTTACACATATAGACTTGTGAGGTTGGAGCTCATTGTAGCAAATGAAAGATTTTGTGCTTATCGCAATCAATAGGAAGAGAAGGTTGATCATCTCTTCGTCACATACTCGCCTACCTTGGGGCCTATGGATAGTGTTGTAGCTAGTGAGGTATGACACTCGTGCTACCATCATCGGTTAGAAACTTCATTCAATAGCGGGTCTTATATCGCATTGGAGAAAGATTCCAAAAGAATGTATGGACGATGCTATTCTTTGTTATCAACTAGGTAATATGGCATAAAAAAATAGATGTTGTTCGATAGAGAAAATTGTAGTGAGGAAGAAATTTCGTGGAGCACATACATGCAACTCAAGCTCTGGATAGGGGCATGGTACAAAAATATCCCATATAAACCGGATGGAATTATGCTATGCATTGAAGTTGTTCGTGTTAGGAGGAGCTAACATAGTTTACCAATCCTTTCGTTGTTATTTATGTTTGTACTATTTTTCTTTTAATTGCCTTTTGTTCTCTACCGATGTATTTTGAGATACCCCTGCATACTTGCTTTTGGGTTTATCTAAATCATAGGGAACCAAAAAAAAAAAAAAAAAAAAAAGGGCAACTTCATTCAATGCATAAATTTACCACTTTCAATGAAATTGCTTTTTCTTTTTTTATGCCGTTGGAGTAAATCTTATGGAAAATTCTCATTATAGTTGGCTGTCAGAAAATCTAGCAAACTTCATAACATTTTGAACGAGTAAAAACCTTTGTTGACCAAAATATTCCTTTTTTACTTTTCGTTCTTTTTCGTTCCAATTTTGCATGTGCTCGATTAATTGAGTACATGTCTATAAATAAAAATTGCTTTTTGTTGTAAATATTAGATATTCTTCAAGTATAATTTTTATAGCCAATGTCAAATATTATTAAATATCCTACAAAATTAGAAATTATGTAAAATATTTTTATATATATGTACACATATACATATGTATACAGGTTGCCAATGCAGATAATGCTTGCACTTGCATGTAAACTTGCCAGAATATTTTAGCTGACTCATGCATTGAGCATATATGTGTACTGCAATTGTAATGAAAATGCAGAAGAAAGAAAGGAATTGAGAAAAAAAAGAAGTCAAAAATGAGAATTGAAAAGAGTGAGAGAGAATTGAGAGATTTATTTGAATAGAAGAAAAACTTCTCTGGTTACTGAGTTTTTGAATAAAATACATGCTATTTTTCTCTAATTATATTAAGTTTGTGCTTTTATTCTCGTCCTTTTGAGTATAGTTTGTCCCTAGTTTTATAACACGTTATCAGTATGAGTTTCTAGCCAGCTAAGGATTATTATATACTTGTAGTAAGATTTTATTCCCTAATCTTTGCGATTTTTAATGGCTAATCGTACTAAGCTTGAGTTTACTACTCTTGATATTATTGGCAAAAATTATTTACCCTAGACCCTTGATGCTGAGATTCACCTTGATGCTAAGAATCTCGAAGATACAATTAAAAGGGGAAATAGCGGATCCCTATAGGATCACGCTAAAGCATTGATATTTCTTAGGCATCATATCCATGAAGGATTGAAAGCCGAGTATCTTACTATAAAGGACCTATTTGTCCTTTGGCTGAATTTAAAGGAGAGGGTTGATCATCAAAAATATGTGATCCTCCCTAAAGCTCGCTATAAAAGAATTCATCTACAGTTGCAGGATTTTTAAACTGTCAGTGAGTATAACTCTATAGTATTTAGTATTACCTCCCAACTGAAATTATACGGAGAAAATATTTCTAAGGAGGATATGTTAGAGAAAACATCCTCTACTTTTCATGTCTCGAATATGCTCCTGCAGCAACAATATTTAGAGTAGAATTTCAAAAAATACTCAAAGTTAATCTCATGTCTTCTTGTTGCTAAATAAAATAATTAACTATTAATAAAAAATCATCAGTCACGACCATCTGGGTCAAAGTCATTCCCGAAGTGAATGCTACATCCCACGACAACGATACATATAGACGTGGTCGTGGTTGTGGACGTGATTGTGGCCGTGGACGAGGTTATAGTCGTGGTCATAATAACTGGCACCATGGTAATCAAAATGGACCAAAGTTTAAGAAGTTCAGCAACAATGAAGAGAAATATAAAAAGGGGAAAACCCATCAACAAAATTCGTCAAAAGAAGTGGAAACAAATTGCTATCGCTGTGGTATGACAGGTCATTGGTCGCATACCTGTCGTACGGCTGAACATCTGGTGAACCTCTATCCAGCATGCTTGAAAGAGAAAGGCAAACATGTAGAAACAAACTTTGTTGAAGATCATTCTCCACTTAATGTGACACATTTTGATGTTTATGATTTTTTGAGGATGCTAGTGGAAGAATGAATTATTTGATAGGCGATGAAAATATTAAACTGGACTGAATTTTTTTAATTTTTTAGTTATGTCTCTTGTAAAGTTTGTTTGATTTTTAATGATATAATGTCGTTTCGGTGTGTATAATTTAATACAATATTATATTTTCGATATTTCATCTTAATGGGTTATTTCCAATAAAATCAGGCTTGAACAATTATATTTGTAAAGCAAAATTCAAAAGTATTATTATATTATAGCCACTTTGAAATACTTTATTCATTACACCTTTGTAATTTTATTAATGCACAATATAAATAGGATTCCACTAATTCATATGTATTGTATATTTGAAGAAACATAAATTTGGTCAAAGATAAAGATTTATATTTAGCTGGCAGTGCAATGACACATACTATCCTCAAAAGCAAAATATATTTTTCTCAGCTACGATGAGCTAAAGCGAATGTTAATCCAATATCGGGTGTTTCAAATTTAGTTGAAGGCTCCAAAAGAGTACATGTTATGTTTCCTGGAGGAACAAAACTAAACATAAGCGATGCTCTTTTTTCTAGTAGATCACAGAGAAACTTGATCAGTTTTTCGAGATATTCATCGCTATAGTTATCATATTGAGACAAAAATGAGGGTGATATAGAATATTTTCATATTACATTGCCTACCTCAGGAAGAAAGAACATAGTGAAAAATTTGTCAGCACTTTCTTCTGGATTATATTATACTTATATAAACTCGATTGAATCAAATACAGTCGTTCATCAGAAGTTAACTGATTATAAAACATTCACCTGATGCCATATGACCGTCTGGGCCATCCAAGTGTAAAGATGATGAGAAAAATCATTTAAAGTTCTAATGGACACTCATTAAAGAATCAAAAGATTTTTTTCATCTGATAAAATTTCATGTGCTGCTTGTGCTCAAGGTTAAACAATTACTAGGCCATCCCTGACTAAAATTGGGGTTGAATCTCCTATATTTTTGGAAAGAGTACAAGGAGACATATGTGGGCTTATTATTCTATCATGTAAACCATTTCAAGATCATTTGGTGTTAATAGATGCCTCAACTTGTTGGTCACATGTCTGTCTATTATCTACATGCAATATGGCATTTGCCAGACTACTTGCATAAATAATCCTATTATGGGCTCAATTTTCGGATTATACGATCAAAAAAATATGTCTTGATAACGCAGAAGAATTTACATCCCAAGCTTTTGATGACTATTGTATGTCAAATGGGACTACAGTTGAGCACTCTGTAGCCCACCAGCATACACAAAATGGTCTTGCAGAATTTCTGATAAAACATCTGTAATTAATTGCTAGACCATTGCTTATGAAAACCAAGCTGCCTAGTTCTGCATGGGGGAATGCTATATTACATGCTGCAGCATTAATTCATGCTAGGCCAACTGCTTATCACAAATATTCCCATTTCAAATTGCTTCTAGTCAAGAACCAAATATATCCCATCTACAGATTTTTTATTGCGCTGTGTATGTTCCAATCGCTCCACTGCAGTGCACAAAGATGGGTCCACAAAAGAGACTTGGAATTTATGTTGGGTTTGAATCATCATCAATTATAAAATATCTTGAACCATTGACGGTAGATATCTTTACCGTAAGGTTTGCACTTGTAAATTTGACGAAACAATGTTCCCAGAACTAGGGGGAGGAAAATTAAAGGTAGAAAAATAAAAAATTGTATGGAATGCATCATTGATATCACATTTTGATCAATGTACGGATCAATGTGAATTGAAAGTTCAGAAAATTATCCATTTACAAAATATTGCAAATTAATTATTAGATGCATTCGTTGATACAAAAAAAGCAGTCACATGTTCCAACTATGAATGCTCCTGTTCGAATTAATATTCGAAACAAACAGTCTTCTAAGGCATTGGCAAGTACATCTACTGTACCCCAGAAGCGTGGTAGACCTATTGGTTCTAAAGATAAGAACCCAAAAAAGAAAAGGGAGCAAAACAAACAAGTCGACTCCTTTATTAAAACTCCTGAAGAGGTACAAAATACAAATCTAAGAAAACGATATAGAGGATGAAATGGTTCCTTGAGGATATCAAGTACCTGATAATTGTGAAAATAATGAAAAGATCGAGAATGAGGAAATCTCGATAAACTATGCTATTACTGGCACACAATGGAATCGAAATAAGACAATTATTGATCAAATATTCGCATATACTGTGGCTACTGATTGACCACAAAATGTGCAGATCTTAAACCTAGATCAGTTCAAGAATGTCAAAGAGGAAATGATTGGCCAAAATGGAAAGAAGCAATTTAGGCGAGATTTGATTCACTTGCAAAACGTGCAGTTTTTGGACCTATAGTCCAAACACCTGAAAACACGAAACCCGTAGGCTACAAATGGGTATTTCTATGAAAAAGAAATGAAAAGAATGAGGTGGTCAAATATAAAGCATGACTTGTAGCTCAAGGTTTCTCACAGAGACCGGGAATTGATTATGAAGAGACATATTCACCAGTAATGGATGCAATTATATTTAAATTCTTAATAAGCCTGGTAGTCTCTAAAAGACTCCATATGCATCTTATGGATGTGGTAACAGCTTATCTATATGGTTCACTTGATAATGATATCTATATAAAAGTCCCTGAAGGACTACAAATGCCAGATCATATATAACTCAAAACCTCGAGAGCTGTGTTCGATCAAATTACAAAGATCATTGTATGGATTAAACAATCAAGGCAAATGTGGTACAATCGTCTTAGTACGTACCTTTTGAGAGATAGATATGTGAACAATCCCATTAGCCCGTGTATTTTTATTAAGAAATCAAATTTTGGATTTGATATATTCACAGTCTATGTTGATGATTTAAATATCATAGGAACTCCTGAAGCGATTGAGCAAGCTATTGCATATCTGAATAAGGAGTTTGAGATAAAAGATCTTAGAAAGACAAAATATTATCTTGGCCTGCAAATAGAGCACTTATTTGATTGAATTTTGGTCCATCAATTGGCTTCTTTAGAGAAAGTGCCAAAACATTTTAATATGGATAAGGCACATCCGTTGAGTACCCCAATAGTCGTCCGATCCCTTGATGTAAATAAGGACCCTTTTTGCTCTCAAGATGATAACGAAGAAATTCTTGGCCCTGAACTGCCATATCTAAGTGCAATAAGTGCACTGATATATCTTTCAAACTACATGAGGCCAAATATAGCCTTTTCGGTTAACTTATTAGCAAAATATAGTTCAACTCCTACCCGAAGATATTGGAAAAGGATTAAACATATATTTTGGTATCTCCGAGGTACATCGGATATGAGATTATTCTATCTGAGACAATCAAATCCAAGATTGGTTGGATATGCAGAGGCTGTATAGTTGTTTGATCCACATAAAGGCCATTCACAAACAGGATATTTATTTACCTACGGTAACACCGCTATATCTTGGCGATCCACAAAAATAAAAAAATACAATAGCAGCAACTTCTTCAAATCATGCTGATATACTTGCACTTCATGAAGCAAGTAGGGAATGTTCATGGTTTAGACCTCTTATTCAACATGTTCAAAAGGAATGCAGTCTTCCAACAATCAGGGGGAGTTTGACAATTCTGTATGAAGATAATGCTGTGTGTAGTACTCAAACCAAATGTGGATACATTAAAGGCGACAGAACTAAACAGATCTCATCAAAGTTCTTCTTTACACACGAGCTCCAGAAGACGGGTGAAATAAATGTTCATCAAGCTCGCTCAAGTGAGAACCTTTCAGATTTATTCACGAAAGAATTGCCAACAACAACTTTTGAGAAACTAGTTCACAAGATTGGTATGCGTCGACTCAGGAATACCCCTTATTAATATGTTCACATGAGGGTAATTAAATACGCACTATACTCTTTTTTCCTTCGGTATAGTTTTTGTCCCATGGGTTTTTCCTGGCAAGGTTTTTAATTAGACAGTTTAAAAGCGTATATAACTCGAACACTATACTTTTTCAATAGTTTTTATCCCGTAATATTTTAAAGGAGAATATCCAAAGGGGTAGTGTTGTAATATATATATACACGTGGCTAAAGCGGATAATGCTTGCACTTGTGTATAAACTTGCCAGAATAATTTAGCTGACTCATGCATTGAGCATATATCTGTATATATATGTGTACTGCAATTGTAAGGAAAATTCAAAAGAAAGAAAGGAATTGAGAAAAGAGAAATGAAAAATGAGAACTGAAAAGAGAGAGAATTGAGAGATTTATTTGAATAGAAAAAAAAACTTCTCTAATTTCTAAGTTCTGCAATAAAATACTTGCTATTATTCTCTAATTATATTTGAGTTTATATTTTTATTCTCGTCCTTTGGAGTATAATATATCCTTAGTTTTATAACACTTTTCTCTTTTTGAAAAAAAGGATCGGATATAGGGCAAAATCTTTTGCCCTTCAAGTTGCCACTTGAACTTATCCAAACATCAGTTTCCGAACTGTCCATTCAAATCTAACGCATCACGGGGTTGATGCCATTCAAGTATGTAAGCGAAGTACTAGTTGAAAATAATGCCAAACTCTTGAATTAAATCAACACTTGTCAACTTTTTATTATGAAGAAGAGTCTTACCAAACAGCAAATGACTTGAATCCAGAAAACAAGAAAACCACATATTCATTAAGGACATCAATGGCCAAGAGAAAAGTACGCCGACAAATCTGAGCGGAAGAGGAATTCAAACCGGTATAGTTGGTTGTGGAGGAGGTCGCCGGGACATTTTGAAGATGGCTTTTTAATGCCAGATTTCAAGGTTATGTACACCAAGTACATCTTCTCTAGTTAGGAGATTAAGAAGACCACCTATTATTTTTTGGATTTAGATTCCATGTTTATTCTCAGTCGGCTGTTTTAGTTTCTTTGCTCCCTTTGCAGATTTTGTAGACTTCCGAGTCCATGCATGCAATTTCCTAAGGAGTCATGGGATAAGATGAGCTATAATTGACCGAAATCAGGAGGAGAAATCCAATTTGTTGTCGAAGAAATAGAGATGTCTGATTCAACAATCTAGTCAAATGTCATATTAGCCTCCTTATAGACATTGACGAACTTTGATGTATGCACAAGACTTTGTTAATGGGGTGATATTTTTATCATCTTAAAGATGCCTTATAGTCAAATTTCAATGCCCTGTACATCATGTGAACCTCTCTAGTTAGGGCATTGAGATAGATCACCTGTTTATTTTGGATTTGGATTTGATATTTTACTCTCAGTCGGTTATTTCAGTTTTAGCTTATTTGCTCCCTCTGTGGATTTTGTAGTCTTCTTATCCATGCTTGAGACTTTCTAAGGAGTTGTGGGAAAAGATGAGCCATAATGTTAGCTTCCAATTCAAAGATTGATGTAGAAGGAAAAGTTAAGATGAGAAGAGAAGAGAAGGGGATGAGAAATAGAGAAGGAGATAAGAAGTAGAGAGAGAATTTCCAAAGGAAAATCTGATTTGTATTGATTGAATATCCAAATTTACATGATTTGAGCCTATTTATATTTGATCTAACACATTGAATCAAGACCTCAAACTCTAACCGACTCAAACCCAAAAACTGGCGCCAAACTAACCAGCCGCCAGATTTGACTTCCCTTGACCAATTAACCGACCCCCTTAGCGCCAAAGGCAAGCCAACTAACTTTTGAATACAATGCAAGAGCAAAATCAAGACATTAACCACAATACAAACTAATTACAACCAAAACTTAAAGAATCATAACATTCCCTCCCCCTTGAGAAGCTCCTTGTCCTCAAGGAGAAAAACTAGGAAATTGGCTCTTCAAGAATGTGAGGTTCTCCCAAGTCACAAAGCTCTTGTCCAAATTATGCCATTGCACCAAAACTTCTTGCAAAGCACCTTCTTCCATCTGCAATGTTCTTCGACCCTTGACAGCAGCAGGTTGCAGCAGCAGTGTTCCATTAGCTCCAGCTTCAGGTGGCCCCCGTGAACTCTCAGCTCCATTCTTCATCTGCTTTTTAAGTAAAGATACATGGAACACCGGGTGAATGTATGATTGAGGAGGTAAGTCAAGTTTGTATGCAACTTTGCCAATTTTCTCCAAAATTTTGTATGGACCAAAGAAACGAGCACTTAGCTTGACATTCTTCCTGACAGCCAAGGAAGACTTCCTATAAGGTTGTAATTTGAGGTAGACCATATCACCAACTTTATAATTTTTGTCTACCCTCTTTTTATCGGCATAGAACTTCATCCTTGCTTGAGCTTGAAGGAGATTATCTTTGAGAAGTTGCATCATTTGCTTCCTCTGCTGCAAATACTCAGTGGCTGCAGATTCTGATGACATTGGCTGCTGCAACATAAATGGAGTAGGAGGAGCATAGCCATACAATGCTTAGAAAGGAGTGATGCCAATAGATGCATGTACATGAGTGTTGAACCAATATTCAGCTAGAGAGAGCCATCGGCTCCATTCTCTAGGCTGAGTGAAAACCATGCTTCGAAGGTATTGCTCAATACATTGGTTAACTCGCTCGATTTGTCCATCCGTTTGTGGATGATAAGATGAGCTAAGTGCCAATGTAGTGCCCAATAACTTGAACAACTCCCTCCAAAAATTGCTTGTAAAGATCTTGTCTCGATCAGAAACAATGGATTGAGGCAACCCATGTAACTTGTATATGTTGTCAAGGAAGATCTTTGCTAGTCTTTCTGCTGTAACAGGTCGTGTGAGAGCAATGAAGTGGTTATATTTGGTGAAACGATCCACTACTACCCATATGACTTCCTTGCTTTCAGACCTTGGCAATCCCTCAATGAAATCCATGCTAATATTGATCCAAGCTCCATCCGGAATGGGAAGAGGCTGAAGAAGTCCCTTGTATCGATGATCCCCCAATTTGGTTTGTGGACACACCTCGCAAGCCTTGACATAATCACTCACTGCCTTCTTCAAGCTTGGCCAGCTAAAATGGGCTTTAACCCTTTGATAAGTGCCCTCTACACCAGCATGACCTCCCCAAGCTGAATCGTGAGAGGCTTGAACAATCTGGTTTCTCAATTCTGTTGCAAAACCAATAAATAGCTTGTTCTGAATTCTGATCATCCCTTTCTGCACTGATATGCCTGCTTCACTGTCGACCTTTTCTGCATCTTTCACAAGACTAGCAGCCACACACTCTTGGGCAAAAGGATCACCCTCATATGACTTATATACATCTTCCATCCATGAAGGTAACACCACGGATATTGCATTGCACAACCCTTGTTCAGCATCCTCAAACTTCCTGGATAATGCGCCTGCTGCAGCATTCTCCTTGCCTCTTCTGTACTCAATGGCATAATCAAGGCCAAGCATCTTCATTAGGCCCTTCTTTTGAATTCTAGTCACAATCTTTTGCTCAAGGAGGTGCTTGAGGCTTTGATGATCCGTTCGAATGATGAACCTGTGGCCATCCAAGTAATGCCTCCATTTCTCAACAGCTAGAAGAATTGCTAAGTATTCCTTCTCATATGTCGAGATGGCTTGATGCTTGGGACTAAGAGCTTGACTCAAATAAGCAATAGGCCTTCCGTGTTGGGAAAGAACAGCCCCAATACCAGACCCACTTGCATCTGTCTCTAATACAAAGTTTTCTGCAAAATTTGGCATTGCCAATACCGATGCTGCACACATAGCTGACTTGAGAGCCTCAAAAGCAGCTTGAGCCCTCTCTGACCACAAGAAAGCATCCTTTTTCAAAAGCTCAGTCAAAGGTTTTGCAATAGATCCATATCCTCTAATGAACTTTCTATAATACCCGGTCAAACCCAAGAATCCCTTCAATTGCTTCAAGGTTATTGGAATTGGCCAATCTTGCATTGCTTGAACCTTAGTAGGATCAGTGGAAACTCCTTCTTGAGAGATTACATGGCCCAAATACTCGAGCTCGGTCTGAGCAAACGAGCATTTAGACAACTTAGCGAAGAATTTGTGCTGCCGCATTACCACAAAGACTTCTCTAAGGTGGATGAAATGATCTTCATAAGAGGAGCTATAAATCAATATGTCATCGAAGAAGACTAGCACGGATCTCCTCAAGAGAGGCTTGAAGATGTCATTCATTGCCGCTTGAAAGGTAGCCGGAGCATTTGTTAGGCCAAATGGCATAACAACAAACTCGAAATGCCCGTGATGAGTCTGAAAAGCAGTCTTGTATATATCCGGCTCAAGAACTCTGATTTGATGCTATCCCTATCTCAAATCAAGCTTAGAGAAGAAAAATGCTACATATAACTCATCAAGCAAATCATCTATAACGGGAATTGGAAGCTTATCTTTCACTGTCAAAGAATTCAATTGGCGATAATCGATGCACATCCTAGCCGACCCATCCTTCTTCTTCACAAGGATCACAGGTGAGGCAAAGGGGCCATGGCTTGGTCGAATGAAGCTCATGTGAAGCAACTCTTCAACTTGTCTCTCAATTTCTGATTTTTGGCCATGAGCATATCGGTACGGCCTGATTTTAACTGGATCAGCACTTGCTCAAAGTGGAATGGCATGGTCCACACTCCTTTGAGGAGGAAGGCTCTTTGGTTGCTCAAAAACATCTTCAAACTCTTCAACCAAGGCATGAACCTCAGGCTGAATGTCCTGCTGCAGTTCCACAGATGAGATAACAAACAAGTGTCAAAGCCATTGAATTGCTTTCTTCTTGAATCCTCCTTGTAATCGTTTGCCATCAATCAACCGAAGCTATGCTTCTTCAAAAATGCCTTGCAATGAGACTTTAGTGCCATGAACCTCAAATGCTACCGCCATTTTATCAAAATCAAACACCACCGGATTGAAAGTTCTCATCCAATCTACCCCTAGCACCATATCACAACCTCCCAAAGGAAGAACTCTAAAATCAAAAGTGAAGTGATGATCTTACATAGACCATGGAAAAGGTTGGCTCTTATTTTGAGTAGTTATGGAGTTGCCATCAGCCACCATAACCGCTAATGAATGAGTTTTAGTCACTTCATGCTTCACTTTCTTAATCAACTTGGGATCTACAAAGCTATGTGTGCTCCCACTATCAATAAGAATAATGATGGAAGTTTTACCAGCCTTTCCTTTGATACGAATGGTATTGTGAGCTCCACTCCCAGTCAAAGCCTTCATGGAAATCTCAACTTCATCCTCCAACAATTCATCTTATGAAGAATGCTCATAACTGTCTTCCTCGGCATCTGAATCTTCACTATCAGAATCAACTCTTGCACGGGATCCTCTTGTAGACATTAAGGCCTGAGATTTGCATCTATGACCAGGCTGATAAGGCTGATTGCAACAGTAACATAGCCTCACTGAGCTCTTATCAACAGCACACTTGAATCTGGAACCTGAAGCATCCTTCTGCTGCGGTCTGAAGTTACTGCTTTTGATCTTATTCTTGTCACTTGAACTTGCTAAAGTAGCTTCAATCAACTTAGCCTTGTTGTAAGCATTAGACAATGTCTTAGGACCTATGGCTTTCACCATATTCTTGATTCTAGGCTTCAAACCACTAACGAAACAAGAGACATAATATGCCTCTGAATCCTCCGGAGAAATGGATATATTGACAACAGGTTCGCTCGTAGATTCTCAAATCTGACCATGTACTCCCTCACGGTAGAGGTTTGGTACACCTTATTAAAATTGTCCACTACATCACTTATCTCTTCTTCTCCATATCGTTCACACATTTCTTCTACGAATTGGCCCCAAGAAAGGTTAGGTTTGCTCTTCAACAAACTATAGTACCACACCTCATGATCTCCATGTAAGTGTACTGCAGCTAACTCAACTTTTTCAGCTTCACTTATGTTGTAATATTGAAAATACCGATCACACCTTCTCAGCCATGACTCCGGCTGTTTACCCTCAAAAGGTTCAATTTCCACTCTTGGCTGTCTGTGAGAACCACTCCTGCCACCAGATGAAATGTCATTGTTCACTGATCTCTGCTGAAAATGCCGATCAGGTGGCCTATCTTGATGTTCGAAGTCATCATCTGCATTTCGGTGGCGAATAACAGAATTCGGAAGCCTTGAATTCTGATCTGAATTCAAGCCATTCAGTCTGGAATGAACTTGTTCTGTGGCTCGATCCTGATTCTCTGCAGCAATGTCAGCCTCTGGAGGTCGATCATCAACTGATCTGATCGGAATTGAAGGTCCTGCCTCAAATTGAATCATTGGAGATTTTTCTCGATTCCTTGCTAAACCTTCAGTTCTGCTAATATTCACCTGCGGTTGAACCTCTTCAGCTGGTGGAAGAATCTGGCTAGCAGGCTTAAGGATCGCATGAGTTGATGATTCTCCTTGCTTATTAATCTGAACTTGCAAGTCCATAAGCTTTACCTCAATCTGCTGCATACGATCTTCATTTTTGAGGTCATGTTTCAGCAACAACTGCTGAAATTGATCAAACCGTTGTTCAAATTTTTGATCCATAGTTTGGTCTATCATTTGCTTCTGTGACTCCTTAACACGGTCACAAATGACCTGAATGTGATCAGTAGTTAAGTTCTGCGCACCGATTGTTGCATCAGCACCAGCAATAGCAACGTAAGAAAGATCTGGACTCACAAACGCAACTGCATTTGCTCCACCGGCTCCTGATCGAGTCCTGACTCCTTCAACCATGATTTGATTGTTTTTCTTTTGTTTTGCCAGCTCCAATCAATCAATTGATTGCTTGAACCAGCTCTGATACCAATTGTTAGCTTCTAATTCAAAGATTAAAAGTTAACCTTATAGAAGGAAGAGTTAAGATGAGAAAAGAAGAGAAGGGGATGAGAAACAGAGAAGGAGATGAGAAGTAGAGAGAGAATTTCCAAAGAAAAATCTGATTTGTATTGATTGAATATCCAAATTTACATGATTTGAGCCTATTTATATTTGATCTAATACATTGAATTAAGACCTCAAACTCTAACCGACTCAAACCCAAAAACTAGCGCCAAACTAACCAGCCGCCAGATTTGACTTCCCTTGACCAACTAACCGACCCCGTTGGTGCCAAAGGCAAGCCAACTAACTTTTGAATACAATGCAAGAGCAAAATCAAGACATTAACTGCAATACAAACCAATTACAACCAAAACTTAAATAATCATAACACATAATTGGCCAGAATTGGGAGAGGTTGATTCTATTGCCAAAGAAATATAGATGTCTAATTTCAGAATCCAATCACCTATCATATTAGCCTTTTTAGTGATATCGACAAATTTTGATATCTTCACAAAACTGTCAGTGAGAAGAAATCTTCTACCGTCTTTTAGATTTTCCATGGCATATTGAAGTATCCCTTCAAAACCTTGCTAACCACCTTAATGTGCCCTTCGATGTCAATCCTTTCGAAGCTTAACTCTATAGATGTCTTCCTGACTATATCATAAGTTTAGCTTAAATAAACAATGGTGCACTTATATTCTAGTTCCGACCACTACGAAATGCTCAATGTAACAAAACCCAGTTTGCTCCGACTTCAAAATCCTTATAAACTTTTAACAAATTCCTTTGGGGTTTTAGACCACTAAATGCATCTTATTCTTCCCCTTTGAATTTCTTTGTTATTATTCTAAATATGAGATTCAAGATAAAATTTTTCCCTACTTAGTCATTCTCAAAAATCAATTGCTGCTTTATGATAATATGTCCTAAATTGGCGCTGTTACCCTGTATTTATTGTAGCAGATGCTCCAAAATCTGGATCAATGACCTATCTTATCTGCTATTATATGCTTAACTCCACCTCGCTTGCGAAACCAACCTCCACCCCTCTAAAGGATCCTTGCACCTCAGAAACAAATGGTCTATATTTAGATCTTTGTCCTTCCGATCAAAACCATGAGCAAGATTTGACCCCCCAACAACTCGAATCTTGGCTTGCACTTCCCAAGATAGGAAATCCAAGAGAAATTATTAGGTGCTTCTAGCGACACAATAGTTTGCCCAATCATATTTATAGGAATTACACGAATGACGCAAGAGACTCGCTTTATCATCATCTACTTCACCTATTTCAACAAAACTGCTTAGACAAACCATGAATTGTGTGGTCAAAAACATCTTATAATTCTCCACGTCAACCTAATAACACTAATTCTCAAACCAACCGGTAAAGCTAATAAAGCATGAAAGAATAAAGTACATTTTAACTAAAGAAAGAATACAACCTATAATACAACTCTTAAAATGAAGCATTACATATGATTCACAGTTCATCAATGTATGCCTTTTTCCAAAATTTTATTTCTCACCAATTTTTCTAATTTGAAAGTTCCAAAACCTGCATATTTCACTGTTACATTCATTGAGCTAAAATTATCGAAACACAGATCCTACCCAGATGCCTTACAAGGATGGAATATTTGAATAGAGGTATGTGAAGAACACCTCAACTTCATGTATACTTCTGATGATTTGGATGTACCTGTTCTTGCTCGGTTCATCGAGCAGTGATGGACTGATCTGAGCAACACGTGGCAAAAGCATCACCAATGGTATGCCTGACGACATGTTCCCTGCTCCAAACTGATCATTGATGTCCTTTACCACTTCACTTACAACCGTTCTGAGGGATACTTCTGCGATGTTTCTGAACTCGTCACTGCAGCAAACAGACATCAAGAACATTTGAATCCCACGGCTAAGTAAAAACAGAAAACAAATCTGTTTGAAAACCTGTGTGGAGATAGAAATTCATTTTTTAGTTTCACCTAATGGTTTAAGCTTTGAAATAGTTGATTCCTGTATATAGTATCAAAGCCACTTTGACGGAGAACTTTCAACAACTCTCAAACTTCATATTGAAGTAATTCTAACACAAACCATAAAGTAAGATGGTGTATTATTCATATTTCAAGTCAATGGGAATTGGAGTGAGGGGGATTGTCAGAGCTTAAAATTGTTTAAATAGGCTTTCTGATGTAACACAAATGGGATCTAAATTAATTTCGAAGGAAAAAAGACTAATAAACCCTTCGATTCACATCTGATTCAAAAGATATCTCTAAAAATTATACAAGAGCCTATCTATTGTGTAGGTACCCTGAACCCATAAAATAAAGCAGTCTAAACATAATCTAGCTATGAAATAGAGATAATCACAATCCTAAAAAATATAATCATAATCTAATTAGAAATAGGAGAAAATCTTGAATAATTTAACTCTTAACCTTAAATAAAATAAATCCTTCAAGATAAACTAATATCTAGGAAATGTAAAAGTTACAACTATATTAGAACTCCATGTTATCTTCGTATTGCATCATTATGCCCCAACCATTAGAAAAACGAATCCTCAAGTTTTGTGGCAGGTATGAATGAATAAGAGAATCACAGGCTTCAATCTTGGGGAAGAGCTTTTGGTCATGCCCCAAACAAAAGCGTAATGAAAAGAGGATTGTCAAAAGAATTCTTCGGAATAACAAACTCTAAATGCAAATATGCTCGAAATTGACCTCGACATTATCAGCTTGAATAGGCTTTCCTTCATGTTCATCATTGTTGAACTTCATTACTTTTGGAAGTTGTCTTCAACCCTTCTTCCATCTTTGACTCGTTTTGCTCTACTTTATATGCACCTCATCAATATTGATGACGTTATCTTCAATGTTAACAATTTATTTGGCTTTCTGCTTCTACAACACACTAGTAGCAAGAAAATTCAATTATCTTTCTTTCCTATTGTTTGGTCCCTTACAATTTTGCTGCTATTATAGTTAGCATATCTGCTGCAAGTATTCAGAATCTCATATAGATGTCCTATAATCTTTATGACACTTCACTTCACTTGCAAGCTCAATATCAAGCTGACAATAATCATAGTATATGCAAGTCCATTGTTTTTCTTGCTCGCACATGTTACAATAGCAAAACTGAATACGGACAAGGTAACTATCATCAACCCAAGTAACATCCTCTCAGTGTCCATAACAAAATATTCTATTTCTTTGACATTGATGGGAAAAGGAACACTGTGAATCCTCACTATCAAAGATCTATCATCAGAATCACCCCAAAGCCAATATGCAATCACTTCAAGATCTTTCTCGAGCACTATTTCAGATTCCTCCATTAAGTACACATCTTAAATGAAGAAGAAGACAGCCCACAACTTTTTTTCCTCTTTTTCTTACTGACATTTCTAGTAAACTCACTTTTTTCCCCTTTTTTCAATCAAAACTTTCTTTGGTAAATATGAATAATGAATAAAATAACAAAAGCTCGAGTAAAGGACACAAACGGTACAGCAGCACTGGGCAAGGAAGCAGGCCAATCGACAGTGAATGGTGAGTATAGGACATCACCACCTAGGTTGGCTCCGCAAATTGCTTTTGTTTCTTCTCCTAAGTGTGTTTCTATCAAAGACCTTTGTGGCTGCATTATGACCCATGGTACTGCACGTCATTTGTTTTGGGAAGCTACTGGTTCTTTCTTTTTTTTTTTTCTTTTTTTTTTTGGCACGTAGCAGAAGAACAGGGTAGTTGGGGACTGATTTTTTTTTTTTTTTGTTGACTCCAAAATTAACTAAACTAATTCTTAAGGAGAAACAAATAAACTCCTAAATTCAATTCTGATTCAAAAGATATCTCCATAAGATGTACAACAGCACTATTTATAGAGCTAGTATCCTGGATCCAGAAAAATTAAGAAGTCTAAATCCAAACTAACTATGAAACAGAGATAATTGGAATTTTGAAAATATGATACTAATCTAGCTAGAAATAGAAGATAGTCCTAAATAAATTAAATTTAACCTAAATTAAATAAATCCTCAAAGATAAGCTAATATATAGGAAATGCAAAAATAACAAATAAATTAAACTCAAATCTTATACAAAAATTCCACAAATTCATATTTTGGGTTGTACTCATACTGCATCACTTTCACCAAACTACATAAAATTTGGGAAAATTTGTTCCTTGATAACTGAGCAATGCCAAGATTGAAACACAAATACTGCTGACATTAGGTAAATTATCTTATGCAAGCTAAGCTATCAAAAATATAACTACTATAACAATAATATACCATTAAAATACCTAACATAACCAATAAACGGGTCAAGCATGCTGGAAATGGATTGACCAACCCAAACACAACTTCAATTTAATTATCAAAACGGGTTACATGGGTCAATGGAATTCAGCCTACTTCAACAACTGTGAACTCGCTATCTTTGTTCTGTGCTTATGTCGTGTCATTGTATCGTATCATATTTTGCCAACCCGCTGCCTTAGAAAAGAAAAGAGAAGCAAAAATGTATATTATGAAAACTAAAAAAAGAAAATTTTCCATTACACACAGCAGTCATTAGCTAATTCCATCACGGCAACAAAGACAATGTTGTTTGACTCCAAAATGGTGCCCCAGGCAGCTTCAACAGTTCATTTCTATCACATACACAAGACCACATAAGTAACTAAACTAACAGTCGTTTATTATTTATTCCGGCTCTGGGGATGGAGTGTCTTTAAATTGAACCTTTTTGGACATAATCAAAGCTTAAGGATGCGCATATGATTTGCATGGAAATTCAAGAGGTTATGGAAGCATGTTTGCAGAAGAATATGGAGCAAATTCAATGACTAAGCTTAGGATTAATGGTATGTGAAGCAAGTAGTCTTAGTAGTCTACAAGCCTAGGATAGTGTAAATGATGTTTTGAGCAATTGGGACAACAAAATTACTTCCAGCAATATTTGGATGCCAGATTTTTCCGTATTATCAATGACCCATAATTTAATCATATAATCACGAACCATATAGATTTTTGCTGATTGAATCAATGAGTATTGTTGTTATTACGTAACATGGACAAGGTACTTTCTCACAGGAAAGAATGAAAAGACAGCAGAAAATGGAAATCATCGAGAAATACAGCAAGAGAAGAGAAAGCAAAGGAGGAAAAATGAACGCAGGCTTCAAGCTCTCAAATGGTGGGAAAATCTCGGGAAAGTTGAGGAGAAAATGACATTTTATGATCTTAGTCGTTGGACAGTAGAAAGAATGTGAAGCCACAAGTAATTCAAGTCATTTTGACATAACGCAAGGGAAAATTTAGAAAAAGAATAAGAAAACAAGAGATGAATAAAAATGTGGAGGGAAGAACAAAGTATGATGTCAAAGATAAAGAGACGGATGAATAGCTACTGAAAGACAGAGGAAGAGATGAAACAATGTGAAGAAAGGAAACTAGAAAGAACCAAGTTGTCTGCTCGCTACTCAGTATCGTTAGTGATATTCCTTAAGATTATCATATACAACTTTCAAGTAGGTGGTGTAGGTGGGATGAAAAATGATATATTAAAGTGCATAGACAAATCCATCTAGAAGTTGATAGAGAGTGATAATCCATGTAACATGGACACTACATTTTCAGGTGACATAACAGGCCCTACATGAGTACAGGCGTGGAATTTGTGTCATACACAACAAGATGCAATCAGAGACGACACGTCTTGAATTACATTTTGATCTCAGTAAAACACTATTGTCATAATCGCATTGCTTTTCTCACAAATTTTAGTTTAGCACAATAAGTTAACTGAAATTATAGTTTCAGATGAAGTACCCACCCGTACCCAATATCTGGACTCTTTTAAGCCATATCCATATACGTGGGTGTAGACATATCCCATGGCTAGCTTATTTGCTCCAGACTAACAATTCTTTACAAGTGAAATCTTATATGAGTCTTTACCTATGGGTCATTCATAGCATTACTATGCCTTCCCTATTCGTTGCGAGTTGGTCACAGCCAAACATTGTCCCAAAAGCGAATGAGCTCACCATATTTCCCAATCAGAGTCTAGCCCAACTAAGGACATATCAGCCCATAATAAATGTCAAAACCTTTTTGAAGACTGAGTGCGCGTGCATACCTTGACAAAACTGCTCGTGTTTCTGCCATGAGTTTTTCAAACTCGGATACATCTGTTAGAATTAAGTTCTTACTGCTGGCAGATTCAGTAAGATAGGGAAATTTAGTATCCTCCAGCATCAAATACTCCACCCAGTGATGAGGCCTCCCCAAGCTCGTGAACATTTCCAGAATTTGCATAATTATTTCCTGGAGTGTAGTTGTGTCGAGAACGTCTTTCAGCTGCTTGCTGGAAAAAAGATACAGAAAAAAGGAAAAACCCAAACTTAATAACCAAGACAAAATCTCTAAATCATTCACGAGGCTTGAGTCTTAAGCAAGTGCTTCAATCAGGGGGGTGGTAATTATCCTACTCATGTTTGGATATATTTATGTTTAATAAAGAGGGGTAAGAGTAAAGAGAGGTAGATGAGTTACCTTTGTTTGGCAATCGGGCAAAGGGATAAAGGTAAAGAAAATTATAGTTAAAATAAAGGAATAGTTGTCCAAATTTTTTTAAGATTTACCTTCGCCTCTTTGGCCCCCAAAATGGGGGATAAGAAAATGGGGTCAAGCGAGGTAGTTCCTCTTTGCTGCTCAAAAGAACTTACCAAACAGGGGTAAGGGTTTATCCCCCATTACTCTTACCCTCTTCATCCTATTACCAAACAAGGGGTAAGTTGCATTGGCCCTCTCAGGAATGACAACTAATTCGTGTTGGCATACCCAGAAGTTGAAAACCATTCTCTCATTTGTGCTGTTCCATTTTTCCAAGAATGGAGCATAGCTAACAATCTATGGGAGAAAACTAAAACGACAACTGTGGCATATTCATAAATTTTCCCTACATGGGGGTGCTTGGGTTGAATGACTGACGAACATTGGTAACTGCTAACATATATGCCGGTCTGCAGCAGTGGTCCATTAGTGTTCACCAGCATTGCCAAATATTGATGATTTATTGGCATGCCATGTCATGTTGGATGACCGAAATAGAGAAACAAAGAGATTATATTTAAGACAAAAATACATTACAGCAACAATTTATTACAATCACACGGGACACATGAACCTGTTCTGTGTGCTATTTTTCATACTCTGTTGGGGCCTAATACGGACAATTACTAATATGGGCATTATATAAGCATTGAGAACCCATGCCCCTAATGCCAAACGGCAATATCTGCCCATTATTTTGCATTCACTATCTAACCTGCAAGTCTTGTAATAACACAATTTTATTTGGTTTAGTTTTTATCTTATCTTTCAAGTGATTTCTATGAGATTTTACCAGGCCTTAAGCCTGACCCTTTGAGTTGGCATACACGAGGACCACGAAGCCCAAGTGAGGTTTCATCCTAAAATCAATTGACATTAGATAAAGTAGCCCATCATGCTTATATTTGATCTCTTAATTCTCAAATATGATATGCGATTTTCTAAGGACCACATTCGGTTTCTTAACAATATTAATGTAAGAGATAGTAACAATGTGTCATCACGTAACCTATAATAATCATGATGACATTTCTAGAGATTTAGAAGAACAAAATTGAAGAATTCCCTTCACCACTTAAGATTCTAAAATAACTGATTCATTGACATCAAACATCTTTTGACAGAAAGGTCTTAAACACCTGCTCATTATGTTCAATTAATTTTATAAAGGTGAATTTGTGCAGTACAGATGCTTCATTCCTAACGAACATTAGTGTGCGGGAGCACCAGAGTGTAAATTTATGCATGAACCCTACCTCCAAGCATAAACTTTGGAGATAGTTGGCTCCTTGACATTTATCAATGGAGACTTTAATGCTAGAATATAGAATATCACCCAAGAATGTTGGGAATTCTTCACAAATAAAGGTTTTTTGTCCATTCTATTAATATTTTTTTTTTCTACGTGGTGTAGAAATGATAAAATAAGTAGAATTTGACATGCTAGCAAATCCTATATAAAAAAAGAAAAAGTTACCTCTTTAGGATTTCTGTGGCTGCTGCCTGCATGTTAAAAATTGCAGCAGGCAAGCTATGGTTCGATAGGAAATCAGCACTCGCCAAAAACTTCTGCTCATCATCATGTTCAATGAGACTGCCTTCCTCCTGCACATGTACAGCTAACTGTACGTAAGACTTCACTAAAAGAAAACAGAAAGTTCTTTTATCCTTCATAAAGTACATTTTGTTCTTTTTTGGTTTTTTTCTTTTTTTTTTTTTTGGGGGGGGTGGGGGGGGCGGGGGGGTGTGTGTTTGAGTTTGTTGAAGATATTAAACAATGACGAATAATGTATGACATGTTGGACATCTATCAGAATCTGCAAATAACGAGGCATGGTTTTAGATCACATTTGAATTGCAACCACAGTTTTGACCTGGAAATGCAGCTATCGCAAGCAATTGTAAGATAATATATGCTAACTTGTGCTATCATAATTGTTTGATTCTATGAAGAGAAGGCAACAGTCAACAAGAGATCAATAATGACACAAAGCATGAGTGCATTAAATTGAAAAACAATAAACCAAACAGATTGTACTATCATGATTATAAAAATTGAGATATTACCAACTTTAGGCCTCCCCAAAACTAATGAAATCTTCTCTTATTTTGATCAAGTTTCTTTATCTTTTCAAGCTTGATGAAGCAATGACTCATGATCAAGTGTACTACATACTTTGATCTATGTAGCCAACTCAACCAAGTGAATGAAAGGCTTAGATTGTCATTGTTACTAAATTTTTGTGTCTTTTGTTTTGATGCCTTTTTTTTTTTTTTTTTTTTTTGGGTTCAAAATAGCATATTTATTTGTCCAAAAATTATTTCATAGACCACTCTAAACAATTATAAAATGACTACCAAGTATCAACATTCAGAGAGTAGAATGTATCTGATTGAAATGATCTATTCAGAAATGTTTCTAATATTTCAACGATACTTGCAGTGGCAGATCTAGGAATTTACAATGCAAAGTCCATGTTTATAATAAAAAATAAGACATATAAGTAACTATAGGATTTTCTCATAAGTCCTTATACTTAGTCATGGTTATGTTTCATTAGTCAGCGCTCAGTTTGTATTACGACACTTGCATCTGACATGATTGGTTGTCATTAGCTTAATTTTAATTTCACCATTGAACTAAATTGAAAATTTTAAAAGTAGAACTGCGTTAATAACATAGTTGCAAGAAGCAGGAGCGCGAGCAGGAGCAGAACAGGAGCAGGAATTGGCAGTCATAGAGATTTCTAAGGTTGGGGGTGTGGAGGGAGCTTTTACATTACTATATATTAGATATATAAGAAAAAGTAATGAAATGATATCAATTCGACCGTGAAAGCATAAATATCCCCAAAAAAAAAAAAGGTCAATATTAAGCAATAACCAAGAAAATTAAGTATTGCAATGAATAAGAGATCCAGAAAATTGATTTCAACATGTCCATACAAATCAATCATTCTATCGAGTGATATAATTAGCCAACAAACAATCTAATAAATATCTTCTTATTAAAATGATTCCATAATTATTTGAACCGTGTTTCCATCAAGTTTGATACACGTTGGAAACGTGAATCTGCTTTTGAAACGCCGAATCGCATTTCCAAAGCATGAAACCCTAGTATCTTTGGAGGTTCCTGCAACTATGGTTAATAAAGTAGGAAAAAGTAAACGGACTTTTGGAGATATATTGATTACAAATTGGGGAGAGATCCTTTTGCAAGTACAGTAGGGTAAGGACTAAGGGATGAATTGCAAAGCAAAGAATTTGTAGAAAAATCAGACTACTGTTGCAAACAAGAATGAATCCCATGACCCAGACGTGTTAGGTGAGGCAGCTGATTGACAACAGCAACAACAAACCCAATGCCTCGAGGGCTCCCGCATAACCAGGGTCTAGGAGGGATGGGATGTACGCAGCCTTACCCCTTCAGAGTACTACCATAAAAGGAGGCTATGTCCGAGGACCCCCAACCTGAGAAGTATAAAAAGCATAACGCAAACAAGCATCGAAGTGCAAGTGTAAAAGCATAACAACAACTGCACATACCAAGCACATAGAGAGTATAAAGCAGCAAATAGGCAATAAAGTGACAAAGCGACAGAATAATAAGCAATCAACACGCAGCAACAGTGCGTAATCAAGCAGGCATACATAAAAGCATCGGGCCACTAGTACTAGCTCAGAAGTGCTCCTTGATCCTAAAACACTATATCAGCTACACCTATGCTAACCATCTACTCAACTCTATCTAGGGTCATCTCCTCATTTAGGTTGAGGTAGGTGATGTCATGTCAAATCGTCTCCATCCAACTCTACTTAGGCCGGTCTCTCCCCCTCTTCCCGTCTGTAATATGGAGTTATTCGCATCTTTTGACAGGGGCCAAATTTTCTGCGGGTTCACTTATTCTTTTATATATTGGGTATCCAAATTTTCTCTACCAACACAACTATAATTTTAAATGTCAAATGGTAAAGTTAAGGGGTCCATGCACCCCGGTCCTGCCAATGTGGATCCACCACTGTCCACATGTGGATGTAAATTGAATGAATGTGGAAGTATATTAGAAAATATAGATGCAAAGAAATTCTCAACTTTTACGTGATTTTTAAAAGTGAAAATTATTGTAGAACATAGAGAATGCAAAAATTACCCTTTAAAATGGACGGTGAGAGTATAGCCTCAGTTTTAGCAGGAATAAATTATCAGGTTCAGGTGCATTTCAGTTATATTACATCCAGAAACAGAAAAAACAGGAATGCTGAAACTATATTTCAACAAGATCAGCACAGAGTGAAAATCCTGATATCATAGACAGATGAAAAGAAATATGCATTCCATCAGAAAGCTCATAAAAACATGACTGTGTCAACTATCAAGGAAAGGTAGATCGCCAAGTTAAACATTCATATAAAATACAGTCTTATTAAATCGAAAAACTGTTACTTTCTCATTATGAACCTTCCAAAATCAATATGTCCATTTTGACAAAAGAGATATTGGAAGCCACACTAAAGAATATGGCAGGCCATATGCAGCACTTTAGCATATGAGAAACAGGGATCTAACGGTATTTACATAGTCCTAATGACCAACCACAATACCCGTTGTCTAAAATTCTAGCATAGCCAGCAGTTACAAAGTATTGTATACTGTTTCATAGATCAAAATAAACCTGTGATTCGATGTCAGTTCAGCAAAGAACTTAACTTTTGGATCCACCCAACCACGCTCCTCTATAGTAGAAAGTGAAGACCCACCAAAAAAGACCTCCCCTCCAGCATGCTAGCCTGATGTGGGATCTTTTCCGGCAAAACAAACCAAATCTAGGCATCACAATATGATTTGCATAAAAGAAGAACGAATGCAACTTAAGTAATACCGTTTTAGAGTCACATGAGACTCATGTCACTCAATCAAGAATCCTCCCAACCAAAATTTCCATCTCTCATTTCACATGATCATACCACCAGCCCCTTATACCACTACAGTGCCATCATCATTCTAAGCCACCTACCATGGAATGCCACATGATGACCGTTACACTCGCATTTTTGAGTTGTCGTTATACCCTCTGAAACAAGAAGCTCTAGTCCTGGAGGGATAATATCAACCACTTGACGTCCATCCGATTCATCCGCTATGGTTATTTCGTATCCACCCAGTTCCAATTTTAATTTACCAGCTACTTGTTTCATAGCTTTAATTTGAGCTGCGGATCCCGCACAAAATCAAAGACAAATCAAATCAAATCAAATCAAATACGTTCGTATCGCCAGAAAAGCCAAAGGGTCAACAGGTCAAGTTTTACTACAATTACTTGAAATGCGTTTGGATAACATCCTCTTTCGATTGATCGGCCAAATAGAGGGATTTTGCAGTGGCATCCAAAATACATGTTTATTGTCTTTCATTTATTACGTCTTGTAATTGTGTTTCTATACTAAAAACTATTAAATTAACATTAAAGACCTAAAGCATCTGAGAAGAAAGGCCGCAAGAGACTTCAACTTTTTTTCATTGCTAGAACACAAAATTGTCTGCAGATGATCACTCATAAGGTCTCCTTCACAGCTAGGACTCGCGGGCATTAATTCCATGCAAAATAATAGCCCAGCCAACTATCAAATAGAAGTCGGAAGAAAAAAAGTTACTTGGATGACAAGTAGGCATAATCATGTAAGATTAATGAAAGCAGATTTTAATCATTACAGGTGATATTGTTCCCTATAGGGATCAGCTGTGAAACAGTTAGAATATGATCGACACAATGAATCTACTCATTCAACACCCCCCCCCCCCCCCCCCCCCCCCCCCCACAAAAAAAAAAAAAAAGAAAAAGAAAACAGGCATATGGAAAAAAGAAAGAAAGAGGGGTAAACACGAATGCAAGGACATACACTAGTCTAATGTGCTCAGTTTTTTCATCAAACAAAATTGGTAATTTTGATGACTTATGTATCATAGGAGCCAGCTCAGTTAATCTAGCAGCTAAACTATGGACAACATACAACATGAAGGCATCACACAAACAAACTTAGCACAAAAACTAGAAGATCTTGAGACTCAAAAGTCTCGTCATGGACAGATGACCCTCTTGTACTGAAGGATCGTATTATATCCAGTGACAAAACAATGGACAATTATGACACAATCCAGCTCTAGACAGTCTTCGAGCCACTAAACCGGGAGGTTCGTCCCGAAATCTCTTATCTGTGTTTGTTCTGGTCACCTTCATTGTTATTTAATCCACCCAAAAAAGAAATTTACACTATGCTGACAATTGTGTTTTTTTTTTTTTTTTTTTTTTCTTTTGAACACAATGCCATTAATTATGTGTCGATTACACACAATTCGAGCAGCGCACAAGATGGTCTTTTATTGCAGGTGAGGACTACTGGCTAACTTAAAATGAGTAACACATGACCCAACCGTTGTATTAGATGGCATGCAATCTCATAAACCTACTGCCATCTCTTAATGCATGAAAGTAAGAGAGAGAAAGCAAAATAAGAAACAAATAGCAATCAAAAACAAATAAATAAATATAAGATCAAGAGGATTCAAAATTTTAATCTTGATGTCAGCTCAAATATTTACAAGCACATCAATTCCTACATCATGCCATTGAAACAAAGAGAGCTCACTGCAAACCTATAGATGTTCATACGCAACAAGGAATAGTATCATGACACAGATACGTCTATTTTGATAAAGATGTCAAAAAATTCTGGTTAAAATGGGGAGCAATGCATGAACAATGCAGACAGATATTAAGGCAACAATATAGAGAGCATAGAACTCTTACTAGCAAGTTGGAGCTTTCAAGACTTCTTGCAGTATCAATATAAAGATGTCTTCCCAATATGTTCACTTGTACTCTAATAAACAAGCTCAGCATTGTCGTGGACCACAGTGACAACACAATTTTTGTGAAACCTGGCAAAGTTGAATTCACTCAACAAATAAGCAAGACTTATTTCGCGGTAAAAGCTCAGCAAGAACTGACTTTTCATGAGTATTACGTACTAAGTACTTTAACTCTATCCCATAATTGAAGCTTCTCTGATGCCGTCAATGTATTCTTCCCTTGCTTTAACCTCTCAGTCAAGACAGAATGGTTTAACTCCTCATCTACTCTACATCTTAGATAGTACAGTACATGCGGCAGTGTAGTAGTGTCGGCTATCCTCTGAATGGTTTCAAAATGCTCTTGCATTCTGTAAGTTTAAATTAAAATGGCAGGGCAAATTAGAATCCAAATGACCTAGATATACAAAAGAAAAAGAAAGAAAAAGATACGTATGCTTAAAAGACTAAATGTAGTGGAGATGATTCTCTTACTGAGCTTTAATCCGTTCATCATTTTCGTGGTCGTCAGCAAGTTGTCTCTCCAATTCCACGAGATGACTTTTGTGAGCATCATACAATTTATACAGAAAATACCCACTTCCTACTACTCCTAATGTGACATAAATCTTCCTCTTATGCCTCCGCCAAAAGTCCCTACTCAGCAAACAATGTAACAACAACAGTTACAAGCAAGCACGGCACGAAGAAACAGTCCATACACAAAAACCAATCCATACAGACATTCAACTTTTTATCAGACAAAGAAATCGTAGGAAGAGAGAGAGAATGTATCAAGAGTAAAGGATAAAGATGTGCTCAAAATTACAAATTGCAAGAATAAAAATCATGAACTAATAGCATAAAGCCCTCCACTTGCACATCAACTTAAACTTTTTCTCTATAGAGCTCCTAAAAAGATCACCTTTTTTCCATGAGAAATTGATTGGCGAATATTGATTGTTAGAAAAGCCAGCATTCCTTTCAAGCCAAATTGATGTAGCACAAAAAAGAAAACTAAAATTTCTAACTCAACTCTCACAATTCTGAATTTTATTTCATTCAAAGATATCTCCATAAAGTACATAAGAATTCTATTTATAAAGTAGGAACTCTAAACCAAAAAAAGATAAAAAAAAGTATAATCATAATCTAACTAGGATAAAGAAATTAAAATTCTATTTTAATTAGAAACTTAAACTAAATAATTTAAAACTAAAAGAGAATAAAATTTAATAAAAAAACTCCTAATTAATCATAAATGCTCCTGGTGCAGTACTTCCCGAAACGCTTCGATCGTACTACATAACAAATACACTAGAGAATCATTACCTTGGCTGTGGAGAATAGACATTAAACGTCTCCCCTCTTCGATTCTTGCACAAATTTCAACAATAATCGAATTCAATTATGCAACTGAAGTTCCCCAACCTCATACCCAGTTGAGAAAACAGGCAAAAAAGAAATACCCAGAAGAGAAACAAGAGAATGAAGGAATAAAGCAGCAAGATAAAACATGCCCAAGTGAAATTACACCTGGTACGAAAACTGACCTTAAAGAGAACATCTTTAGTGTTAAGAACCCAATAAGTCAATTTCTAGGCTCTGAAGCTCCATGTAATCATCCTCCAAGACAGCAAACAAACAACAATTATATACCCCTCTCCCTACCCATAACACAGAGAGAGAGAGAGAGAAAGAGCAAGTAGTTTGGGAGTTTTGAAGGGTTTAAGATAGAGATAGAGATGAACACCGCGAACACGCCAAATTGATGTTCTCACACCCCCCAAAGCTGTGCCCTAATTTGAGGGAAGTGTGTATTAAGATCAGAGGGAGATTAATTCTGTGCTTATTTTCTGCTAATTGAAAGAACGATCTGGGAAATTGTGTTGATACGAGGCAAGGGAGGAAAGCAGGCATCTTTTATCGAGGCATCTGGCTTGCTGCTCCTCAAAGAGGACAAAAGGTTAATTTGTTTAATGCAACCAACACGCTGTCACCGGATCTCATTAGAACTCCAAAATTGAGCGCATTTGAACAAGAGTAGTACCAAGATGGGTGACCTCCTGGGAAACAGCCTCTCTTCAAGTTAACACCCTGAAGGGGGAAGGCTGCGTACATCTGCCCCCCCAGGCCCTGTGTAGGCGGGAGCCCTTTGAGGTATTGGATATGTTCCTGCAATGAACCTGTGCATTTGTTAATGTAACATGTATTTTATCAAATTAAGTAAATTTTTTCAATTCAAAAAAAAAAAAAAAAAGTTACGATAAAAAAAATAATGTAAATTTTAATATATATATATATATATATATATATATATATATATATATGTAGTGAATCGCCATAATGCACAGTTTATACGTATTTTTTTAGGGTATAAACATGTGATCCCTATATAAATAAATGTTTTCTTATTGATGCACAGAATATCTTTACATCTAAAATTATTTTAAGTTGTAATTTGTTACTAGGAGCCAAATTTATGGCGATGAAATGTTTATGTTTTTTATATTACGTTTTCATTGTAATTTAATTACAATATGGTATAAATATATAATTGAATAGTTATATGCCCTTTTGTTTATAATACAAGGGCAATTTGTTAAGCGAGTAATTTATACGAATCGGCCAATTATAAAAGGATTAAAGGTTATATTTATTTTGGGTTACACATATTGTGTATGCTCATCCAGTACTTACTCGCCCAATACCTACACGCCCGGTACTTAATTGCCTGATATACGCTCGCCAAGTACTTACATGCCCGGTACTTACTCATCCGATGCCTAGACGCTTGGTACTTACTCACCCGGTACTTACACACCCAATACTTATAGCATCGAAGCTACGAATATAATAAGTAGATAATTAATGTATAGAAATTAGGTAATAATAAACTAGACTTAAATTAGAAAATTGGACCCCGAAAATACCAAATAAACCAACTACCCGAAAAGACATCACATATCACATGGTGACACATAGTGAATAGAAAGGCATACCTAGGGGTATATTTGAGCCGAGCCGAGCCCGAGCCTACCAGGCTCAAGGCTTGGCTCGTTACCAATAAGCTCGGCTCCAAGCTCGCCAAGCTTTAAAAATTCAGGCTCGAGCTCGGCTCATTAAAAGCTCGGCCTTGGCTCAACTTGCTCTAAGCTGGGCAAACTTCGCATTAAGCTTGTAATATTCCAGCTCATTTAAGCTCAATATAGGCTCATTTAAGCTCAAGCTAAGCTCATTTAGGCTCCAATGTGACTTCATTGAGCAATATTTAAGCAAATATATTATAATAAAAAAGGCTCGCTTACCCTAGTTTAGGCTCGCGAGCCTATGAGCTCGAGCTTCACTAGGCTCGGGCTCAGCTCGATAAGCTAAACGAGCTGGCTCAGCTCGGCTGGAGCTCAAAGCGAGCCGAACTTTTCGAGCTTTATTACGAGTCTACTCGCGAGGGCTCGCAAGCCGACTCGGCTCATTTACACCCCTAGGCACACTCTATCTTACAGATAGGATGGACGTGCAAAGCAAAGGAGGGAGGAGGAAAATGAAGCTCTTATAAAAAGGGAGGGAAGGGCACAAACATAAAGACATCATAAAAGTGAAGGGGGTGGCGGAGAGCATGCCTTTGGCACGCCACCCTTTTTCTCTCTTCATCCATATGATCATCATTGCGGAGTAATAATAGTTCAAGTCTCTTACTTCTCTTATGCTAAGTATTTTATATCTATTATGTCTATTTATTACTTGTCTTTATTATTGTTTCACGAGACTAATACTGACTTGAGCATCGCAAGGGTCCCCCAAGTTAGGAATAGTGTTCTGAAAATCCAAATTTGTCCCATAAGTGTTATTTTATTAATGAATAAAACTAAAGTTCCAATTGTTTCCTCGTTAAATTTGTGTAAGTGAGCATATATAATGCATGTGATTTCTTTTAAGTATCGTCCATGAGATGGAAAGAGTCCTCATATTACATTTTACATGTTTGTTCTAAGTGGATGCTGAAATTAAGCCATAGATAGGCTTTGAACAAATTGTATGGAGTATTATTTGAATAACTCATGGTCGGTGATAAGTTTGGACTACTTGTATGTTAAGACCATGACTTGACACTTTAGATGACTTGTCTTAGTCTGTGGATGGTGATCCAAAAGTGTTAGGTTGGTGTGTTTAATAAGATTGACACACTGAGTTAGACCATGTGAGTTGATTGTTTCTAGACTATCGGAGATGAGTGATTTATGTTATACTGTTTGAATGCAACTCTAAATCCTGAAAGTATTCTGGACTTGTGCATGAAACGTTAGTTACTTTGGTGTACTATAAGTAAAGTCTAGACAAATGACTAAATTCTCACGTACACTGGGTAGCGGGGTGAAGTGTGACAAGGATCAGGTATTCATTATGAACTCTACAGTCTCTTATGAGATATAGATGTCCCCTTAGTTGATTCAAAAGTATTTGAATGATTCGTAATCTTTGGCCAAAGTGTTCCAAATGTTTCATATTTGGAATTTATATTATGAATATGTTCAGGTATAAATAAATTATTCAAAAATGGGCGAGTCAGGAACTATTGGAAAAGCTGTGAGAAAAATAATGATAATAGTTATAATTATTTTTTGTCATGGACATCTAGTGGAGAGCTTTTTATCATCAATACAATTTATTTAGGAATTATCAAATAAATGATTTAAATCTAGAGTGCAGTGGGATTTATTTAATGAAATTAAATCACATTAAATAGTAATTAAATTTTATCATGAGCTGGTAATTAATTTAACACATTTGGAGCTATATTTAAATGGTCCCTGAGATTTCTACACAGGCTTCTATTTTATTGCCATCGAAAAAATATTAAAGGATTCATAAAATGAATTATTTATTCATGAGATGAGTAAATTTAATTTTGCTAGACATTATTCATAAGAGGAATAAAAATTAAAAATTATAAAATATAATAATTTTTTTGAAATTAAAATTCATAAGATGAATTTTTACATCTGGATATAAAGCAAAACAAAAAAATAAAATAAAAAAATCGCAAACCAGGATCGCGATCTGCGACTATGCGTTTGTACCAACTAGAGCGCAACACCTGGGGCTATTCGCATGCTCGCACGCAGGCCAATCGCGGCCCTCCACATGTCACGCAGTATGAATTTAAATAACACGTTCTTTGAGCTGAGTGAAACACGATGTTTTGGTTGATTTTCTAAATGAAATGCTGCATTTTGCATTAAACTTGTGCGTCCCACATCAAATTTTCAGGATTTTTTCGTTCCAGTATTCTACTATAAATAGGAGTACTAATTTCATGGTTTGGCATCCAATCAATTCAAAAATTAAAGGTTTCTGAAAGTGTAAACTTTTGAAGACCTAACTAGAGAAAAAATTTTCCGTTGAAAATTTTCTTTCTACAGTTTAATATTTTTTCAAGCCTACTCTCCAGGCGTTTTAAGGTCATTGCGTAAGGCAGCTGGGTTTCGGTTTTCTTAGCTTTCTCGGCGTTTTTTATTGTTCTTCTAATTTTCTTATTTTGGAGCAATTTCAGGTATTCTTCTCTCCTTTTCTTTTAAGTTTTTCGCTTTTTTACTTATTTACAGCGTTCTTATTATGCTATTTATAATTCATGTAATTATTATGAATGTATTAGAGTAGAGGTCTATAGATTTAAATTAGAAATTTAAATCTGTAGATTTAAAATTAGGATTTTTAAATCAACCTCAGGTTTAAAATTAAAAAATTTTAAACCCTTTGGTTGCGTTAACTTTATCAAATTAGGAATTTTTTTTAAAATTCATCCCAACATCCCGTGGGTTACCCTACGGACCCCTCTAACCATTTGTTTGAGTCTTGTAAGAATATCAAGTCAGGTATGTAGCTAGAGCTTGAGTTTAAAATCCTAATGAACCCACCTCATACAGCACTCCAAAATGATGTAGAAGTACACTGACCCCAAATGTTATAAACAGATTGGCACCATCTGTGGGAGGATCAAAAGCTTATGCCTAGCTTGTTGTTTTCTGTAAGACTCAAGCGTTTTGAGCATCATGTAGGCTAATTTTCAGCATTTTTTTGTCTTTTGACATTTTTTCTAATAAGAACGAGCCTACTCAGGAAAAAACTGCCAAAGAAAATTCCTAATATTGTTGAACAACAAAAGAGATTCGTTTGAATAAAAGCATACTTTTACATTCTTTTTACCTCTTCAAAGCATATTCTTGAACTTACAAAGAAATTTGCTTTAATAAAATCAAGTATTACTACATTCTTTGCACCCCTTTCTTATCTTTTCTTTTATCAGAAACTCAAAACTTATCATGGACACCTAAAACTCTTCAAGAGCTTCGTTTTGATATATAACTCGATCCGTAACTCCTCACGGATTGAAAGTTATGTCCATTTTAAGGCAAGGTAAGTTATATGACCTATATATGCGACGCATGTCCGCTTCATTTTTTAGATACTTTCTTCAATCAAAAATTCAAAAAATTATCATGGGCACCAAGAGCTCTTAAAGAGTTTTGTTTTGATATATAACTCAATCCGTAACTCCTGTCATGCCCGCTTTAAGTTACAAGGTAAGTTACCTAATCACAATGCGCGGGTAACGCCTACCTCGTCTTTTATATGTTCTCTTTGATTAAAAATTCAAAGAATCATCCTAGTTACATAAAATCTTCAAGAGCTTCGTTTTGATAGATGAGTTGACCCGTAGCTCACCAAGGATTAAAAGTTGTGCTTGTTTTAAGGCTCAAGGTCAAGTTATAGAAGTCACCAATTACCACTATGTCAGAGAAACGTCCATCATGTCTTTGCTACCTTTTCTTTAGTCAAAAATATGAGAAACTCTTATGGTTGGGTAGAGTCCTTTAGGAGCTTCGTTTTAATATGTGACTCGCTCCATAACTTCTTCCGGATAAAAAGTTATATGCGTTTACAGTTACAAGATACTTTATGCGTTTCAACTGGTAGGTTTGACCACCCCTTCGACTTTGACTGTCATCTTCTACCAGCAATATCCCTCCTTTACCACCACCGCTAACTACACATTCACCACCTGAAGTAGGCCACCGGCCACCAGCCACCATGTGGCCCTACCGTGTCACCTTACCCACCGTGTTCCGTCGACCGCTATGCTTCCATGACTGCCTTGTCCCGTTGGCCGACATGTCTCACAGCCCATCGTGTCCCAACGACCGCCTTGTCCCATTGACTGTCATGTCTCTTAGCCCACCGTGTTCCAACAACCACCTTGTCCAAATGACCGCCATGTCCATTTCCCGCCGTGTCACCTTGTCCACCGTGTTCCATCGGCCGCTGTACACCCATAACCACCACGTGATGTTCCATCTTCCAACCATCATCACCACCATGTTATTGTTGGGAACGTATTTCAAAAAAAATTTTCTTAAACAACTAGAGCGGGCGCACCGGAAAAACAATATAAAATTCTTAATTTTAAATCTAATGCCCTGATCTAATTGAACTATTTAGTTAGACATAGATCTTACTCTAATAGGCTCATAATATAACAATCAAAACATTGAATAAAACAAATACAAACATGGTACGTAGAATAAACGAAATAAAGGAAAGAACAAATTAAATCAAATACTTAATTTTGACATTCCTGAAGCACAAATCCAAACTCCAAAATTTGTTGATCTAAAATTGGAAGAAGGAACTTCTTAACACCTCAAGATCTTTTCCGCAATGACCTCTATTAACACCGGAGTGTGAGCTCCCAAAATATTTAATTTAGGAAAAAATTTGGAACAAAATTTTTCCTTTTAATCTTTTCGAAAAACAATTTTCCAGAAAGATTATGCTGAACATTAATTTAGAAAAATCCTAAAATAATTTTAGATTTTTCGTCGTGGGAGAAAACTTGGTTTCAAAACCTAAAACCAAAAACAACTCACCACCAAAAACATAAACACGCCCATATATTTATAATGTGGCTACCCAGCTGCTGACGTCATATGTGACGTCAACACATAGCCAAATAAACACATACTACCCTGTCGCTGATGCCAGCGACGTGTATGATCACACAGAGGTACTGTGCGTGTGCTAGGACGCACGTTCTGACCCTTTTTTTTGTTTAAATTCCCACATGGATAAAATTCATCTTATGAATATTATTTGATAAGATTAATTTATTCATCTTATGAATTGTGTTCAACAAAAAATTAATTTATTTATCTTATGAATTTAATTTAAATATTTTCAATTAGTGCTTATGTTGAGGCTTGTAGAGGGACCTCATGAACAATCTAACTCTAGCTCCAAATGAGTTAAATCTGATTAACATCTTATGATAACAATTGATTACCAAGGCAGACCATATTGGTAAATATTGCATCCAATAAGGGTGATTGCACTAGGGTAGACCATGGTGATAAGTATTGCACCTATTACGGATGATTGCACCAGAGCGGACCATAGTGATACGTATTGTAGTCGTTGCAGGTGATTCCACCAAGGCGGACCATGGTGATAAGTATTGCACCCATTGCGTTTGATTGCAGCAAAGCGGACCGTAGTGATGAATATTGCACCTGTTATGGGTGATTGCAGCATCGCGAACCGTATGGTGATAAGTATTTACCTAGATAGTCGTCAGTGCCATGTATAAAGTGGATAAAACCGATGTGGCAAGCGTAATTGGGATAGCAAACCAAACCAAACAGGTCAATATAACCTGTTTGATTGTGAGTATATCAAAAAAATATATATCAAAGTAAAGACAAGCTGCGAGAATTAACACACTTCAGAGGTTGTTACATGCTAAGTAAGAAATACAATAAAAGGATGTCAATGGCTAACATTATTTTGCTCTTGATAGTTATCTATGAACTGATGAGCTTGGTGACTCCTATAGAGTGGTTGTGAGTAAACAATTGCATGAACAATAATTAATAGTATTCATACGATGTACTTCACAAATGAATACTATTCGAAGAATAAGATTCATAAATAATCACATAAACCCTTGTTAATTTCCAGATGACAAGCACTTATGTTTAATGTATGCTTAATAACGACAAGCCTTCAATATTTTTCTATTATGACATTATATTAACTCCACATAGTAGAAGTGCATATTGTGAGTTTTTAATGTATAAATTGATGGCAAAAAGCATCTATTGCTAATTGACTAGGCTATGAAAGGACTTCAAAATGAATTATGAGAAAGTTCTAGACTACCTCAAAATAGGTTATTGCAGGTATTGAACTACTTCATCCTATTGCTAGTTTTTTGTTCAGAGTGCCATGTTTTGAAGGGTTTTTACTATTCAGTTATCACTTATGCTTGTACATCACTAGCTTGTCATTCTTCATCTCAAGTAAGTGGTTAATAAGTGCTTAGAGCTAAGTGGATAAAAGCAACCTCTTATACTATTTTTATCAAGTTTTTGACCAATAGTGGAACCCAACCAACAAAAAGTTAATCAAAGTGTGGGTTGCTCAAGTGCGGTAATAGGTGTGGTCCATGTTGGACTTTCCCATTAGAAATGTTTTATCGAGTCACAATAAGTGACTGAATTTCCTAATTATAGTTTGATCTTTGACTTATGATGGATAACAAAGTCTCCAAGTCATGAAAAGGTTTGCAACATATGAATAAGGATTATGTTTTGGTTGGGGCGAAGCTATCCTAGCCCGTGAAAAGATTTGCAGTTCGTCGACAAGCTAAGACGAGATTTTCTAGTGTGGAAATGATTCACTTATCATTAATGAAGGGAATGTAACTCACGACTAGGGTGAAATCCCCAAGTCCTAGTGATTTAGGTCAGTCCCCCGGCCCCAAACTAATTTAGGCCACTGAGATAAAGAAATCTAGGCTATGAATAGGGACAAAGTCTTTCCGTCCTTAATTGATTTATGCCACCAAAGAAAGAAAATGAAATCAGACTCATGATAGGAAATGAAATTTAATTCATGACTGAGGCAAAGTGCCCTAATCTAAAAATGATTTATACCACCACGATAAGAAAATCTAGATTGTGTGTTGGCGAAGTCCCCTACTCTAAAAATGATTTATGCCACCATTAAGGACATGAAATCTAATTCATGACCGAGGCGAAGTCTCCCATTCCTAAAATGATTTATGCCACCATTAAGGACATGAAATCCAATTCATTATTGAAGCAAAGTTCCTTAGTCTTAAAGTGATTCGTGTACCATCGTGGAAAGAGAATCATGGATGAAGCCAATGTTTCTCAGCCCTCATCATTTATGAAATGGCTTTTGTTTCGAACTCTTCACTGACTTTCGGTCTTACCTAATTTGGCTAGGTTAAACAACCTTTCTAAGAGATACTTGGCATATAGCGTGCAACTTATCAAGCAGGTTATGTATAGTGAGATTCCATCTTTTTTGATTAAATAACATTTGCTAGTGCGTGCTGGAGAATAATGGGCATGTTAGCAAATGGTGGACAGCTACCATTTTACGGGCAACATTGACGCCTTGTTATCCCCTTTAATGACTTTACACTTCGGAGTTTCCTCGTAGGTGTATAGAATATGCAAATGAGAAATTTACGGAGTAGAGTGTACTATCTTGGCCACCTTGCTATGGTTTATGCATTATATTTAAATTTAGCTTATATGCCTTCCAAGTCATATTGGCGTTCAATATGGGTATTACACTTATATTAGGGCATTTTATGTTTTCAGCCACTAAGGCTACAAAAGATGAACCAATTTGCGAAACATATTTAAATCATCAATTTGGCCTTTCTCGCCATCCTTAATTCGGCATTGCTACTTTCAGTTGTTGAAGCACTGATATGCGAACGAGATTCTAATGACACACTTAAAGTGTATTTGATCTCTCATAGAGGAGATACATTATACAGGAGTAGGTTATAGTTAGTATGGTAATCCATGAGCACAAACAAGCTTTCCTAATGCAAAGATGATGCCAGACTCAGATTCCAAGTGTCAATAATACTTGGTGACTAACCACTCATGGATAACGGGTAACATAGTGAGCATGTAGGGAAGGATCATTGATGAATGAAAGTGCTACTTATTTCGTTGTATGACTGATAAATGGATGTAGTTTGTTTTTACCTACTTGGTTGTTTACGAAGATGACAAATATAACTATCTTTAATAATACGGTGAGTTCATGAAGTCTAAACATCCTGGTATAGACGAGATCAACCCCTTAATACCAGTATATACAACACACTCATTATATGAAATTCTCCTTCCATCCAATCTAAAATCCTTTAATGTGAATCCTTAACACAAGTGGTATAAGACAACGGCATGTAGTGACTTTCATCTTTCTCAATATAATCCACCCAAAATATTTAGACTTGTTATTAAATTTAAATCCCATATGGCTTTCTTCGATGAATTGATAAAGATTCTCATAAATCCACTTTCCACATATGTGCTTCCCACAACATTATGTGGAAAACCTTTGTTGCAAGTTTCAAAAGTTCGAGTACATAATAATTTCCTAAGTTATGCCGAACTTAACTTGGCTAACTTCTCTCTCGTTATTTCTCCCTCCCTATGTTAATCTCCTTTTGCCATTGCTTGGATTCATATTCTAAAATCCCATCCTCGATTTACTTATTATCCTGAAAGTTTGAATCCAGCTTAATACCAAGATTAAAGTTCGAATAGTTGCAATTCGAAAAGTTAAGCCTTTTTTGACTTCTAATTACGCCCCTATAAGAGGGTACAGTAGTAAATTTGCAATTGAAGATTGCAAAAGATAAAATTATAACTAATTGATTTAATTATGGTTTAGCTGAATTAGAAATCACAGCTAGAATGCGCATGAGTGTAGTTTAGTTAGGATAGAGATTGTGGCAAAAGTTGATTCCATTGGAAATCTATTAGAGCGGAACGATGATGAAGATAAATTTCATCAGCGTTTGATTGAATATAATTGTCGCAGAGATTGACTTAAATAGGATTCAAACAAATTGAAATTCTAGCAATTATTGATTTAATGGAGATTCAAATGAACTAGAAATGTGGTGAGAATTGATTCAATCGAAGTTTGAGTTGATAAGAATTATAACGAAAATTGAACAAGAATTACAAAGAACTCGCTTACTTAGAGTAGAATTTAAGCAGGATTATGATAAAAATTGTACCAATTAGGATTTAATTTGAACGAGAATTGTAACCAATCAAGGTTGAATTAAACTAAAATTTTAACAAAATTGGTTCAACCAATGTTGGATTGAACTAAAATTGTGAAGAAAATTAGCTCAATCAGGGTTGAATTAAACTGAGATTGTAGCGAAAATTACTTCAATCAGGGTTGAACTAAACTAATATTATAACGAAAATTGGCCCACTTAGGGTTGAATTGAACAAGGATTGCAGCATAAATTTGTTCAATCATGGTTGAACTAAACTAAGATTGCAACAGAAGTTGACTCATTTAGAATTGAACTAAACAAGGATTGTAACAAAAATTGGTTCCATTAGGGTTGAATTAAACTAAGATTGCAACAAAATTGACCCATTTAGGGTTGAATTAAACAATGATTATAACAAAAATTGACCCATATCCAGTTGAATTAAACTAAGATTATATTGAAAATTGACTCAATTAGAGTTGAATTAAACTAAAATTGTGATAAAAATTGTCCTAATTAGGGTTTGAAGGAGAGAGAAAGGGTTTGACCATGGTGGATGGTGGACAACCAGCGATGACCGGTGCGCCGGTGGTCGTTGTTCTGCAAAACGACGGCAGTGGTGGTTGTGCCGGTGGTGCCGTGTGACAGGAACAATGGTGGTGGTGGTGGAACACAAGAAGATGTGAGTGGTGTTCATGTTGCTAGGTGATGCACCTGATTTTTACATATTTTATTTCTCATTCCCATCATATATTCGGTCTTTACATATGTGTTTGGTTGCTATTTGGGTACATTTTCATGTGGAACACATCACAGCGGATGAAAGAAGAATTCCGGCCAAACCAAGCACTATTGAAGCATATTTGAAGACTAATCAGAGAAACCCAACCACATGTGCAAAAGAAAGACCCATTGGGTCATAATTTGGTGAACCGGGTACATCCTATAGCGTTCCGGGACTTAAGTCAAGGAAAGGGGCTCGAAGAACCGATCGTTCAGCAGCTCACGGTTAGAGAAACTAACCGAGAGCCTACCGATCGATCGACCAAAAGTAACGATCCATCGGGAGCTTTGCGTGAGTTCACCAATCGATCAGCGCTTTTAGCCGATCGATCGAGCCCAACTCCCGATCCATTGGGAGTGTTCCACATGGAACCCTAGTCTGCTGCTCCTATAAATAGAGGAGGGGAGGCCAGCTTTTTTCTATGCTTTTTCCCAGTTGCATGTCCTCCCCTTCCTCTCAAACCCGAAGCCGCTACAAGATCTACAGGTTCTCAAAAGCCAAAGCGCAGGTGGTTGGAGTACTGGGAGAATTCAGGCTTGGATTGGCATCAACACGAAGATTGAGGGAGTTTCTTCTTCTGTTTGTTTTTATGCATTGTGTCCTTCTTTCTTTGAATTTTATGATGTTAAAACTCCCATGGAGGAGTAAACAATTTAGTTTAGGGATGAAGGACGGGTAGCTGTCCGAATTTCCGTTTTGTATTTTTATTAGACGGTGATTTAACTATATTATTTTTCGCACCCCTGTGGGGAATTCTTCTTTATTGTTGGATATCTTGTATGTGTGCTTGTAGCCATGTCTAGGTTTTCAACCTTTCAGCGACAAGTCTTGTGCTTGTAGCCAAGACCACATAACATAATAGGACTTCACGTGCGATCCGGGTAGAGGTTGTACCCAACCCTGGACCCAACCTTTAATAACTGTTAATATTAAGTTAGGAGCAATAAAGGAATTAAATAGTGCTAATGAGATAACCTATGCTACACTTAAGATGCTAAGATAGGTTATGCCTGTAGACTAGTTTATTACCTTAAGCCCTAATTTATATATTAACCCAGATCTAGAGCTTGTAGCCTAGATCCTTTAAATTGTCGCCTTAAGTAAGCGGGACTTGAGTAAAGCTACCCCGGATTCACTCCCTAAACTGTCCTTAATCGCATTAAATTCTCTTGTCATTGTTTAATTTCCTTTGTTTATTCAATAACTTGATTGGACATAAAAACAACGGAATTTTAACCGTTCGTTGAGTGATAATTCTAACTTGACATCGATTCCCTGTGGAGACGACCCCTATACTCAGCAAAGCTATGATGACCTTGTACGCTTGCGAGCAGACGGTTTTAAAACCCTCTTTTAAATCACATCAAGTTTTTGGTGCCGTTGCTGGGAATCGGTTTGCTAAGTTGGAATTAAAGATTAACGAACTTTGTTTTGTTTGCTCTTTGGTTATTGCTTTGAGTTATTTTTCATAGTTTTTCTTTTGCTTGATTCATTAGTCGTGGTCAGCATAGATTCATCCCAGCTTCAATATTGCATGCACGGTAGACGTTCGCTCGATCCAGAATTGCTATCTTACATTCCAGAAATTGAGCGGCTGTTGTCTACTATGAGGCGATTAGAAGCGAGACATAACAAACCATGGCTAATGACGAACCACGTATAATTGGGGATCAATTCATCTCTCAAACGTATGTCGCGCCCGCCGAAGTTGCGTTACCTGCTGTGGGTAACGCCAACTTCAAACTTAAGCCTAGGATTATCAACCTGCTTCCCACATTCTATGGGAAGCCGATTGAGAGCCCGTACGAGCACCTTGACGCATTCCTCGAAATCTGTGAAACCTGTCATTATCAAGGTGTCTCGAATGATATGATTAAACTACGTTTTTTTCCGTTCTCGTTAAAAGACGTAGATAAGAGGTGGTTTCAGTCCCTACCCAAGGGTGAAATCACCACTTGGAATGACCTTCAACAGCGCTTCTTGGTCAAGTTTTTCCTTAAAGCCAGAACGATGGCTATTAGGCCCGCTATAAACAATTTTGAACAAAAAGACCAGGAGCAATTTCACGAGTGTTAGGATAGGTTCAAGGAACTTCTGAGAAGCTGTCCCCACCATTGGTCACCCAAGCGGGCTCTTGTCCAAAACTTCTATGATGGTCTTAGTGCGTCAAACAAGCAAATGGTAAATACTTCATGCAGGGGACCATTTAACCAGCAAGGCGAGGACGAGGCCTGGACTCTTTTCAAGCGCCTTAGTGAACATTCCCTCGACCAAGCCTCTTCTGCGAGGGTGGTTAGGGGAAACACGCATGGTGTCTATGAGGACGACCCGAAGAGAGATGAGCTACTGGACTTGTTTAAGGATGTCAAGATTAACCTGCCACTGATTGACTCTATTAAACACATCCCCATGTATGCTAAATTTCTTAAGGACCTATGCGCTAGAAAGAAGAGAGCGCAAGCTCATGTCTCTAAGAAAGGTTCAACTCACTGAAAAAGTGAGCAGCATTGTAATGTCAGGCAGCCCACCTAAGTGTAGAGATCCAGGAGCTTTTACAGTCCCGTGCGTCATAGGAGAGAGCTATACGAGTCGGGATCTTTTGGATTTAGGGGCAAGCGTGAACCTCATCCCATACTGAATTTTTCAGAAATTGGGGATGGGAGATCTCAAACCAACTAGTGTTACTCTACAGTTGGTGGAGAGATCAGAGCGTTTACCTAGAGTTATGTTGGAAGACGTTCTTGTCAAAGTTAATAAGTTCATCTTCCCCATCGATTTTATAGTGCTAGACTTGGATCCTGCCCCTCATCAGAGGAACCACACCCCTATCATTTTAGGATGACCGCAACGGCCGATGCTATCATTCATTGTTGAACTGGGGTGTTAGAAGTGTCATTTGGGAATCTTAAGGTTAAGCTGAATGTGTCAAATGATGCTAAGTTCCTTGTTAATGAGGATGACCTTGATTGCTTCAGGGTTGATGCTATTGATCCTTTGGTTGAGTCAGTGTCCTCTGACTTAATCAAAGGAGTTGAACTATTTGATTCGCTCACTTTTGCCGATTTTGATGTTAATACTGATGCTGATGATTTGCTTTACATACAGGAGCGGATGAGAATTGAGGCTAGGGGTCCGACGTTTGAACCCCTAATTGGCCTACGTAGTGAACCTGCTAAACCATCTATTGAGTGTCCACAGGTGTTGGAGCTCAAACCTCTCCCGACCACTCTAAAATATGCATTTTTAGGACCAAATGACACCCTTCTTGTGATTATCGTGTCTGACTTAACTGTGACTGAGGAATCTAGGCTATTAGTTGTCCTACTGAACAACAAACGAGCCATAGGGTGGTCGGTTGCTGATCCGAAAGGAAATAACCCTTCTATATGCATGCATAGGATACATTTAGAGAACAACGTTAAGCCTTCTAGGCAAATGTAAAGGAGGCTTAACCCTAACATGAGGGAAGTAGTTAAGAAAGAGGTCACAGAGCTGCTAGATGCGGGTATTATATACCCCATCTCTAATAGCTCCTGGGTCAATCCAGTTCAAGTGATTCCTAAGAAGTCAGGAATCACGATCGTTACGAATGCACAAGGTGAATTGGTTCCTACGCGATCTACTACAGGGTGGAGAGTGTGCATCAATTATCGTAAGTTGAACACCGTAATGCGTAAGGACCATTTCCCCTTACCCATTTTGGACCAGATCCTAGATAGAGTAGTAGGACAAGCGCACTATTTTTTTTAGATGGCTAGTCAGTGTATAACTAAGTCTCGGTTCGCACCGAGGACCAGAAGAAAATAATGTTTACTTGTCCCTTTGGTACATTTGCATACCGAAGGATGCCCTTCGGTCTGTGCGACGCACTTGCTACATTCCAGCGATGTATGATGTCCATTTTTTCTGACATGTTGGACGACTACCTAGAAGTGTTTATGGATGATTTTGCTGTGTTTGGATCATTTTTTGATGAATATTTATCTCACTTGGATCTTGTTTTGCAGCGCTAAGAGGAGTACAATTTGGTACTCAGTTGGGAGAAAAGCCATTTTATGGCTCAGCAGGGCATAGTCTTAGGACATGTAGTATCTAAGGAGGGTATTACTGTAGACAAGGCCAAGGCGGACTTAATTGCCAACCTTCCTCCACTGACCTTGGTGAAGGAGGTTCGCTTTTTCCTTGGCCACGCTGGATTGTACCAGCGTTTCATTGCCAACGTTAGTAAACTTGCTAAACCACTGTCAAATTTACTTGCTAATGATGTACCTTTTGTTTTTGATGATGACTGTTTAGCAGCCTTTACTGAGTTGAAACTTTATTGTCTACAGCTCCCATTATTCAACCTCTTGACTACTTATTACCACTTGAGATTATGTGTGACGCCTCTAATTATGCCGTAGGAATCGTGCTCGGTCAACGAAAGGATTGTAAACCTGTCGTTGTTTACTATGCTAGTAAATCTTTGAATGAAGCCCAAAAGAATTATACTACCACTGAAAAGTAATTACTAACTATAGTTTTCACACTTAAGAAGTTTCGACCTTATGTTTTGGGCTCGAGCGTAGAAGTCTTTTCTGACCATGCTGCCATTCGTTTTCTTCTTATTGATAAGGAAACGAAACCTAGGTTAATTCGCTGGGTTTTATTACTCCAAAAATTTAACCTAGAAATCTGAGATAGGAAAGGCTCGGATAACGTAGTGGCCGATCACCTTTCACGGATTGTTTTCCCATCTGACACCACTATTGGTCCCATTGATGACTGTTTTCCTGACGAACAGTTATTTTCTATTGTAGGAAGTCAACCCCCATGGTATGCCCACATTGTCAACTATGGCCATGGGAAAGCTTCCTACCCATTGGTTGAAACAAGAGCAGGACTGCTTCCTTTCTCAAGCAAGGCATTTTTTCTGGGATGACTCGGATTTCTTTAAGATATGTTCTAATTAGGTAGTGCGTCGTTGTGTCTCGGAAGATGAGCATGTGAGTGTATTGCGATTTTGTCATAGTTTAGCCTATGGAGGACACTTTGGGGGACGACGCATAGCGGCGAAAGTCCTTCAAAGTGGCTTCTTTTGGCCGACTCTTTTCCAGGACGCTCGTTATTTTTGTAGGGCTTGTGATCATTGTCAATGCACAGGTGCCCTAACAAAACGTGATGAGATGCCTCAGCACCCCATTTTAGTTAGTGAAATTTTTGATGTTTGGGGCATTGATTTCATGGGACAGTTCCCTAATTCACATGGCTGTGTTTTTATTCTGGAAGCTGTTGATTATGTTTCAAAATGAGTTGAGGCTATCGCAAGTAGGACAAACAACGAGAAGGTGGTTGTTGAGTTTGTTAAAGATAATATTTTCTCACGTTTCAGTGTTCCTAGAGCGATAATTAGTGATGGGGGAACACACTTGATTCATCGTTCAGTTGAATCAATTCTTAGAAAGTACTCATTCACTCACAAATTAGCTGCCCCATATCACCCTCAAACTAGAGGCCAAGTTGAAGTCTCGAACCGGGAAATAGAGTCTATCCTTGAAAAGACCGTTAGACCGGACCGTAAAGATTGGTCTTTAAGGTTGAACGACTCTCTTTGGGCTTATCGTACAGCTTTCAAGATTCCAATCGGCATGTCTCTCTATCGCTTAGTTTTCGGGGAGGCATACCATTTGCCAGTAGAGCTTAAGCACCGTGCATATTGGGCCATTAAGCAATTTAATCATGACATGCACAATATTGGGTTACACCGACGACTTCAACTTAGCGAGTGGATGAGATGCGATACGAGGCATATGAAAACACCAAACTATATGAAGAAAGAACCAAAGCTTTTCATGACAAAAGAATTTCGCCAAAAGTTTTGAAGTTGGTCAAAAAGTTTGGCTTTACAGCTCCAAGGTTCGGTTCTTTCCCAAGAAACTATGTTCACGATGGGATGGACCTTATGAAGTTGTCCACGCATACCCTTCTGGGGTAATTGAAATTCGAGAAATCAATGATAGTTGTCTTCTCACAGTCAATGGCCATCGTCTTAAACACGCCATTGGGTTAGGGGATCGTCCCCATGATTCTAAAGAAATTCATCTCAGGGACCTTACGCCGAGATCAGCCTAGCGTCGAAGAAAATATTGCATCCGCCTTAAGACGTTAAACTTAGCGCTTTTGGGAGGCAACCCAATTTATGTCATGTTTCGTAGTTTATGCTTTTCTTTTGAAAGTTTTCAAAACCAAGGAGGGGACTTTAGTGCAGGGCATACTGCGGCCTCCCCGATTGATCGGCTGTATGCTCGATCGATTGGAAACGCTATGGCTTAAGGGCTTTCTGCCCTTCAACCCCGATCAATTGGGCACCCTTTGTTTTAAACCCCCCTGTTTCCTTTCCCCTACCCTCACTTTTTTGTTTTCCCCTTCTTTCCCCCACCCCAAACCCTTAACCCCACGATCCGCCCTCCCTCCATCTCCGGCCACCGCCGACCACCGCAGTTCTCCGGCCACCACCACCCATCCCGGCATTGGTCCTCCGCCACTCTTTCTCTTCATTTTTCCACTCCATTGCAAGGTATGTGTTCCCCCTTTCTTTTATCTTTCGTTTTACCTTGTTTCTACTTAGAGAAAGCATGCTTGAGGACTTTCTTTGGGTTTTTCTTGCTTTATTAAAGTGGATTAGTCCTGATTTATGTCTTAGTTCTGAATAAAGTTCGAATTTCTTGATATTGTGTCATGTTTACACCTTTGTTCATGAACCATGTTTAAATAGGTTTTCAATGACTGGATTTAGCCCTTTGATACTTGTGGTTGCTGGATTTGTGTGTTTGGGATTTGCTTTCTCCGATCTAGGGTTTTGGGTTATCTTTTATATATAAGTGTGTGTGTGTATATATATATATATATATATATATATATATATATATATATATATATATATATATATATATATATATATATATATTAAATACTATTTCCCTCCTTTAGTTTTTATGTTTATTTCTTTCCCTTATCTTTGTGTTGATCTGCTCTTGTTTTTATTTCTAGAATATGCCGCATGCCAAGAGAAGCCGCACTGAGGAGGGCAGTAGCTCCCAATAGAACGACATTCTTGCTCAGATCAGGGCCAACCCTATATATGGGGAAATGGTGTATGGTGAGGATCTCAAGGATGAGAGCGAGGGTGCAAGGGCCATTCTCTTACGCCAACATCGGGATCTCACCTACCTTCTTGGTAGAGAGCTAGAGGAGGACCTTGTTTTTCCTTCTTTAGTGAGGGAATTTTATTCCTCCTATGCTCTCCATCACGATGGGGGTTAGACCTACGGCGACATCACTATTCGCGGTAAGACCATCTGGTTTGATGCCAAGGACGTCGCCGAGGCTATAGGTTATCCCTTGTATGTAGACAAATCCGTTTGGCGCCCCCTGTAAACCCACCAAAGGCCGTGGACATTATCGCAGCGCTATGTGGTGGCCAATGTGGGAAGGATCATCCTTCCACCACGTTCCGCTCCGCCCTTCCTTTGCATATGTGGCTCCTGGACACCATTATTAAGGCCAATTTATGGACTACCGGTCATGTCCAGGAGCGCACCGGCCATATTCTAGAAATTCTTTGGAAGGTCTACCGGGGTGTGTGGGTGGATGTGGGGCCGACTTACCTAGAAAGCTTTACCGATGTCCGCCACCGGCTTCAGCGTTTCTCTGTTAGCTGAGGTGCTCAATACTTTCCTTGTCTAATTACGAGGCTTGTACGGCGTGCTTGGGTGCGCATCCCAATCGCTCCCGACCGAGTTTGTGCACCGCTTCCCCACTTCAACCCCACCCAGCATTGTTGGACCTTCCTTTCCCTTGCCCCGGCCGACGAGCGTGGGGAGGAGTTGGACATGGAGGATGACTCGGACCGGTCCGCTACTCCTGCTCAAGCAGCACGTCGAGAGGGACGCCCACACTCACCACCCGCCCCTGCTGGTCTCGGTGACGTCCCGCCATACGTGATGGATATTATGCATCGTCTAAATCACGTTCAATCTTTGGTCATCGAGCTCTATCGACTGCAGACGGGTGGCTGTCCTCCACCTTTTCCCCCTTCCCGAGTTATTTTGTTGTTCCTGTACTAAACATTTGTTCGCTATATCTTTCTTTTCCTTTTATTAACAAATTATTTTAGTCCACGGCCTTCTCTGTTTTTTTAATGTAGCTTGCTATTGTCTGCCTTCAACTTTTGGGATTCACTCAATTTGTGTGGCTGCCTATTCATGATCTCAGGTCGTCTCTCTCCTTTCCTTGCCTCTATTTTAATTGTGGTGCATTGAGGACAATGTAAGGTTTGGGTTTGGGTATGGCAGATGAGAGTTTACTTTGTTTGTCCTTTAAGCTTCATTTGGCATAAATTAGCTACACTTTTGAAGGCATAAATGAGCATAAAGTTGTTTGTGACTTTTATTAGCTCTGAGATGTATTTTGAAGATTAGACTGTTTATGAGATGAAATTATTGTTGGATCAGACTTTTGAATCCATATTTTTGTCTTTTAACTTGTTAATTAGATTATTACTTTTCACCCTTAATCTTGTGACATATCCTACTGTTTGGGTCTAAATAATGGTAATAACTTTAGGAATAGGAATCCACTGTTCTACTTCTAACTGTGAGGGAAATGTGGAATCCCAATTGCTTAATTCGAATTAAATACTATGACAAAACGAAAAGTAATACGGATAAAAGAGAACGTAAAACAAGAACACAATGATTTATGTGGAAACCCCTCTTCAATCGAGAGGGGAGAAAACCACGGGCGGAGATGGAGACTTTTATTGACTTGAGAATAGAAGAATTACAATTCACTTCTCTCTCTCTCTCTCTCAAGGATGACGGTGGCGCTCACTTTAATTGGATACTGAACACATGAAACCTAGGGTTGTATTTATAGCCCCGTGAAAAATAGACTCCATTTCGATTGGTGGGCCCTCTGGATGCGGGATTCTTCTACATACATTTCCCAATTGATCGGCCTCTTCTCCCAATTGATCGGGGTAGTCCCTGCTCGCCTCCACTTAGAACTAAGAATTTGAGGCATATTCCTAACAAATCTCCACCTTGACTCAAATTCAATCACCAAAATAATATATCTCCACCTTCTCCACTAACACCTCACAACCGGGGTTAACAAACTGAAACTGAGAGCCCATCCAAGTTCGACCAATGCCCGAATTTCCTGCTGGGAAGAACTTTAGTGAACATGTCTGCTGGATTATCTTCAGTACTAGCCTTCTTCAACTCCACCTTCCGCTCATCTATCAGATCTCGAATAAAATGATGCTTGACATCAATGTGATTCGTTCTATCATGATACGTCATCTGATCTTTAGCTAGGTGAATAGTTGACTAGCTATCACAGTAAACCCCAACAGTGCCCTGATCAACACTGATCTCACTAACTGAAACTCTCAACCAAACGGGTTTCTTAAACGCTTCTGTGACTGCCATATATTAGGCCTCGATAGTCGAATGTGTAGTAACTGATTGTCAACATGCTCTCCAACTGATAGCGCTATCTCCCAAACAGCACACATAACCAGAAGTAGACTTTCTCTTATCAAGGTCTCTACCATAGTCTGAGTCAACATACCCTACTAAACAACATTTACTCTTCCCAAATCCCAAACATACATCAGAAGTGCCATGTAAGTACCTGAATCCATTTAACAGCGTGCTAATGCTCCTTTCTCGGATTTGCTATGTATCTACTCACTTTGCTCACAGAATAAGCAATATCTGGAAGAGTACATAGCATAGCATACATAATACTACCCGCAGCACTAGAATAAGGGACCTGTGACATGTACCTAACATCCTCCTCGGTCTGAGGTGAATCCAATGCTGAAAGCCTAAAGTGAGTTGCTAAGGGAGTGCTAATAGGTTTAGCATCCTTCATATGAAATCGATCCAGAACCTTCTCAATGTACTATTCCTAATATAGGTAGAACTTTCCTACTTTTCGGTCCCTACTGATCCCCATGCCAAGAAATCTTCTTAGCTGCTCCTAAGTCCTTCATCTCGAACTCACTTTTCAATATTGCTTCTAAATCATCAACATATATCATGTCCTTAGCTGCAATAACATATCATCAACGTATAATAGAAGATAAAAAAAAGAGCTTGAATCTGTCTTTTTGAAATACACACAACTGTCATACTTGCTTCTGAAGAACCCATGGCTAGTCATAAATTGATCAAACCTCTCGTACCACTGCCTAGGAGACTGCCTTAAACCATATAAAGATCTTTTCAACAAACAAACATGATCTTCCATACCATCAACAATGAAGCCTTCAAGCTGATGCATGTAAACACTCTCCTCTAACTCACCATGTAAAAATGTAGATTTCACATCTAACTGCTCAAGCTATAAATCATGCATAGCTACTAAAGCAAGTATCGCTCGTATGGAACAATGTTTAACAACAGGTGAGAAAATATCATGAAAATCAATACCATGTACCGGACTGAAGCCTTTAGCTACAAACCGAGCCTTGTATCTCGCATTTTCAACTCTAAGAATGCCTTCTATTCATTTGAAGACCCATTTCCAACCAATTACTCTCGTTCCTGTTTGAGGCTTGACTAGCTGCGAAGTCTGGTTCTTCTGAAGTGATTCCATCTTTTCATTCATGCCCATAAGCCACCTTTTTGAGTTAGATCTTGAGACATCTTCTGAATATGAAGATGGTTCACTGTCTTCCATGGTTTCAGTTGTAGTAAGGGCATAGGCTATCATCTCCTCATACACATATCTCTGTGGCGGCCTAATCTACCTCTTCTGCCTACCACCTACAATTGTATGCTACTCGACCTGCTGACCTGTTTCTGTTGCTTCATCCTCATAAGAAACCTGTATTGGAGGTGCATGCATACTCTCAAACTGAACTACCTGCTGCTGATTTGAACTTTCTGACTGTATATGACTTCCATCAGGCTTCTGCTCCTGAACTGATTCACGAACTAAGGAAGGTGTCTGTGGCAGATGTAAGAGAGCAGATTCATCAAAAGTAACATCTCTACTAGTCAGAAATTTATGAGATTTTGGATCCCATAAACGATATCCCTTCATACCTGATATATAGCCAAGAAAGATACACTTCTTGGCCCTAGGCTCTAGCTTTCCATCATTAACATAAGCATAAGTAGGACAACCAAATATTTTCAAATGGGAATAATCAGCAGGAGAACAAGACCATACCTCTTCTGGAATCTTCAACTAAAGCGATGAATGAGGAGATCGATTCACTAAATAACAAACCATGTTAATTGGCTCTGCCCACCATTCTCTCCCTAATCTTGCATTTGAAAGCATACATCGAACCTTCTCCAGTGACGTCCTATTTAATCTTTCTGCCACTGCGTTCTGTTGAGGTTGACCTGTACAAGTCATGTGTCTGACAATGCCTTGGCTTTCACAAAATTTGAGGAAATCACCCTCAATGAATTCAAGACCATTATCAGTCCTTAACCTCTTTATCTACTTCCCTGTCTGTTTTTCAAGCAACGTCTTCCACTTCTTGAAGACTTCGTAAACTTCGTTTTTCTGCTTAAGAAAATAGACCCAAACTTTTCTTGAATAATCATCAGTGAATGTTAGTAAATACCTGGAACCTCCTTTAGAAGCAACTCTGCACGGTCCCCACAAATCTGAATGTATATAGTCCAACGTTCCTTTAGTCTGATGCATCGCCTGCTTAAAGCTAACTCTCTTCTGCTTCCCATATACACAGTGTTCACAGAAATCCATCAGTCCAGTTGACTGACCACATAATAGACCCCTCTTATTCAACTCTGACAGCCCTTTATCACTCATATGGCCTAATCTCATGTGCCACATCTTAGTGATCTCTATATCTGTCATAGATGGTGTGGAAATAGCTACTATCCTTGTCACGGTAGAATCTACAAGCTCAGACAAGGTTCCTACCATTCATCACAATCAATGCACCTTTACTGACTCTTATAGCTCCACCTTCAACTGTGAACTTGTACCCATTGGACTCAAGGGTACCTAAAGAGATAAGGTTCTTTTTCAAGTCTGGAACATGTTTCACATCGCTAAGTGTCCTGATAGTATCATTAAACATCTTCACACGAACTGTTTCAATACCCATCACCTTACACTCGGCATCGTTGCCCGTTAAGACTACTCCGCCCTGAATTGACTTATAAGTGGCGAACCAGTCTCTGTTAGGAAAAACATGGTAAGAACAACCCAAATCCATGATCCACTTATCTCTGGACCTGGTCTGTGACTCGGTTACTAGTAGGACATCAGCATCTCCCTCGTCTTTAACTACACTAGCCTCAGCGGACTTATCACTTCTATTATGGTCATGCCTGTTATCTTCTTTCTGCTTATTCTTAAGCCTATAATAATTTTTCTTTATGTGTCCTTTCTTGTGACAAAAGTTACATGATAGGTTTTTGTGTCTAGACTTAGACCTTGACTTTTTTCCACCATCAGACTCTCTATTTTCAGTTCTACCTCTCACAAACAAACCATTACCAGAGTCATTCACAGAGTCAGACAATTCTTTATCTACTAGTTCTTTACTCACTAGGTTGCCCTTAACTTCATCAATTGTGATAGTTGACCTACCACCATATATCATGCTTTCTACATAGCCTTTATATGAATTTGAGAGTGACCATAATAACAACATGACCTGATCTTCATCTTCAGAGGCATCATCCAATTCTTTTAACTCTTGAATTATAAAGTTAAATTCATTAATATGGTTCTTAAGAGATGGACCTTCCGACATACGAAACGTGAATAGCCGGCTCTTAACTACGAGTTTATTGGAGACCGATTCGAAGCAGAACATCTCCTACAACTTTTCACCTCCAAGACTTTTGTCGGAACATCATCTGTAAGACACATCTGAATAGCTGTAAGTTCCTTCTCATCTAACTCCTCCCATTGTGCTGTAGATAAACTCTCTCGCTTCTCTCTTTTCCATCCAGGGCTTTTTTCAAGCCAATCTCTGTCAGGTGACCTTTAACGCGAACTTGCCACAAACTGAAACTCCCTTGACCACCAAACTTCTCGACTTCAGATTTAATAGCTAATGTCATAGTACCAAAATGAACAACAAGGGCTCTGATATCAATTTGTGAGGAAATGCGGAATCCCAAGTACTTAATTCGAATCAAATACTACGACCAAACAAGAAGTAATACGGATAAAAGAGAACAAAAAACAAGAACACAATAATTTACGTAGAAACCCCTCTTCAATCGAGTGGGGAGAAGCCACGGGCGGAGATGGAGACTTCTATTGATTTGAGAATAGAAGAATTACAATTCACTTCTCTCTCTCTCTCTCAAGGATGACGGCGGCGCTCACTTTAATGGTTACTGAACACGTGAAACCTAGGGCTGTATTTATAGACCCGTGAAAAATAGACTCCCGATCGATCGAGGGGTTCCGATCGATCGGTGGACCCTCTGGATGCGAGATTCTTCTACGTAGATTTTCCGATCGATCGGCCTCTTCTCTTAATCGATCAGGGTAGTCTCTGCTTGCCTCCACTTAAAGCAAAGAATTTGAGGCATATTCCTAACACTAACAATGTTGAAACGATTTTACATTTCTTTATCTTGAGTAACCCCTTAAAAAAAAAAGATGACTGGTTGTTTCTTGTAGCTCCTATGTCTCAAACAAGTAAGCTCGTAGGGGTATCTTAAAACCTGGTACCTTGAGCCAACTGGGTCGGGAGCTGCTGGTCAAAAGCTCGCTACATGGGCCACAGGGAAAGCTAAAAAAGAATCAATCTTTTAGGTCACTATAATAAGCACTAATACCTAATGAAAAAAAAAAAAAAGAGTATGTGCTAACGGATTAGGCTGTATATTCCTTAGACTCGAGCCATTAGGTCTGTAGGGGTCTCTTAAAACCTGGTATCTTGAGCCAACTGGATCGGGGCCGGCCGAAAACTTGCTACATGGGTCTGAGGAAGACATGCCTAACCGAGTGAAAAAAAGGGAAGGGGAAACAAGAGAGAAAAGAGAAGCCTTTTAATTTCACTATTGATTAGTGGTGAAGGATTAGGATAACTTGTTTCTCTACTTATTATCTTTATTTCTTCCTAAAGTTGGAGGGTTTTGAAATAACACGAAGGGGAGAGAAGTTCTAAGATCACTCACTAGTAAAAAGACCCTAATAACGGAAACTTAAGTTAGAACTAGTGTAATAATAATGTCACATAAGGATTCCCTACTCTCAGGTACACTCTCAAATATGATGTGAACAATAATTTTCACAAGCGACCTTCTTGACTCGACTTTTCTGTCAGTAGCTAGTTTAAGTTGAATCTTACTTGGGGACAAGCAAGGTGTAGGTTTGGGGATGTTGATACGCCTGAATTTTACATATTTTTTTTCTCATTCCTGTCAAATATTCGGCCTCTACATGTGTGTTTGGTTGCTATTTAGGTACATTTCCATGTGGAACACTTCAGAGCAGACGAAGGAAGAATTCCGGCCAAATCAAGCACTATTGAAGCATATTTGAAGACTAATCGGAGAAATCCAACCATTTGTGCAAAAGAAAGACCCATCGGGTCATAATTTGGTGAACAGGGTACATCCCATAGCGTTTCGGGACTTAATCGAGCAATGGGGCTCGGAGAACCAATCGATCAGTAGCTCATGGTTAGAGAAACTAATCGAGAGCCTATCGATTGATCAGCCAAAAGCACCGATCGATCGGGAGCTTTGCGTGAGCTCACTGATCAATTGGCGCTTTTAGTCGATTGATCGAGAGTGTTCGCATGGAACCCTAGCCTCTGCTGCGCCTATAAATAGAGGAGGGGAGGTCAACTTTTTCCCAGCAGCATGTCATCCCCTTTCTCTCAAACCCGAAGCCACTACAAGATCTACAGGTTCTCAAAAGCCGAAGCGTAGGTGGTTAGAGTACTGGGAGAATTCAGGCTTGGATTGGCATCAACACGAAGATTAAGGGAGTTTCTTCTTCTGTTTGTTTTTACACATTGTGTCTTCCTTTCTTTGAATTTTATGATGTGTAAGACTCCCATGGAGGAGTAAACAATTTAGTTTAGGGATGAAGGACAGGTAGCTGTCCAAATTCCCGTTTTGTATTTTTATTAGACGATGATTTAACTATGTTATTTTTCCCACCTCTGTGGGGAATTCTTCATTATTGTTGGATATCTTGTATGTGTGCTTGTAGCCATGTCTAAGTTTTCAACCTTCCAGCGACAAGTCTAGTGCTTGTAGCCAAGACTACGTAATATAATTGGACTTCACGCGTGGTCCGGGTTGAGGTTGCACCTAACCTTGGACCCAACCTGTAGTAATTGTTAATATCAAGTTAGGAGCAATAAAAGAATTAAGTAGTGCTAATGAGATAACCCATGCTACATTTAAGGTGCTAAGATAGGTTATGTCTTTAGACTAGTTCATTACCCTAAGCCCTAGTTTATATATTACTCCAGATCTAGAGCTTGTAGCCTAGATCCTTTAAATTGTCGTCTTAAGTAAAATGCAATAGCGGGACTCAAGTAAAGCTACCCCAAATTCACTCCCTAAACTGTCCTTAATTGCTTAAATTATCTTGTCATTGTTTAATTGCCTTTGTTTATTCAATAACTTGATTCGACATAAAAACAACCAAATTTTAACCGTTCGTTGAGTGATAATTCTAACTTGACATCGATTCCCTGTGGAGACGACCTGTATACTCAACAAAGCTACGACGACCTTGTACGCTTGCTAGTAGATGGCTTTAAAAGCCTCTTTTAAATCACATTAGTAGGGGAAGCGACATCAGAGGTTGTGAGTGCTTGAAGGGTAGAAGAAGATGGTGGCTGATACAAACCGAGTATGTCCCGACTCGCCAAGCTCATACTCTTCGCTACCTCCAGGGCCCATCTCGCCAAGCCACTATACATGGCGGCCTTCAACACGCGCCTAGTTCACGCCAACGCTCACCCAGAGGTCTCCCCCTTACTCGCCAAACAGCTCTGCCACAGACCTTCCGACACCATTCGCAGCCCCTTCTAGATCCCTCTATCATGCCACCTCACCATTTATAATTTTAGATATTTTGGACGTTTTCTCTATAAATAGGAAGAGGTAGTTAGGGTTGAGATATGTGTTGAAATATGTGTGTTACCTTCTTCGTCTCCCCCAAACTCTAAATCTATGTTTTCTCCCCTTTTTTTTTTATGTAAAACCTCCATTACTGGAGCCTATCTATCAATATATAGTACTTTTACTTGATATTCCAGTTGATTTGAGCTAGATTATATTTAGTATGGTATCAATTGGTATTAGAGCCACCTATCCTCGGCAGTGTTACCGTGATTGGAATCACCATCATCATCATAATCACCACCACCACCACCGATCATCATCAACACCACCACCACCGATCATCATCACCATCATCAACATCAAATCACCCAGCACCCCACCGATCATCAAATCACCTTCATCATCAGCACCGATCATCAAATCACCTTCATCATTGTCAGCCCATCACCACCACTGCTAGCTGGTCTTCGCTGTTTTCATCATCCACCTCTGTTCACCACCTCATCTTCGATCAAACCGTCAAAAAGAAAAAAAAAAAAAAAAGAAGTCATCCACCGACCTGCACACAAGATGTTCGAAGAAATGCCTTAACGAGTCCCTTAGCTCACCACCAATTTTTTTCATCGCCATGGCTACTTCCGACATCCCATGAGGTAATTACCAAGCTCCAACCCTAGTTACTGAGATCGAATTTCCTAGACTTGGTGATAACGGTTTGGAAAGGTGGTTACATAGTTGTGAGAGGTACTTGGGTGCCCTAAACAACTCCATGACGGAGCTCATACATCTACGCCAAACGGGAAGTGTTGGTGAATACCTGAGCCAGTTTGAGTCCCTAGTGGACAAGTGTGGGTTGCCGGAAGAACATAAGGTTAAGGTGTTGATAGGTGGCATGCGGGAAGCAATAGCTGAAGGCGTTAGCTTGTTTAGGCCCTAAATAGTTCATGACACCAAATTATTGGCCAAGCAGTAAAAGCGCAATTACGCCTATATTGAGAAGTTAGCCGCCAAGGCTTCTCTGAGTGCGGCGCCAATCCTGCCTACGCCAAACCCTTTGGAGGCCGTTCCTGTCAACCCTCCATTCCCCCTAACCCAGCAGCTGTTACCGCCAACATCCGACACACCTAAGAGCCAGCTGAGTATGAGGCCTGCCGCACTTGATGAGGATGATGCTTCTCCTTCACAGCCGGATCCAGCCCCAGATACCGCCATTGCCTCACTTCTTGGCATCTCCATTGATGACGTTAGTCACCCTTTCGTAACAAAGGCGGATGAGAAACAGACAATGTCTATAACAACTCCATTCTCTGCCATCTTTGTGACGCCTGTCTTTGTCTTGCCTCTACGGCTTTCAACAAATACAAGAATGCCAACCGGGTCAGATCCTCCAAAGCTTCAGCAGCTGCTTTCGGAATTTGAGGACGTTATCACCATTTCAGCCAAGCTTCCACTCTCTCGCCTACTCTTCTACCACCGAGTGCACTTCACGGAAGACAGCAACCTAGTTAATCTCATGGCTCAGGTCTTGCTGAAATTTTTAATGTTAGTTTTTGACCTAGGAGGGTTATCTACATTAGGGAGTTGGCTCAGAATCCATGACCCTAGGGGACAAGAGTCTTTGGAGGGGAAAGAAGTGATACGAGCCAGAATGGAATTAGGCGTACAGAAGGACGCCATCTCATTAGTCCCCACCCGCCTGGACTGCTACCACCAAGTTTTCTACCTGCCTGATAGTCAACCACAAAGCTCAACTCAGGCAGACACATATATGCCGGTGCCCCTTCTCTCGATCCTCAAGGAGGAGGATCTTTTCAAGGGGGTGGAATCGATACAAACCAAGTATCTCTCGACTCACCAAGCTCATACTCTCCGCTACCGCTAAGGCCCATCTCTCCAAGCCACTATACATGGCAGCATTTCAACACGCGCCTAGTTCACACCAGCACTCACCCAGAGGTCTTCCCCTTACTCGCCAAACAGCTTTGCTGCAAACCTCCCAACACCAACAGCAGGCCCTTCTAGATCCTTCCATCACTGCCACCTCACCATTGATATTTTTAGATATTTTAGACGTTTTCTCTATGAATAGGAAGAGGTAGTTAGGGTTGAGATATGTGTTGAAATATGTGTGTTACCTTCTTCTTCTCCCCCGAACTTTAAATCTATGTCTTCTGCCATTTCTTTTACGTAAAACCTCCATTATTGGAGCCTATCTATCAATATATAATACTTTTACTTGAGATTCCTATTGATTTGAGCTAGATTATATTTAGTATCGTATCAGCGGCAAGCGAAACATCAAGCAGTGGTGGTAAGCGAGCGTCTAGAAGATGACACTGGGTTTGGATAACACTAGGTTGTGGATAACACCGGGTATGGATGATGCCGGGTTTAGGATGCGTTACCGATTGACGCTTGGTGGTTGGTGGCGGCGTTAATGGTGGCTAGGTGGCCAGTAGTTGGGCTTGGTGGTGGTTAAGTCGGGGTTGAAAGTGGTCAAACATGAGATTTAAAGTGAATAAAATATCATATAATTTTAAACGGACATAACTTTTTATCCGTGGGGAGTTATAAGTCAAATCACATGTCAAAAAGAAGCTCTTGAAGAGTTCTATGTAAATATGATGATTTTTCAAGGTTTTTTTTTTTTTTAATCAAAGGAAAGATATAAAAGATGAAATGACTGTTTTACCCAAGTAGTGGTTATATAACTTAGCCTGTGACTTAAAACAGGCATAACTTTTGATCCGTAAAGAGTTACGGGTTGAACTACCTATCAAAACGAAGCCACTTAAGGAATTCTATGTAACTATGATGATTTTTCAAGTTTTTGATCAAAGAAAAGATAAAAAGGAGGTAAAAAGGATATACCAATATTAGACTTACTCGAGTAAATCTCTTTATATATTCCAAAGACATGCTTAAAAGTACTCAAAGGAGGCAAATACCTCTTACCTACGCAAATTTCTTTGCATGTTCAAGAATACTAGAGAGCTTCTATGATTAGTTTGCTTAAGTAGGCTGTTTCTTATCAGAAAAAGTGCAAAAAAAAAAAAAAGTCAAAAAATGTTGAAAATTAACTCACCTGACATTAAAAATGTTTGAATCTTACAAGAAACACCAAGCCCAACGTGGGCTTATGATCCTTCTCACAAACAGCACCAAAATGTTTATGAAGAATTTGGTCATTATGCGTACTCATCATATTTGGGTTAGGTTTGGGAGAGAGGGGGGGGGGGGGGGGGAGGGGGGGGGGGGGGGGGTTCGTAAGGATGAGCTGAACTTAAGCTCTAGCTACATGCTCAACTTGATATTTCTTTAAGATGAATAAAAGACTTCAACAGTTATTGTTCCGAAGAAAGGGAAGGGGGGGGGGGGGGGGGGGGGGGGGGGGGAGGGGAATGAGAGAAATATGGGGTGTGGGACTTGTCCTTTTATAGAGGGAGCTGGCCACGATCTTTTTAAAGGATAAGTGCATTTGACTTTATCATTTAGTTAATTGTTGTATAGTACTGGTTAGTATGTGAGGTAGGCATTGTAGGTGGAGTGGAAATTTTGCATGTAAAGGGTGTTTTTATCAAATAGGCATTTTGCATGTATAGGGTGTTATATCAAGCAGGCATTTCGCATGTACACGACGTTATATAAGGTGGCATTTTATATATATTGGGTGTTATATAAGGTGATGTTTTACAGGTGAGCGTCTTATACCTACACAATGTTTTACAAGAGGGTGTTTTATTATGTTTTGGAGATATAGTCACAAACAATTACTATTCAATTTTATACAATAATTACATGTATAACCTACTTGCCTATCTATAGTAGCAAACTGCTCAAATATATTATAAACAGGAGCTACTTTTGTACAAGTGGGGATTCGAAGCTAAGTGGCACATATGGTCATGAGCATTCTCCACCACTAGGCTATGTCCCTCTCGGGCAATCTCACTTACATCCCAATAGGGATGCTACAAATAACGTGCAAATTACTATCTCTATTAATGATCTTCTTCTTTCTCCTGGTCGAGAACCAATCACCAAGGTCTTTCTTTCTCATCACAAAGATGTTTCACACCAAGATCCATTGCTCAAACGGAATCATGCTAACATTACTGTAGCCCATGGATTGTTTAAAATAATAGTGCCAGCAATAGCACCATCCGATTTCATAATCAAACATGAAAAATTAACTAAGGCTCTGTTTGACATATGAAATTAAAATTGGACTATAAAATTACAATTTCAATTCTGATGGAATTGATATTCCATTGTTTAGTTCATAAAAAGAATTCGAGGTTGTAATTATAATTACATAATAATTCAAATCATCACGGATTTTCTATCAATTGAGTTAGAGTATTTCGAGTTTTAAATCAACTATGGTTGAATTTTGATCAGAGTTGTTCACATTGCATTCGAGTTATTATGGTTAGAACGATTCACTCTGAGTTCATGTCATTCGAGTTTCGAATCAAATTGGGTCAAGTGTCACGTTGGATCATTTGGTGTTCAATTTATTTCAAAATTTTCGTTAATCGGGTTAGACCCTTATAGGATTTAGGCCAGTTAAGATTAAGTGTGAGTTCATTTAGATCATTTCAAGCTTGAGTTATCTTAGTTTTGAGGCAAATGACTTGCATCGCTTCAAATATTGAGTCATCTTACCTTGAGTTTGAGATGGATCATTTCATTTAGGGTGTGAATCATATTAAGTTTTGGGTTAATTTGGTCAGGTCATTTCCACTTATGCTCAGAGTGTTTTCACCACATTCAAATCGAGTAGTTCAATTTTCTAGATTTGAGTCATTTCGAATTTTGAATCAACAGGGGTGGGCTTTGAGCTAAAGTGATTTTAGTCATTTCAAGTTCAAGTCATTCGAGTTAGATGATTTAAAAGCTTAGGTCAAATTTTACATTGTGTTTAAGTTTTTAGATTTTGAATCATCTTGAATTTGGGTTAATCAAATAGGGTCATTTTGAGTTTCAGGTCAATGCAGTTCCTTATCCCCACCCAAGGAATTGAAAAGTATGATTTTCAGTTAAAATCCAATTCTATAGAATTGGGCAATGGAATTATAATTCTAATTCCAACAGGTGAACCAAATAACAAAATTAGAATTCTAGGCCCTAATTCCAACCTCTACCCCAATTTTAGACTCCAATTCCATGCTCTAAACACAACCTAATGGAGATCCTATGTGATAAGAAATTCATACAAACAGAGAGTCCATCTCAATAACAAACTCAACCAGACTCAAGTTATATAAATAGTGCATATCAAATTGAACATATTGCAAAGAAGCATCTTGTCAAACAGAATTAAAATTGGGGCTGGTAAAACTCATTTAAAGACTGCCTGGACTTTTCAAAACTTATCAAACTCGAGTTTCAACATATGAGTGCAAAGAAATCAAATGAATAGAGCAAAAGCAACTCGAGTTTGTCTTAATAACCAAAATGATACGAATATGGAGCAACTTGATGTTGAAGTATCAAAATTCAGCAAACGTCCAATTGGAACCCCCCTTAAGACAAATAGAAGTTGGGAAAGATGATGACCTGCTACCATACTTAATAACCACGGCCAATGCCGTACACCCTGATGATACCATCTGTGTACCCACTGAACAATGTGCTTCCGTCTGCACTCCAGCTCAAGCTTGTGCAGTATATTACCTGTCAAATCAAATTACTAATCAGATTCCAAGGGAATCGCAAGTAAATATAATTGGACATCATTTATCAGGGTCATTGTTCTTAGAGCATATAACTATCCATGCATCTTAATCTAACAGGTGAAACTTTTGGGTTAATTGGTTCTTTGACTAAGAGGTCTCAAATTTGAATATGAATAATAACTCTCCAAATGAAATTCAGGCACAAGGTATCAAGTCACATATTTTAGCATAAAACCATTTTTGAATCTTCACACAACTAAGGGCATGTTCGATATTGTTTTCTATTTGCAGTTTCAGAAACTAAGGAAGTTTTGGAAGAGATTTTTTCTAATTATAGTTTCTTGTTTTTAGTATTTTCCTATTTAATAAAAACCTTACACAAAACCAAAAACAAGATAATTTCTTAAAAATAAGGTTTTTAGTTTATCAAAAACTAAAAACAGCAAATAAAAACGATGCCAAACAAGCCATAAGTTCTTAAGATTAGTCGGTTTTTCGACAACAATTGACCCGAAGGGCAGGTCACATATGGGTAGGCATATTAGAGTACAGCTCAGATTCACCTCAACTGCAAAAAGGTTCCCAAGCATAGAAAGTGCCTTCTCACAGAAAAAACTATTTCCTAAAACCAATCTCATACAAAATCAAAGCACGTGTACAGATAGTGACTTTAGGGAAAGAAACATAGAGATGTAAGTAGTCAGCAAATATTATATGACCCTCCATACAGCTCAAACAAGTATTTATCATCATTGATGTCATAATTCATACTGCATCAATGTGAGGTAGGCTGGAGCAAAAGAATCATGGATGCTCATGATCATCTGTAAGTGTAGAACATGAAAAATAGAAAAAGAGACTCATTTAAAAAGAAAGATGCAGACCTTCCACTCAACTTGTCCACGAAATATTTCAAACCGATTACGTTTAGATTAGTTGTCTTGTCATTGTATTATCTTTAACTGTAGCAATCACGTCTTGCGACACAAGTATAAAATGATTCTACAAGAGTTGGCATTTCGAAGCAGATAATCACATGGATTATCACTGCTGTGCCTCTCGTACTGTGGAAGTCATCTCATGTGAACAAATTCGTCTTTTTGAGGGGGTGGGGGGAGATAGGAAACTTGAGTGAAAACCAAAATATGATCTATCAAGAGCAATAAGCCTCTGACTAACGCCAGCAGATGCATCGAGTGTCCTAATTGACCCTATTGATTGAGACGGACAGACATGTCAGACAGATCAAGAAAAAGATCTATCCAAAAGAAAATCATCTTAGTTACATTCAATTACAAACTATATTTAAGTTTCCCCTTTTCATGCAAAATCATTAGATCTATCGCATATGTCAACATATTACCGTGCTAGAGAGCCACATTATATAAAAAGGCTTTCTGTTAAAAGAGGATCAAGGCACTCTATGATGGCAAAAAAAAAAGATGATGTTTCTGAGCTCTTGAGGTGAACAAAAATGTTTTGAAGTTCTTGCAAACATTAACGAGAGTTGTTTGCTTTCCTTAGATTGGATCAATCGATCAGGTCAATCCTTCCCAACTTGCACTATCCGCTTGGAGCCTTTGGTTTGAATTCTAAGGGGCCCTTTATCTCTTATCTTCCCATGTCCCCATTCATTACTGGACACACAAAATTAGAAATGAATTCAAGGTCATTCAGATTTCAAGTTTGGGATATAATTGGGCGCTACTCTGTATATATAAGAATACTAAATTGGCTTCAACCAAGATTGCCATCAAGTTCAAGAGAAGAAACCAAATTATATATTCCAATACATGACAAACCAACAACAAACACACTTTAGAAAAGACAACTCCATTCCTGAAATACTAGTCATCTCAAGTTTGCATTCTTAGCAGCACTAACTGTGCTCCATTCATTAAGACAAATGAAACTAAGAAAGGGATGTGTGCGATGATAAGACCTTACTTCGTATCAATCAAATAAAGATGATGATCCATGCAGAGTGTTATTAAAAGTGCGCCTTGGGCACGCCAAGGTGTGAGGCGCACGAGGCGTCAGCCATATCACTTGTCAGTACCTCATGCAAGGCGCTGGCTGTAATGCGCATGGAGGCGAGCGCTTCATCCATTAGGACTAATTGAAAGAACTTTCTTTCTTAGAGTAAATGAATTTTAGTAATTTATTATAGCAGCAGCTATTGCATTTCCCGCGAAATAAACGCTTCCATGAACCAAAAGAAAAAGCTTGGAGTTCCCAAGCAAAATAAATTATTCAGTTCCAAGAACCATAAGAAAAGGGCTTTTGAGTTCCACATAGTGAGACACCTCCTGCCGCTAACTGCATGTGCTGCGATGCCGATGATCTGCTGCCCCGACGCCGAACAGACCTGCTGCCGATGACACCAACTGGACCTTTTGCTCCAACTATGTTTGTCGCGTTTGGCCTCTCTTTCATCATCTGCGTGCCTTGGGTCTTTCTTCTCCTTCCTTTATTTACTTCGCGGACAGTGGTTGAAGTGGCGGCAGGAAGAAGCCCCGTCTCAGGGGGCTGGTGGTATTTACGGTGCTGTCTTCTCCTTACTAATTGAAAAATTGTCTAAAATCCACTATAATTTGATATTTTGATAAACATATAACTAAGTATTATAATATTTAATATAATAAAATAAGATGATTTAATTTTTTAGATACTCATATTTTTATCTATAATATACAGTTACTTTTAATTAAAAAAAAAAAAACAATATTTTCTACCATTTTTCGAATGATGAGTTGTATAATTCTTTTTTGAAGGTTTTCAATTATAGAATAAGTATGTAGGACAATTTTAACAGTAAAAGTGTTACATAATATGTTTATATATATAAATATACATTGGACACGGTCTAAAAATATAATCGTACAACCCTTTTACTAATAAAATACTATATATATTCTCTCTTTTTTTTATTTTAAATGATGATATACTCTACAATTGAACTTTGCAAATTGGATATATGCTCTCAATATATGCATTAATTAATACATTTTTAGTAGAAAATCCATCTTAAGAATAGTATTCATTGTTTCTTGCAACTAAGTGCGCCTCATGTCTACGAAGCGTGCACCCCAGTCGTGCACTTCTCGCCTCAGCCTTAGGGAACCTTTACGCCTCAATGCGCCTCGTGCCTTTAACAGCACTGCCCACGCAACAATGCTAGGTTTGGGAGAGGGACGAATAGACTCAGGCAGATGCAGCATCAAGTACCGTGCCGCTTTCAGTCAAGGCCACAAAGCAACAACAAAATAGCTCCTATTAGAATCTCTGCTAGTTTCACACAGATTAAAACTAAGACGCTTTCCTCAAACCATTTCCAATGGTCAATTTATCCTGTACTAGGTCAGTAAGGAGGCTCTGCTGCAACCCGACCCACATAACTGAAGCAAGCCTATGCTTGGCCTTGGGCATACATATAAGTCAAATCTACAGAGAAAACTTCTATGGCAGTTCTTCCTTCAAATAACAATTGTGATCATGTGGTGCGACTCAAAAGTAGTATACCCCATCAAAAAAAGTAAACTTGTGCCCATCCATACCTTAGCTGCTAGCAAACTACCCCACATTTTAAATTCACATATTGCAGTAAATAGCAACAAGCAATATCAATCGCTGCAAGTAGTATTATGGCCAAAAATTCCAAACAAAAAGAGAGAGATTGTCTTTTCTCAGCTGATATTTATTTGAGCAGATAAGGCACAAATAGCGATAATCCAAAGCAAAAACAACTAAACTAAACCAGCACAAAACTCACCTTCTTCTTTGTGGCAGTGGCACCAGCTCCTTCTACATGATCAGCCTCAGTCTTGAGGTCAACCTTCAAATCCTCAACAATACTCTTGCTCTCCAAATCCCAAATCTTAATGCCGCTCTCTGTGGCTGCACAGAGCCAGTACCTGTTTGGACTAAAGCAAAGAGAGTGGATAATAGTACCAGCATCAAGTGAGTACAACCTCTTCCCCTCAGCCAAATCCCACAACAGAATCTTGCCATCCTTTCCACCACTAGCACAGAGAGATCCATCAGGTGAAACTGCCACTGTGTTAACATAACCATTGTGACCAGCCAAAGTTGCCCTCAACTTGCAGTTTGTTAAGTTCCAGATTTTCACAGTTTTGTCCCAAGAAGACGATACAATGGTTGGCTGGAGGGTGTTTGGGCTGAACCTCACAGAGCTAACCCAGTCACTGTGAGCATCACCGTCTTGAATGGTGTATTTACACTCACCTGCATTATGATTTTATAATACAAGGTAAGCTACAGTGGTGACAGAAACAATATACAACTAATTCTAAGTCACTACCAAGGATAGAACAGACATGTGCCGAAGACAGAGTTGCAAAATATTCCTTCCCTTCACACAAAAAACAAGGGACAAAAATGTAAGTAAATATATGTGATACACACACAGATCATGGAGGAGACAGACCACTACCCTTCTTAGGAGATATGAACAACTTCATCCTTTACACATGGGACGAGAGGCAGAGGCAAGCAAAAGAAGAGCTGGACGGAGACGATTCGACAAGACCTCACCCACCTAAACCTAAATGAAGAGATGGCCTTAGATAGAGTAATGGGGGCACAACTAAGGTAGTCCTACTGCCCTTAGGCATATAGGTGGGCCGGTTTGCTTATACTTGCTACTTGCTTTTGCTGTGTGCTGTTGGTCGCTTGTTGCTTGATGCTCGCGCAGTGTATTGTGCTATGCAATGCTATGTACTTCAATGCTAGCTGCTTTATTACTTTATTGGTTGTTGCTGCAGTTTGCCCTCTCTGTGCTATGTTTGTATACCTTTCAGGTTGGGGGTTCTTGGACACAGCCTCCCTTTAGGTAGCACCTTGACAACGTAAGGCTACGTACATTTCACCCTTCTTATACCTTGTAGTGGTGAGAGCCCTAGAGGCACTGGGGTTTGGTGTTGCTGTTGTTGCTTACACACACAGATCATGAAGCATATAACATCCGGGCAAAGAAATATTGTTTTAACAAGGATCACAGCTCACACTTCGTATCCTCAGCATTATCAAGAGAAATGTGACCGACAATTTAACATTGAAGGAAGAAAAATCAACCCAAAAACAACATATAAATCATCAACTTACAAGCAAAAACTGTTACAATCAAATACACCAACACCACAAAAACGTCAGTAGTTGCAAATCAACTTAGAACACAAAAAGCAAGTCGTTTAAATCAGGCCATATTCAGCACAATGCCTTTTGAGGAAGGAATTCCAACAAGAAAAGCAGATAAAATCCAGCAAGCCAAACAAATCAGTTGACGTTATTTCTAGGATACATTTACACATTATTATTATGAGGTTTAATGCACAAACTTTACGAATAGTATTTTAATCCAAAACTTACATGCAATTAATAAGTAGTCCAAAACGACAGAATGAAAGAGTGCAAAATAGATCTCTCATCCAACTCTTCTTTATTAGTAGTGTCATAACATTGTAATTTGTGCAGGAAGAGCAAAATACTGAGGGATGATGGGTTTACAAACAAATGAAGACAGATTTTATACTCTTTCACACTATCATTTTGTTTGATACACATAACCTTTAAGCTCAAACTATTTCGCAAAACATGTAAACTAAAAAATTAATATACCAGATCTTATAGTACTAATATGTAATTTACCCATATTTCTATGGCAAATTCACAATCACATCTCCACACAACAATCAAATGACTACACAACCCAATCAGAAACATCCACCGCAAGAACAAAGGAGAGAAAAACAAAGAAAACCCATCTCACCAAGCGTGTTCCAGAGCTTGATAGTCCGATCCCTGGAAGCAGAAACAATCTGACGATTGTCAATAGAGAAAGCAACAGAAAGCACATCCTTAGAGTGACCCACAAAGCGCCGAGTAGTAACACCAGCGGCAAGGTCCCAGAGGCGGAGCTCACCATCCCATGACCCAGAAAGCGCGAACTGCCCATCTGAGGAGAGGACAACGTCCTGCACAAAGTGGGAGTGACCCGTGAGGCGCCGGTGGGGGACGGCATAGATCTTGTCGTCCTTGGTGAGTTTCCAGAGAATGAGGGACTTGTCCCTTGATGCGGTGACGATCATGTCACTGTTGTCAATGGGGGTGGCGATAGCGGTGACCATGTCAGTGTGGGCTCTCATTGTGCCCTTCAGCACCAGCTGTTCCGCCATGATTGTACGTGCGCGGCGGTGGTGAAAAGGGCGTTGGGTTAAGGGGGGTGAGAGTAGGGGGAGAAAGGAGAGAGAGAGGTTATATATCAAGAAGTGGAAAATAGGGAGCTAGGGTTTTCGAGGGTGAGGGCATGGGCAAGCGTTTAGGTAATTGGATCAGGCCGGATCCTTGATTAGCCTTGACACTTTGTAACCCACCAACTGTTTAAATCTGATTTTATCTTATCTTTTTTTTAATTTATCTCATTTAATAAGATCTATTTATATAAAATTTGTATCTTTTTATAGTAATTTATTTGCTTATATAATGCAGAAAGATCTTTTTTATATAATAAAGTGTTGATATATAAGTTTTAAAAAAAAATTATCTATTATAATCACTAGAAGAAGTTTATGATATAACCAACTAATAATATTGGGTTGAGAGAATCATGGTAATAGTTAGTCGCATTTGATTTAATTTTTTAACAGTTTAAAATTATTAAAAAGCTTTACTTAACTATAAGGCTTGCTTTGGTGGACACAAAAGATCTTATACATCTTTCACAATTTAGACAGAAAGATGAAAAATTATTTTATAACTAAGTAAAAAAAGACGTAAAGCTAGATCTTTTTTACAGATAATTTCAGAAAAATATTATAAAAGGTTATATTAAAATTAAATCTTCAGTACCATGGCCTACTTTAATTTGTTGTCCTCACCCTTACTTACCACCACCTAAGAGGGTACCAACACGCACGCACCGGATCCCATTAAAGCTCCGAAGTTAAGCGTGCTTGGGTGAGAGTAGTACCAGGATGGGTGACCTCCTGGGAAGTCTTCGTATTGCACCCCTCAGGTTGGGGGTCCTTCGAAACAACCTCCCTTCAGACCATAAAGGGAGAAGGCTGTGTACATTCATCCCTCAACCCCTGCTTAGGCGGGAGCCCTTGAGGTACTGAAAATGTTGCTTTACCCTTACCTACCTCCACCCCTTTTATGTCTATAGGTCGCAACACTAACCACTCTCCACTACCATGATGAATTATTATCATGATTCTTTTTTATCTATTATTATTTTTTGATTTATAATATTAAGTCATTTTTGTGATTACAATAAATAAGTTTCTTTTTTTAAACCTGTATCCAAATACTTTATTTTGTAAAAAAGATTTTTTATGCACTACAGATCCAAACACTTCATTGTAAAATATACAAATATTAAATTAACTGTTCTTATTGAAATAGGTAAGCTGAACCAAACGCGCCCATAGTAGTGGAGGGTGGAGAGTGTAGTGATCCATAGGGTTAAAAATAGTGGTGGTAGGTGCGAATGGTGATAAAAAATAAACATGTGTTATGCTGATAAAGATTTAGCGCTAATGTAGTCTTTTTAAAACATTTCTATAAAATAAGCCGTGTAAAAGATTTAGATTTGCATCTTTTTCTATTTAGTTATAAAACAACTTTTCATCTATAAAGAGATATCTTTTGTCAACCAAATGCAAGCCTTATAGTTAACTGATACAAGTTGATCAAGAACAATGCTAGAATCTATTGTACTGCAATGAAAAGACTACACTTGAAAAGAATGAGGGAGAGGAAGAAGATAGAGTTTAAGGGAGAGAAAGAATGGTGTTTTGTCATTATAATTGGATACCTCCTCACAATTACAAGCGATCCCTTTAATATGAATCAACAACTGCCCAAACAACTTCACAACAATCCAAGTTTAGCCGTAACTAACTAACAAACCTGAAGAAGCCCATACAATTGTATGGCTAGTCCTTATTTTACAATTATCCCATATCAGTGGCCGCCCCTTAAGCAACACCCTTGTCCTTAAGGGTGAAAGTGAGGAAACTTGCGTTGGAGATCAAAGATGAACTCCCAAGTAAATTCTTCCCTTGTTGCACCTTTCCATTGAACAAGTACCTTGGTAGCGGCTCTATTTCCCCTGTGTACCATCTTCCTATCAAGTATGCATTCAGGCTCCCTATGCTGCAGAACATCAGACAGTTGAGGATGGGATACCCTAATTATAGTCAATGGACCATAGTGAAATTTCAGCTAAGAAACATGGAAAACCTCGTGTATTTGAGCTAAGGAGGGTAATGCTAATATGTATGCCACTTTTCCCACTACAGCACAACTTGAAATAGGCCAAAGTACTTAGGGGACAACTTCATATTATGTCTAGAGGTTATTGTTATTTGACGATATGGATGAAGCTTTAAGTACACCCAATCCCCTACTTAAAAGCTTATGCCACTTCACCTACTATTGTCATATTGTTGCATATGATTTTGGGCTTCTACAAATGAAACTTGAGCACGTTTATCTTGCCTTCCCTGCTTGTCAAACTATGATCAACTGCGTCCATGTTATTCTCCCCTGGCAAGTAGGGTATGTGGATAGGTGGTGCTTTCCCGTACATGACCTCGTGGAATGTCTTTTGAATATAAGAATGCCATGCGGTATTATACCATCACTCAGCCATAGAAAGCCATTTGGTCTAGTGAGAAGGATTGGTGCTCATACACCTCAAATGGGTTTCTAAACCTCTATTTACTACTTCCGTTTGACCATCAATTTGAGGATGGTAGGAGGTAGATAAATGGCGATCAACTTCTTGTATAGTAAACAATTATTGCCAAAATTCCCTTTGGAATATTGCATCACGATCACTGATAATGGTACTTGGTAAGCCATGGAGCTTGTAAACATTGTCCATGAAGGCTTGAGCTAATGTCAGTGCAGAATAAGGATGTGTAAAAGACATAAAGTGAGCAACCTTACTAAGTTTATCCACAACTACAAAGGTGACATCCTTTCCAAAAGAGCAAAGTAATCCCTCATTGAAGTCCATGGAAATGTCGGTCCAAATTGTTGATGGAACATGCAATGGCTAGATCAGTCCAAGAGGAGACACGTTTTCATGTTTACAAGCTTGACAAATAGCACATTCTTTCATAGAGCCATGGACAGATTTAGTCATTCCCCTCAAAAAAAAAAAAAAAAAAAAAGGAGTGACCTGACCCTTTATAGTGTTGCATCATGGCTTAAGTGACGTCTCTGAGGAGAAGAATGTAGCCATTGGAGAATTTTATGCCTTATCTCTTTTCTTTTTAACTAGTTTTGGTGCGAAGTATAATGAGAAGCTTGTAACTTTCCTTCTTGCAATTATGCAATTAGTTGCTTCAATTGAGGATCAGTCTACCAAGTAAGCTGTAACACAGGATACAAGCTAGTCTTCGCTGCTGATAACATCATACATGTAACTTCATGGCTGGGTATTCTAGACAAAGCATCAGATACTATATTCTCTTTGCCCTATTTGTATTGGATGACAACTAAGTTCCAATAACTTGGATGACCATAGCTGTTGGAAATGTGTGCTAAGTTTCTACTCCAATAAGAATTTCAAGCTATGTTAATCAGTTCTCATAATGAAAGTAACATTGATGAGATACTGTGTTATGACCTGGGAATCCAAGGCATGAGTTGGTTAAGTGCTGCGTTCTAGTTGAATAAGCTGCTGCAAGTTGCTACGTTGGTGTTCTATTTTTGTGTAGCTGTTAGTTAGTGTTCTTGGTGCCAAAAGTGCTTATGTTAGTTAGTTAGATATTTTGCTATGAATTAGATATTTTCCTAAGTGAAGTTGGTTGCTAGCTTTGTCTTGGTTCAATGTATTAGTTGCTTATAAGTAGTAGTTCAAGTGTAATAATGAATCATTCAATGATAATCACAAAATATCTCAATTTGAGATCAATCTCTCTCTCTCGTCTAACTCTCTCTTTTTCTAATCTAACTTTCCTTAATCTCTCATCTAAATTCACTTCTCTTTTCATCTAAACACTCAACTATCTTCATCTATCTTAGGTTATGGTTTGAGATTCAATCTCGATCATAACAATTGGTATCAGAGCCTCATTTGGCTTCCAATCGAGCTCTTAAACAAGGAAAAAAAAAGTTGAAATCAAGTTGTTATTGCTGCGCAAGTGATTTAGATGCTTTGCAATTGGCTTAGTTGAATCAATTCAACTAGATTGAGTTGTAATGTGTTAAGCCTTGCGTGCATGCTGAAATTGATCAATTAAAATAGGTTTTGGTGTTGATTTTAGCTCAGTTTTATCATATCCAAGCTCAAGTTGATCCAGTGGCAGTACCAGTGGAGATTCAGTTTGATTGTGTAAGTGTTCAAAGTTGTGAACTCGCTGCAGTACCCTTGAACATAATCAGGTTCTGCTTTGGAATACATTCAAGCTCAGATTATTGCTACTGTTGAAACAAAATTCAACAATCATCAAATGGCTGGAGGATTAACCACGCAATCCGAAACTGCAAATGCCGCAGCTGCTGCCAATGTTGGTCCTAATGTCTCCTATGCTTCGGTTATGAAAGCTAATGTTGCAGTTGAACCTGAATATCTTTTTGTCTCTCAATTTAAGGAGGAGATGAATGAAATGTTTAGAATGCAGATGGATTAGATGATTGCTCGAATGCAGCAGCAGCACCTGGAACAAGATTACAAGTTTACTGAAATGCAACAATTGCAGTTGGAACGAGATCAGAAGCTTTCTGATCAAATGCAACAACTACAATTGGAACAAGATCAAAAGATTTCAGATCAATTGCAGTAACAATCTCAGCAATTGCAACAATTGGAAGAAAGGCTTACTGGTTTGCAAGATCAGGTCAATAGACAGGGAGTTACGTCCGGTGTTGGAATCTTGTTGCCTATGTTGCTGCTGACTCTCAAGATGGAGCACAAGTTGCTAATATGTCTATTAGTTCTCAAGCTTATCTCCAATCAGCTGATGTTAGACCTCAAAATCAAGCTCCAGAAGTTGAAGTAACTACCAGACCTCATGAACATCTACTTGATCAAGTGCAAATTCGATCTTCTAGAATGAATCTTGAACAGAATGATAATCCTCCCGATCATTTAGTACATATCAGATCGAGTAATATTAATGCAGGATAGTTTGATCATCCACCGGATCCAACACATACTCGACCTGCTTGTTTGTTTGGAGAACATCTTGTTCGGCCACCAGATCAGGCTCAGCAACATTAACATGGACAAATTTCCTCTGAAGATGGTTGCTTACAAAGAAATGATGTTACTTCTGGTAGTAGAGGGAATGGGTTTAGACAACCGAGTGTACAAATTAAAATTTTTGATGGAAAGCAGCCACAATCTTGGTTAAGGAGATGTGATCGATATTTTCACTTCTATCACATTCCGGATGAGGAAAAGGTGGAACTGTTAGCTGTGTAGCTTCAAGGAGATCATGAAGTTTGGCTCCATAGTTTATTGAAGAGCAATCCCACGCTTTCATGGGTTGAATTTATGGTAGAGCTTTGTGAACACTATGGTGATGAAGATTCCAGTGACATTGTTGATAACTTCAACAAGGTGTTTCAAGTAACAACGGTGAATGAGTATATGATAAGGTTTGAGAACCTTAGAGCGAGTATGATAACTGTCTATTTTCAAGCCCCTAAGTCATTTTATGTCTCAAGCTTCATCTGTGAATTAAAGCCTAAAATCAAGAACCCTGTGAAGGCAATTGGTCCTAGTTCTTTATCCAAAGCCTATGCAAAGGCTAAGCGGTTTGAGGCCACGGTTTTAGCATCCAATGATGGGCCAAAGCACAGAGGAAAAAGTTCCCAACAACATCAGAAAGGGTCAGATGAATCCATAGTTGCTTGTACTATTGAAAAGAAGCCTCAAAGGCTCTATTTTAAGAGCAATCAGTCGTACGAATTTGGCCATAAGTGTAATCCTAAATTCCTTATGATAGTTAGAGGAGTAAGTGTTGAAGAGCAATCTGAAAGTAATGAGTCCGAGACTGATGTTGAGGGTTCAAACCAGGAAGTTTGCATTAAGGATGAAGTAGAGATTTCCATGCAGGCTTTGAGAGGACATTGAGCTCATAACACAATCAGGATCAAGGGAAAAGCGGGCATGAGGTCTATTGTCATATTGATTGATAGTGGAAGCACTCATAGTTTTATTGATTTGAAAGTGGTGAGAAAAGTGGGCCATAAAGTGATCAAAACCCATCCTCTAGCTGTGACAGTTGCTGATGGGAATTCTATTCTGACTCAAACTACAAGTTTGAGTTTGATTTCAGAATTTTGCCATTGGGGGGTTGCGATATAGTTCTTGGAGTTGACTGGATGAGTTCTTTCAACCCGGTGTCCTTTGATTATGCTAAGCAAACTGTGTCTTTGGAAAGACAAGGATCGAGTGTCACATTGCGAGGCATGGGAGAGCACTCTCAATTACAGTTGATTAGGGGAAGGATCTTAGAAGGTGTAATTAGACAAAAGCTTATCAATGGGTTGGACAACTCTTTGCAATATCGCATACTGAACTTGGGAGGAGCCACATTTCTAAATAGCCAATTTTCTAGCTTCCATTCTTGAGGACAAGAATGTTTTCAAGGGGAAGGGAATGTTATGACCCGGGAATCCAAGGCATGAGTTGGTTAAGTGCTGCGTTCTAGTTGAATAAGCTGCTACTGTTTGCTGTGTTGGTGTTCTGTTTTTGTGCAGCTGTTAGTTAGTGTTCTTGGTGCCAAAAAGGCTTATATTAGTTAGTTAGATATTTTGCTTTGAATTAGATATTTTCCTTAAATGAAGTCGGTTGTTAGCTTTGTCTTGGTTCAATGTATTAGTTGCTTATAAGTAGTAGTTCAAGTGTAATAATGAATCATTCAATGATAATCACAAAATATCTCAATTTGAGATCAACCTCTCTCTCTCTCTCATCTAACTCTCTCTATTTCTCATCTAACTTTCTCTAATCTCTTATCTAAATTCGCTTCTCTTCTCATCTAAACTCTCATCTATCTTCATCAGTCTTAGGTTATGGTTTGAGATTCAATCTCGATCATAACATATTGCTTCCATTGTTGTACAGTGTACACTACTAAAAGCAACTCCTTCTCATATACAGATAGAAGTTAACGCTTGGGACTCAGGGGTTTGTTGATAAAGGCCAGAGGATGATTGCTCTGAATCAGGACCGCTCCTATACCAACAATGCAGGCATCATTCTCCATAATAAATTGTTGAGAGAAATTAGGCGAGGCTAACACTAGAGTTGCACACAGAGCTTGTTTTAGAGCTTCAAAAAAAATGAGTACCCTATGATCAGAAATTAGGCAAGGTAGTTGAGTGGCTAGCTAACATAGTTCCTATGATAAAAAAGAATGGCAAAGTCATAGTGTTTGTTGTCTTCAAGGGCTTAAATGCAACTATGTCAAAGGATGAATACCCCCTGCCCATTGTTGATGTTGTCATTGATTCAGCTTCCAGGAATGAGATCTTGTCCTTTATGGATGGGTATTGTGGGTATTACTGGGTCATGATAGCTTTAGAACATACCTGCAAGACTGCGTTTAGGTGCCCCGAAACAGTAGGGACCTTTGAATGGGTGGCTATGCCGTTTGGGTTTAAAAACACTGATGTTATTTACCAGCGAGTCATGAATATGATTTTTCATGATTTGATTGGAAAGACCGTGGAAGTCTACATTGATGACACAGTGGTCAAATAGAAAACCCAAGTTGAGCACTCGGAAGATTTAAGGTGTGTTTTTACGAATGACAAGCCACAATCTCAAAGCGAACCCATTAAACTGTGCCTCTGGGTTTAAGCTGGAAACTTCTTGGGCTTCTTGTGAGCCAAAGGGGGATTGGGATTAACATAAATAATGCAAAATCCATTCAGAATGCTAAGCAACCCTCTAATGAAAAGGAATTTCAACATTTCTCCGGGCATGTCAATTTCCTAGGACATTTCATCTCAAATGTGGTAGGAAAAACTAAAGGCTTCTTACCATTATTAAGCTTAAAGTCTGAACGAGAATTTAAATAGGAGGAGGAACGTCAAACAGATTTTGAGGCCATTAAAGAATATTTTATCATCCCACCAATGTTGATTCCTTCAAAGCAGGGAAGCCATTGAAAATCTATGTTACTGCCTCTGTTAAGTCCATAAGCTATTTGTTAGTATAGGACAACGAGCAAGGGTTTGAACAAGCGGTGTTTTACCTGAGCTCTTGTTTGAAACATGGATTCAAAATAAAATACACTTTCGTAGAAAAGTTGTGTTTGTCTTTGTATTATGTGTCTCTAAAGCTATGACATTACTTCCTTGCATTCATTATTTATGTAATTGCTTAGACAGATTTCCTTAAGTACATGTCAGATAGGCCACTAATGGGAGGGAGGTCGAATCAGTGGAGCATTGCTTTACTTTAATACGAGTTATTGCATATGTAACAAAAGTCAGCAAAAGACCAACTCTTGGCAGACTTCTTGGTTGACCATCCTAACATAGAAGATGAATCGACTCATGAAAAGGGGAGGTTTTGGTAATAGGAATTGCCCCATGGAGACTTTTCTTTGACGGATCAAAGACTAAGTCCAGTGCTAGGATAGGTGTCATCATTGAGTCTACCCCAGGAGTCATTACCAAACCTGCTATCACCCTCATGGGTAGATGCTCCAATAATGGAGCAAAATATGAGGCATTAATCATTGGCCTCAAGACTCTCCTTCAAATGGGAGTCCCTATAGTAGAAATAAGGGGAGATTGACTGCTAGTAATTTACCAAGTAAAGGGGAGTTTCAGTGTTTGAGTGACACTTCTAATAGATACATTTCAATAGTGCAAGAACTAATGAAAAAAATTGATGAGGTCAAGATTGAGTATATCCCTCGAGATCACAACAAGGTTGTCAATAACTTGGCTAAATTGGCCTCTAGCTATAAGCGACCATGAACTTGGTGCCAAGAATCCATGGTCATTCAGACCAATGTCTTAGAACATGATCATGAGATCACTGAGTCCCTTGTATCTAAGAGCAAGGTGGTTTCAAGGACTCCCCTTGACTGCCTTGAGATATGGATAAACCTTGTTGAAAAGGTTGAGGAATGGAAAAAACCTATTGTGTTTTAGAAATCCCCAACAGTTTAGTAAAGATGAGAAAATAAAAATGAGAGCACAGAGGCATCACCTAGATGATGAATCTCAGGAGTAATACAAAAAAGATGCCAATGGAGTCCTCCTCAAGGGCCTAGACTTAGATGAAGTCATGTTAGTCATGGTAGGGGCACATGAAGGCATTTGCGGATCTCATTTGGGAACAAGATGCACTGGTTGATCAGGCGTTATGGCTATTACTGGCCATCAATGATGAATGATTGCATCAAATACACCAAAGGATGTGAAGCATGCTACAGACATGGCATGTCCTCAGAGTCCTTGTATCTGAGACTTACGCAATAGTTAAACCATGGCCATTTGAGGATGGATAATGGATATCATATGAGAGATTAATCCCCCATCATAAAAAAAACACTCTTACATCCTAGTAGCTATGGACTACTTTAAGAAGTGGGTTGAGGCTAAACCATACAGAATATAAATCAATAGGATGTGTCTGAGGTCAAAGAGTCTACTAAGAGTTCTAACATTGAAATCTTAAACTTTACTCCTTATTATGACCAAGTAAATGACTAAGTAGAGTTAACTAACAAGATTCTTAAGGCCAATATTAAAAAGATGATTGAGGATAACCCTAGAAGGTGGCATGAGCTGTTACTTGATGCTCTTTGGACTTATAGAACGTCTAAAAGAGACGCCTCTGTGGCAACTTCTTTTCACTTGACGAATGGCCACAATGTTATGCTCTTAATGGAAGTGACAGTTTAATCCACAAGGGTGGCTCAACAAGGAAAGTTTTTTGAACTTGATTATAGACATGCCTTGATGGATGAACTAAATGACTTGGATCAAGATAGGCTTGATGCTCTTCATAAGCTTGAAAAACAAAATAGAAGGGTAGCAAAGCGTATAATAAAAAAGGTGAACAAGATCCTTCAATTTGGGAGGCTTAGTCTAGAAAGTGGTTTTTCCCATTGGCCAAAAAGGACATTGTCCACGGTAAGTGGTCTCCAAACTAGAAAGGTCCACTTAAGGTTGTTAAGGTTTTTGTGGGCAATACCTACTTACTTTTAGACATAGATTAGAGGACATATCAGTGCTAAATTCTTACAGAAATATGTGCCTTCAATTTGAGATTCTAATGAAGAAGTACTTAAGTTTAGATTCACAAAGTTATGGGCATAATTTCATTATCAATGCCTTGATGATCCAAATGAGGGTTCTTGAGATAATAAAAACTTAGCTTCTGAGAGACATATTTAAAACATAATGTGTAAATTCATTAATGAACGAGCAAGTACATGAAGTTTGTACAACAAAAAGAAAAATATAAACTTTACAGCTCAGTGTCCATTTACAAGGAATGAAGCCAAAAAGAAAAGCTCTAATCCTAGCCAAAGATTCTTCAATATCTATCAACTAAGTTGCAGCTTGATTTTGCTGGTTATCTGCTGAGATGACTCGTTCTTGAAGAGTTTGTTATTCCTATTAAGCCTCTAATGCTGCATGCTCTACTTCATGGATCCTTGAGTCTTGAGTGGCATCTTGTTGTTCTAGGATTGTGAGTTTCCCTCAGAGCTGGCCTAATTGTTTCTTTAGCATCTGAATCTAATCTTTGGTCGCTCAAATCTCCTTAGCTTGCTGAGTATGAGTGTCCTTGGTAGCTTGGAGTTCCTTAAGCAAAAGGTATGGGCCCCCAAGGCATATTGAACGACTGAGCTCCTTGATTGCAAACTGGCAATGGCGCTTCTGCCTCAAAAGAGAGGGAACCTCCCAAGAAACCTTAATGAGGATTCTCTCAAGGGTCTAGAGCTCCTTTGTAATAAGTAGTGTGGCCTTTGGATCATTCTGCAAGCCTCTCACAGGGGCCAGGGCTTCTAGACTGTTTGAAATTGAGGCCCAAGCTTGGATTGGAAATTGAACCAAGGTACCTGGTCTTTGTGACCATAGGGATGACTCTGGATCTAGTTGCTGAAAGTCTAGCCTCCTACTTACTCCAAGCCTTTCATGAGGAGAGGTAATTCTTGGTGAGAAAAGAGCATGAGGGGTGGCCTGAAACATGAAACAAGGTGCATTAAAAACCCATGAGGTTTATAGCATTGTGATAAGAGCTAATGAAAAGAGTTGGGTCCTTACTCTTTGGTGTCTCGAGCGAAGTTGGGGTTGTTGTTGATTCTTGCTCCTCATGAATGGGAATATTTATTTCGGTTAGCGTGTCTGCTAGAAGACAGTGAGTTAGAGCCAATTCATGGTTCAAATAAGAATAACTCATGAAGTGAATGGAGCCATTGTTACCTCTATGAGCTTCTTCAATCGTAACTTAAGGCTCCCAAGATAAAAGATATGGGGCTTGGATGGGTTCTTGTCTCAGTGGAGTCAAAAGAGGTGCCCGAGCCAAGACATCGTCTGTTGTTGCCTTAAGATGGAGGACATAGAGCGTCTTGCTTCCTCCATAGTTGAATCAATAGGCTCTGCTTCGGTTAGAGATTCTAGAACTTGGTCTCGGGAGGGGGGCGGGGTGAATTAGGAATATCGACAATGATGGGAGTTGCTTGAGGTGCTGAGACAACCTAGAATCATAAAGAAGGTTAGAACAGTTTGGGAGAAAGCAAGCAGGAATAGAAAAGTCAAACTTGGAAAAGTAAATACCTCTTGCTGTGGGACTCTTGCCCTCCTCTTTCTTACTAATTGGGTGATTGGCTCTTCTTCTTCTTCTTTGGCCAGTTGAGCCCTCCTTATTGCTAAGGTAGTTGGGGTTGTGCTTCTGCTTCTCTTTCTCGAGCTGCTTATTGTAGATGTAGGTGTTGTAACTTATGGAGACTCCTAAAATAGCAGCCTAGTAAAACTCCTCATGGCTTAGGGTGATTCTTGAACACTTCTCTAAGGAGTGGGGCCCATATATAAAAAAAAACCTTGAGTGAGTCTATCAAATTGCTTAAAATTTAAAGGCATACAAGCACCATGATAAAATGGCTACCTGGTAGGATTTGCTTGAGTCAAGCTTCCTTGAGTGTTGGAGTATGAGCTATTCCCGAGTTGGTAGCTGCAAGCTTAACATAACTGGTAAAATACTACTTGGCGATTCTAGCCTCTAAGGAGGACCATTAGGCTTGGTACGAAGCTATAAACATTGGGTTGCATATAGGGTGTACCTGCGTGGTACCGGATCACCGTATCAACTCCTAATTGTTAGGTTGGTCTGGTAAAGCTCCTCGAGTTGAAGAAGACGTAAGGAGGCTCTCTTGGCCCACCAAAGGTTCCTAGTCGAGACATTAGGAAAAGAAATATCTTGGACATACTGAACTGCTTGGCAAATAACCCAGGCTTGTAAGATTCTACACCAAGTTGAGTCTAGCGGTAAATAATGGAAATCTTAAGGGCAGGCGATTACCTGCCATTGTTGGGAATTCATGTTTATAGAGACATCTTGATCAAGGTTCATTTTTCTAAACCAAAGTGGACCAAACTTCCTTTCCATAAAAGGAGTCCATTCGACTCCAAACCTATTACTTGAAGCTAGAAGATGCTCGAGGCAGCGCTCCAGGGACCATCTTGGAGGAAAGAGGACCTCCATACATGCAAAATATTCTCCATAGCAGGTGATCACATTATTTGTATGGATGAAGGGGCCTTTATGACAAAGATAAGGGAAGTAGGCTTGAGCCCATAACTGGACAAGCCATAGGGGACCTCTTATTTGGACAACGTAGTTTTTCACTACAAGGTCCCTATGGAAACCATGCACTTAGGCCAAGAGTAATGGTCCCAAAGCAAAAGGACCACTGCTGAAGGCCAAGTTAATTGTCGCCATCTTAAGAGACATAAGAACGGTGTTGGAGGAGTTCGTCAAGAAAAGCTTGTTCAACTAGAACAAGTAAAAAGAAACTTCTTCTTCTTTAGAGCCTAGCTTGAATTCATGAACTTCTTGTAAAAGAAGTTTAAGAGGTTTCATAGCTAGTGGACAAAGAAGTGATAGAAAAAGTAGAGGAAAAAGCTTCAACCTCTTTCGAGAAGAAAAAGTCTAAAGAAAGCTCAAAGACCCAAGGTGAAAGACTTGTTAGGGTTGCAATATCCCACAAAGTGATCCTAAGAAAGCCCTAAGGGAGGACAAAAACATTGTCACATGTGTTCAAACAACAAGTGAGGTATATTACAACAGGATAATTATACCAAGACCTTGGAAAGTCTGGTGACCTTAAATAAGAGAAAATCTCCCCACTTCTGCTGGAGATGAAGCGTTAACTAGTCCACCTAAGTAGCATATTGCCTCATCAAGAATGTTGAACCCTTGAAGGGGGTTGATCTTTTCAAATGTGATGTTCGCCCTAGCTTTGACTTGCTAAGAAGGTGCAGAGCAAAGGAGAGTCCAAGGTATAAGGGAAAATGCCCTTAAGGCTGGGCACGTCCTCCATGGGGTTGAAGATGGGACCAAGAATGAAGGGTCTGTTACGTTTTCCTTTGATATTTTGATGTAATAAAACACTTAAGTCTTAGCCGGGTTTGAATTAAGCAATTTAGGCGCCAAATTTAGTTAGGCTTGGCTTCCGGTAGTGTTTTGGCGGGAGTCTAGTTTAAGCAAGGGATTTTGATGGCTTGTTTCAATTTACCTTTAAATAGAGTGATCTTATGTAATTTTCAGGTATTCAATAAAATTTACCTATCTCCTTGAGATAAACTTCTTTTCTCATCTTAATCTCTCTATTTCCTCATCTATTTTCAATTCTTCCTCATCCCTTACTCTTTTCCCCTTAAGTTAAGATACCCCCTTTCAGATACACATAAGGGGATTCTACTCAAATGGGATAGAGTCCAAAGGGACTTGAAACTTATCGCAAACAAGGGAGTTATCTAATTGCACCAACCGATCGAGGAGCTCCACTGGACTGCCTGCCTTGGGAATGGCAATAGAAACACTGTGGGTAATGCGAGCCATTATTAAAGTCAAAGATTAGAGTTCTAAAGGAAGAAGTAGAGCTTGTCGCAAGAACACACAAAAGAGCTTGAAAGCAAGATTTGAGCCTTATAGACTACAAAGGATTTGAATGCAGTACATAAAGTGAGGGATTTCAATCCCAAACAGCTTGAGTATTTATAAACGTAGGAGAATAGAAAAAAACCTTAAGCATTAAACAATTCCACTTAAAGTTGCCTATAGCCGTTAGGGGCCAAATCAGGCAAATCTCTTACCCATTAGAAATCTGAAATTACCAACAGCTAAAAGGGGAGGGGGGAGGGGGGGGGGGGGGGGGGGGGGAATTTGTATACACCCCAAACTCAAGGTGGTTGGAGTGACGTCATTTAGAGATAAAAGGAAATGTGCATAACACGTGGAGCCATGCCCGAGGCATAAATGACTTAAAAAATTAAGAATAACGGCGTCTCAAATCCTACCACTTGATAAACTGAAGCCTCAAAGTAGAAGCATATCGAGATGACTGATAGGGCTAAGGAGGTTCGAGCTTGAGGTAGTTACTAGGAGTGTTGCGGGAAAGGTAATGGCCAAACTTGAAGCAGTTATTTGGAGCGCATATCAAAGGAATGTGGGCCTCAAGTATATTCAAAGGAGAGTGGATGAACATCATGAGAAGACCAGGGGAACCTCAAGCACGCGTGTCAATGCACGTTCAACACTAATTCAATGTCATGGAAAGGATTGAGGCTGAATGTGGGACACATATGCCACATATTAAGAGTGCATCAGTTAGATTCTTGGGCCATAAATAGAGGGCTCCAGTTACGTTATAAAGGGTCCAGCATCAAACATACAAAATTTCATCAAGTTTTTCTACAATACACTTGTGCTTTATTTCTTTTTCTTTTCTTGGGAGTAGTTTTATTGTAGCTTTTGTCCTTAGAGCAACACACTTTAGGGTTTCAGGTATGACATTCTTGCATAAGCTTTGTTCCCAAAATCAACTAGTCAAGTTTAGCGTTATTGGTTCAAGGCTTTGATGACCAAGCCCTAAGGCTTGATTGCATTGGTCTTAAATTGGTGTCATGACTTAGTAAGTGAAGTGAATTTAGGTTTGAGTCATAGTTAGGGCTTTGACAGCTAAGGCTCTGACCTTAATTGCATCGTTCCTAATCCAGTGATCTAAATTCTTTGCTCCACCTTAATCTTTTCAAGTTTTAAGTCATTTGAGTTATAATAAGTCAAGAGTGCCAGCCTAAAGATCTAGAAACTCGGGCTTATGAGTGGACTGCTTAGCTCTTGAACTTGTCTCCAACCCAATTTCTAGCTCTTAAGTGCACTAGGTAAGATGCTTGTGATTACTGTCTAGGTCAGATCCATTTTCCTTTAATTTATTGTAACAAGATATTAAAATTAAAAAACCCAAAAAATATACAATTGAGTCTCCTTATTTGGAGCGTGAGCATAATCCACATTATTATTGCAAATCGAAATCAGATTCACCAAAAAACATCAACCCTCTTCTGAGGTGGTTGCTTATAGTCAAACACGTGCGGTTTGAAATTTAGACTTGCTCCCAAGTTGAGGCAATCCCCGTTTTGCATGTTGGTCTGATTTTGTAGTTACGACGATCACACACAAACCGAAAGCAAAAAAAAAAGAGCAAACAACCATCTAACACGATTAACCCAAAATTCGAGATGGCTCGACCTGACTAAAACTTGGCCCAAGTTGCCTCGAAACTTGAGATAACTCAAACTCGTAGTGAATTGACCTAAAAACTTGACCTAGCTGAACAAAAACCTGGAATCATTCAACTCGATTGACTCAAAACTCGAAATGACTCGAATTGTTATGTAGTTACAATTCCAGTTTTTGATTCCATTGATTATCCAAACATGCAATTTCAATTACATTCCAATTCCAATTGTCACTAGATTTAGAATTCGAATTATAATTACACAATCCAATTTCAATTTTAAGTATCAAACAGAGCCTTAGAAGTAGACTCATTTAGCTAATTTAGGCTTGAGTGGAACTTGCTTGGCTTCATGCCTAACTCATATAGCTCAACCATTGCTGGGTTAAGAATACTTGGACTTATAACTTAGCTCGATTTGACTTGTTTAATCTCGTTTGGGCCTGCCAGTTGCTAAGTTACTAAGCTTTAACTTTGCTCATGCAACAAAATGATGCAGGAATAAATCATGGGGTTGAAGCACGAGCTTTTATTCTTTGTTGCAAATCGGATAATGGAATGGTGAGGGGCTGAGTGAAAGATTTTGACCTCTACTTGCCGCTAGAATGGAGTTTAAAGCTGGGTTTTGTATTTTTTTTTTTTTTTTTGTGTGTCTTAGTTTAAAGCTCTTTTAATCCTATTAGAAGTAGGTGTTCACAAAAACTCGAAACCGAAAAAATCGAACCGAAACTGAGAAAACCGAATCGAAAATTTCGGTTATTGAGTTGGAAGAAGCGGTTTGGTTACCGAACTGATAAAAAATCCTGTTAATTTGGATGGTTACAGTTCATAGGTTCTATTAAAACGGTTAACCGAATAAACTGATTAGTATATTTACTAGGGCATTCTAGTTGTGCATTATAAGTTATCGTCTAGTGTGTAAATATTCATGCTTAGTTTTATATGATTATGAGTTCAATTTAATTTAGTTTCAACTTTTTATATATCTAACCTAAGCCAATCTAAATTAACATAACAATTGTGTAGACTTAAAAATAAAATTGACAACCTAAACCTAATTAGTTACTTGGCTTATGTGCTTTTTAGAGTAGCAAAATTTTAGAATTTAAATAAGTGAGAAAAATACTTGAATTTCTTTTTTAATAAATAGTTATCCGATTAACTGAACCGAACTAACTGATACCGAAATTTCTGTTAGCTGATTTTAAACGAGTGATAATAGTTATTGAATTTTCAAATTTTTGTTAAATGATTACCGAATCGATAAATTAAACAATACAGTTAACCGAAAATGAATACTCCTAATTAGAAGTACATGTTTAATCATGGAAGGAGTTTATAGTCTGTCTTATTTTCTTCTTGAAAATTTGTTTTTATTTTAGTCCTAGTTGTTTACATTTAGGAGTTTGTCTGCTTTTGCAATTATATTTAGGGTATTTTATTAAAAACTACGTAAATTTTAGGTGCATTATTAAAAAAATTTTCTAAATTTTCTAATTTTTTAAAAAATTAGCTAAAGTTTCCCAACTTTTTCAATGTCATACATTAATTTTAATATCGTTAATATCCGTTAGTTTTTTTCAAAACTTTTTCAATGTCACACCTTAATTTTAACACTGTTAATATCCGTTAGTTTTTATGCTTATGTAGCATTAAAAAATTTTTTAAACATAAAAATTACTTTTTAAAATATATACAAATTTTAATATACATAAAATAATTTTTTTAAATATTTGTAATTATTTTAAATGTAAATTCGAATTTCTTAAGAAAATACTTTTTTTCTTTTCAAAAGCTACGGAAGCAAAAGCTAACAGATGTTAATGGCGTTAACATTAAAATGTGAGACATTGAAAAATTTTGAAAACTTAATTTTTAAAAAAATTAGAAAAAGTAAATAATTTTTTAAAACTATACCTAAAATTTAGGTAGTTTCCGGTTAAAAAAATCCATTATATTTATCTTTGAAATCCGCTAACCCTATGTCCATATATACTATATACAGGTGTTTTCCTTTTGCTTTGGAAAAAGCTCTTTGATTGCAGTAAAATTAATATTTTAAGTTATGGTCATTTAGATATTCAAATTTGTATTTTTATTATTAAGTCAATTTGTGAGGAAATGTGAAAATCTCAAGTACTAAATTCGAATCAAATATCACAACAATCAAAAAGTAAAATAGACTAAAGAGAATCAAATACAAGAACACAGCAATTTACGTGGAAACCCTTCTACAATCGAGAGGGGAGAAAACCACGGGCGAAGATTGGAGTTTTTATTATTGAATCGAAAAGAAGAATTACAATCATTCCTCTCTCTCTCTCTCTCTATATATATTTGGTGCGGCGCCGCTGGGAAAAAGTAGTTGGAATAATACTGACGTAACCCTGCGTCATTATTTATACCCGCGTGGAAACGCGGCTCCTGACCGATCGGGCAGTCCCGATTGAATCGGTAGTTCACCGATAGATCGGTGAGCTCTCTGCAGGCGTCCCATATTTACGTAACATTCCCGATCGATCGATGTTTCACCTGATCAATCAGCCTCCTTTCGGCTTCCCTACTTAGACTTCCAATGAATTTTGTGACATATTCCTAACAAATCTTTACCTTGGCTCAAAATTTATCACAATAATAAAAAACATCTCCATCTTCTCCAATAACACCCCCACACCTGGGTTAACAAACTGAAACTGTAAGTCCAACTAAATTCGAGCAATGCTCGAATTTCCTGCCGAGTAAAACTTTAGTGAACATATTTGCTGGATTATCTTTAGCACTAATCTTCTTCAACTCCACCTTCAACTCATCAATCAGATCTCTAATAAAATGATGCTTGACATCAATGTGCTTCGTTCTGTCATGATGCGTCATCTGATCTTTAGCTAGGTGAATCGCTAACTGTCTATCACAGTAAACTCCAACGGTACCCTGATCAACACTAATCTCACTAATCAAACCCCTCAACCAGATAGCTTCCTTAAATGCTTCTGTAACTGCCATGTACTCGGCCTCGGTAGTTGACTATGTAATAACTGATTGTAGACAAGCTCTCCAACTGATGGCGCTGTCTCCCAAATAGAACACGTAACCAGAAATATACTTCCTCTTATCAAGATCTCCACCATAATCAGAGTCAACATACCCTATTAAGCAACATTTACTTTTCCCAAATTTCAAACAAACATTAGAAGTGCCACGTAAGTACCTGAGAATCCATTTAACAGCTTGCCAATGTTCCTTTCTTGGATTCGCCATGTACCTACTCACTTTGCTCACATCATAAGCAATATTTGGACGATTACATACCATAGCATACATGATACTACCCAAAGCACTAGAATAAGGGACCTGAGACATGTACCTGACATCCTCCTCTGTCTGAGGTGAATCCAATGCTAAAAGCTAGAAGTGAGCTACTAAGGGAGTGTTAACTGGCTTAGCATCCTTCATGTGAAATTGATCCAGAACCTTCTTAATGTACTTCTCTTGAGACAAGTAAAACTTTCTAACTTTTTGGTCCCTGCCGATCTCCATGCCAAGAATCTTCTTAGCTGCTTTTAAGTCCTTCATCTCGAACTCGCTTTTCAACATTGCTTTCTAGTCATTAACATCTGTCATGTCTTTAGCTGCAATTAACATATCATCAACATATAACAGAAGATAAACAAATGAGCCTAAATCTGTCTTTCTGAAATACACACAACTATCATACTTGCTCCTGAAGAACCCATGGCTAGTCATGAACTGATCAAATCTCTTCTACCACTATCTAGTTGACTGCCTCAAACCATATAAAGATCTCTTCAACAAACAAACATGGTCTTCTTTTCCTTCTACAACGAAACCCTCAGGCTGATGCATGTAAATACTCTCCTCTAGCTCACCATGCAAAAATACAGTTTTCTCATCTAACTGCTCAAGCTCTAAATCATGCGTAGTTACTAAAGCAAGTATCACATGTATGGAACTATGTCTAACAACAAGTGAGAAAATATCATGAAAATCAACACCGTGTACTTGACTGTAGCCTTTAGCTACTAAGCGAGCATTGTACCTTGCATCTTCCACTTCAGGAATGCCTTCTTTTCGTTTGAAGACCCATTTGCACCCGATTACTCTTTTTCCTGTTTGAGGCTTGACTAGCTACCAAGTCTGGTTCTTCTTCGAAGACTCCATCTCATCATGCATGGCCATAAGCCATTTATCTGAGTCAGATCTCGATACAATCTTTGAATATGAAGACGGTTCACTATCTTCCACTGTTTCAGCTGAAGTAAGGGCATAGGCTATCATCTCCTCATACCCATATCTCTGTGGAGGCCTAATCTGCCTTTTCTGCCTACCACCTGCAATTGTATGCTGCTCGACCTGCTGACCTATTTCTATTTCATCATCATCAGAAACCTGTACTGGAGGTGCCTGCATACTCTCAAACTGAACTACCTGCTGCTGATTAGAACTTTCTGATTGTATCTGACTATCATCAGGCTTCTGTGCCTGAACTGATTCATGAACTAAGGAGGGCGTGTGTGGCAGATGTAGTAAAGTAGACTCATCGAATGTAACATCTTTATTAGTCAAAAATTTATGAGATTTTGGATCCCATAAACGATATCCCTTCACACTTGACGTATAACCAAGAACGATACACTTCTTGGCCCTAGGCTTTAGCTTTCCATCATTAACATAAGCATAAAAAGGACAACCAAATATCTTCAAATAAGAATAATCAGCAGGAGAACGAGACCATACCTCTTATGGAATCTTCAACTGAAGTGATGATTGAGGAGATCGATTCACTAGATAACAAGCCATATTAACTGCCTATGCCCACCATTCTCTCCCTAATCCTGCGTTTGAAAGCATATACCGAGCCTTCTCCAGTAATGTCCTATTCATTCTTTTTGCCACTCCGTTCTATTGAGGTCGACCTATACAAGTCCTGTGTCTGACAATGCCTTGGTCCTCACAGAATTTGAGGAAATCACCCTCAATGAACTCAAGACCAATATATGTCCTTAACCTCTTTATCAGCTTCACTGTCTGTTTTTCAAGCAGTTTCTTCCACTTCTTGAAGACTTCATAAACTTTGTTCTTCTGCTTAAGAAAATAGACCCAAAATTTACGTGAAAAATCATCAATGAACGTTAGCAAATACCTGGAACCTCCTTTGGATGCAACTCTGGATGGTCCCCATAAATCAAAATGAATGTAGTCCAACGTTCCTTTAGTCTGATGCACTGCTTGCTTGAAGCTGACTCTCTTCTACTTCCCATATACAGAGTGCTCACAGAAATCCATCAGTCCAGTTAACTGACCACTTAACATACCCCTCTTACTCAACTCTAACATCCCCTTATCACTCATATGACCCAATCTCATGTGCCACATCTTAGTAATCTCTGTATCTGTCATAGACGATATAGAAACAGCCACTGACCCTGTCATGGTAGAACCTACAAGCTCATACAAGGTTCCTACCCTTCTACCCTTTATCACAATCAATGCACCTTTACTAATCCTTATAACTCCTCCTTCAGCTGTGTACTTGTACCCATTGGACTCAAGGGTACCTAAAGAGATAAGGTTCTTTTTCAAATCTGGGATGTGTCGCATGTAGCTAAGTGTCCTAATCGTGCCATCAAACGTCTTCACACGAATTGTTCCAATACCCATCACCTTACATGCGGCATCACTGCCCATCAAGACAACTCCACCTTGAATTGACTTATAAGTGGCGAACCAGTCTCTATTAGGACAAACGTGGTAAGAACAATCTGAATCTATTATCCACTTATCCCTGGAACTGGCCTGTGACTCGTTTACTAATAGGACTTCAGCATCTCCCTCATCTTCAGCTACACTAGCCTCAGCGGACTTATAGTCGTTCCTGTTATCATCTTTCTGCTTGTTTTTAAGCTTATAACAATTTTTCTTTATGTGCCCCTTCCTGTGTCAGAAGTTACACGACAGGTTCTTATGTCTAGATTTAGACCTTGACTTCTTTCGACCTTCAGACCCTCTAGATTCAGTCCTACCTCTCACAAACAACCCATTACCAAAGTTATTCATAGAGTCAGACAATTCTCTATCAACTCTCTCTTTACTTGCTAGATTTCTTTTAACCTCATCGACAGTGATAGTAGGCCTACCGCCACATCTCATGCTTTCTACAAAGCCTTTATAAGTATTAGAGAGCGAGCACAACAATATCATGGCCTGATCTTTTTCCTGAGGGGTGTCATCCAATTCTTTTAATTCTTGAATTATATAATTAAATTTACTAAGATGGTTTTTAAGTGATGTACCTTCCGTCATATGAAACGTGAATAATCGGCGCTTTACTGCGAGTTTATTGAGACCGATTTGTGGCAAAACATCTCTTGCAACTTCTCCCACAACTCCTTGGTTGTTTTTATCGTCAAGACTTCTGTCAATACATCATCTGCTAAACATATCTGTATCGCCGTGAGAGTCTTATCATTCAATTCTTCCCACTGTGCCTCTATCACGTTTTCCAGTTTCTTCTCTTTTCTATCTAGTGCTTTCTTCTAGCCATTCTGGGTCAGGAGTCCTTTAACACGGACTTGCCACAAACTGAAGCTTCCTTGACCTCCGAACTTCTCTACCTCATACTTGATTGCTGTCGTCATTGTACCAACTCGAACAACAAGGGCTCTGATACCAATTTGTGAGGAAATGTGGAAATCCCAAGTACTAAATTCGAATCAAATACCATGACAATCAAGAAGTAAAATAGACTAAAGAGAATTAAACATAAGAACACAACAATTTACGTGGAAACCCCTCTACAATCGAGAAAGGAGAAAACTACGGGCGAAGATTGGAGCTTTTATTATTGAATCGAAAAGAAGAATTACAATCACTCATTTCTCTCTTTCTCTCTATATTTGGTGCGGCACTGCTGGGAAAAAGTAATTGGAATAATACGGACGTAACCCTACGTCATTATTTGTACCCGCGTGAAAACGTGGATCCCGATCGATCAGGGGGTCCCGATCGATCGGTAGTTCACCGATCGATTGGTAAGCTCTCTGCAGACGTCCCATATTTACGTAACATTCCCGATCGATCGGTGCTTCACCCGATCGATCGGCCTCCTCTCGGCTTCCCTACTTAGACTTCCAAGGAATTTTGAGATATATTCCTAACACAATTTAATCCATTTACTTTTAATTGTCCGAATTTAGTCCCAATATAATCAAAATTGTTTTACTAAGTTCAAACTTTAAATTTAATTCAAAAACTAGTGGAAATTATAATATTAAGCAGCACTTTTATATGTGGTTTTCATGTCAAGGGGTTTGAAAAGTGAACATTATGTAAAACAAATGTATTGTTACAATTTTAGTTGGAAATTAGCGTTAATTTCAACGTTAGACTTGATTGAAAGAATTTTAATTATAGAAACTAAATTGAAACACTAAATAAAGTACAATGACTAATGACATAAATAACCCTTAATCTCCCTTGTCATCTCAAAACTCTCAAAAATCGAGTCAACTGAATCGCCTTTAATCTAGTACTACCTCACAATTAATGAATTAGAGAGTCTCCTTTCTTTTATCAGTATTCCAAACTCAATGAGTCAGTACATCCCTTTGATCCAACATTGTTTTCCAAATCAGTGGGCTGAGCAATTTTGAATTTCATGCTGGCACTCTTCCTTCACTTGCATCGCACCAATTTTGATGTTCAAGCAAGGAGGTTCTTGAGTCATGGCACCCATGAGGCAAAGAATGGTTCCTATTTGCGAGGTTTATGAAAGGGCCGATGCTGCTATCGAACAAAAATTGAGTGGGTAGCTGGAGGAACTGCAAGCACAATTGTCCCGTCGAATAAAGGCCACAATAGAGCATATTATTGAACTTTTGTGCTGCCAAAGACCTCCGACTCTACAACTAGTGGATGAAGGGATAGACATGGAAGAGGGCTTTTGTTGGAACATGTATTTTTTAGTGTATATTTTCTTATATTTAGACCAGCATTTCTTTTATGTATTATTTTAACATTTATTCCTAGGCTAGTATTAAGGGATGCATTCATTCTCCCTTTCACTCTTGTAACCGGCCACTTATGGCCCTCCCATTCAATTGGGGCATTCACTCTTGTATTCAATTGGGTAGTTTAAGTGTATGGGGTAGTTGATTAGTCTTTTGGCTTTTTTCTCTAGTATATATTCCTGCTTTGTTCATGGTTAAAGGTATCCAATAAAATATTTACCTTTCCCAGTTGATCTCTTGCAAGTCATACTTTGTTATATTTTTCGGTTTATATTTTTACACATTTGAAAATCCTTTTAAAGACCAGGATGTTCGAGTTCGTGGGACAAGAGGACAGAGATAGCCGCCAAACAACCAAATTACCAATACTAGGAGGTGAAAATAAGCATCAAGATTTCAAAATTTCAGTGCGCAAGATAACTAATGATTTTCTAGATTTGTTGAGTTGGACATGTATTGGAGTTTGGTGGGGTTTCTTTTTTCAATAATTAGCGATAAAGTCGCAATACAAAGCAGGTAACTCGAAAAAGCAAGGACTTAGTGAACTTGAAAGAAAGCAACGGGAAGTTGAGGCAAAAACAAAAGACACCCAAAAAAATAGGAAATCCAGACAAAAACAACAAACACGCGAAAAGGAGCAAAAACAGGCACTACATGGCTGTTGGGTGAGATGGGCCCCGAGAAGGGGAAGATGACGAACTGTATCAGAGCTAGGGAGAGATTGACAGGGGATCTAGTCAAAATAAAGCCCTACTCCGACCTCGCAAAAAGGTTAACCATATCCAAATCTTTACCATCATATGCCAAACCAAGCTTTTTCCCAAATCCCACCTACACTTCACAGCAGAAAGCTCACCTGCATCTCTAGCATTGTCACCTTTCCTTGCCAACTTACCAATTTTTTTTTTTTTTTTTTTGGGTTCCCCAGAGTGTTTGACCAGTTTATTCGCACTGCTCTCAAGAGACATATTCTTCAAGAATTCCTGCCAGTCCTGCTTCGCTGCTTGTTTCATCTTACATCTTTAAGCTCTTCGACTCTTCTTTGTCAACATAAAGCTAGTAGCCTGATGACCTGCCACCCTCTTCCTTCTCTTCTTCCCCACACCATTAGACTCAGTGACATGCGACATCGATACCGGAGGCGGTTCAAAACCTGGTGCATACTCAGGTCCAAAAGACTAAGAATCATTATCACTAGTGGCATCCTGGACCTGATTTGCAAGAATAGATGTGAGGTCTTGGGGCCTCACTAAGTTGTCGAAGTCGACATCATTCCACCATAAGGTAAGAGGAGAGTGAGTCGCTTGAACTAGTAATTGGGGATTTGACTAGAGTAAGGTAGGTAGAACAGCCGAGCATAGGCATGTAAGATCCCAGGTCCATCTACAGATCAGCTAACCACCAGTGTAAATGCCAAACTGTCCCATATCTCGCTCCACACACCTCACGATAGCCTTGGCCAAGCTTGAATGAGGACCCAAGGACACATGCACGACCCACACCCAAGCCAGCCAACGAGCGCTCATGCACGGATAAAACAACCGGAGGGCGTGTTTGCTGAGTGAAGCATGTTCTGGTAATAGTATCATATAAAGGAGATGATTCCATCTCTCTGGAAAGCCTGACCGTGGAGGTGAGGTCAATTACCTCAAGGGAGCAATTAGGGATCGATTCAGAATAGCCCTATGTGACAAAAACAAAGCGAGATCCCCCATTGAATTGTACTTGGTCCATTTGATGAATTAGTGATGGGGCGCATGTTTCAATAAATATTGAAGTAATGTCAATGCACCTCATTGCAGAAGTTTTGGAGTCAATCCGAATAAACTTGCCCCATATGTTGGCAAAATCTATGAAGCATTCCTTTGACCAACATTGAACTGCAATCCATAGACTTCAATCATGCACTTCTGCTCACTGAACCCAAAATCTGAATTGAGTATCTAGCCAGAGACTTTAATTTAAGGAGCATCATCGTCTTTGAGGCCCGAGATATGACTCCAATGTTTCACTCGAGTCACAAGTCAAAATGAAAGTGCTTGGGCTTAACCCTTTAGGGACCAAACCCAAAAGGTTATTCTCTGTGATATATGTGAGGATACTATCAAGAGTATCATCCTCGAAAGATTGCGCAATAATTGACCTGCTAAGCAAATCCTCCACACACTTGTTTGTATTTGCCACCACAATCTTTCAACCAGCTCGATCCAAAACGGCCCCATTCCAAGAGCTAGAGGGAGCATGAGCCCTAACATGATTGACATCTAAATCATTTGATCTATGTGAAGTAGGAGGTACCTTTCTATTAGACTTTTCCCAATCAACACTAATCACGAATCCCGCAACCTGTCTTCCATTCATATTAGTAACTGCACTAGCTGCTTCATTTCTAACATGGAAACCTAAAAAAGTCATAGGAAAGACTTGACCTCACTCTTCATTTCTAAGGAACAAAGGTGTCATAAATAGACCCGAAATCACGAAACACGGCTCTAAGCTAAGAATTCGTTGTTCTCTCTGGTAGGCGATTAATGAAGATGGATACCGCCTTAACATAAATTGGCATGAGAACACTACTGCAAACCCAAAACTGAGACTTCCTAGTGGCAAAAGGACCGGTGGATGAACCGATGGACGTCGACAATGGAAGACGATTGTTGGGGGGGGGGGGGGGGGGGCGATGATGGTCGTACAGTGCCGAAGGTGGTTCTGCGGAGGCTGCAACAGAGGTTGGGTGCGATGGAGGGTGAGCATGGTGGGGAGAAGACCCGAGCCACTGATTCTAACACTGAGAACAGCGGATGATGGTGGACGGCCACCGACACTACAACCAACACCCTAGAATCACCGTGACGGATGAAGTGACCCAACGACCCGTGCATCCTAAACACCGGATCTGGTGAAACACCTCTAAAACAAGCTCCGCTGGGGTGGCAGCAGGTATGACCA